>JAYKKI010000006.1:29292500-29917500 GCA_039881145.1 Druceiella hillmani
TTGCTTCACTCCAGGTCATGCCAATGCCCTTCAGTTCTTCCAGCACAGTCCGCTGTCAGAT
Organism: Druceiella hillmani; assembly: GCA_039881145.1. NCBI lineage: Eukaryota > Metazoa > Arthropoda > Insecta > Lepidoptera > Hepialidae > Druceiella > Druceiella hillmani. The sequence continues at coordinate 29,292,562 of JAYKKI010000006.1, forward strand.
CTACTTCAGAAGGCCACGTTTCCTCTTTTCGTAAGTGACCAAATCCAAAACCTGTATGACAGATTCCCTTCTGACAATCTAGTTCTGTTTGTCACATTTTATTTGGTACTCAATCAGAACTTCTTGTATCATTCTAGCAAGTCTTCATTAGATATTTTCTCGGGACAAGATATCTGGAGAACATATCTAAGGCGACATTGACAAAGACTTTGTGTCTCCTTCTGAAACATTTGTTGGGTTTCACGTCTCACACCCATATATCAGTATAGTTTTGACATTGGACCAGAATATTTAGAAATTTCATTCTCAGTGTTAGTTTTCGCTACTACTGACATGGGTCAGAGTTGCATGAAGATCACCCTAGCTTTGATGATACCTGAAACAATGTCCCATTTAATTCATCTATGGTGTCTGACACCATTCTACAGAAATACCTGAATAGTGGACACATTTTACTTTCTCTGTGCTTAGCAGCAACAGTGTTGTGTTCTTTACACCACATCTCCTTTCTAGAATCCTGCTCTGTTGATTTTAAACCCAGATACACAACATCTCTCTGCGAGTCTTCCAAATTTGCTTGCATATCCACATGATCATGATTAAACTATTGTGATTATTTACTAATAACATATATGCATCTTCCTCAAATTTCTTCATCTTCCGGTCTAATATAAACTTTTTCAATTCCATTTCAACATCCACTTTAACAAGGTTTCATTTGGATTTACCATAATAAACCAAAAAATTATATTAACTTCGGATGACAATTACTGAAAATAATCTACCTGTTGAAATCCCTTTCATGTCATCCCTTATTGTCTCCCTATCCCCGATATTCCAATTATTTAATTTCACAGAGGTACAAAAGCTCTGAGTATATAATATTTTAATTTTTTGTTTACTGTTTATAACATTTTGTTTATTATTATTATTTCCCTTATCAAGCATTACATCCTACTACTTCACTAATATTTCTCATTATTGTAATTGACTGAAAGTGATTGCTATCGTAACAATAAGTCTGTCATCTGCTTACTTAGCTCTGTACGTCTCAATAAATGTAATATTTTAATCAATAAATATGAAGTACAAAAAAAAGTTTACCATAACTTTTTGTATTATTTAATCAATATAACATTTTATAGTTCTTACAACTTCTCCCAATTTGTTAGCTTCAACTTAAAATATAATTGATAAATTTACTCCTACATTACAATAAGGAGTTCCTAAATCTCTCATGAAACACCAATAAATCTACGCCGAGTACTCTAAACCTCATTGACCAATGTACACAAGCAAAGCTCTAGATAAAATATAATGCGATATAAACACAAATCCACACAGAAGTTTTAAATGAACTTCAAACGTCTGCCATATAATGCGCACAAATGACAAGAGAATGAATATTCAGTGAGGATATGTAATCAGTAATCATGTACTTAACCTCACTACAACTCGGGAGAGAATCATTAAACAGTAGATAACACCATTATCTCTTAGATAACGGTTATTAATATTGAAGAACTCACCACATAAGAACCAGTCACTTCAATGACTGATAAACTCTCGGCTATGAGATAGTACGAGTCAAGTAAGAGAAATATATACGCGCTACGATTAGAACTGACAAAGTGTATAAAAGCATTACGTCAAACTAAGTATCAAAAAGTACAAAAATTTTATAAAAAGACCCTCGACTTGTGAACAAAAGGTGCGTGTCATTAATTTGCACACGTTCACATTTTTGTACACAATTAACTAGCCAACATGGACCTAAAACCACTGGACGAGTAATTAAATAAATTCACTATGAAACAAAGAGTGTCAAAATTTAAGGGAGACGAGGGAATCGTACTAGCTTCTCATTGGCTAACACCATGCACACCTTTTATTGTAACAGGTCAGCTAATGCGCTAATAACATGGGCTTTAAATCCTAATGTTTGCCGCTGTAACAATACCTATAAATATTGTTCGATAGTATTTAATTACCAAACTACATACTATCGTGCTACGTAAAATGATTGTAATGTGTACTTTATTTCTTTAAACTTGGTCCAACTAAACTTAATAATCATTTTAATAACTTCAAAACATTCTGTAGATAGTACCAATGACCATTTTTAATCTTTTATTAATTTTTAGCAACTTTAAAATTCCAACACTCGCATGAATAAACAAAATTATAAAAATGATCACAATGTCACCTATATTTCGTTTTCAATTATTTTAAAAATTAATAATAAAAAAATTGTCTTAATCTTAATTTACGTGGAATAATTTTGTGGAGATAAAATTTGTCCAATGTACAGACTAATCACACAAATATAAGTATAATTCAAGTGAAGGGAATCACCTAATTGATAATAAAAATGAAGGAAGAAATGAAATTATTTCCTAGTACATTAGTACCTAATACAAGTTACTTGAGTGCATTTATCTAAAGTACATATGCGAATATTTATGTGATCGGCGTAACATAAAATATAAATTTACTATTATGCATCGGGAAAAATATATTACTGAGCATAGTTATTTGTTATATATGAGCATAGTAATTCATTTAATCCAAGCAACTAATTTTTCTCTGCTAAAACTACATTTTAATAATAATATAAATTGCAATAATGGTCCCTTTTCCAGTTGTAAAAAAATATATCTATTTAATGTTAGTATACTTAGTATAAAACTAAACTTTTATACCAAGCATACAAGCATTACATAGATATATTTTTGACAAGTAATAATGATATTGTTATAACATGAATTCACATTTTTAACGTTTCACGTCGCTTAGTTTACACCCCTCACTAATGTCTTAAAAAGTTCATATCAATTTCCAATACAAACTATAAATAATAACTATTAACTTTGAAATAAATGATATATTTTCTACAAAATTTGTTATGTACAGTCACTGGCCAAATCATGTGCGTCTAGCACACAACAATTATTAGATTATTATAATAATTACACATTTTGTGCTCAAATTGGTGCTATTTTACTTTATATATAGTTATTTTACTTTATAAATAGTTATTCCTTATATTCCTTTTCAAAACTATTTTTGATTTATTACATCGTCATATCCCTGTTTTGATATCAGACCGCAAATAACTACAAAGATGCTTTAGTTGAGTTCTGGCATGCCACGTGTGTGAACGTATTTGTTTGATCCGTTTATGGTTTTTTTTCCGAGATTTTGATTATCTAACTACATTCATGTTTTATTTCAATTGAAATCAGCAGTTTTTCCAACTGAAAAAAATTTTTTTTTACTTTGCCAGTATGGACAAAAAGGGGAACCTCTCATTTACTGCATAAAAAAAGCTGATGTCAAAGTCTTTCTTAATACTAAAATGTATTTGAACCCTGAAATTTCATGAAGATTGTATGTATCTGCAGTAAGTATATGAGATATAAAGAAAAAAGGCAATAAGTGAAGAATTAGGTCCGAAAAAAAGGAATAATGCTGAAGATGTCAATTTTCACCCATAGATCAGAAATATTTATCAAGAAGATTTGCTACCACAAAAATAATAAAATCTAAACTGAAAGAAGTTAATATTATTGCACAGTGTTCGAAGAAAATGGAAAAGGATTTATATAACAAAGCCTGCCAGGAAGCCTAAATTGACTGCTATAGTGAACAAAAAACCTTTAAAGTGGACTAAACATTATAAATACAAAGAAGTGAAATTTTGATGAGCAGTAATTTAATATTTCAATTGTTAACATTTTATTGGTAAATTTTTGTTATTCTTACAATTCAAGCGTTTATTTGATTTCTTTTAGGTCTGCTTCAGCTATGAAAGCAAGTTTGAACTTTTAAGGAAAAATGCTCAATTTGTTTACCATCATCGAGGTGAAAAAGTTTACCCTGACTACGTTCTGCAGACCGTGAAACACCTGACAAAGATTATGATTTGGTCAATTACCAGCGGCAAGGATGCTGGGCACCCTTGCCGCTGATAATGGACTAAATACAATAGTAAAATGCATCATGAGGCAAGGCCAGTACAGAGAAGTCCTAGTGTTTGGTTACACAGTTCAGAAAATGGCTCCAAAATTTATAACCATTTATTTTTATGCAAGATGGAGCTTCACTGATGAAGAGAGAAGTGTTTAAAGAAATGATCATGAATAAAATTCAGCTCATTGAAAAAATTATACATGTATGGAATTGTCATCCACAAATGCAGGAAAGTATACAATCATGCATTAATAGCATACCACAAAAGACAGAAGTCATAAAGCTGTAAAAGGTGGCTCAATGAAATATTAATATAGAAATACAATTGTATTATTAATCTTGTTCCAAACACTAAAAATTAATAAATTTTCTATCAAAACTATAATTTTAATTATAACAATGCATATTTAATTACGCGCACCAGAGATACAAATTTGATTTATTCCAGTAAAATATCCCAACCCATTTTTTAATAGCTGTCAATTATGATTTTGCATAAAAAGTACAGTGCATCTAATAATTGGGCCAGAGACTGTACTTCGTTACATTTTTATTATTTTTATGTCTCATTAACAATTTTTGTTATATACATATAATATATAGATATTTTTTGTATAAAACAAAAAATATCTATATATTATATTTTTACAAATTAACAACAGGTTACAAATTTTATTTTATTTTTTGTTCTTCCCTTATAGTCAGTCACTGAATTGTTTGTTTTTTTATATTCTAAAAAATACCAGCTTTTTATAAAAATTATATTCTATTTTTGTAATTTGTCTTTTTCACCGGTCTCCTTTTCCAGTAATGGACCCAAAACATGAGCCAATAAATGTTCTTCCAAGTGACTTTATTAAGTAAGGAAGATGAGTTAAAAGATATTTAGAAAATAAATTTTAAAACTTAAAGGGCAATAGATAGTTCAAAATTATTTTAAGTTAAAATCACATCAGAAAAACAAAATGTTAACTACATAAAAATCTTTGATAATTCTACAATACATTAAACAGTGTGAAGTTGTTATTATGAGTGCTCAGTATCAATGTAAAATAACGAGACCATCAAACTAACTTTTACAGATTTTACAGATTTTCTACCTCCAAAAGAATCCAAATTTAATAAATGGTACGCTTATTGCAGGTTGTACACTCATCAAACTTACCATGAAAGGTCTTTTAGTTTTAAGTAACGTAATATACTAAGGAATAATATAGAAGAAGTCATTTTTGAAAGAACTTGTATGTCAGTGAAGAATCTTACAACTAGTATAGTTATCTATTTCATCTAAATAAAACATAAGTCTAAATAAAACAAACCTTGAGATATAGAAACCAAAAACGCAAAATGCATATTACCACAACAGACTTTCATTTAATTTTTCCACAAATAATTAATTTTGTCTGTGCTATCGTATATAAGCAAATGAACCAATTAGAGAGTCAAGGACAATCGCTCCATTTTATATCCAATTAATAGAACACACCGGAAACGGAAACAGGAAGTGGTGATAGTCATATCACCCTCCATATTCCAACGGACTTAAACAAATAGACCCAAAATTCGCAACACAATTTATCTTTTACTTCGCTTTAATAATATGCAGAGGAAGAAATTGGTTAACGCATTTTTATTTCATACTAGTGCCCAAATCATAAATTTTTAATAATATTACAAATGTAGAATATTTTGTTCCTTTACTTCCTAATAACTCTGCAACTAAACAACGAATTGTTACCAAAATTTAAAAATTACCAAATTTGTATGGTGGAAATCCAAATAAAATATTTGCACCAGTCAAAAAGGAAGACTCACTCGGCACTAGTCACAACCATCCATCCATTTAAATTGTGCCATAACTATCTGTCCACTTAAATTGTGCCACAACTATCCATACACTTAAATTCTGTAACAATTCTCCATTCAATTAAATTGTGACACATGTAAAAAAATATAGCAATACTTCATTGACCTATAAATAAATCTAGTATGTGAGTTGACAAAATGACTATAAATAAAGCGGCTCTTTAAAAGCATTTCCAGCAAAATATTACATAAGCAATAAGATGTACTTCGTGAAATGATAAAGAAACTTTCCACCAACTCGCAATCGACACTTCACCCAACAGCCATAAAATTTGAACTTTGAACTTGAATATCTCCATTGAGATTGTGGGTTGCTTCTTTAGCAAGCACAGCTAAAATTGCAAGTTGTGATACGAACGGTATTCTGTTGGCAAATCGCAATTCTGTTGGCAATCAAAGCCCATATTGGTGATGAAAGAAATAAAGAAGACCTCAAATAATATTTAAAGTATATAATACATATTGATGAAGAATGAAAGAAAGAAGACCTGAAATAATATATTAAGTAATACTTTATATATTATTTGAAGCCTTCCTTCTTTCTTTCTTCATCAATGTGTGTGCATCCACCGTTGAGCCCTGCCTTCATATAGTTCAGCCCTCTGCCTTTTTATTCAGACCAGACCAGAAGTCTCTTTGATGTCATTGGACTATTTGATCGATACCAGCCAACATATTTTTTCAAACAGGGTCCTCACTCGGGAACATGTTTACTGTGTCTCATCATTTTGTCGACACAATGTCCAGTCCAGACCCACTTCTGTTTTGCAACCCAATGGCCCCTGTCGACTACCCAGGTGCATCGTTAAATAATCTCGTTTTAGATTTGTTGCACAGAGCTACACCGAGCGTAGCATGTGCTATATTCCTTTGGCCTACCTTGTAATTGTGGAGCAAGTCGGTGGTCAGTATTTATGTTTTAAGTTCATATGTCATAGTCAGCAGGAACACTCATCGAACACTGCAACTAAGGTAGCTTAGACTAAAACAAAAACTTAAAGACTGTCTAACCAAAGTGTCTTCTTCACTTTATCTCAGATAAATATTAGGAGTATGATCACCCGGCCTAACAGGTGATCATTTTCTACTATTTTTAAATTTAACGTCCGACTTTTCCAAGAAACTGATTGTGAAAAAAAACATTTATCACTAACACAAAACAATACAGCTAATTTGGCACTTGAAAATGTTGATAAATCACAAAAGTGAAATATCTAACAAAACCATTTTACTTTTGTATGGGAAAATATGTTGAGCATTATCTATAGGCAAGAAAAAACAAAAACTTCCTTCATTACCTTATGATACAACTATTGCAAACTCACAAAAATTTCAATGTGTTACAAATTTTTCCGCAACAAAAAATAATCGCTTCTTTATTGTTAAAAATGCTTGTAATTGACAAGTTTACATAACAATATAAGTTACTAACAATATAACAAAAAAGGATCGTTTCATTTCACGTCACAATTATAATTTGATGTCATTGACACAAATTTACTGTCATTGTGTCATTGAATGACGCTTCCAGGATGTTATCTAACATTTGCCGCCTTTTTAAGTCTTAACAATTTTTTAAGTTCCTTATTTTCCTATATGTTCTCAATTCGTACTATGGCCAACATAATGTCTACACAAGATTATTTGCAAAATATGACTGATAATAAGAAACAGGGTCAACCGAAAAACTACCCTTTATCTCCTTTTTTATATTACGAAAAGATGAAAGAAATGAAAACTTAAATATTTGCCAAATTGTAATAACCCTATATATATTACCATTTTTATAACACAAAAATGTTCACTTTAACTCAAATGTTAAAATGTTTTATTCTTGTAATATAATATACTTTAAAAGGGGGGCACATTAGCAGATAGGGCACGGGCTAGAGTTTTGTCTTGCCCATGTGATATCTACTGTGAGCAAGACAGCACAAGGGCAACACATTTTGTCTGTGCTAACTGCGCACACTACAAAGGCGAGCCCACGGGCAGCTTTTTTCCTTCAATGTGATAGTGGCAAAATAGAATTTGGGCCGATAATAGCTTGGTACATATTTATCACTCATTTTAAAAGCAAAAAAACAAAGAAATTATTGGGTCCAACCTACTTTCAACAGCACATTAAGGAAGGTAAAACTTTATGTTTTTTTGATGATGGAAGAAATTATCCCAAAAAATTGTTCAAAAGATATATAAAAACTACTACTTTAGGTCACAAATAGAAATTGTTTATTTCCATTAGTTCAGAAATGGAACATATGCTTGTAACAAAATAAAAAAAATTTGATTTTTAGTTGTGAGTGTAATTTTTAAACACAAAAAAACAATTTTTCAATTGAACTCTGTTGACTCGAGAGTTATGCTTTGGTGTATACAGTTGCATAGATTTCAAAATGAGCCTTGACAGTCAGCAGGCAACAAAGTCATGAGCTGTCGGCTAGGCCCGAGACTCGTGAAGAGCAGAATTGTCGGGCTGGTGTTGTGCCCTATAATGTGCGCTACTATATACGTCTGCGCTACTGTTTATTAACACTAAACTACCTGCAGGCAAAAAGTCTCTAATGTACGCACGCTCTTATTTGGGAAAAAATTATAGTCAAATCTTAAATTTTTGAAGATCAATAAGTCCTGCTGAATATGAAAAATAGCAGGATTTAAATTACATTATACAGTGCATTTTCCGAGTTTAGCATTTTTCTTATCGTCACTCATCCAATAGTAAATGTTCAAATTAAAATATTAACAAAAATCACTATTAAAATGCCATTCATTCTTCAATATAATACCACTTCATACACATTTATTTTTGTACATCTTAACTTCTATTATGAATTATAATTCTCACAGAGCTTCATAAAAACTGCAATTCATAATCTCACTTTGTGTATCTTCTTAAACAAAATATACACACAAACACACCTTAAACAAAATATACACACAAACAGCACACGTTAAACAAAATATACACACAAGCAGCACACATTAAAAACAAATGTCGATCCAGGTCTTGATTTAAAATTTTATTTAATTTCTAAAATCCAAATTGACTCAGAGAAAAAATATTCACTTAATTTTTTAAATAGTAAATTATTATAGTAACCGACAGATATTTCCCACTATGCAGTCAACTCAGGAACTGCACTATCTATTTATACATTGCACTCTCTAATGCAATTTGACACATCCGGAAACAGACTGATTTTACTACATTCGTAATCATCAAGATGATGACTACATAAGGAAAAGTTGGATAAAAAATTTGTCACAGACCTAAAAAAAGTAAATTTTACATAAATAACAAAAAACTTAATAAAGGTCTGTGTACAAGTGTTATATTAATTTTTATTTCTAATAGTTACATTACTAACAAGTCATAGCTTAACAAAGATCTTATAAATATCATTTATAAGGATTTTATATGACTTATCTCATGTATCCTTAAGTTATAAAACCTAAGTTATCTGACTTATGTGTAAATGTACAATTGACACAAAGAATTAATACATAAAAAGAAAAGAAAAAGACAATAAATTAATCCCTTAAGTACCCACTCCCTTATAAAAAATTCACCCTCATTACTTAATGTTTTCAAGTGTTCCCAATAAAACAAGTTAGGGCTTAGGATCATTTGCAACATTTAGCCCAATAATGTTATTTTTTACTTAGTAGAGTCATATGTTTTAGCAGAATTCCACTTGTGTCTTAAAATATTATTGAAAATAGAACATCAATATTGGATATAGCAAGTTACACTTCTTTTTGACTTGTACTTCTTTAGTCTTAGTTTAGTTTATTTATAAATTTTTGTCATTAAAGGCAGCCTATTTGTTACCATTAAGATACAATAGGTATGTCTATTCATATTTCAGAGGCTTCTAACTTCTAAACTTAATTAAGGATTTGAAATTTAAATATAGCCTGTTGTTCCTTAACCTAAAAACAAAAATCATATTTAAAATTATGTACAATTGTATTTTAAGGGTGAAGCCCGTACATGCAAAGGGGGAGATCCCGAAAAGTTAATACATAACAAAGTGTAGGACCATCAAAGTGTATGTGATGTGTGATAATCTTGATACTCGAGCACTCTTAAGACAATGTTACAATTAACCTATATTGAAACTAAAAAAAATTTTACAATTATGTTAACTAAATACTTTGAATGTTACGATTTATACAAAATGTAATTTTTAATTAACACAATCCACTATATATAAGCTTTAAATATAACGTTAATAAGTAAATCTAGTATCTACAACATACTTCATAAATTAAAAAATATATATCTGTTGTAAGAATGTGTCATATATTATAAATATACAGCTAAGTCTGAAACCATCATAGTACAATCCTCCACACTTGACTGGTATTTCATATTATAATAGTGACGTAAAAACAGTTTCTGACCCAAAAAAGATCTAAACTGACCTCTAGCATCTACAACATCTCAATAATCAAACTAGAGCTACAACTTTATAGATATTTCTATTTTCATAATGCAGATCAAACCATACATTCATTTTTTTAGGCATTTTACTGTTCATTCATTCGCTTTTCAAAAAGTTCAATATTCATTTAATTTCATTCAAAACAAAATCTTTAACGGAACTATGAAATTTATGCTTATAACTAAAATTGTGTAAAAACCGTCATTCATGCATGAAGCTGGCATTAAAAAAGCTAACGCAGCAATACAAACGAGGACTGCCAAAGTGGGCTCACGTTACACAACCGAACCGAGCATAAAACGAAACCGATAAAGAAATCACACAAAGGCGTGCGCTGTGACCAAATGCAATAATGCACATTTTTATTGCTGATAAGGAGAATGCACATGCGAGCAATTTAAACATACATCGGTAACATGGCCGCCATTACAAGCATTCTGAGTCTGTGAGTTGCACTCTACTGAAATAGAGAATATTGTATTATTTCTCAGTTGTTTCCTGATAGTGTTCGAAATAAAATAATGAGCTCCAGTTTAATAGGTCGATCACTCCTTTTAATTCTACTAAGATGAGAAGAATATTGTCTATATTAAAAACTAAAATCAGTTTTCAACATAAATCATAGATCAATTCAAACCAGCTATACAGAAGAATAGGTATTTATGAAAACTTTTAATGTAAAGGAGAGCTCATTTTCAGCCCAATCATGAACAAAGACAAAACTATTTAAAATTATTACTCTTTTTTTATTTGTGCATAGAACTTTCCTTGAGTGAAAAAACTTATCCAAATATTTAATATGATGGACACAACACCATTGCCTGAAGAGAAAAAAGTTTTCTCTATGCCCTAACCTGAAAATACAGATGTTGGTGACAATTATATATCATGTTATCGATACGTTTATTCATTATTCCGTATCGGAAGCAAGTATCGGTAGTATTTAAATACTTGCATGAAAGTGTTGAATATCAACTTGTATCAAATATAAATATAATGGATATTTTACAGAAATATTTGGACTATAAAAGTTGTCTTTTGCACATAGAAATAAAAACAAAATATAGGTTTTGAAGAACTATTTGAAGTCTGAAGAACTGTTAAAGTACTTAATATTTATTTAAAAAAGTCTTTCACTTAACCCTACCAGAAATAACAATTTGTTTACTTTGCAGAAAGTCTATTTCATTGTTGTGATGCAGTATTTTTCCATTTCATAAGTCTTTTTCATGAAACCGGTGAAGCTATACTTAGAAAATAAAATCTTGGTAATTTTTATAAAGTGGGAAATAAAGGTTTTGCTTCTTTCCCTGTTTATATATTTGTACATATTTTGTTAGATATAAAATAAGTTTTAATTTTGTTAATTATTTAGTATTATTAATACCAAATAATGTAAATTTTTTTCCTAAAGAATATACAAGGAAAATGCTCAAACAAAATAATAACAAAAAAGTTTCATTAAACATTTTCGATTGTATAGCAATTTAGGATCATCAGTACTTGAAGTTGATCTGCAAATAAATGTGATTTTCCGATTATTCAATATCATACATCAATCTTTGCTACATCCCTAAATATTTGTCAAATAATTATAACAAAAAAAACACACCCATACCTTTACTGAAGACCTGCAATCAGTGCTATCTAGTGATAAATTGTTAAACTTTTGATTACACGCTGTCATTTTTCATGTGAAGTACCCCATAGCATACATTTGATATTAAACAAAATTACTTATAATGCTTAAATATGGTGCAGTATGTTGTTTAAGAGTATTTTAGCAATTCATAGAAACAATAATATTTAGTTTTTCAAAAATCAAACATCTTTTTATCCAATGACGTTTACTATTTTCTGTTGATAAAATACTGCACTAATATTGACAAACAAACATGTAACAAAAAGTTATATCATTATCTTTTTATTATATATCATTATCAAGCAATCTCTACGTTACTTGCACAATCCCCATAGATCTAATAGCTTGCCTAACTGCATTTTAACATTTGGTAATTTACATTTGAGAAAAGTTTGAGAAATTTCCACACAAAATGTTTGTGTTCAACGAAGCAATTCATAAGATGTACCACATCGAGGATCTTATTCTGTCCATACATTAAAACTTGGATAAACAAAATTCTGCAACAAGGGCGTAAAACAAAATCTGGTAAATACAAGTCGATCTCACACTATGAGAGTTCAGTACACATTTAGGTACCTGGAAAAGTTTAAACAATGAAGGGTAAATAGCATTCCTATTATAATATTTATTAATACCTATATTAATTTTCACTATGCCTAGTAAATTTGCTGCAGGCGTACGGAAAATAATTTTGCACTACTTAGATTTCTTTAAAGATTTTTCATACATGTTAAATATTTAGTCGAAGATACCTTGTATAACACTTTGGAATTTCATTATCCCACAAAGGAAAAAATAATAACTAGACATTTCCGACTACATTTTAAGTCTTTTTCACTGATATCTCATTTGATGGAGTCCATAAAAAGAGTTTTTATCAATACATATCTGATAATTAAAAAATAATTTAAAATAGGTTACCTTCATTTCTTTAAAAAAATGGTGCATGTCAGCTCCGACACGCGATTGGAGCTTACACCTTGAGTATGATTGTCTTGGTATGTATAAAATAGGTAAAACTGTATATAAATATAAATACCATTCTTTAATAAAAAAATGCTGACAATATAATTATTTTCAAGTAAAACACAAATGTACAAGATCAAATTTATACAACAAAATTAAAAACGTATTAAACGATATTACTAAATAGTAACGTCAGACTAAAAAGTTAAAATTAAGAGACTTTTTAATTTTGTAGGATAGAAGTCACCAAATATTCACGCGTAATGACATTTAATGATTACATCTTGATATAAGGTAAATGGTAAACTATGTGTGTCACGCTCCATCATTGCAATTATGACAAAAGAGAATGCCAATATGTGTGTCCCACTCCGTCATTGCGATTATACCATAAGAAAATGCCAAATAAACATATTGATATCTCACTCTAAAGATACGCCGAAATGTTGCGTGGAGAGGCCACCTAACAGATACACTTTTTTAACACTCTGAACTTCTGGTTTTACTCCTCATAAAACTTCATACCGGACACCATATATGAAAATCTATTTGTAAGGAGTAAACTCCAAAAATAACAAATCTTTTTTCTTCGTTTCTACAAAAAAAATTAAAAAATCTTTTTTTTTTTTAAATAAATTAATTCAACATAATTCAACTATGTCTTCCTCTAATAGTTTATCACAATGGGCATTAAGCTGGAAGGGCTATGATGCCATGACATACAGATTGACAGATAACAAAATTCCATTTTTAGCTTTAAGTTGCATGTCGCATATAGAATACATTTTGTTGAAATGATTTACAAAATTTCTTTATGGATCAAATAAAATGGCAAGTAATTTCTTATTATAATTTACGTAACCCACTCATTGGCTAATTGTCAAATTGATGATGGTATCCAAAAGATTAAAAGTACCTTCATATAATATATAGAAACATTTAAAAACACAAAATATTAAATATCTACCTTTCTTTCATATATGATTGATATAGTTCAAGCTGAGAATCACACATATCAATTCTTAAATCTTTACATATTCAACTAACATGATGCAACTAAGTTAAACAAAAGAAACATGACAAGCAATTGACTGACTCTACTTACCAACAGAACATCTCATCTGCTACATCCCAAGGTAAGCGTAATGAACAATATTTTATTAAAATACCCATAAAATAACAAACACAGTTTATGAGCATTACATCCTTACTTAGCACACTGCATTCCTAATAAAACATTATACTATCTGACTGCGCACAGTAATAAAATTGGCAAGTACACTTGAAGGCGTAACACAGTCAAAGGCATGTTTAACAGAACATGGCAAACAATTAATCCAAGTTTGTTTCACAACATTCAAACATTTTCCATTACACAGAATGAAAAATTACAAAGAATGCTTCTATTCCAACATGTCTTATTTTAAGCTGTATTTGAATAACAATAAGAATTTAATTTCATTACAATTATTAATCATAAATACTTCAAAATTGGGAAAAACATAGTCAAAATTGTACTGAATGTCATTAAACACTCCACCATTTTTTATCTTTTTAAATTTGATGTCTCATCCGACTGTTGACAGTTCTTGAAATATAAGTGGTACTTGTCTTATAGATAAAAAAACAATGTCTGCATCTTTCATATATCCGCTATAGCCAACATCACCTTTTTCTTGGGTCCAATCGTGTACAAAATTCGTAATTGAAAACTCTTCATAAGCAAGCTAATACTCAGTCTGAAGGATATTATAGACCTGGTACAACCTAAACCTTCTGAAAGATTATATTAATTACAATGTAAATTTCTAGAATCTATTGCCGATTTTATCTTTAAAATGTGTTTAAAATGTTCAACAGCCATTTACTTGCTCATCCCCAACTTTTAAATGCTTCCCCCTCTCAAATTTTAGATATTATAACTCAAAATTTAAAAATTGAAAATGTCACATACCTGTTGCACCTCAGCTGTAGTACTCCTGAATAGCTCGATATACCGTGCGCCTATCAGCCGCCTGTGTCGCGTGAGGGCCTTCGGCGCTTCATCCTCCCGTGCGAACAAGACGAATGCGTCGCCAGTGGCTCGTCCGTCTGCACGTCGCACAAACAGTACACCCTCTGCTCCATCCAGTACCGTGACTGGATCTTCACCCGTCGAGAAGAATTCCAACTGTAAACCAATCAGTAAAAAAATCACAAATAAAACAATGACTACATGAAAGATATTGCTAAAATTTTCAGATAAATGCGATAATAATGATTAAAGTTTTATAACATACAACTTTCATATATGTATTAAAGAATTTGTTTTAACATTAAATAAGTATCCCACATACCACTTGCTGTGGTGTACAATCATAAGGCAGACCACGCATGCGTACTATGACTTGTGCACCACGCGACAGAAACGAGGCTGCCTCACTGCTTGCACCGCCCGCGACGCCAAGGAAATCCTCCCCGCTTGCTGGATACACCTAAGTAGCGAGAAACGCAACATTAATAATATATGTTCATAGATAAATCTCTGAACCTTTCCACAAGTTTAGTCAAAGATTTATAATGATAAGAAATGAGGATATATTTGGAATACGAATACATAAATAACTCATACAATTTGAACATTTCAAGGAAAAATTTTTTTGTATACACATTTTGTCTTTCAATATAAAAAACACAAAAATACAATTGATTATAAATATTAAAAATTTTAATAAATATAGTGATAATATCTACTTAGGAAAATTGTTCTATAGAGAGCTGAATTTATTTTCATCCATCATTTAAACGCAAAATTTAGAATTTATTTAGAGCTTTTATTTCACTTGTTGAAATTGATTTACAAGTTCGAAAACAAAAAAGATATCCTTAAAAACACAAGCATTCTCATTTTTATATTTTAAATGTAAATTAGTTAATATAATAATGATGAAAATTTCAGTTTTCAATTTTTCAGCTAGACATTAAATGTATTTTTAATATATATTTAGCATATTTTTCAATATTACTCCAAAAGAACAATTGCAAGAATTTTTAAACAATACATAATTAAAAGATCAAAAATAGAAAGTGCAGAGAATAATAATAAAATTCGCCATATTGGATAAGTGGACAGACTGAAATGTTCATTAATGAATATGGCAGTTAATACAAAATTAAGGAAAAGTTAACTAGAGGCGTTAGAAATGCCAAGCTTATGTGAATATATAACAAAGACATTAAAAGAAAAATGAAGCAAAAATGAGATATGGAAGACAAATAGTGTCATTCATGGTCTTTAACTCTTCTTTAGAATCGATCTTATTTTATGTAAACAAGACAGAGATCAATCTGTTAATAACAAAAACAATACTAACCTCTATATACCGATTACCCATATGGTGCTTGTGCCGCTTGAGGGCCATGTCACGGTGTTCCTGGGAGACGAAACGGACGAGAGCCTCACCGTTACGACGGCCCTGTGGCGATAGACACAGTGCTACTCCGCCCCTAGTCAGAGAGAAACGACAGACGATCAGACAACATATTTTCAGGAATTTTTATATTTGTCTCTTTTCTACACCTTCATACAATCTTCCACTTTTGTAGAATATATACAGTAATATGTACCAATATAAACAATGCTATCTTGCAATTAATATAATAGAAAAATAAGGAAAAGTTGGCTAGTAGAGTTACGAGTATCACGTATATTAGAACCTATTTCTGTAAGCATGTCTATATGCTCGAAACTCTTTGACGTTTACCAGTACTAGTCTCTTCTGTAGTGAAAATGTTAACCTCCTACACTTGAACCGGGATTCACACCCTGACTGAAAAAGTTGCAATTTCACAGACAAAAGTCAATAATACTAAGTGGTGTTTGCAAATATTGAACAAAATCCATTTATACAAAAATAAAATAAAAAACATTCATTTGAGGCGTATTAATAATGATTGAAATTAAATATTTTTACTGAACAGAATTTAGAATTCACACTTCGAAGCACTCATTGTCAATACAATGAGAAGCAAACATCAGTCGTGCTAAATTAAATATGATATTAAATATGACGCATACCAAATATAAAAATTGAACATGGGAAATTGTTTTTGCACAACATTTTTAAACTTGATTTGCGTCTTCACGTTTACAAAATGGTACTATTATAAAATTAAAAAAAAATTGGTTATATTAGGGATAAACTTTTCAAACACATTATTACTAAAAATCTTTATTTTAATAGTACATTTTTGAAAAATAAATAACATTTTTATTCATGGATAAAAGCAATTTCCATGTGGACAATCATATATAGAAAAAAGCTGTATATACTTTACACCAAGGCGAATCCTTGATGAAAACATAAACAAGTACTTGAAAGCCTTCATACGGTTGATTAAAATGTCGTACTAATGGAATAACTGAATACTACTTTTTTGAATATATAGCAAGTGGAGCAATAACTGCGAAAATAGCATGAGAGGATGACCTTTATCCAAAGTTCAAAGATATAAATTCTGCTACATAGTTACAGCAAAATGGTTTCCCTTGTTCATACTACAAACCTGTCAATTGAAATTGGTAAGGAGACATTTTCTAAAAATAATATTTCCGTCACCGAAACCCAGGCTTAAACTCACTTCATTATATCCTAGTGAGGCTATCTCAAGAGTAAAGTCTATGAGAAGAAGCTGACCACCATGGTTCATTTAAAAGATAATTTTGTCATGTAAATTGGGTCAATCTCAAGAGCAATATGTGGACCCGCCCTTGATCTTAATAGTTTCCTGCTCAGTGGCATTCAGCATTTAGATAACATCACTTTCCGCAGAGTTTATTTTTATAATGCGCCGATAAACAGACTTAAAGGGTCGATGTAGATAAAACAAGTTTTAATACATGCAAAGTAGACTTATAGCAACAGAAGCCATCTCTCCCCGTCACCCCCTTATGAGGATAAAATTTAAAAATTGATTACATGTAAAACTGTAAATGATTTAGTTGTAATAACCGCATAAAACTCTATTAATATTGATATATAATTGAATTGAACTCTAACTGAATTGAACTGAAACTCTATTAATATTGGTATATAATGAAAATATTGGTATATAATTCAATTGAAAAAAAAATAATACATCACATTCACGGGGCATCAAATTACAATAGAAAGGTTGACACCAAGTAGGATGGAATAAGGACAAGCGTTTCCAAAGTTTTAGGACCTAGTTGTTAAGAAAAAATTGCGCAAGTTTTCAATGTGTAATCCAAGGCAAATTTCTGAGTAAAATCATTTGACTGTGACATCATTCCAAAGACGGACTAACGACCACACTGTAGACATTAATTTGAGGAACCTACAATTTTAATGACTACAATAAAGGAATTATATGATCAAATATCAGATAAATAAAATCCATTTCACATTTCAATAAGAAAGTGTTAAAATATTTTTCGTCTGTCACATGTGCACTCATTTCCTAAATTTATGAAATGATTATGAATCTTTGTATTATGACAAATAATATAATGTATAATGGGAACATTGACAGATCTTTACTTTTGTAACTAAATATCTCCAAATACATTACAAAGAAAAATTTTGCTTTCTACGATGTAAGACTAACAAATACAACCTTTTAGCAATAAAAAACTAATCCTTCCAGATAATCAATTTCATAGACTTACATGTAAATATAAGAAAGAGCTTGCGTCAATTATTTTATTTAATTATGATATAAAAAGAGTTAATCAAAACTTTAAAAAAAATTAAATTAAAAATATCATCTTAAGAACAAATATTAAAAATGGACTAAAAAAAGAAAACATTATTTTTACAGTTATAATAAGTATTACTGTATAGGACCTCAATAGAAGTTGCTCGACTCCCAAACAATAAAAAATACTGCTTACAGACTTTGTATTTCATTTGAGTTTAGATATCATCAAATATTCATTGCTTTGTTTTTTACCTTCTTTTCTATCTAACGTAAAATGAAACTATCAATTCACCACTATCACCATTCGTTGCATCACTTTGTAAGAAAGCTAATATAAAATTTGACCAATCCATAAATTCGAGTTAAATAAAAACGAAATTCTTAATAAAAGAATAAAGATATAAGTGTGTACGAAGGGCACGGTACTATTTATATTGTCTCTCCTGTACGCTAATCTTCCGTGAAACCAATGAATTTCATTTCCTTCCAACCAAAGAACCTGTAATTACTAATCACTCTTCTGTTACTTCAATACCTATGTCTCACAATAATTTATGTAGACTGTATTCACTTTACTTTTTAGAATGTACGTTTATAAGAAGAATAGAAATAAAGGGATTGATTTATTGATAATATATATATGAGAAGGAACAACACGCAATTATTAATCACGATGTTTCAATACAAAAGATGCACGGGTAAAATTACAGCATGTTTACGTCACACATTTTTACTTGCTGAATTTTATTTTGAAAAGTATAGAGTAAATTTTTCTTCTTCTTCAATTACTTGACAGCCCAGGATGGGCTCCTGCCTTCCGCAGAATCAAATATCAAACTCACGAGACATCCAGTTCGTTACACTTAGAATTTTGGATTATTTTCCCAGGCAGTCGGGCCACCTAAATTTAGGTCTTCCTCTGTAAGACAGAGTGTATATTTTTGTTCCTTTCAAATTAACTTTTACTGCAAGTACCGTCAGCTAAATTTCCCCGTCAGCTAAATCTCATTCCTCACCACTATTATGTAGAATCATCTGTTCATTTTTTATGCTATAATTTCTGGTTCAATATATTGAAACAGAAATGTCAATCACAAAACCAATATTATAGAATTATACACGCGTATGAAATTAGTGCAGTAAAATTTTAATTAACACTAACTTGGCCACATTCAGTCCCCTGAAGAACTTGGCGATATCCTGGTCCGAGGATTGCCACGGTAATCCACGAGCACGCACTATACAGTTTCCCTCGATCTCGTCATCCTTTGAACTGTAACAAACAATAAAGAAGTTATATATATATATTTCTGGACACAGCGCTGTAACAATAGTTGTTACTTCAAAAAATGTTATTGTTTCATGAACAATTTATGTAAATTATATTCATTTCTCATCACATGCTTCTGTCTTATACTATTCTTATTCACATCTTGTCATATTATTTGCATCTATTTATGTCTAATTTCAGACATATTTATATTTAAATATAACAAGCTACAACAATGAAAACACATATAATCCTTCTTTTTCATGAACGCTCCATAATCTCCCAAATCACAATCACCCAAAATTTTCATATTTCTATGCATCCTTGTATTCCACATTTTTCACAATATTTTACCTTCCTCTATATGTAACGTTATTGAATATTTTCGCCTCTAAGCTACATCGAGTCATTTCTTTAAAACCTACCAAGTATGAATAAAACACACACTACGAGAGTTTCCTACATATTTAGACGCTTCTAAACAGTAAATAGTACATAGTATTTCTATCAAACTATTTACAAACATAAATTATTTTCAACGTAAATATATTGCCTCTAAGCTACATCCAGTCTTTTTTTTAAAAACTGCCAAGTACGAATAAAACACACACTACGAGAGATCCCTACACATTTAGACACTTATAAACAGTAAATAGTACATAGTATTTCTAGTAAACTATTTACAAACATAAATTATTTTCAACGTAAATATATTGCCTCTAAGCTACATCCAGTCATTTCATTAAAACCTGCCAAGTACGAATAAAACACACACTACGAGAGATCCCTACACATTTAGACACTTATAAACAGTAAATAGTACATAGTATGTCTATTAAACTATTTACAAACGTAAATTATTTTCAACGTAAATGTATTGCCTCTAAGCTACATCCAGTCATTTCTTTAAAACCTACCAAGTACGAATAAAACACACACTACGAGAGTTCCCTACACATTTAGACACTTATAGACAGTAAATAGTACATAGTATTTCTATTAAACTGTTCACAAACATAAATTATTTTCAACGTACTGCCTAGGTATCCTTCATAGACAAAAAATGTTGCATATTTAAAAAATTATAAATTCTATAATAATCACTATATTTTGCAGTAGTTTCAAAAGGGGAGGTGTGCCCCAAATTCCCTGTTTTTAAAATGTCTTTTTAAAGCTGCATTTATATTTTTGTATTCCTCATAATGAGCCCTTTCAAATGATACCCCAAAACTTAAAATGATAAATGATAATTCAAATTTAAAAAAATGTTTAGATTCTATATTTAACTTCCCTTTAATTCTTACATAAATATTTTAAATTGTATTGCTAAGCTGAATTTCAAATTTCTAAGTCGCATAGTTTCTGAGACAAAACGCCTGTGACAAATCTGACGTGAGTGATTTTGTCAGAGTTTTACTTTTTCAGTTCAAGGTACTGAATCCTAAAAAGTATGACACATTGCTATTAAGTTCTCTTTTTATCAAGTTTTCATACAGTTTCCCATCTCGCTGGAGTAAAGGCTAATGTGAAAACAACGTGCATCTTATCCAAAAGCAACACCTTTATTTAATCACCATCACTTTTTCCAATTTCTAACTTGTTATATACCCCTCTGTATCCGAAAACTAGTATTATGTATAGTTCCTAGTGAATAATTTATTAACCCCTGAATATTCATGACAAACTTCTGAGTATTACTTCCAGAAAATTTATCCGTAGATTTTCATTGTGAAACAAGGAAATCTTCATCATGTTCGTCCGTTGGTCACAACCTCATAGTGTCTACAATATACTCACAGTGGCTTCAGATAGGGATCAGAATCAATAGGTAGCGAAATGTCGTAAAAAATTAACGCGGACCCCTCATATATGTAAATTGGGGGCAAACAATTTGCAAGAAAGCTTTTCAAAAGTCAATGTATAGGATCGTTAATGATCGACGATATAAAAAAGACTGAATAAGCCAAATTATGCATGCTAGATTATGGAATATTTATTAAACTTAATAACTAATAAAAATTATAAAACTTTACTATGGCTTGAAAAGCGCGGCGAGTACCTTTTCAGTGTTTTTCTTCAAGAGTTATCTCAAATCCCACCACAACTTTTGTAAGTTGCCGACCAAAAAGCCAGTCAAACACATGATGGTTTTGTGCCTGCTATTATATTCGGTCATACATGATGTGTTACGTTTTTATTTATTTTAGTAATTATCTATTTGTATTTACATATATAATAATTTCTTCATGAGTGGTATAACAGCGGAAAATATCTTTCAATATGAAATTGAAGTACTGTTTACCAATTCCAAAATTCATAAAAAATGCTAAGTACGAGCATTTGATTGGCATTTTCCTTTTAAAATTATTTCACCTAACTTGCATTAAAAACATCAAGAGATATAGACAACTACAGTATCATAATTTATACATAGTTTTTTTTTTCTAATTAAATAATTTGTTTAAAAAAAACAAGCTTTATGAAATGGACACAAAAAGCCCGCATACAAAATAGGCTAATAGACATAATAAAGAACCGTTTTTAAACACACCAGGGAGGCTGTTATTCTGTCTACATAGCCAAGTTGCTACACCCACTTTGCAACACTTACTTTGTCTCAAGCCACACTACCTACAGGTTTACATGTAATAACAATTATCTAAGATCGTCACAAGGTATGTCGTAAATGCCTCAAACTAGGTCATCGATACGCAAATAACCTGTAGGCCTGTAGGTAATATCCATCAAACTTTTATGAAAATGCCCAGCTCTCACTCGGCAGAATATCTAATAACTTCATTACAAAATTTATTCAACATAATAAAAAAAATCAATTTATTGGAGTTTACTCCTTAAGAATTGATTTTCATATATGGTGCCCGGTATGAATTTTTATGAGGAGTCAATTCAGAAGTTCAGAGCGTTAAAAAAAGTGTAACCGTTAGGTTCTGATTGTATGAAGTTCAGAGCGTTGAGAAAGTGTAAACGTTAGGTGGCCTCTCCGTGCAACATTTCTGCACATCTGTAGAGTTAGATATCAAATGTTTATTAGGCATTTTCTTATGGTATAATCTGTCTGACGGAGTCTGACACACATATTGGCATTTTCTTATGGTGTACTGGCAATGTGTGACACACATAGTTTACTATAGTTCGCTTATATCAAGATGTAATTATTAAATGTCATTATGTGTGGATATTTGGTGTCTTCTACACTACAAAATTAAAAAGTTTCTTTTAATTTTAACTTCTTAGTCTGACATTACCAAATGTTTTTAATTTTGGTGTAAAAATTTAATCTAGTTTATTTGTGTTTTACTTGAAAATATGTACGCACACATAACGTAAAAAGCAGCTGATAAACACTAGTGACGGTTATTTTTGTTTGTTTTCGCGCACGCGTAAACTTCATATGTCATTCTCTCGTGTTCATCTGTCTCTCTCGGTTGTTAGCTAAGTACCTATTTTCCGTCCTTCTTGTGATAGAGATTCGTTACATTCTGACGTCACGAAAACAGTACTAATTTAAAATCATAAAAATATAACAGCCTAACCTAATTAAAACATCGTGGTCAACTGGAAGAGGTCGCTCGTGTAGCATTAAACCCGTCAAATGTCCTATATGTATACCAAATATATAGCATATGTTGTTTAATATCTACAAAATTTCTTTTCTGCATTAGTTAATTGACATGGCAAGAATGTTTTCAGGTTTCTCTCAAAAATAGAAAACGAAAATCATCATAACACTTTTTTGATTGGAGCCTTTATTTCGAAGAAATATTTTATTTTATATTACCTATTTTTTTTTCATTTCCTCGATAATAACTAAATTTAAACCTTTCATTATTATAAACAGAAGCTAAATGAAAAAAAAAACTTAAAAAACAATGAATCGCTATTTTCCAATCAAAATTTAGGTACTTCTGCATACTATATACTCATATAGCCGAATATTCCAATCCCTATAAAGGATTTATTTGTAAATTTACTTCTGCATACTATATACTCATATAGCGGAATATTCCAATCCCTATAAAGGATTTATTTGTAAATTTACTTCTGCATACTATATACTCATATAGCGGAATATTCCAATCCCTATAAAGGATTTATTTGTAAATTTACTTCTGCATACTATATACTCATATAGCGGAATATTCCATTCCCTATAAAGGATTTATTTGTAAATTTACTTCTGCATACTATATACTCATATAGCGGAATATTCCAATCCCTATAAAGGATTTATTTGTAAATTTACTTCTGCATACTATATACTCATATAGCGGAATATTCCAATCCCTATAAAGGATTTATTTGTAAATTTACTTCTGCATACTATATACTCATACAGCGGAATATTCCAATCCCTACTATAAAGGATTTATTTGTAAATTGCCGCGCCCGGTGCGCATGCACTGCACAATATTTAAACCTTCCTTTAACATTAAAATAGTGCAACTCAAAACTTAATGAGAAAATATTATTGATTATAATAATCTTACATTAACTCGGTAAACCCATAGAAACCAGCTTACTGTACCATTTTAATAGAACTATATTTAAATGTGTGCTATTAAAGTCTAAAATAAATAAATAAACGAATAACATAATTCGCTTGAAGCAAGTAAACACTTGCGCTTCTTGATACTTCAACTAATTATGAAACAGAAAGAAACCAACTGACTACACACGAAGCAAATCTAAAGCATTTACGAGAGTTAACATAAACAAAACCGCACATGTCAATATTACAGTCATAATCGCCTTTACGAATGACAATAATCGGTCATTCGTTACATCACCACTGCACGGTTAAAGTTCATACTGACATTGAAGTTCATAGATGTCGTGCACGTATCCGTTCGTATATGCACACAAACTAGACAGGTACTTATAATTTATCTGCGAACCACAGTTTAACAGTGAAACCAAAGTTACTTTCACAGTGGGCATTGGAAGTGATACTTTTATCACTTCGCTATACGAAACACAAATAATCCGAAATTCAAATAATTCTATTGTCAGTGTTTTTCCCTTATAAAATAGAAGAGTCAAAAACGAAAGAGACAATTATCATTTCCGCTCCCCGCTAACTTCACCTCCCCTCTGAGCTGCTCTGACTATACCAGTATAAAATATTATCGACGCATGCCAGACAGTCGTACTTCTGCTTGGGTGCGTATCCAATCGCGAGAGTAAACAAATTAAAGTAATCTGACCAGCGACAAACTCCTACAGGAATGTGGAAACGACGCGCAATCATATAAAAATACAATGTAAGAATAGACATCAAAATAAGACGATTTACGAGTAAAAATCATTTCCAAAATGTTATAATGTCATTTGATGGTGAGAACGTCAGCAGAAACTTTACTTCCCGTGCCTAACCAAAAGTAAATAATATTTAAAAATACAGTAGTCACATTAAATCTTCATAATTGTTATAAAGAAATTTTAAAAAAATTAACCGAATTCCTTTTTTGAAGACTGCGCTAGAGAGAAATTAAATAAACTTAAATGGACGTTATCGACAAAATAGAACACTGAAACTCACTTCGTGATGCAAAATATTGCTCGGACTCCACCAAGTGGGCTATCACGGAAAGTCTTTAAAAATGCATTCGAAAATCATATAAATTTTCGTGTTATGTTGTCTCCAAAATGTCAAAAAGCGTGCACTCTCCCTCTAAGTTTTTAACAACGCATGTGAAAAATGTAAAAAAAATCGCAATAGTGATATTTACTAAATACTATAATGGAACATTGTTTCGATTCACTTGCATTAATAAATTAAAAAGACATACGCTGAAAAATAGATAAATAAGTTAAAAATAGGAACATATACAAGACTATACGATTAATTAACTAGTATTTTTATTAATCTTTTACACATATTAATATTATTTCTCGCTATGTGAATGTGTTGTTAAGCATTTATTTCTTAGACGTAAGAGAAATAACTAGATTGCCTATATGCTAACAAATATCTCCAGTGGCTCCACAAGTGATCGCTAAAAATTGCGATTATGGCAGAAAGATTTTCTGTCTAGGCTATCACCATATCCTAAGATAGTTTTTAAGATCATAAGCAAAGCTCTAGTATTACAGACTTTACTACAGTGTTTTTTATATGTACGTTTTCGTCTTTTGAAAACAGAAAAAAATCAACATAATAAAATGTCAAACAATAGCAGAAACTAAGAGTAAACACAAAACTTTCTCACTGTATACTTGCTATATGACTACTATACTTCTATACTCAGTTTCATGTGATTTAGTGGAATAGTTTTCGAACAAAAGTAATTTATGTTACTAAAGATACGGACAAAAAGTACAAAAAAGATCATAACTTCTAAACTATTGATTTTCGCGTTACTAATGACTATTACTACGTTCTCTACCTAAAAAAAATGTGTTCCAACATTTTTTTATCGTCCAAAAGGGGCCCTACCCACTGCTCTCGGAGTTTCCCCATATTCAGTCTTAACCCAAACATTCTATAAATGTAACGAAAAAAATTATAAAAATGATTGTCCTATTGATCTTTCCATAATTCCAACAATGTTTAAATTGTTTTAAATGAAACAGTATTGAATATATTATATTGGATATCAAAAGAAGCTAAAAACATAACACAGTCATCGGATGACCGGACCTCTTTAAGATGATCGGTTTGCAATTTTATATATATAATTACAGAATTCACTTAATCTCAACAAAACATATTTAAATCATAAAAAACTTTTATTTGACTATATTTTTTATTACTAAAATAGAATAAATAATAACATTAAAAGCGGTTGAAATAAACATATCGTACTTAGGACTTTTCATTACAAAGTTAAAAACTGACGAACTACGATTCGCGCGAAAACGCCCCATACAAAACACAACTGGTTTATGACGTCACTGGCCTGTTATGTAGCATTCATTATAAGGGAGTTTATCAAATATCTTTAGTATCTCGTTGAATATTGCGTTTAAGTTATATATTGCATATCATAATTTTTTTCATTTTTGTGTGGAAACTAAAATATAATAACTTTTTCAATTTAATGAAAAACAAATAGAAACTTTTTCCTATTTAGAAATTTCGATTAATTGTTTGTTACATGCATTATTTTTTTCATCCCAAGTTTTTTTTAAACCTACTCTACAGTTTTAAAGCATTTTTACAAAAAATATCGCCATCAGTCAAATACCCTATAGCATATGTATTTACATGATCATTCTAGTGATTATTATAATATCTCGTACATAATTACAAATTTATACTTTTTTCTGGCTTGCCCGGCCAAGTGCGAGTCAAGTACGAGCCTGGTTGACGCACTCTAGTTCCATACCTCGTTTGAAGTCACATTACTTATAATAAGCAAAAGTTTACTTATAATAAGCAACTAATATGGACTTCCAAGCGCAATAAATATTTAATACCAGTACTACTGTACCTACGACTTCATTCTCGTATAATTAGTAAAAAAAATTATAATATATTAATAATATTATATTTTGCTCCTTGGTGTGTACTATTACCATACTAAATTTCAACAAAATCCGTCCAGTAGATATTGCGTGATACCCGCTCAAATCAATATACAGTCGTACATACCAAAAATTCTAAAAAATGTTTTTCTGGCTTCTATTATCATGCCATACACTAAATCGATCACCTTTTTTTTTTTAAATACAGTCGAATAAGCGAAAGCTGGATATGTAAGAAAACTCTACAAGCGACAGCAATGGTCAGGTTCCGGCATGTTTATCCCCGAAAACTTCTATGAGTGACAGTGTAGAAACCTCTTTTATAAAGAGTCATTTTTCACATCTTTACCTTTTTCACACATCTAATAATATTTCAATGGAAATCTCAAAACTCGCAAGTGGACTCAAAGCCAAACCATGTCCTCGTTTGTAAACAAAGAAAGCCAAAGCGTCATTGTTTTCGATGGAATCGCAAGACATCTGCAGCGCACATGCATTCTTATTCCTACCTGCTCATCCTCAACATTCGGCTCCAGTTGATAACAATCGTCAGAGAAAGTACACGTTTGACGTTGTTCTCTCAAAATGTTGAAACGAAAAATTACAGCGATTTAGTTAAGTGATGAACTTAAAATTGTAAACGCATTCGGGGGCGGGTGGTCGCGAAACGCAATTATGAGTGAGTTTAACTTGCCGGGATCCTACTTTTTATAAAATAATAAAAAATACAGATTTTATAAAATTGCAATGTGCAGGACATGGAAATATTAAGAGGAATAAAGTTGTTGAATTTCCCGACGTCGAGTGTTGCGTGGAATGGAGTAAACAAGCCCTAGATAAAATATTCCCTTAGATGGAACATTGTTAAAAGAAAAAAGTAAAAAAGAAATTTTGATAAAATTTATGAAACTGAAAAACATATTAAAAATTGTAAAAAGGACTCAGAAAAAATTAACTGATTTCTTCAAATAAATAAAATATTTGAAGACAAATGTGTACTTATTATTTCTTAACGCTCTAGTAGCACCATGTTTATACGTTTTTATTAATCTCTATAAATGAGTAACTCCAAAACCTTCGTAAGTGACGAACCGTTTTAGTGAGAAACCTCTATGAGCGAGATTAACATTCGGGTCACTTAAATTCTCGCTTACCCAGGTTCGACTATATTTTCAATGTACAGAATTTTCTTATATGTATAAAATCACAATATAATTAAGTAGAGATATTATCGTGAATATCTCAAAAACTGAATTCACTCTGTGACAATTTTATTATATGTATAGAATACGTAACATAATTAAGTAGAGATATTATCGTGAATATCTCAAAACTTGAACTCAGTCTATTACAATTTTATTATATGTATAGAATCGTAATATAATTAAGTAGATATTATCGTGAATATCTCAAAAAAACTGTGACAATTATAATCGTCGTTATAATTTCCCTACAAACTTTGCGTAGGCGTTTGAAAACACTGTCTTTTCTTTACACTTTTAAGGTCAATTTTAAAGTATAAAGAAGACAGTGTTTTCACTGTCTTTCAAGAAAACTTTCAGAAATAATAGAGGAACATATTTTTTTAAAAACTCTGAAGATCTTTATAACGAACTCTTTGAACGATAACCACGCACTGCATATGGAATATAAAAACAATCCGTATGCTTAGTCTGACCCCCTAAATTTTCATATATTCCTGAGTGTTAACTACTAAGATTAGTGCGGATTAATATCCTCTACTGTTTATTATCATCCCAAACTCCAAGTTTCTATGTCAAGTGATTTCTTAGAAAAATGAGAGTGACAAATGAACATACGGACACATGCGTTATGTTACAAAGGTTCCCTTTTTCCTTTTGAGGTACGAAATCTTAAAAAGAAACCCTCTATCAATAATCTATCTGTTCTTATCCCTAGCATTTATTATTTAGGCAATATCAAAGTGACGTGCAAACCTGATAACTGCTTTCATGAAGCCATCCTCTCATGCAAACTTAGATACATCGAGATCTGCCAAATTGGCTATCGTACAACGGTCCAATTAAAATTGAGGCAACACATAAAGAAATCGAAACGAGACCAAAGAACGCTCGTCAAACTTACCAACGGCAGTATCTAAACCAATAAACGACGCATTATTCCAGTTTAGACATAGCATTACATTCTTTTACAACAGCATCACAAGATTGCCGACAGATGATAACAAAACCGCGCTCACGAATGGCATCATTGTTATACATTACTCATTAAAACATCACGTCTGTGGAATGAATTACTTTCTAAACTTAGCTTGAAATTTAAAATACATCTATTGTCTACTTGCGAGAATTTGCTAAACAAAATTCGGTGAGTATTTAAATACGTTCACAGAGTTATTGCACAGTGGTTACTAGTTGGTATTGACTGAAAACCCCAAAAGAAACGAGTGTGCACACGACTGAAGTAAAACTTCAAATTCACAAAATATGACCACACGACTGAAGTAAAACTTCAAATTCACAAAATATGAACTTTAAAATGAATTTACAATTTTATTCACTTTAAACGTAGAATATTTAATGTATTAAACAAAATAATAATTTATAAAATTATTCAAGAACGAAATGAAATTACAAAAAAGTCAAAAAATCACCGTTCGCGTAACGATAGCATACTCGAATATATATATATATATATATATATATATATATATATATATATATATATATATATATATATATATATATATATATTTCATGCACTGGCTATGAGAGGAAGAGAGAAAGAAAATGTGCGCGCGCACTGCTCTCTCTTGCTCCTACAATGTGATACAGACAATAGGCTTGCACTGTGTCTTAGATATACGAAACATAACTGGCTATGAGAGAAAGATAGAAAGAAAATGTGTGCTCGCACCTCTCTCTTGTCCATACAGTAATATACGAAACGTAACTCTCTCTCTCTCTCTTTCTGTCTTCACTAACTTATATCTCCCTCTCAACTTCCGTGCGCCTCGCCCAATCACACTTTTCGTAACGCTCTCGTCACGCATTCACCAGCTTACTCCCCAAGTCAAGCGTGCGTAAAGAAGTTTTACTTCAAAAACAAAATTCATTCACATAAAACCCTTGTCTTCTCTTTGTCATCCTAAACGAGTTGGAAACGTAAATACTGTGGTCTAAGGAGGTGAAAAGAGAATTATACTTGGAAATGAGGGCTACGAGACAGATGTCACGCACGGCGATGAAAGAAATCCATCATTTTTGAGAGAAACAGTGTTCCATAAGAGATTATTCGCGATATCAAGCGCGTCAAGAAGATAGTCGCCACATGAAATGTATATCGCAGATGTCAAGGCTATGAAAGACGATAGCGTATAACCCTAAGCACACTACTCCGGATTCACACTCCACAGAATACACTTCGGCAATCAGTTTGCGCTCACTGTAAACAAGTAACATTCCGGTACTACAGCAAAAAGTTAAACACCGAGAAAAATCGGTCAACTCCCAAATAACTCTGTTCAAACTGATTTCCATCTTATTAGAAATTGAAAAAGTCGTATAAAAGTGTAGAAACAAGTTATTAGCAATAAGAGAAACGTCATAAAAATTATCATTGACAACATTATACCTTAATAAGAACTAGTGAAAACTTAATAAGAATATAAGCATTTGAACTTTCCATTTAATAAAAATATAGGCATTTGGGCTTTCCACTTAATAAAAATATAGGCATTTGAGCTTTCCACTTAATAGGAATATAGGCATTTGAGATTTTCACTTTATAAAGATATAGGCAATTGAGCTTTCCACTTAATAAAAATATAGGCATTTGAGCTTTCCACTTAATAGGAATATAGGCATTTGAGCAAAACTTAATGAGAATATAAGCATTTGAGCTTTCCATTTCGACCAAAAGAAGAGAAAAATACATTTCCACAAAAACATTTATTTATTTATCAAAAAGTTACCACATATGTCCAAGTTACAGGTTGCCTCCAAAGTGCGGTACATGTGCAAACCTCAAGCGCATAAAAAATAGTTTACAGTACACAATAAAAAAAAATAAACAATCATTAACTAAACAGAAAAAACATACATTAATTCAAATTAAATATAAAACGAATAGTGAACTCCTAACGCCCGTATGCACCACACACGGTCAGGACTCTCAGTCGGATTTACTGATGGTTAAAAGTCTATTTTGCATGGTTACTTTAGAAATCGGACGGTGCAATAGAACACGGTCGGCAAAGTACTCTTTTTCCGACTCGACGGACAGTTAATAAGAAACAGAAATACGTTTTTAACTATTAGTAAGCTGACTGACAGTCCTAACCCTGTGTGGTTCATATGAACGTAAGAAATTCCATTGACCGCTTTTGCCGAAAAAACAATATCAAGATTGGGCGTCTATCGCAATACCGAATCGTCGATCGATTGCATGTGTTGGAACAACTGGTAAACGCTACAAGACATTCGTGGGTGCTCTAGGCTGATGAAATATACTACAACTCCACCCTCCCACTTAACAGTCAGGAGCATAAAGTGTAACCTAACCCAAGTTAAAGGGGTTACCAACATAATATTATTTAATATTTCGTCCAGTATGAGTATATAAGTTACTTCATTGGAAGACCCGATATAAAAATATGAAAAGAAAAAATTTACTATGAAAGTTTTTTCATTTCATTATCATAGTACCTATACATTTTTTATATAAATCTATTAAACTTTTTTAATGTTTTCTCCAGCATGAGTATATAGGTTACTTCATTGGAAGACCAGATATAAAAATATGAAGAGAACAAATGATCATAGTACCTATACATTTTTTATATATATATATATCGATTAGTTTTTTAATGTTTTCTCCAGCATGAGTATATAAGTTACTTCATTGGGAGACCAGATGACTGCGTTGGTTTCAATACACTCACTACTCGAGCTCTTTGGTCGATGACCACACTCCTATCGGTTGAGTATGACGCAGTATGGCATGCCCAGAAGTCATCGTGACTATTTCGATTGACATTCTTAAATCAGGAAAAGAAGTCTATGATCTGTGACCCCAACAATGGCCCGTGACGAATCGCCTGCTGATTACGAGACTGAAGTGTTATAGTATTAACAAACGTCGGCAGAATGTATCGTAAACGTTACAAACATGGGACCGTAAGAACTTTATAACACTTGCAAATAGACATCAAACGCGATTTATTGTATTAACCGCTCCATGGCTTCGGATTACGTTCTAAAAGCCTCCTCGCACTCGCCAAGTACAAATATTATAATGCTTTTTTAGAAAGAACCTTATAACACTAGCAAATAGACATCAAATGCGATTCATTGCAATAACAGGCTTCACGGCTTTGGATTACGTTCTAAAAGGCTCCCCGCACGCACCAAGTACAAATATTATAATGCTTTTTTAGAAAGAACCAATGCTTTTTTAGAAAGAACCTTATAACACTAGCAAAGAGACATCAAATTCCAATATTGCAATAACCGTTTTCACGGCCTTGGATTACGTTCCAAAAGACTCCTCGCACTCGCCCATTACAAATATAATGATTTCTTAAAAATAACCTTATAACACTAACAAATAGACATCAAATTCGATTCATTGCATTAACCGCTTCACGGCCTTAGATTACGTTCCAAAAGACTCCTCGCACTCGCCCATTACAAATATAATGATTTCTTAAAAAGAACCTTATAACACTAACAAATAGACATCAAATTCAATTCATTGCATTAACCGCTTCATGGCCTTGCATTACGTTTTAAAAACCTCTCCGTACTTTCCATGTATATATATTACAATGCTTTCTATGTATGAACACTTAGAATACACGCTACCAGCTTATCGTCGATACATTCTCAATAGGATCTACATTTCATAAATCTTTAGTAAGTTTGTCTAAATCTTCATTTCCTATAAACTCGGTCATTAATACTTCATGAAAGTGTAAATTCATAGTTCAAATGAAATAAACTCCGACACATATACACTTCTCTTTAATGCCCGAACTAACGAAAAACATGATTAACTTTATCTTGTGACCCATGCAAAAGCCCTAAATGTTAATAAGACAATTTTTCCACAAACTTTATCAAAAGTCCATTGAAAATCGGAGCTATTACACGTTTGGTTAAAATGTCATCATTCTGGAAGGAAGCCGACAAAAGCCCATCCGGATCTTACAGGAACAGAAAAATGGATAACTGCAGTTTAGCATCAGTGATAATTTTCGTTTTATCTTTATTTAAATGAAAAGATATACATAAATAAAAACCTGCCAATTGCGATTCGGACTCGCGCAAGTAGGGTTCCGTAGCGTTAAAGAATGTAAAACTCAAAGTTTGTATTTCTCAAAAATACTGAGAAAAACTAAGTTATTACTGCTGTCGGTACTAAAAATATTCCATATCTCATAAAATACACAGCATATATTATTCAAAACAATTTTCGTTGAAAGTTTATTTTAAGTTCTACTATCCTACTTAAAGAATTCCACACCTTTTTCAGAAGTTTCACAAAACGTATGTAACGTTAGTTGAAAAGTTAGAGGGGTGGGGACACTTTTTAAGGCTTCAGAAGCGTATATCTCACCAACTATGGACTTAAATAAAAAATTTACTGTGGAACCTCTACATTATTTTTTAAGACCTAACGATACTCATCGGATTTTTTCATCCCTCAATTACATGTAGGGAGTGCCGCCCCTAATTTTATTTTTTTCATAATTCCACTAATTCATTATATAGCGGTGTACATAAGACACCTACCATCCAAATTACATCGATAGTACCAATAGCCTCTGAGTAAAATGGCTGTGATATATGGATAAACAGATACATAGACAGAAAGACAGACAGACAGAATTTGTTTCATAATTAATTGTATAACGATCTATAGTAGACACCTGACATCAAATTACATCGATAGTGCCAATAGCCTCGGAGTAAAATGGCTGTGACGTACGGATAGACAGAAGATAGAAAGACGGACAGGACGAAATTATAAGGGTTCCGTTTTTACCAATTGACTAGAAAACCCTAAAAACAACATATTTAAGATACAAAAATTCATTGAAAAATTCTATTTAAAAAATGTTATAACTATGAAGAAAAGGCTGTCAATCGATTGACAAATATAAAATTTATAACCTGTCTTTTTTTACACCAATTCTTGTTTGTACTTACATATTCAGTTTTAGCGTTAATAGAATGGCAGTTAAGTCGAAAAATTATTGAATATATTTGGCGTTAATTTTGTAGAAATTCATTATTCACAATTAAATGAAACTACGTGTTGTAGTATTATTTCTACTTTTTTTAAGTTTTTTACCACGACCTGGGTTTTGTTATATTACAACATCTTCAGGTGGGATATTAGCAAAGATATCTTTGCTATTATCCTACCTGAAGATGTTGTAATACAACGAAACCTAGGTCGTGGTAAAGAACTTAAGGAAAGTAGAAATAATACTACAACACGTAGTTTCATTTAGCTGTGAATAATGAATTTCTACAATGTTAACGTCAAATATATTCAATACTTATACAACGTTTTATATATTAAAAATGTAACAAATGCGGCGTTTATGAAGATAGACTTTTAGTATTGTATTTTGGGTACAAATTGTATTTTATTTTTAGTCACAAAGCAAAGAAACAGAAGATTCATGCTACAGCGGCACGTAACGAAATAGACGCAATCTCTCCACCGTGCCATTTTACACAGTGTAGCCGTACTTAATCCGACAAGTTGAAATTCCATATCTATAATTTAATCGAGTAGTTACTTAAAATACTATAAATAGAGTTATAAATGAAAGACATGTAATATCTGGTATTATACATCATTTGTCAAAAACAATTTTAAATACTACAATATACTTGTTATTTTTATACATAAAATACCAATAGTTTATACAGATTTAAGCATTCAGTTCTATGATGTACTCTGTTATTTTATGAATAACGTAAACGTTACGGAGTTATTAGCATTTAAACAGACGTCCGCATGTTGTACCATCAGGAAACCTTTATTCTGACAACTATGTACGTTAAAATGGTGCATTGCT
Organism: Druceiella hillmani; assembly: GCA_039881145.1. Classification (NCBI taxonomy): domain Eukaryota; kingdom Metazoa; phylum Arthropoda; class Insecta; order Lepidoptera; family Hepialidae; genus Druceiella; species Druceiella hillmani. Next base: position 29,327,997 of record JAYKKI010000006.1, read on the forward strand.
TCATTTTACGCAAAGGTACAACAATAGATGATACGGTTGACTTTATAGATTATTTAAATATTTCTTTCAATGACTTAGGAAATGTATCCTTACTAGTAAAATAAATTGAGTGAACTGTAAAGTAAAATGTCTAATTTGTATAGTTATTTTAATTGTATAGTTTGTTTCTAATTTGTATAGTTTGCTTTAGAAAAATATGTTATGTATTAATTTACACACCAATGGAAATCGATATATATTTAATTTCACAATTAAATAAAACTACGTGATGTAGTATTATTGACAATTTGACGAATATTATTACTTGACCCGAACAAAACAAAATAACCCATAAAACGCGTCCCCAGTCATCCATAAATAAAGTGCAAAACTGTCATCATCGACGAAATAGCTCCGTCCTTTTCTTTCTGCTTGTAAAATGATATGATACCATTATTTTCTCTCAAGCCAACAAAAAATAACGAGCAATAAAGGTTAAGATAAAGCCAGTGCGATACACTATGCCGATTTTTAAAGTTTTTTATAGTTAAATTATCATGCATTAGCTAACGTATACGTTAAGTGAATGACATAACATAGGACTCATTGTTTAATACACATAATATGCATACATTTATATGATATACAAGAATTAGATCCAATCTATGTGAAATTACTATATTGTTAGTAAACACATTGTTGATAATTTACTCATATATGTCATTTCGAAAAAGTGGGCTACCATTACCTAAGAGTATTTTGCTAACTTTGGATTACTTTAATTTTTTTTCGCGAAGCGATACACTTTGATGTTTACAATATGTATAATATCCTGATATACATGATTTTAATATAATTACTATGCTTTAAGTAAAACGTAAGATCCCTGAAACTGCACGGACTTGGACATGTGTACATTCCAAAATAATTGGAATTTTCAGACCAACATTTTTTTTTACTTTAACGAAGATGTTACATCTTCATAATTTCGTTACGGACAGAAGCCCAGATAAGACAGAATAAATGAAAGTAGAATAGTCTCTGGCAGTTTGTAGAAATCGTCAAAACTAATTTTGAAAGAAAGGTTTTAAAAAAGGTTAAGTTAATTGTAATATTTCCAACAATATTCCCATTTGTTGGAAATATTACCAAACTTATTATTAGTTCACAGTTATAATTAACTATAATGTATTATTATAAAACGAAATATCACATTGAATAATTCTAAATGCACACTTTTTATTTTATTTATTACGACTGATTTAAACATGCACTGTGCAGCTATTTCGTCGCATCTGCATCTCTCAGCGAAGTTGAAACAAACCGGCGTTTCATACACATGAAATGTAAAATTAAAACAATGTTTAAGGCTTTCTCTTTCAATGTGTCCATCAGTGTTTCTCCTGCAATATGGCACTGAACAATAAACCCATTTTGACAGTTTAAAACGGTAAAAAGTTGACAAAATCTCAACTCATGTCTCAATCGCACGTGACGTCTCATGCACGCCGAGACATACTTCTTGTTGTCGACAAAAGAGTGCCGCCTTTTTGTTCGATCCATTCATTTCATAGCTATATGTTTTTACTCTTTCCTGATTGCCAATCGCTGAATTGTTTGCTTTTTGGTTTCTAAAAAATACCAGCCTTTTTTAAAAACTATATTCTATTCCTCTAACCTCTTAAAACCCTAAAACATTTATGTTATTACTCGTACGCTAAACAAGGTGGACGCTCGCTGATAACACAAACTTAGTACTGGCCACAATTACAGAATTAAAAACAAAACCGGTCAAGTGCGGAATGGATTCGAACGTCGAAAGTTCCTTATCGAATTGCATGTTTTTTCTAATTGCTAATAAATAAATAGCAAAAAGCAAAAGCGGTTCCAATATAAAAAAATACTAACTCACCAAATATGAAATAAAGTACACGCCTATATTTCATATTTGCAGCATCTCACCAAAAATATGTCATCTTTACCTTTTTAGGTACAAAAGACCTAAGATCCGAAAATAACACAACATAACCTATCCAACCGCATTGAATAAACAGCGATGGCACGTACACTGGACTGCGCTATACCGTCCAGAGGTTTCAAAAACTACCTGGCACGAGATTCTTATGCAAAACAAATGGATGTCTCATCAAAACGAGAGACCGCGCATCACAGGATATTGCTCCAATATCCTGCTCTTGGGCTCGCCTTGACCCTGGTATGATTAAATTTTATTCCTTCACTATCTACACATCTATCGATACATGAGGAATCCAAAGACATTTTATCCATCAATTTAGTGAATTCCAATGAAATGCCTATTAAATACGAGTTAGTTACATTTATAATAGGTACACTTATAATAGGTTCGTATAAAACTTGAACATTTAAGAATATATAAATTTTTATTAAACTATAAATGTTGGTATTATTTTAGGTTCAGTAGAAAAAAAAGTCTCAAAAAGAAAAACGGACCCTTACAAGTTCTCTCAGGTTTCTCTCAGAAACCGCTTGATTTCAAAACTTGAGAAGCATTTATATGGAAACTTGGAGGAGGAGGGCTAAATTAAGTATTCCTAAATTGTTTAATCAACCCCCCACCCCCCCAACGCTTAGTTCTCAGCCTAAAATTATAAATAAATACGAGTGTTAGAAGTCTAGGCAACGATTGTAGGTTAGGTACCCTTAAATGTTTGTGCGAGCCTAAAGGTGTACGGTTTAAAATGTGTATACTCTTGTATCTTTCGTAAGGTTATCAATGCAAATATTTAAATTATTAAATCGTTACGGTGATAATCCCTCGATCTTGAGTTTATAGCCCTTCATGCTCCTAGCTGTTACACGAGTGAACGATGACATAGTTTATTTTACCTCCCTAAAGCGCGTATGAATATCCTAAAACGTTCTTTTATCTTTCGTGCATTCATTCTTCAACACAATATTTCGAGATGCACCCTGTCTTAATATTTTTTTTGCTCTTTTGAACGTTTCAGGAATGCGGTTATTCACAACTGATCGATATTTAGAATACTCGCCCCCGATAATGTTTTCGTTAAAAACTATTTCAAATTTTCAAGGCTTACGTAAATATTTAAATACTTATTACTACACCCGCTACAACGCATTCAATGCTTATAATTCTTGTAAATTAACAATGATAAATTATATCATATATAATTTTTATAATTCTTCATTTACAAATCAAGCCCAAGTTCAATTTTAGTTTAAATGTTTCAAGACTAATATAAAAAAAAGACAACACCTTGGTAACAAATTTTTTGGTTGTTCGTAACAACAGTGTCATCACATTTAGTGACAACACACATGGAATATTTTGTGTCATCCCTATACTTAACACCGATCCCACCATATGTGCGAACCCTAGCCGTCCGACTACCTGACCAACGCACCACGTGTGCGCCAGACCGAGTCATAATACAAATGGACTATTACAAAATATGACACACGGTCGCATCGTGTGAAATTATCATCAAACCTTAGAGTAGGAATGTATACTCTAAGCGTCAAACTCATATACCGAATATACTTTGGTGATATTTTCCTTAACTCTTCTGCAGAGAAAGCAGGTATAATAAAACTCCATTCTAACATACCGGTCAAAACAGTTTCCCCGTGCATCTGTCACTAAGTCACAGGTATAAACCCAAAGACAAATTCAGAAAGGAAACATATTTAAAAGTGATACAGAGTTACATAAATTGCTTGTCCGGACGAACCTATACCTATTATAAAATTCATAACAACACTGAAACACTGTACACTGTAACCTGTCGTGTATCTGTAATACTTATAACGAGACGCGGAACCGTTACACCTTCTTTTGTAATACTACAATAATTATACCACGTCACTGTATACTGTACCATTCTTTTAAGAATTAATTTGGCAAAACACTTCTAAAGTCTTTCCAAAATCGCAAAAAGAATAGAAAAACTTTCTAAAATCTGAAAATAACAATAAAATACAAAAAATCTATCAAGCACGAGTGGAACTCACACTACGAAGGTTCTATACACATTTAGGTATTTATAAACATTTAATGGTTCATAATATTCCTATTAAACTATTTTTAAAAAATTCATTTTTAGAACGAAAATATATTGCCTACTACATCTTTCACAGGCGCATATTTAAAAAAATATTTGTTAGGTACAAATTAACGATTTTTTCTTTTACTTGCGCTGTGGGACCTTGCTTCTTGCCAAATTTCATGTATTCTAGGTTGACGGGAAGTACCCCATAAGTTTTGAGTTATTTCCGAGTGTCAAAATATGCGGCATAAATGACCGTATTTTTTGATTGCGTTACCTTAGAAGCTTAATTTTTTGCAGCTCCAAGTGACCATAGACCCAAGTATTTGATATTAATTTCAACTTGATAGCTCCATGCCTTTCTGAGAAAATGAGGTTCGACACATAGACAAACGGACAACGAAGTGATCCATAAGGGTTCTTTTTTCCTTTTTAGATGTGGCATGCTAAAAAGCAAAAACAAATAAATTTATATCTACAGATACATTACGGGATTTTTTCGGAAAATCTAAAATATACACTACTAAAGTTCGCACAACGTGCTACCTGTTTTATGCTCCAAACGCAGAATTATTTACGTAAAATCTCACAAGTGAAACATCTTAAAAGCAAGCCAGCATTACGCTACTGGCATCACTGACATTTCCCAGGCACGTTACACACTTATAAAACAAACGAAAATATTTGGTTACGACTAGTGTGTAAATAATTTTATAAAGTTTTATGCACACATTCATATATTTAATAACATGAACTAACAATAAGACGTTGAGTCGAAACAGCTCGTATAAAAAATAGACATAATTATTAAAGTTGACATATTTATATTATAGGTAAGCAAGTACGTTATAAGTGTGAATGGGATAGTATCGCTCTACGGCAAATGGGCTCAGTCTTATTCCTCATGTATAATAACGCAATCCATATTATTACGATAGATATAATTATCAAAGTTTCCATGTTTATATCTTAGGTGAGCGAGTGCGTTATATGTATAAATGGGATAGCATTTCTTTACGGCAAATCAGATTAATCTGTTCCTCGCACATAATAACGGAAATCTACAATGAAATAAAAAAAAATCAGTGGCGCCTTGTCATTGTCTCAATATTTTTATCTCATTCTCATCTTCTAAACGATTCGAACTGAACCAAAACTAAATATTGTAAAAAAATTAGAACTTTTGTTGACGAAAGCCATCCAATTAAAAAACTTTACCATAACGCAAGATATATATTTCCATTAAAATAAGACAGTGACAAGAGAAAAGTCACAAATAGTAGGTCTCAACTATTACTAATAACTAAGTAAATGCGAATAATAACTAACTATTACTAATAACTAAGTAAAGATGCTTATACATATAATATGACGTCATTGATTCGCTTGTTCTGCATGCGGTTGTTATGTTTCCCCACGGTCCACTAACCAAATACTTAGTTCAATCGACGTTGCTTAATGTCTAGTATGAAAAATAATCCAATGGAATTATAAAATTACACCTTGATGCGACTTAATTTTGGATTCACGACAACCATGCGCAAAGAAGAGGTCACCCTTCAAGAAATAAAAGCGTAAGAATGTCGTTTAATTTATCATCGAACACAACAGTATTTTAACCGTTAGAGTGCCGACGAACGCCATCGCGCTTGTACGCGTACTAACTAAATTTGCCACGAGCGCGATGGCGAAATAAGTTGCTGTTTAGCGCGCTGTAGGGCAGGTCGCACGCATCGCAAATTTTTTATCTTTCTACGGGTTACATAAAGTTCAAATTATAATATTATTAGTAATTACAATATAAAAAGAAAATGTTTAACCTATAATGTCGGAATACGAAAATAATTCGAGTGAGAATGATCGTTTTTTCAAGTTGTGAAGAAAGTGATAGTGGGAGTGACATTAGGGTGCGCTCACAATTTGGCGTAATGCAAATTTTGAGTGATAGTGATGATAATAGTGACGATAACAATTATTTTGCTGATACGGAGGATGTACCGGACTGCGAAAATGACGATGTGACCTTGATTTCAGTTTTTGTTATAATTTTTGTTCACAATATATATTTCCATAATTTTCTTTGTATTTTATTATCCTTGTACAAGCTTTTATTAAGAAGACACCGAAAAAATTATTAAAATTGGATAATTTTTGGAAGAGATACAGTTTTTGTTCGAGACAAGGGTAAATGACATAAAAAAAAACAAAACGCAGTTCATAAAATGACAACACTATTCATGTGGATATAATATTACAGAAATTCAACGAAATACCACGAAGTTAATAATAAAGTTAGGCCCTTTTAAGTAAATGTTTTCATCAATATTTTTCTGATACCATTAAAATTTCCATGCTGTTCTTGACACACAATGTTTTAGCGAAAAATCACACATTTACTCTTTATCCTTATTATTTTATACAAACGCAACCTCAAAACATTTCTCCGCTAATTTTATTAAGTGCATTAGCACAAGTAACATATTTCAAAAACTGTTTTACTATTTCACTAAACTGTTTCACATATAACTAAACTGTTATACAAAACTGTTTCACATATAACTAAACTGTTATAGAAAACTGTTTCACATATAACTAAACTGTTATACAAAACTGTTTCACATATAACTAAACTGTTATACAAAACTGTTTCACATATAACTAAACTGTTATACAAAACTGTTTCACATATAACTAAACTGTTATACAAAACTGTTTCACATATAACTAAACTGTTACACATATAACAAAACTATTTCACCATTTCACTTACAGTAAAAACTGAAAATAAAAGAAGTCAACAATTGTTATCTTCTTGTTCATTTTCCGATAGTGCAGTGTATAACCTGAAAAACGATCAGCCATAAGTTGTATCTTGTTACTTTATGAATAACGTAAACGTTACTGAGTTATTAGCATTTAAGCAGACGTCCGCATATTCTATCATCACTGAAACCTTTATTTTCACAATTACGTACGTTAGTATGGCGCCTTATTTCAGTTTACGTAAATGTAGCTAAATCAGTGGACGTTGTAGCTGACTTCATAGGTTTTTTTAAATATTTCTTTCCGTAATTTAGTAAATTTAGCCTTACCAGTAGAATTAACTGGGCGAACTGAAAAGTAAAACGAGTAATTTTTATAGTTACTTTATAAAAATTAAGTTATGTATACTAACAAACATCGTTATATATTTCATCTCATAAAAAATATATTGTACTTGCAGAAACGCCAATAAATTCCGTACTCGAGAATTGATGATTGTCTCAAAGCCATATATACGTTAGCAAATTGTAATTTCCTAAAATACTTTCGATGATCTAAACAAAATTCATAATTGACAATTTGTGACCGACGTTGAAATTGACACAACGAATATTATTACTTGACACGAACAAAACAAAATAACCTATAACACGCGTCTCTTGTCATTCATAGTACAAAACTGTCATCGTCGACGAAATACCTCCGTCCTTTTCTATCATAAAATTAAATAATGCCTGCTTTTCTCACAACCCTAGCGAAAAATGATCTTACTTGAATGACGAATAAAGGTTAAGATAAAGCCAGTGCGGTACACGATGCCTATTTTCAAAGCAAACGTTAAGACAACCGTTATTGCCGTGCGTTAGCTAATGTCGACGTTAAGTAAAGTGAGTGATACAACATTGGTTTGATTGTATTAAACCCTAATGTTTATGAAGAAGTTTTCTTAATGGTGAGTGAATATGGGTGACCTGAATACAACATTTTATACATAAACGAAAAATTATTGGTGACACAGGCATCGAATTACACTTCTTACTGACATTGAAATATAATAGGACACTGTCATATTCAAATGATTGTAACAACTAAAATTGCGAGGTGATTTATTTACATTTTAATCATGGTAACGCTATTTTACAAAAACACTGATAAACACATCAAACTCACCAGTGAAAAAAATCAAACTTATGGGCGCCTATTTTTTACTGCTGAGAAACAGTAAAAGAAAAGATAATATGAAACGACGAGTGTCAGAATGAAATAAATCTAACTAAAAAAAGACAATGTAAAGTAATAAAACCACTCGGAAAAGCATTATCCTAACTTAATGGTCTCTTACACTAACTACCTATTACACTAATTACTTACAAAACGCGCTAATTGTTAAAACTACCAATGCCGGTTCGCAAAGATTAAGATTTTTTAAGTAGACACTTTGGGTTAGATGGTCCGGTACGCCTGACAGATTGAATAGCGGTCCTACAAAAGTGGAAGAAAAACCAGTCGTTGAAAGAGAGCAACTACACATCATAATGTTAGCAATAATAGATACTCGGAAGCGAGTTTTAAATAATACAAAGGTATATCTGATAAAAGAGACCGGAATTCCTTTGGAATGAGATCACGAAGTAACAGCTGGAACAAACTGAGGAATGTACAAAAGATAACAAAGTAACGAGTTATACAAATATAAAACCTATGAAAACATGCATCAGTATAGCTAAATGGAAAGATTCTATATCTTTCCCTATGTCAGAATGGAGGAACACAGCAAGGTAAGTATTAAAAGTACAGTCTGAGCCTGAGAGTACACTAGGTAGTAAAACGACCTTAATAATGGTATATAACTGTTATAATTCTACTTTTCTGTTTTGTGGCATATTTGTATAAAAAAACACTAAATTTGCAAATAGGAGCATAATTTTATAAATATTAATCATAAAAAAATCTAAATAAATTAAATAAAAAATAAATGGCGTAAAAATATATTTTTTTAATATTTAACGTTTGACAGCCCTTTGCCAATTGTAAAAGCACTGTTAAATCTTTTTTTTATTAAACTAATCGTGAGTGAAATTAACTTTTATTAAATTGTTTTTTATGTTTGTTTTCTTCATTTAAAAAGGGTAAATTTTACACTATCGCCAGAATTCATATACATATATTATTAGCTTGAGATTCTCCTCAGTTATTTCCAGGATGCATAGAAATTTTAATCAGGCTCCTTAACACTGTTTCGATCCGCATGTACCAAAGGTTTTGATCAATCATCTGAATAAATATTTCTATGTATAATATGTAAATAATATATAATAAAAATACCATACATTCCAATGCCAATCCATCCCTATTTCGAATAATCAACTCCACATATCACAAGCAGTTCACAAATATTGAATGTTGAACTATTATTATTTTCAGAGATGGTACAATACGAACCTGACCTAATTTTGAATACGATTCTAGCCCATAAATGAAAAACTGTTTAAAAATTTTCATAACAAAATATAACTCACTACGAGAAGAAATTATAAAAACAGTTTTATTAATGTATAATTCCACATAAAATTAGAAATAAATTATTTTTGGATGTTTACTTGTACTACAACACGATCCATTATGTCGACTTTCAAGATTGTAGGTGTCGACCGGAAGTACCCTACTGGTTTTGGTAATCAGTAAGATCATGGTAAAATAAAGAAAAATACGCTTTAAAAAGCCATATGTTTTTATTGCGTGAACCAAAAAACTTGAAATGTTCAGTGTGTGTGTATGTAAGGCAAAAGGCATCAGTATACAAATTAATTTCAAATTGATACCTCAAGCTGTTTCTGAGAAAAAGGGCTTTGACAGACGGGCATACGGACAACCAAGCGATCGTATAAGGATTCCGTTTTTTTTTCATTTTGTGGGATAGAACCCCACAAATGATAAGAAAATGGTTTTATTTCGCTTTTTAATTTTAACACAGTGGACAAAAAGTAAAAACATTATTAACCGCTTAAGAAACAGTAAAAATTTTCAACATTTGGAGTTTTCTACAAACCTGAAAAAAACGATTTAGTCATTTGTTGCATCATGCGTTTCAGGGTTAATGACGTCATAACACATCATTTTTAAATTTCCATAACAAAAGATAACTCATTACAAGAGAAATGATAACAAAATGGTTTTATTTAGCTTTATTATTTTTAAATCTTTATATATAAAACAAAGTCGTGTTAGTTACACCGTTTATAACTCAAGAACGGCTGTACCAATTGTTTGGATTTTTGTGTTTTTGGATTTGTCTTCGTCGGGAATAGGATAATAAGTATTGGAAAAATTTTGGAAAAATTCACGAAAAAAAAATTTATGAACAAAATTCATTTTCTCATACATTTTGTATGGAACGCCTTTGTTGATGATATATCGAGAACGGATTGACTGATATTTTTTTTTCATTGAAAATTTATATGATTATTATAAATTTATTGAATATTTTTTTTATCTACCGGGAAGAGCGCCGCGTAAGTATGGCCCGACTCAAGAACAAGACAAACAGCTCAGTTGGCAACGAAAAATCGAAACGAGCTTATCGCACAAATCAATAACGTAATAATCTTCGACGCGCAAGAAGAAATGCTTCAAACGTTGATTTGAATCGAGTAGCTTTCAATACGATTGCATAATTGACTACAGCTCGCATCCTTTCGTTCGCATTGGCCCAATGGATAATGTGTGCGACCATGGCGGTGCATTGAATTAGTTCGCCGGAGAAACGCCTGGATTGTGCTCTCTCAGTGTCAAGATGAAATTGCCATTCTTGCTTCTGCCACCTGATTCATTACTTCGTACCGAAACACCAGAATCACGACATTTTATTTCGAACGTTCAAAGATACAAGGGATGTTTCCAAATGACTTCATTTGGAGCAGACATTATCGAAGAAAGCGGATTCAATCTGACATTCAAGGTAATTTCTGCTAGAGAGAATAAAAGTTTACTTTCTTTTGGTGATCATAATAAATAAATATAACTTCGACTATATACATCCAAAGCCAAATTCACAATCGAATTGGATTATTGCAACCGCTTGAAGATGCACAGCATAAATTTATCTAAATTTACTTCATGGGTAGCACGGAGGAACAACTTGATCGGTGTCAAAAGATCAAATCGGCAATAAAAAGTGAAGTTCTTCAAGATTTGCAGCGACTACTTCATGAATACAATACATTGGTTCGGTTGTTCGTAACTGCGTTAGGTCGCACGACAAGTGATGACTACAAAGTCGTGATTTTAATGTTATTTTAATTTAATTAAAATAGTTTATTTTGATTTGTATATTTATAGAACTTAATTCATTTTGAATATTCATTTTAACTTAATAAGAAACTGAATTTAATTCAGCTAATAAGTTAAAACATTTATTGACTCTGAGGCGGTACGAAGTTCGCCGGGTCAGCTAGTAGCAGATAAAAGCAAAAACAGTATTGCCTTCTTAGTAAAAGTAAACATTTTTAACATTTGGAGAGCTGCAAACCTGAAATGACTTATTTAAAATCATGTAGTAGACCTGTCTTTTTTGTGAAATTAAGGGTTAATGACGTCATAATAATGCAATTTCCACGAGACATAGAAATAAAACCGTGTTCAAAATTTTAGGTACATAAAAATGTGTTAATAACACCAAAAAAAAATATTATGTAACAAACAACACCTCCATTAAGAAAATAGTCAAAATTATCAATAACGCGCAAAATCATACACTCTATATCGTACTCCAATGACGACAGCGAGCGAAGTAAACACAGATAGTGACTATATAAATAGATACTTAAAAAATTCTAACGCTATTCGGGCTATCTAGATTGCGATAAAGTCTCGAAACAAGAACCAAATGAAAATGAAAACTGATAAAAACAAACATGGCACCGACCGAATCATAAATCTAGACAATCTTATCTCGAAATCGTAAACGAATAAACATTACGCTATTTTAGATTAAGTCATCGTTGGTAATCGATGATTAGCGTAAGTAGACCTACTTACTACCCAGGTCATCATCGTGACAAGAAATACCTAAATAACAAACCTTATCATCAATGACATACCGAGAAATATTAATGACAAAACAAGACCGTATTTGTAGCACAATTTGTATTTTCTATCTGTCGTCTTTATGTATGATCGCTTATAGTTTGAGTTTTGTGTTTAAAATATTAGTATAGGTGCACAAGTCACAGGGCTATCTTAATTTTTGCCAGGCATGTCTTAAGAAGTAGACAAGCACAAAGCGCTATGATGGTGTAACGACGATAGTAGCACTGGTGCGCGGGAGAAGAAGATTCTACTCTGTTTTTCTCTTGACCAATTCTCTGTGTAGCCTTCTCGAGGTTCAGTTCCTAATAAAATCTACACGGGTTGGCCCCTAACAATACGCAAGGAAATGTGGTTTATCACGAATCGCTATCATAATTGACGAAATATTGAAAAGCAACTACTCGTCAATACTCGATCCGTGTAAATAAAAGTTAAGATTGTGCCGAGTCTAATGAAATCTACATGGGTTGGCCACTAACAATACGCAAGGAAATGTAATTTATCACTATTTTAATTTCGTTTTCGTCCAACAGAAAAACTTTCACACAGTGTAAATTTTGAATCATTAAAGCTACGACGCTCATTTAACTCTCATTCGGCATTTAACTCACACGCTCATTTATCTCTCAATAGGCATTTACCTCTCACCTCATTTAACCTCTATCGGCATTTAATTCTCACCTCATTTAACTCTCACGTCCATTACTCTCACGCTCATTTACCTCTCAATCGGTATTTAACTTTCACCTCATTTAACTCTCAATCGGCACTTAACTCTCACCTCATTTAACTCTCAATCGGCAATTAACTCTCACCTCATTTAACTCACACGTCCATTTAACTCTCACGCTCATTTACCTCTCAATCGGTATTTAACTTTCACCTCATTTAACTCTCAATCGGCACTTAACTCTCACCTCATTTAACTCTCAATCGGCAATTAACTCTCACCTCATTTAACTCTCACGTCCATTTAACTCTCACGTCCATTTAACTCTCACGTCCATTTAACTCTCACGTCCATTTAACTCTCACGCTCATTTAACTCTCACGCTCATTTAACTCTCACACTCATTTAACTCTCAATCGGTATTTAACTTTCACCTCATTTAACTCTCAATCGGCACTTAACTCTCACCTCATTTAACTCTCAATCGGCATTTAACTCTCACCTCATTTAACTCTCACGTCCATTTAACTATCACGCTCATTTAACTCTCACGCTCATTTAACTCTCACGCTCATTTAACTCTCACACTCATTTAACTCTCACCTCATTTAACTCTCACGCTCATTTAACTCTCACACTCATTTAATTCTCACCTCATTTAACTCTCACGCTCATTTAACTCTCAGGAAATTTACACAACTTTAGAACAGTGTGATTATAATAAAATTGTAGGGGCTCAAGTTGAACATAAAGAAAAGAAAATAAAGACAAATCGAAATATAGATATCGTGTACGGTCGGAAAGTACTTCTCAACAGCAATCTAGTGATAACCATGAAACACCTTATCATCTAATGAAACGAAAGAAAATGACGGCGTCCGATAGCGTCGACGACAGATCTAATTACGTCTGCCGAAAATGGGGCCGAGCCCGTGCAAAGTGATCGTGTAGACCATTTATATTCTACTTTTATATTAGGTTGGCAGCTTATAAACCCGCCATCTCTGTACACAATTTTTTCAACTTTTTATATGTAGTCAATAAAATCAATCATTTATTATATATGGTAAGCACTATCGGTATCTAACACTTGTCGCCAAAGTGTAGGCAAAGCTCCGTCCTTGTAAACATTTTTGGGCCTTAGACTCAAAAACATGTGAAGTTCGATTTTGATGTAACTTTCGTCTTTAAATTTTCTATCATGTAAATTATTAGACAGACAGCGAAACTGATATTAATCAGATGGCGAAAGATCTGGAGAGTACGGTGGATGAAGTTGCATAATCCATACAAGTGACAGTAGTTTTTCACGCGTTACTTTTGCTACGTGGGATCGAGCATTGTAAAAAGTAAACTTTCCTTTAATTTGAAGAAAATTTTGCTATGACTTTCCTCAATTATTCACAATAAATCTTAACTATAATTTTACTGTTAACTTGAAAGAGTTTCCAATAAATAACTCAGTGAATAACTCCATTTGTACCCCGCCAAACACTCAAAAGTATCTTTTGTCCAATATTATATTTTGGTCTACGTACACCTTTTTTCCCAGCAACTTTTTATCTCCTGTAACCAAATACTTAGCCCCTCGTTGGTACATTGGGAACTCTGTAGAACATTAGCTCTCCTCTGAAGTTGGAAGGGTGTTAGCTTATGCGTTAGTCAAACGGAATATTTTCACTTCTTTCTCAAAGCATGAAATTGTTTTTCCATTACAGTATAAGAGTTTCCATTACAGTATAAGAGCAAAATCGCTTTGCCAAACAACGCGAACGTAATTTGGAACCTGTTTCAATAAGGCTTTAAAATTTTTCTACATCAACTGTAGGAGCTCGCTTTGGATGAGGTTTATCGGACAGGTCAAAATTCCCTTCTTTGAATCTTGGGAACCAGTGCTTGGCTGTGCCGTAAAAAGACATACATACCTTCACCCATCATTGTGTATATATTGCTTCGCTGGTTTTTCGCCCTAAATGACATTCATGAAGAAAGAGTCGTCAAGTTCACATTGAAATACTTCCATTTTTAATTTATTCTTTAATAACTCAAATTGTACAGAAGTTTGAATGCCGCACTCTTTATATACCCTACGAGAAATATTCTAGAAGCTTCTATAACATTACAGAAATCCGCCGAAAAAAATGGTGGATTTATAAGTTAATCCCATACCACTCCCATAAAAAATCCTATACCACCTATAAATCCCACCTACCATCAATAAAATTATAATAGTGTTATCATTTGTTTGTTTGCTTCCTTCAAACGAGAAAAAAAGACCGTAGCTCTGAAAGAAACTATTATCCGTCAACTCAGATGTATTAACGTAAAACACGTAGCCATTTTCCCAACACAGCCACACATCATGCTTTTTTTCCTAATCAAGATTCATATATGGAACTGTTATACAATGTTTACACTCCTATTGGTATTTTTAAATTTGACTTAAAAGCGGCACATCCAAATTAAATGAAACTAAATATCTAAAGATTTTCTTTAATAAAATTCAAGACAAGAAAAATAAAGACACTCGAAATATAACGTATAACAATTACAGCACGCACTCGACGCCCTACATTATACTCGGCGGATATTGCGCGCGCTAGAGGTTAACACGTGCGTCACAACAATTGCACGAGCGTTATCTTCGTCGCTATTTGCATAACAATCCCGGGTATGATATCGAATTGCTTCGCAGGCTCTTAATAGCCTGCTTAATCGAAAAAACAATAAACGCTATATTTCAACAAAAATACTTATCTTACAAACTTTTATTTAACATAACTTCTTAGTTATACGCTAATCACGTACCAAATTATACATATTCTATCAATATAGAACTTACGCTACTTGCGTACAACGTAATTCCATGTTTTTATTTAAATACCCGTCAATTCAACCTTCAAAATTTACACCACAAGCCCATTTTAGTAAGACGTTTCAGTAACCTATATATTTGCGTGCTGCTCTAACAAGCACACAGACGGACAGAGAACCAGACAAAAATTGTAAAAAAAACTGTTTTGACAATTAACAATTGGCGCTATTTACACAAGCTGCCAATTTCCACATAATTATGATTTTATACAAAATGTAAACTTTAATTATTTTACGAACTAGGCGACTGATTTAAAGAAATTACATTTTACAGGATTACACATGATCAATTGCAAAAGTGGTTGAAGTGATGATATTTAGTGATGATACATACTGTATAATACATCACCTGCCTCATATAGCGTCATATCGGTCATAAAACAACAATGTAAAGTTGCATGTAATGAACATAGAAAGTATCAATTTAACGACGTAAATTCACCACTTAAAACATTTCATATTATTGTATTCCTCACAAATACGTTGCAAGTTATTCTATAGTTCGCACCATCTTTTACAAGATAATTATTACTTAAGAAAATTTTAAATAAATTACCGAACAGCATGACAATGAAAAACGAAATAAGAATTAATAAAAACCGAATACGAAAACGTTGAGTTCTGTGAGTCATTCCAAAAAACAAACATATTATTGCAATATATTAGAAATCATTTTAAATTAATCACTTACGTAATTATATGTAATAGACACGTAAAACCCAATGAACTATATTGAATGAAACTTTCACTGAAACTTAGAGTTCAGATTAAAATCTAGTTCACATTTTGTCTAGATCTAAAAGTACCTAAGGACCTAAAACTGATTATTACAATATATCAGAACTAATTTTAAATAAAGCACTTACATAATTACGTGTAATAGACACGCAAAACCCAATAGACTGTATTGAATGAAACTTCAATACAGATTAAAATCTAGTTCACATTTTTTCTAGATGTGAAAGTTCCTAAGGGCCTAAAAATTTCTTTATTGAGCGCTCAGGCAGAAACAACCGCACGGCCGAGCTAAAAACTGACGAATCGGGCGGACGGGCTGTGTTAAATAATAATGAAACACTGAGATCTCTTAAAGAATGTCCTGAGCGACTCACCTTAAAATTCAAACTAAGATCGATATTATTTTTATCTCGAGACACTATTATTAGAGAAAACCACTATTGTGTTATAAAACTAGCAATACATAACCCTCTCCTGCAGGACATTGCGTCCTGGGGTCTAACAGCCAGGTATAGCTACAAGTCACTTCTTATCTTTTCACACTAAACACGACAGGAAACCCATCTGACGTCACGACGGGATGACGAAACAGGGAAGAACTATAAGTTTATTTATGGAATTTGTTATTCTCTCTGTCGACGCGCGGGCGAATATTGATAAGAGGAGACGGAAATAGATCAATGCAGCGCACAAGCTTGATGTTTAAATAGTATTTTATAACGGACACTACTGAAAACACATAACGTTAAGCAAAAAAATATGCCCTCTTGTGAAGTGACGAGCTTTAACTTTGATCTTATCTGCGCTTTATTAAATTTCATTTCAATAATTTGAGCAGTTGGCGAGACTTGATAATAATGCACATACATAATTCCGTTACTACATTGAATCTTATATCTTCGGAAATTAAAAGCTTAGCCAGATACGTTTAGCAGCTTTGGCGTGAAACTTTAACAAAGTTTCAATATTTTATACATAGTGTTATTATACATAGACTTAATTTGTAACCCGCAAAGTAATTAGTCAAGATACATTTAGTAGTTTTTACGTGATGCTAAATGAAACAAAATTTTAATGTTTTAAACCCATTTTACTCTCCCGCCCGCCTCCACTTAACCCAGTTTAAAATTGAACTCTAAACGTTTCATTAGCATTCCTGGAGTTTGTAACAGAGAACGGAAAAATACCAAAAATACCATAGTGGACATTAGAATAACAAAAATGACACTATTAAATAGAGAAAATGAAAAAAATAAGGTCTTTAATTTTAATTCAATCGTCAGTCAGTATTTGTAATGAAGTCATTAATTTCAATTCAATCGTCAATCAATCTAAGTAATGAGATCCTTAATTTTAATTCAATCGTCAATGAGGATTTGTGATGAGGCCCTTAACTTTAATTCAATCGTCAATCATTATTTGTAATAAAATTTAGGTAAATGTAAATATTATTAAATTTAGGTAAATGTAATTTAGGTAAATCTAAAAAAAAATAATTTGTATTTGAGTTACTTTGTGTTGCCTAGTTTTTTTTGAAACGGATAAGTGACATTTCATTTTAACACTTGACAGTTTGCAAAGTTTGCAATAGGCATGTCACGTTGCCAAACTGATATTTAGTGCAAAGGTTATATATGGTGTTAATTTAAAGATAATTATGATTTCATACAAAACTTAAACTTTAATTATTTTATAAATTAGGCGACTAATAACATATTATCGGATTACACATGATTAATGGGACAAGTGTTTGAAGTGGCGTAGTTTCCTTAATTTACATACTGTATACATAGATATAACATAGTATTCCATGAAAATTACAGGACCAACAGGGTTGTCGAAAAAAGCCGCGTAAAGTTCGAAAAGAGCGAAGAAGATTAATTTTGTAAGACAGAAGGAAATAATTACATTATGCCAAGACAAACGGAGAAAAAATACATTTTTGAATTCAGAGATCTCCAAATATATTTAAACTATCAAAAATATCTTCAATTTACAGAAACATTCCTGTTATAGAGACGATTAACTAACCGACGATTTGCAGATAATACAGCTACCTTTGCGTCACTCCCACAACGCAGGCGAGAACATGTCACAAAGTTGCATATTGCTATGTCTAATTTCTGGTCAGTTCTAAAAACTTTCAACGTTGTCGTCGTATTGCAATCACGCCTTTCTTCGATGCCGGAAAACGTTTAAGACGGTTTGAGCCTGTAAAAAATGCGAAGGGTATAAAAGGTACAAATAAAACTCACGCTAGGAGGGTTTGCACACATTAAGGTACATAGAAAAATATTTAAATAACGCACCCTTATTTGAAGTACAGATTTCTAATTATTAACAAGTACTGATATTATTCACCATAAAAATACATAGCCTAGCTTAGCATATCTTCCACGTAAAGGCGTAAGAAAAAAAATGTTTTCTTTGTATTATTCAATATTCCTAAACTATTTACCATACAAAATACTTCTAGGTATTTGTTGTGCGAATACAGAATATGTGTAACAATAGATACCAATTACAGTTTCCTAAATATTACTGCTTTCAAGATAGTGCTCGTAAAAGAGATTTAAAACCGACCGTTTTGACGGCCTCCCACGACTTTACCGATTTTCAAAAAAGCGGCCAAGTGCGAGTCAGATTCGCACACGAAGGGTTCCGTTCCACCGCGCGATATTAACACTAATTCTTTGGTAAATAACAATATAGATGCCATAGCAATACCTTATTCATGAAAATCTGTAAAATAACTGGCTAATTTCATCTCGACCACGCGGCTCGCCCCTGCGCCCCCGCACGTCCCGCCCCGGGCAGCCAACACCGCCTAGCAACCGCCGCGCCGCACGGCGAGCCGATCGCTAATGTTTTGAGTTATGAACGTAGCTTACCTATATAATTTGTTATTTTACTATAGAGTATGCATTAGAATCGGACAAAGTTTAATGCCCCGTGTGTACCGCATGAACAAAAAACGTCGAAATAATGCGTTTATTTAAGATTTCTTGTATAAACCCCTGGCATATTGACGTTTTTATTACTTTCATTTGTTAGAGGCCATAATACCACGTATTCTGTGAAAATTTCAAGTATCCACCACCTATTACGGTTCAAAATATACAGCCCTGTGTCAAACAGGCGAATGTACGGACAGACGAACGGCGGAGTCTTAGTAATAGGGTCCCGCTGGTACCCTTTGAGTACGGAGCCCTAAAAATTAAAAATACAATAGCATTCTAGTCAAAAAGCTTGTTTTGACGGTAACCAACCTATACGACAAGGTTGATTTTTTTTTCGTAATATTTTGGGATATTAAAGGACTTTTTGATAAAGAATAAAAATTTCGAATTAATATTCAAGAGTATTACAACAGTATCTTCAAATCGAGCATTTAATACATCGCATGCTTGAAAGCAGCTTGCAAACGTTATATATAGAGGATTCTAACATTATAAATGCGAAAGTGTGTTATGTGCTGCATGCGTGTGTGCGTGCGTGTGTACGTGCGTGCGTGTTTCAATTACCTAATAACTTTGCAAATAAACGAAATATCATTTGATACGGGTATAGTTAGTGTGGCAGCTTCGCACACGTGAAATACTACACTCCGAAACGTGTGTTCGGATGTTTGTTACTAAATCGCGCCTAAGCGCTAGACTGATTATCATAAAACTAGGTATATACAGATTTTTCCAAAAAGCAACGTTAAAAAAACATTTACAAAGAAATTCAACTTGGGGAATTACCCCAAAATAAGTGCCTTCTGTGGTTAAGTGACAATATCTTCTATTTACAATTAAGTGTAGTATGACTTCCGCATTACTAACACCATCTTTTGAATTATGTTGTCAGCTCCGAATAGTAATTTTCTTTCACAGCACGAATAGTCATATACTATGATATATCTCGAAAACCAAAAGATTTTTACTAAATTATAATTTTATCAGCTGCCTTATCGGCGGCTGCTTTTACAGACTGGCGGCTACCTCCTTTTCAGCTTAACGTTGCCTTTCGGAAATATATTAATTTTTGACATACTTTTTTAATTTTCATATATCGTGAGGTGTAACTGTCAAAAAACCTCCACAGTTTTTTTTTTCGCAAAAACCATTTGACGCAGAAATGTGAAATATTTAATTCTTTCAAAAGTTAACACCGAAAAAGATTTATACATAATATTTAGATGGAGTAAATATAATAGTTTCTTTTAAAATTTATGTATCGTGTGGAGTATTTACTCAAAGAGTTAAAGGGATATTTTTTCAGATATTTTTCACATATACATACATATTTAAGAGATATTTAAACAAGAAAAAAAAACAGGATATCGGAGGAAAAGCTTCAGATATACAGCAGGTTGTTCCAAAAAGCAATATTAAAAAACTTTTACACAGAAATTCAAACTTTAGAGAATTACCCCAAAATGAATGACTTCTGTGGTCAAGTGGCAATAGCTTTTATTTACAATTAAAGTTAGCAAGATTTCTGCATCACATGTGCGATCTTTTGACATAATTCTTGCCAATTTTGACATAATTTCTTGTCTTACATAATCCTTGCCGTTCCGTGTAGTAATTTTTTTACAGCACGAACAATCAAAGTTAGGTAACGAAAATTAGGGAATACTAAAAGTGCAACTTTGATTTTTTTTTGTGAGAACCATAACCTATTATTCAGTCTCATCTCGGAGAAAGGACCGCGAATAATCATTATCAAGAATTTGAAAAACATTTCTACATATCGAGAAACAAAATATTTTTAATAAGATAAAATTTTGTCATCGCCTGGCCTATCGCCCCTTTTCAGCTACACGTCGCTTGTCGAGATTGTATATAGTTCATGTATGTATATGTATATACTGTATATGTATATAGTTAGTATATGTATATAGTGTATACTGTATAAGTATATAGTTCATTTTTCTCCAGTTAATGAAATCGGTTATTTTTCAATCGATTTCATTAACTAAAGAAAAAACAGTTCTTTTAAGATGAAACTCGGTTTTCTTTACTCAATGATAATAATTTAGCTCAACATGTCAACAGATGATGCAGATATAAATCGGCAAAACATTTAATATTACTTATAGAAAGACGTTACGATCGTTCCGTCGGATTTGGACGTCCGCCGACAAACCAAAAATCAATGCAGCAAAACCCAGACAAAAGACAGAATTAGTATAAAGGAAAAGTATAGACGATCAAAATATACAACCGTATCAATTTAGTAAATACGGTCGGGACAACTGAATCAATTTAGTAAATACGGTCGGGACAACTGAATCAATTTGTTAAATATGATCGAGACAACTGAATCAATTGAATAAGTGTGGACGAAATAATTGAATCAATTTGATAAGTATGATCGAAACAATTGAATCAATTTGATAAGTATGTTCGAGACAACTAAAAAAGCTATAGACAGCTGAATCAATTTAACATTTTTTTAAACGTTTATATAAAATTCAAGAAATGGCGATTGTGTCCCCGGAGCAGATTGCCAGAAATTCGCTTTCAATTACCAGTTAAGAGTACCGACAGAATAACAATGAAGAGACCGGAAATGACGGCGTACCACGCGCCCGCAATTATACTGCAAAACATGCAATGACGCTGTAAACATTGCCATATTACCGGAGTCGCGCTGAAAAACCTTCGCAAACAGCAAAACGTACAACACGGAAAAACGTCTATTTACGTAACAAGCCGTAGCTCTGCTACGGTAGATGTACGTCGAAATATTTGCAATATATACATGTTACCGGTCATAATTAATACAAACGAACTTACAGATTTAGAGTGATAAATTTATCACATTAACCAGTCAATATTAATAAATTCCACATACCCGTGGTAAAATAAATGAATTTTTAAACCTAACCTCTAAATTCATTTATATTGATTTTTTTATGTGAAACATCTATAGGCGCAGGTATAAACCGGATCGTTGGCGTGACGACGCTTGCCGTGGCGACGGCTCGCCACGCTGTACTAAGGTATATATATAGGCTATATGTAGTAGAGTGTACGGTATGGCGACGTGTCGCCATACGAAACCGACTACGCGACCCCCACCTCACTCAGTTCGACGCTGTTGTTTACTGCGGGTACACATAACCTGTGCTTTATTATTTTTGTATTAATTGTAAATAAATGTTTATTAAATAAAGTCACCATTTTCTGTAAGAAATTCGTAATACTTAATTTTTTCATTATGCTACATTTAGTTCCTGTAATAATCTTGTCTTTTATGCATATTACTTGTACGAACACGATGTTTCACATCTGCCAGGCGCCCGTGACGGCTCACTGTTTTTTATTTTGATATTTTCATAATTTTAGTTTAACTGATTTCTTTTTTTAAATTTTGTTCGAATATATATATATATATATATATATATATATATATATATATATATATATATATATATATATATATAAGAGGTTAAATTATGTTCGTGCTAGTTTTTTAACAAAAGACGTCTTATGACGCAAACTACGATGTTTTATTAATTTAAACAAACCCCCGTTAAGAATTTATTAATAATAACTGGTAAAAAAGATTATTCCCTCGGTATTAATTACATTACATGTAATTATTAATACTAACTGCATTTATTACTCTGACCGTAAGTAACATATATTACATATCTAAATATATCATGAATGAATGCAGAAACGCAGAGCCGAAACTATTGAACCTAGAAACATAAATTGGGC
Organism: Druceiella hillmani; assembly: GCA_039881145.1. Lineage (NCBI taxonomy): Eukaryota > Metazoa > Arthropoda > Insecta > Lepidoptera > Hepialidae > Druceiella > Druceiella hillmani. The sequence goes on from JAYKKI010000006.1 coordinate 29,350,877, forward strand.
AGCATGTTTCTTTTATGACGTACCCGCTAGAGACGAACGATATTTTCCTTTGTATTAATATCTTGAATCGATCCGGATAAAAAATCCGCAAATAGTAATTTAATTTAGTGTTTAAGTTGGTCGACAGTGCTGGCACCGACTTCAAAAATAAGTAACTTAGTTATTTATTGCGAATAAGTATTTTGAGTTACTTATTTTTTTACTTTTTAGTACCGTCTCTTTTTGAAGTCGGTTCTTTAAAAGACCTTTTATTTCAGACTTTTAATGTTTAAAAGTTTTAATAAAGTAAATTCTTTACAAAAAAAAACTTTTTAAATAATCATAATAAATATAAAATTTCATCGAAATATACACATCAAGACTAATCAAGATCACTATTGCAACGGACGACGAGAACTGAGACCCGATAAGTCGCCTAGTTTGAAGTGGCCAAATAGAGTTACCGTTAAAAAAATGTCAAAAACAACTAGAATTCACACTATGAGGGTTCCGTACACTCATAATCATTAAATATAGCATTTATATTAATAATAACTATTTACATATTTTAATTTTTAACAATTTAAATATATTGCCTAGTATAACTTTCACAAGCATAAAACATGGAGCATACTTAAATAACATTGTTTCCCACAATATAAATATGTGAATATATTGCCTAGTATATATTGCACATGCATAAATCATGGAGCATACTTAAATAATATTGTTTCCCACAATATAAATATGTGAATATATTGCCTAGTATATATTGCACATGCATAAAACATGGAGCATACTTAAATAATATTGTTTCCCACAATATAAATATGTGAATATATTGCTTAGTATATATTGCACATGCATAAAACATGGAGCATACTTAAATAATATTGTTTCCCACAATATAAATATGTGAATATATTGCCTAGTATATATTGCACATGCATAAAACATGGAGCATACTTAAATAATATTGTTTCCCACAATATAAATATGTGAATATATTGCCTAGTATATATTGCACATGCATAAAACATGGAGCATACTTAAATAATATTGTTTCCCACAATATAAATATGTGAATATATTGCTTAGTATATATTGCACATGCATAAAACATGGAGCATACTTAAATAATATTGTTTCCCACAATATAAATATGTGAATATATTGCTTAGTATATATTGCACATGCATAAAACATGGAGCATACTTAAATAATATTATTTCCCACAGTATAAATATATTGCCCAGTATAATATATTTCAATCATAATATATAATTTAAAACACAAAATTATTTTTGCAGTTGATTTAAGTCTTTAACTACACGTCATGAGTTGGTCGATATTATTCGTAAACTAGTAGAGACTATTCGGCTGTGACAATTTTCCTTTTAATTTCATTATACATACTACTATTGCGAATACTATCCAGATGTTAAAAAGCGGTTTAGCTTATAGGGGTTGGGGAGGACACATGAAACTAACAAAAAATTACCACTTTAAGACTTGATATTTCGTAAACGGAGCCCTGTATCGAAAAATGTTTCATGTCATACTCACCATATTTTTAAATGGTCTATTCAAAGCTACTTTTACACAAAGCGGTATGCCAAAAAATCACACGAGTTTTACAAATAGGAGAGAGGTACCCCAAAAAACGTTTTAAAATATTTTATTTCATAACTTTGTAGACTGTATAAATATGTATAACCATATCAAATTTTAGCTTTATAGCAGTGATAGAGTGCAAGTAAATGCTGTGATGCACAGACGGACATGGCGACCGTTTTGACGCACAGGCAGACATGGCGACCGCTTTGATGCACAGGCAGACATGGCGACCGCTGTGATGCACAGACGGAAATAGCGACCGCTTTGATGCACAGACGGAAATGGCGACCGCTGTGATGCACAGACGGACATGGCCAAAGTATAAGGGTTTCTAGTTTTGTTGAAAAACCCTAAAAAACATTTGTATCTTTTGGTTCAAGCTTTTTGTTTCAAGTGTTTGGTTTCAAGTGTTTTGTATCTATATTCAAACAATGGCTGTATATTTCATAAAACAATCATATTTCGCTAACAATAAAATATCAACACAGCCTTAAATATCTACATACGTTTACTTTTGCAAATATTTTTTTTTTATTTCCATACCATTTATGATACCTATATCATATGGTGAAAACGTCCAAAGCGTTTTTTCTCAGAAACCGTTTGAAGTAGAAATGTGAAATTTTCAATTCTTTCAAGAGCTAATACTGAAAAATATTTATACAGATTTTTTATATGGGGCAAAACTAATGGATTTTTTAAGTGAAAACTTTTTTAGGCGCACCTGCGCACTTTGCGCACTCTTTCTGACCAGTGAACGAAACTGAGCCCCACGCTCGGGTCGGTGACGCTGAGCCGCCAATTTCAGGTCGGTGACGCTGAGTAGGGTAAACTCGGCTCCCTTTGGCATCGACTACTTTTTAGGGACATCAAGCGCATTATTATAAAATATCACAAATTAACTACTTTTTAAACGAACCGTGAGCACTTTTTGATCAATATTCTATCGAGAGTAGTTTAATATAACACGCGTACGTTGTTTTATTTTAAAATAATAATCTCGAATTGTTCCTGATTCGCCGAATTAATATCCATCATATAACATCAATTTGTTTATATATATTTTAAAATTAGAAGTTTTCACTTCCACGTGCGGTCACAAGCGCACCAGATTTTTTAAACGTGTGGAGTATTCATTGAAAGACAAAAGTAGTATTTAGTAAGATATTTTTTCAGATGTTTAAAAGACGTTTAAAGAAGAAAAACAGGATATAGAATAAAAAGGAAAGTGATAAAGTTTGTATAGTCACGTAAGGTAAACATTTCTAAGACGAGTTTTCAACACCTATTTTATTGAAGAATTCCGCCTATCAGAATCCACCTTATTCCACAAATTAGAACCTTCCAACTTTAAGTTAGTACTTATAGAGTGATGTAATAATTTTTACGGGTGTTCATTTAGTATAAAAACCTAAAGAGAGGAAAATAGAGTAAAACTTAAAAATTAATAAGAATATGGCAACATAAAATTTAACACAAACGAACCAAAGTAATTTAGTTCAAATAGATAAACGCGATCTCATCAGCTATCCGACAGCCCTACAGCGTAATAACTCAACGCATAACACATGCGCGCGCTAAATCTCAAATTACTTTGAAGGGAATTTAATAGTACAACAATGAAAACCTTCGACAGATCTAACGTTCGTTTTCGTCATCTATAAATGCAGCACCAGAGTGACGTAACGCTCGCAATAAACGAAGCCGCGGATTGCGATAATATGGCTGCTTAACGACCGCTGTATCACATTTCCAACACCTCCGTTGCATATGTTACATAAAGTCTCGTCTACTATTCTTTATACATCTTCGTCATAATAGGTCGTTCGAGAATATTATATTGAAAAATGAACATAATTTTAATTAATAAGACTAGTCCCTTCTGAATTAAAAAAAATAAATAAAACTAGCCCAATGCGTGTACGAACAGGTCTAGAGAAAAGTTTCCTAGTTACATGTTTATTTCTTGAAATTGTTGGTGCAAATTAACCGAAATAATTTTAATTAAAATTTTAATTAAACATCCTCGTACCCCAGAATATTTTCGGATTTTTCGAATTCTAGGTTTAAAAATTAATGTGCGGGGATAGTTTGCACTATACACGATAGTTTGCGAAATAAACGAGTTGTAGGCGTTTGTAAATAAGAAACCATGCTGATACACTAACACACACGTAAAATAGCGTGTGTTTATGTAGTAGAAAGGAAAGCCGACAAGGCGCGAAACTAGCCGAATGAAGTCGGAAAGAACCGATAAGGCGCGAAGCTGGCCGAATTAAGTCGGAAAGAACCGATAAGACGTGAATTAAGTCGGAAAGAACCGACAAGACGCGAAGCTGGTCGAATTAAGTCAGAAAGAACCGACAACACGCGAAGCTGGCCGAATTAAGTCGGAAAGATCCGACAAGACACGAAGCTAGTCAAATGGCAAAACACGACGTGCCATCAGAACGTTTTAACACCCATCCAAGCGCGCCGTTAGATATTTCACATCAAATAACTTCGCCATTTCTTTCATATCGAAACTAAATCGATTATTTGTTTCTGATATAGGAATAGCCGCATTATAACATAAACGCATTCAAACATACATTTACATTTCGGAATAAAAATATAGTTGAAATTGAAAAGGTAAGTACGAACATTTTGAAGTACTTAACAAATCTTTTACATTTAAACTTGATAAGGTTTTATTTACATGGACCGGATCAACAACAACACTGGCGCAATTATTTACTTGGAAGTGCACCGGAAAAAATGTTTCTAATAAATCTATTGCTGGCAGAAATACGTGCTAAACAACACACCGCACTTGCACTGGCATCATCCGCTATTGCAGCCACACTTATGGAAGGAGGACAAACTGTTCATTCCACCCTACAACTACCGTTGCATATAGCCGAAGAACAATTCCCAGTATGAAAAATCTCAAGAGCATCTGGACTGGGTAAACTTCTAAAACAAGCTAAAATTATCTTCTGGGGCGAATACACAATGGAAAAACATAAAAAAAATCACTAGAAGCCATGGACAGAACATTACAAGATTTGCAAGGAAACTCTGAAGTGATGATGGGATCTTAGTCTCTACTTATACTCTCAGGAGATTTTCGACAATCATTTCCAATTATCCCCGAGTCAACACCAGCTGACGAAATCCTTAAAAAAATTACATCTCTGGCCACATATACAAATACTGCGACTAACAAAAAATATGAGAGTTGAACTATCGAAAGACGAAACAACATCACATTTTGCTCAAAAACTTTTAGAAAGAGGCGAAGGCACATATCCTACTGACCAGACGACCGGCCTCGTTGAACTAAACAGTGATTTCTGCAACATTACTGAGAAAGTTTTTACTTGATTTTAAAAATTTGCTGATTTTCAAACATAAAAATTGCGTTTAATACGTAAAAGTGTTTAGCATACTTTTCAAAACCTTTATTCTCATTACGAATAAAAAATTACTTAGACCGTCAGGTTCTAAGTAATTTATTCTAATTTCATCTCTTTTTTTTCGGATGATCCAAAGAGAACTTGCCCCATTTTTCATTTACTTTTTGCAATCATCAGTAATTTTTACCTCATTTTCTTCATACCATTTATAATGTCTGCACGAAACAGTGCAAGAACAACTATGAAATCAAGTATCCTCGTCAGATGCAATTTCAGATGATGATGATAAGGAGAACCTAGGGTCGATACGGTATTGACAGCTATCGGCGAAATCATTCGGTCATGAAAATATCTCGATCAAGATCCTTAGCAATTACTAATTACCTAGTAACGTACAAATACATGACGCTCGTATGCACCACACACGGTCAGGACTCTCACTCGGATTTACTGATGGTTAAAAATCTATTTTGTATGGATACTTTAGGAATTGGACGGTGCAATAGGGCACAGCCGGCGAAGTAGACTCTTGTTCCGACTCGACTGACAGTTAATGAGAAACAGAAATATGTTTTTAACTGTCAATAAGTACAACTGACAGTCTTGACCGTGTGTCGTACATAAGGGCGCAAGTGAACTACAAATACCAAATACCACTTTATTTTATTCTTAATAACAAATACCACTTTATTTTATTCTTCTGTACAAACGCCTAGATGGCGCTTTACGTCCCTGAATCAAATACTAAACTGTTTAAAGAATGTGGTTATATAAACGGATATACACCAATCACTAATATTAACCCACTCATATATTATGACTGGGGTAACCTTACTCTTGATCCGTGGTCATATGAAATGCCGCTGGTGGTTCACGGTCGTTTCTCAGAAAAAAATAACAAATGAAATGTGACCTGTATATATAATAGAAAAATAGAAACTGGCTGCATGTATTAAACATTAGAGATTTAGGCTTTTAACTTTGATTAAAATTAAAATATTACATCTGTTTATTAGTTCATAAAATTTTACCTAAATTCAGGATAATTTCATCATATAATTAAGCTGTGTTAGGAAAATTTATAACAGAGTATAGAAGAAACAAAAAAAATATTTAGAAGGTTTTTAATTCAACTTTGTTTCCTAATAAATACAATGAAAAGAATTTACTTAGTTTATGGGAATAGGCATTAAAAACATACAATTCCTATAATTAACAAAGGTTATATGCGCTCACGCCATTAACTATTGTTAATTTAATACGCTAATACAGTGTTGCTGTAACTGCAAATTTAAGCTTACAAAAAAATGAAATAAGTATTAAAGCAAATTTCTGGCTTTAATGTAATTCCGTTCAAACTTTATTTTTTTTAAATAAAACTTATTTCTTAATTTCGTAACACAATCCGCATATGTGACCGTATCACTAACAATGTACCTAACAAATACGCGCTTGGCGACGCTTCTCAAATCCGCCTTTTTAAATTTCTACAAACCTTTAATAATGATTAGGTTTATTGATAAAAATAATAATAGAATATTCAAGTATTTACAACGAGTGAAACAAAAACGAATATAAACAATAGATTTCGAAATGCGCAAAGTTCTAATCTCGTCTGTCTATGTGAAGACACTCCGATTAAAGTCCAAAAACAACCTCCAAACTTTCATCAGAATCAAACCACTATAATTGTAATATTTTTTGCACTCAATTAGAAAAGGCGCGTGTTTTATTTTTTTATTTCAACGACAATGTATTCCTCTATAGCCAACGAATATGATTTTTTTTGTCCGACATCTATACCCCGACACCGCGTATAGCGCCTTAAAATTTGTTTTAACTCAAATTGTTTTCTCCGGCTTGTAAAATTTTAATTACCGACACAATCAAAGAATGTCGCAAATAAAAATTATAGATAATTTAATTTCCTACAATAAAGATGCTACAAAATTTTTGTCGGAATTACGATTATCGAGATATAAAAAAAACTACATCCCTTTTTTAAAATGGTGGCCAGATGGAAATGAAAAATGATCGCTGCCCCAAAATGCACAGACTGACCTTTTTTGACCATTTGACTGTACTAACCCAGTTAAGACAAACTGGCGTTGTAAATTTATAAGAACGGAGAGCGTCATATTTTTATCATGTTATCAATAAATAACTTGGTTTAAAAATTAAATATATTTAAAACCTAAGCAATTCCTTTATTATATTCGTAGCTGAATGTATCACTAGTCACTTTAATAGTTTACTTAAAGTTATCATAGACTCAAATGTCGCTGCCGTCAGTGTCGTGACCATAATAATAGTTTAATACCAAACACACCCGACAGCTACAGCGTTTAGCGAGGTAGGAAATGATATCGTAGCGCCAACGTATTATCGCATTCCTATTATATCCATTACGAAAAAAGCAAAAGAGGCCACATTTAGGATCGAGAAGTTACTTGATCCGTATATATTGAATCCAGACATAATGAGAAAGCAAGTGTACATTTGTAATTGAATTTTTCATCGTTTTCATTGGAATAACAATATTTACTTGAAAGATAACTTACAATAAATATTCTTTTAGATTATTACTAAGATCACTTATGGTTTATTTCACAGAAAAATCGACGTTCACATGAACAAAGTGATTCAACACGAGGTATTCTTCTGCAACGAAGCTTTTTTTCTTTAATATTGAATTTTCAATATTAATCTAGGAAATTGTCTAAAAAATCCAGAAAAATCTATATGAATCTAAAAAATAGGAAGCGAATAAATTAAATTAATGACAAACTGTATAAAATGCATTTGATATTTGTACAGCAGTTTATCAGTAGCAGAAACCCGATTCGTTAAGTATATTTTGGTATAATTTGATTTTCGAAAAAAAAAATGTAAACCGTCTTGGAACGTCTGGTAAATAAAAATAGATGTTTCACACATGTATTTTTTTTATATTGAACTATTTTTAGGACGTTGTACGTTCAATAACGGTGTTTGTAAATACCGATATAAACGAATAAAGTTTTAAGAGTTAGTAAATAAGAAACAATGCTGATACACTAACACACACGTAAAATAGCGTGTGTGTAGTAGAGAGGGAAGCATTAAGTCGGAAAGAGCCGACACGACGCGAAGCTGGTCGAATTAATTCGGAAAGAGCCGACAAAATGCAAAGCTTGTCGAATTAATTCGGAAAGAGTAATTTCGCATCGAGATCTACTGATTCGATTTCACTGAAACGTACATCAAAATGCACATAGTGAAAAGTCACAAAAACATGCAACACTTTCCGGTCAAACTCATTAATCATCAATGACTTTCCCCATTGCGCTATATTATCCGCAAAGCGTCAGAACTTGGTCCCTAAGCGATAATTACGTCACATAATTAAATTTAATTTAATTACAAATTAACAAGCTCAACGTCCGCCGCACGCGTGCTCGAGATGACATTGATCTGTCACGCAAATGCCGTTCTCTCCCAGCAGCATTGGACGAGGAGAAAGCGCATTAGCGTGGGAAGAGCATACGCGCGCAACCTCATTCGACAGATAGCTGGTAATTTTAAGCCTAACATTTGTTAATGAACCCAAACTATTGTCAAAGTGTACATGAAGGTAATCATTACTTTTTTTTTACATGAAGGTAATCATTACTTGACGATACTATACAGACCGTATTATTCCTTACGAGATATTTTCACAGGGATTCAGGCCATTGTTCTGTATAAAAAAAAAGAAAAGAAGAATGAAATATTTCGAATAAATTTTATTTTTTTTTATAAAACTTTATTTTATTTTCTACTTTTTCCTATTCAGAACAATGTCGATAATAATATTATAGAAAAAATACCAAATCAATACTGCGAATCATCAACTGATCTTATTAACGCTATTTAATACTGAAAATTTACTTTCTGATTGTTTTTAAGTCTCTGATAAGATCTGATATAATCAATGTACTTAAAATATGTTATGATGAAAAACTGTATTTTTTTAAATTTCGAAATTTTCGACACTTATCTCGGAAACGGTTGGGTTTTTTCAGTCATCAAAAACATTTTACGTTCAGAATAATGACAGCATTCGGCTTTGCAAAAATATATAGTAATGAAATGTACACCAGTACAAGTTCAGAAGATACAATAATACTGCGGCGTATTCTCCGCACTCTGAGGGGTTGTTTAGCCGCACTATCGCTCCATATTTGCTTTGTTTATCGGTAAGTGCGCCAGAGAAGGCGCCAGCAAACCGAAGCGAAGACCATTTTCCCTAGTTTTAGGTATTCTACAAAAAGAAATGGTATTAAAGGTATTATGCTATTAAAAATAGAGACATTATTTAAAAATATAAGTGACAATCATTTACTGTATTAGGCTGTTTGTCAAATATACACAGATGAAACCCAGAGACAGAACTTTCGTCAAATTTTGGAAAAACTAAATGGTACAAATTTAATAAAAAAAATTAAACTTATTCACGTTTTTTGTGACAACAGCTGATTCGAACTCCTCGTGACTCTAATAAAATAACAGTAATCCAGCAATAACTGACAAGCATAATATTCACTTTTTTGCCTTTATAGTGAGAAATACTTTTCTGAATATAACTAAAAAATATAACTAAAAATAAACAATATGGACCAATACGAATAGCCTACAATTCGTTCGGTTCTGATCTGATTAGTTTTTCTTCAGTTTTGTAGGACATACATTTACATTTTTCTGTGGCCTAAATTAAAGGCGAAACGAAACTCCGAGCTCAGAAACTTTTTATTCCGCAGAGCACAGTCAAATACAAAAGTCAATCGAATGTTCCCTTCAGGTTGTAATAAACATTTAAAATCACACATACATACGTACATACATACATATTGCGATCTGATTCGTGCTTATCCATTCTTCTTTAGAAATATCATTCTTCCCTTATTTTCATTAATCCTGAATAATGGATAATAATCAGAGAAATTTTAATCCTTAGCTTTATTTAAAAGTCTTGATATGAGCATCCTGTACACACTTAGGAACAAACATATACTAGTTTAAACCTATAAATTTATATTAAACTAATTATTATTATTTTTCCAATGTAAATAGTACCTATACTACCTAATATATCTCTCGCAAGGTACAAACATATACTACTTTAATAAAATTTATATTAAACTAATTATTATTTTTTTTCCAATGTAAATAGTACCTATACTGCCTAATATATCTCTCGCAAGGTACAAACATATACTACTTTAATAAAATTTATATTAAACTAATTATTATTTTTTTTCCAATGTAAATAGTACCTATACTGCCTAATATATCTCTCGCAAGGTACAAACATATACTACTTTAATAAAATTTATATTAAACTAATTATTATTTTTTTTCCAATGTAAATAGTACCTATACTGCCTAATATATCTCTCGCAAGGTACAAACATATACTACTTTACTAAAATTTATATTAAATTAATTATTATTATATCTAGGCAAGTAAATAGATATATTGCCTAGCAAATAGATATATACCGTAAGTTTCTCAAAAATTATGCGAGTCAAAAGCGTTACTAGTTATTCGGTAAATTTAAGTAACAACCTTTTCATAATTTTAGGTTTTCGCAACATTTTCTGTAGACATTTTCAACAATGCCTCTAGAAATAAAGTAGATACAATTCTGAGAAAACCGCTTTAAAAATCTTTGTAACTTTCTTTCAATTGATACTTCGTTCGGGAGAAAAATTAATTTTATTCCAAACGTTTTCTGTAGACATTTTCAACAATGCCTCTAGAAATAAAGTAGCTACAATTCTGAGAAAACCGCTTTAAAAATCTTTATAACTTTCTTTCAATTGATACTTCGTTCGGGAGATAAATAAATTTTATTCCAAACGTTTTCTGTAGACATTTTCAACAACGCTTCTAGAAATAAAGTAGATACAATTCTGAGAAAACCGTTTTAAAAATCTTTATAACTTTCTTTCAATTGATACTTCGTTCGAGAGAAAAATAAATTTTATTTCAAACGTTTTCTGTAGACATTTTCAACAATGCCTCTAGAAATAAAGTAGATATTATTCTTAAAAAAATTCTTTCAAAATCTTTATAACTCTCTTTCAATTGATACTTCGTTCGGGAGAAAAATAAATTTTATTCCAAATTTACTTCCTCAGAAAAATATTCTTTGTTCTTACTATTACGAAGTCGACAGGCTCCATTGCTATGCCAAATTGCAAATTGCAAATATTTCTGAGAAAAATTGCAAAGATAGATGCGGATCCGTGAATATTAAGGTTCCGTACGTCTATCGTAAAAAAGGAACCCTTATAAGACCATTCGTGTCCATCCCTCTGTTACACCCGTTTTTCTAAGAAACCATCCTACATAGAAACTTTAAATTTGACATAGTGATAGAGTATATTAACTCGCATAAGCGAGAATGGGCAACACTGAAAAATTATCATATGGCGATTTTAACATATATTGTACATAGTATTTATGTTTTGAAATAGTTTAATAGACATACTAAGCCTAATCTATATACTCTATTATTTTTTAATAGTTTAATAGACATACTAGTCCTTTAAATATTTATATACATTTAAATGTTTAGGGAACCCTCTTAAGTCGTTAAGTCACACGACTTAAAACAGTAAGAAACTTCACAGACAACACACAACAGACAAGACAAACAGTCATACTTACAAAGTTTTTTTCCCTTTAGTTTAATTTATATAAAAGTACAGAACTTTTACATAAATTAAATTTAAAATAATTTATATATATAATTATAATGCACCGATAAAACGTTGAAAAATCTGTATGTAAATTGGACAGTTTATTGGAAATATAACGTCTGACGTAAGGGCACGTCCCTAATGTAACATATATTTCAATGTTAAGGACACATATTATAGATTATTGATGACCACCTCAGAGGTGGACAGAAGACAAAAGACCGGCATGTACTGGATGCAGGTGAAGCGTGATAGACAGTAGTAGAAAGTAGGACAGGAGGCCCGTTGCTGAAGGCGGGCCAATCAAAGGCTGCAATAGATGATAAAAAACAGCGGAAAAGGGCTTACAGAAAACAGCTGAGACTATATACCATGAAGTTAACGCTTCAACAGTAGTGGAAAGTTGGATAAGAGGCCCATGTGTGAAAGCGAACCAATCAAAGGCTGCAATAGATGATAAAAATAGCGGAAATTGGCTTACAGAAAACAGTTAAGACTATACACCATAATCTAACGCTTCAATCTCGCCAGTTACAAGCGAACCACGACCTTTGCCGGAACATACTCGAAGGTTTTTTTCAACATCGATTACAAACCACACGCACGCGTCATTGTTTAGCGGCGTCGTCAACAAGTGGTGGGTGGGCGCTATTAATAAGCTGCCTTATATTGCTATATTGCCTTAGAAGTAACAAGCTTAATAAAACAGCGGTTGACGCCAGTTCGGTAACCGGTTTTCAGTAAAACATTTTGTTGTCGTAAAGAGTAATCGATAAAAAAAAACGTGACATTGAAACTAGAAATTAATTCTACCCACCACGCAACGCACTTTCGACATTCGAAATCGATGTAAACTCGTCGGACCTCCAAATATAAATAGATAAATGTTGTCTGGTTGCTGTTATACGATGTTTAGAACGATAACACCATTAAAATGTCAATACGCACAAATATCTTCCATTCCTACACTACTTATTCGATTCCTTTATTAGTATATCGATATATGATAGTCAACAATAACCAATCAGTCACATCCGTCCTAATTGTGTCTTAAATAAGACTTATAATATATTATGGGCACAGTAATGGAATTGAATCAGAAGACGCCCGGAGCAAGATTATTAACACAAATCTTCTTAACTTATTACACAAGGCTTCGTAAGCGTGGTCAATACGAACATTAAATATTTTATTACCTTAGCTATCGACTGCGCACGCGCAGTCTACTGAAAAAGGTTCCGGTGGCGTTTTTATAGGTATATTTCTATACTTCACCTCTGGCCACGTCCATTTCGCCAATATATGTCCAAGTGAAAAACTTCATTGCGCGATTTAAAAAACACGTAGCCATTCTATTGATGTGCATAGGTACACTGCACATTTATGTAATAACTACGCGTCGAGTAGCTAGGCACTACATTTTGGTTGTTCTTGCATTGATGCAATGTAAATGAATTTATGAAAACATTAAACTCGCATATCTTCCAATCGAACGAACCGATTGCGACGAAATAACAATTAATGTTACTGCATGTTTATCCCGATGCTCTTTCTAAAAACTCCATTCGAAATAGTGTCAGCAGTTTTTTTATGAAAAACATGCACAAACTAACACACACATACAAAAATTCGAAAAATTATTTTAATGCATTCCATCATTTACCCTTTATCACTTTAATTATATTTTTTGCAAATATTTCCAATCTATAGACACGCTAAGTTTACATTTTTGTATTATGCTCATACACTATGAAATTTTGAAAACATTAACATCTTCTAAGCGAGTAAACCGATTGCAATGAGATAAAGTTAATGTTACTTCACGTTGATCCCGGTGCCCTTTCTAAAAACTCCATCCGAATAGTGTCAACAGTTTTTACGAAAAACGTGCACAAACTAACACACAAACATTAGAAAAATTATCTCGGTTCATTCTATCGTATACCCTTCATACCCCTAATTATATTTTGACGTGAATACGTCTTTAAATTTGCTACCCTACGGGGAAATCCAAAAAACCTAATGATAACAAAATCGGGGTATATAGTTTGGCGTTGCAGTTTCGAGTCTATCCTCTACATCAAAAAATAAATTATACCACTGGATAGCTAAAGGATCAAAGAATTCATTACGATAAGCGAGAACACGGCCCATCACGCGCGGTGGAGGGGGAAGCTCCGCCATTTTGAGGTTACTTTGCTGCGTATCGAGATTTGCAATTAGTATAACTTTTGATTCGGAAAAGTTACGATGTTCGTTTAAGTTTTAATCGTCAGCTGTCGTCAAAAATCTATCGATTGTATATAAAATATTAGTTTAAAGTAGTGGCAGTGAATGTAATAAGGTGTTAGAATAAAAAAATATTTTATTTAAAAAATATAACTCTTTACATAGGCGTATTCACGTACAATCCACGGCCGTGTCCATGACACAGCCACACCCCATTTTTTTGCAATTATTTTCAATGTATAGACACGCTAAATTTACATCTTTGTAACAAGCGCTAAGTTATATTTGCATCTAAAAAGTGCGCTCGATCGGGATAAATGTAAAATACATATTAGTATGAACTTTTAAAATGAGTCGCCAAGCTGGTCTCAACAATTTCTTATCATCACTACTTAGGTATTTCCTTAGGACATTCCTATGGTGTTTATCGCGTAAGCGCAAATAAGCGAATTTCAAGTACGTTAAGTTATAGTTGATCGGAGCAAACTGTAGCCTAGATTTTAACCGAAAACTGAAGCATAACCTCAAAGAAAGCATCATTCGAATCTGTCTATTAGTTTGTGCGTGATGCTCTAACAAACAGGCTAAGATTCTAAAAAAATTGTTTTGTCTTCCCATATAAAAGAAGAGTGACGAAAATGGACCTAGCGTTACCGAAATAGTTAGTTACAGAATATTTTTTACAAAACTGGTATTTTTATAGAATATAAAAAAGCAAATAATTCGGCGATTGACAACCAGAAAAGAGAAAAAAAATAAAATACAACTTATAACCATAATACAAAACAAAAGGCTATTCTTAATAAATATGCATATAATATTATTTTTAATATATCAAGTATCGTTAAAAAGAAATAAAAACAACAATCAAAATTTAAAAAATTACATAATAACACTTTCAAAAGAACAGCAAAAAATAATCAACATGATCGTTTTTTTTAATACGTAGCCATTGCCTAAATTAATTAAAAATAAACTGTCAAATAACTTTAACATTCGTTCTGTGTTGTCAAAATTATATTTTTTCCCTATTTTCGAGTTTCACGTGGCTTTTTCTCGACGACTCTGTTCGGCCTGCCAGTTTCATGGACTAGCACATCTGTGTACGTTGTAAGTAAGGAACGTTGCAATCTTACAATCAACCTACACTTTAAATATTCCGCAAAAATGGCATTTACAAACTATTATGAAAATTAACTTGTCTTTTCGTTTGACTGATTGAAAATTTAAATAACGTTTTTAACGGATTTTTTTTTAATTTTCTCTGTATAAATAGTATCATTTTTAGCGTTCCGTTGCCAAATGGCAAAAATAAAACACTTATAATTTCGACCTGTGCGTCTGTCTGTCCGTATGTCACAGCCATTTTATGTGGAGGCTATTGGCACTATACAGAAATTTAGATGGTAGGTGTCTCTTATGAACCGCTATACAATGAAATAATTGGAATTATGAAAGAAATAATATTATGGGTGGCACTCCATACGTATGTCACAGCCATTTTACTCGGAGACTATTGGAACTATATGTATAGATGAAATTTGGACGGTTGGGTTCTTCTATACACCGCTATACAATGAAATAATGGAATTAATAACAAAATAATGTTAGGGTTGGCACTCCATACATGTAACTGAAGGATAAAAAAAATCTAGTACACATAAGTGTGTGGAGCATCGTTAGATAGGTCTTAAAAATGATATAGAGGTTCCAAAATATCTTTTTTATTTAAGTCAATAGTCAATAGCTTCTAAAGACTTAAATAATTTCCGTCTTCCCTCTCTCTAACTGTTTAACTAACGTGTTTAAATTCTGAAGAAAATTAAGAACTTAAAACAAACTTTCAACGAAAATTAAATAAGATATATTGTGTAGTTTTTGTGATATGGAATATTTTCGGTACCGACCGCAGCAATCACTTCGTTTTTCACAATTTCTGAGAAATCCAAACTTATAAGTTTAATATTGTTTCGTGCTACGGAACCCTTCGTGCGCGAGTCCGACTGGCACTTCGCCAGTTTTTATTCTTGTAATACCTGAATATAATCAACACTATGTGGATTTTCGTCGGCCACCGTTATAAGAAATATGCAATACACCAATACTATCCTCAGCGAAATGGAAATAAATAAGGAGGTCCACGTAAGATTTTACGAGTATTCATTATTTACTAACTAAAATCAACATTCAGTCATATATACTATGAGAACACTGATTTTTAAGATTTTATGGAATGAAATTACAGCTGGAATAAAATTAATACTTATTGTACGGTTTTAAATAAAAGGTCATTTACATCTTAGTTCGCTCGAACGTTTAATCTAGGACAGTAGAATAATATATAAAATATTAATTCTGTCAGTTAACAATTTATATTTAATATGTAATCATTGCATAGTATAAACCAAAAACGATTTCCGCGTCTGTCTGTCCCTCTGTAAGCTTAAATATTTTGAACTACGCAATGGATTTTGATGCTGTTTTCACTATCATTCCGATAATTTCTTCCGGAAGGTTTATAGGTATGATACATGCATGTTATATTTACAGGAAATATAAAAAGGACAATGTTTCGTAAAAAAAGTAGTATTTTGGACGCTTTCATTGCTAACGCTGACTAAACTTTACGGGATATATCAAAATGTTGCACTGTGGAATTGTGTATTTTAAACATATCTACAAAAAAGTCCGGAATGGCATATATCTATATCCTATGGATAACCTACAGTGACCATTTTTATTAATTTTTTTGTGGGTTATACTTTCGAAGTTATTTTAATAAATATTATATTAATCTATATTTAATTAAATAAGTTGGTTTCGTTGGGCAATGTAAGTTAATGTAGATATAATTTGCTCTTTACAGCAAATAATTACCAATAATATTTTAGAAGATATCACAGATTTAAGATTACCAAAAACCAGTATTCGCGATGCCGATGCCGTGCACGGACGGCGGCGGCGGCGCGTGAATTACAGCAATATTATTAATCGCTACACAATTACACCACATTAGTACCCACATTGCACGCGTGCGAAGCCGGGGCGGGTCGCTAGTTAAATATAAGTTGATCATTAACAGAGCGAATGTCAATACACTCGTTTCTTTACCAAAATTAATGTCTTTTATCTTTTCGAGTTTTACGTGGCTTTTTCCGATGATCCTGTCAGGTCTGCGAGATTCATCAGTAAGTTATATTGTATATGGGGGATACAACGAAACACAACCTGTATTTTTTTTTCATCTAGTTGCTGCAAATAGTTACGTAGAAATAGCATTTACAAACTAGGTATTATGACAAATAAACTAAGTTTTCCTTAAAAAAACAAGATTTTTCATTTGTCTGGTGCGATAATTTAAATAAAACTTTAAGGAAGTTAATATTTTTCATTTTCTCTATTCAAGAGTGTCATTTTTATTTTTACAACATCTGAGCCCAATAACCATATGAACTTTTGCAGGTCCCCTTTTGAAATGACTGTTTTTAGTAATACAATTTTTTTAATAAAATAAAAAGCGATATTTTCATTTATTAAAAAAAATGGATTACTAATTATATATGTAACATTCGAAAGGATATAAGTTCTGTTCAGCGAAAATGTAAATTTCTCGGTTTTTGTTTTTAAATATTCATCGGTTTTTATTCATAAAAACCGGTGTACTGAAAAACTTAGGGCTCGGCCACGATAATTTTATTATAAAAGATGGATTTCAAAAATGCTATTTCTACGAAGAGCCACTGTTATCAATTGGCTGGGAAACATAAATTTTATAACCTCACTTTATAACACCTCTTTGTATTTGCAAATTTTGTGCTTAGTAAGAGAAGATTAAGTTAAGAATAGGAATTAAGTCCTTGACAAAGTGCTCTTTTGCATGGGAGCTTTGTCATATCACTTTTTTTTAATAAAATAATCGCGACCGAGCCCTACTATTGTTAAAACTTAATTTTTTACTTATATTCTTTCATATAAAACAAAAAAAAATTGAAATTCACATTTTCGTTTCTTCAAAAGCGTTAATAGATGGCGTTCAATGTAATTTTCTTTATGACTAATATAACACAATTGTATAATTTTCTAATAATTAACAAAATTATATCATTTTCTAATAATTAAAACAATTGTATCATTTTCTATGCGGTAATATTAGTTCTGTTTAATAAGCCATATAGTTTTAGAAGCTTTTCGAATTCTATAACATCGCAGTTAATTATTTATTTAATTTTCTCTACTGTAAATGAATCTACAACTATCGATACACAACCCTAATAATTGCAATAAACATATAACAAAGATACCGAAGATATATCTCCCTCCCGTTCTGTCCAAACGGAGCAACGAGAGAAGGCAATTCTAATACATCAAACCCCATCATCATTCGTGCGACGCAGCGCAGAACCTCGGTTTCCGCTGAAACGCATAAAATATCTTGTGTTTTTTCCAACCATAACAATCTGACTATACGTATCACTGAAGGCTAAAGCTATAAATGCTTTATATTGATGAATGATCCATTCTCACACATATATCTTTCTCACTCCACACACGCGTAAATCCTTCCCTCGCGACCGATTACACGGCTGACACATAAAACAGTCACGCGGCAAATAGAACTTATCAAAATTTACAACTTGCCTGCAAATGAGATGTTAAGTACAGTCACAAGCGGTGCGCTCCCTACGCGCCTACACACCTTCGCGCAATGCGATACCAACAAAAACACTGCACCGTCACGCCGCTAAAACAACCGCCGCCGGCGCATATCCATATGTTCACAACAAAAGCACTATGTTTATAATGTTTGACAATAATAAAATTCAATATATTGAATTATGTATATACATATATGTTACAAAATACACTTAAACCACGAATACTAGGAACAATAGAAATCGACCACAGCACTAAACAATGGGCGCGGAAACCGATTGTAATTGAACACAAACAGAATATCACAGCAAGGTTGAACAAATAAATATAATCACAGAATTTATTTTCGTAAATAATATTTAGCTAAGTAGCGAGCGGTAATTATGACCATTCCCCGCGGTGGCCTGTCGAAGACTGAGCCGGAGTGGAGGGGGTGAGCGCGCTGCAGGCTTATCTACCGCCAACCGAGAGCTAACTGGAGTACCTACTACGTACGACGGTTTTGTTTTGAATGACAAGTTAAAGGCACGTTCACACTTTAGTCTGATAAAATTTGCATAACAAAAACGAATTTTTATAGACATTAATTAAAAAGTTAATTAATGAAAAGTCTTGTCCGTAAAATGGAATTGTAACTTACAAGATTTTCCCTATTTCCGACGACAACAATCTACACTTGCAACCATTTAATGTTCCTTCACCTCCTCTGTCACTGTCAAAGAGCTTTCACATTGTTTGCTAAATCTTTGAACACGCAGATGACCAATGAAAAAAATAAATTTTTGTTATCATTAATCGTCTAGAAAATATTAAAAAAAAATATTTCAAGTTTCTTACCACAAAATCACCCTCATTACTTTATTACAACAAATCCTATTGCTTCCAGAAAAATAATACTTTAAAAGTTCTCAGAAAACACTTTTTAAAAATTAAATACATCTAATAAAGTAGCCGCCGATTTGCAGTTTTGACATATTTTTTTCATAATCTTGATTATAGTGTAATTGTAATTCGTTACATCATTCTGAATAGAAAAAACTAAAATACTGAATTAATTAAAAAAATGTTTTTAAATACTTACTTTTTATTATTTAAACTAATGGGCCGAATTAGCTCTGTAAGGAACAATTTAGATAATATATATTTGCACAATGTCGAATGGATTCCAATTGCAGCGGAAGGTTTACGTAATAAAATTGTTTTCATCAATGTAATGTATAACTAATATACAATTAAACTTTTTTGATGTTCGTAACAAACAAATGTAAGTATAAATACACGGTGTCCGGTAATAAGTGTCGGACAAAGAAAGGCGTTATTCGTTAGCTGTAAAGGAATAAATTGTCGTTGAAATAAAACGTGAAACACGTCCTTTTTCTAATTGAGTACAAAAAAATAGTACACATAACTCTTTTTAACACACCCGATACTCGCTTGGAACATTGTGCTTACCGGGGAGCTAGATGTCTTCGTTGTTTTTTACGGGTTATTCCCCTAAGTGGCGCTGAAGAATATGCGCAAGTATCGAGTACGAAAAAGATGACAAATAATTATGAATTTTTTACAATTTTCTGAAAAATGTCATTTTTCAACTTTTATTTTAATGACAATCAACTATTTTTCAATCAACGAATAACGTCTTTCTTTAGCCGACACTTACTCCCGAACACCGTGTATTTCTAATCTGATGAGTCCAAAGATTTTTCATGTTTTGACTCCCTAAGCCAGGTTATTTTATTTTTTAAATGGTAAATTTTATTATTATTGCCCACTGATTTTATTTTACTTTACTTTTGAATATTGTAGTACCATATCTAGATTAGATTAATACTACAACCCATTAGAAATAGACAATATGTGACAAATATAAACTGAGCCCAGTTATTAATTTTATGTTTTGCAATAATAAACGGTTTTAGTTACCTGGTGACTTATTATAATTTTTTGATTATTTTACATACTGATCCAACATACTGATTTAATTTGTGTTTGATGGTACTGTTTAGTGCCCCAAAGTTACTGGTCTCATTTCATTCACGTGTGTCTCAAACTACGGAAACTATAAGGCCGTAACAATTAGACGGATGGACAAACGAACATATAAGGATTTCTTGTTTTACTACCGAAATCAAAAACGGTAAAATATATTTAAATATAGGAATATGAATAATGAATAAATAATAAATAATTTTATTTGTCTATCTGTTTGTCACAGTCTCTTTTTTTTCTCAGTACACAAAAATAGATATAAGATATAAAAGTATCAACTCTATGACTTACATGTGATTTTAGAATGAGCCAAACGAGTAACCAAAATATTTTTTATACATAAACATAACACGTGGAATTTGCAATAAAAGCTACCTACACCATTCCCTTATTTAATTAGTTTTTTCCAAAAACATACAATTTATTTTTGTGTCGTATTTTTGTGTCGAAATTTGTAGGGATAATTTTTTTTTAAAAGTAAAAAATGTTATTTTCGTTCTAAATCTAATAATTTATGAAATAATAAAAAATAATGATCACATGCACGTCATTCTTGTATAATTAGTTTTACGTGCCGACAGCAAAGCACCCCCCGCCCTGCTTAAATATTAATATCCTCGCACTGTGTACTTAATATACTGCCAATACCGTATCACTTCACGTTGTTTCGACTGAGCCATTTTGAAAAACGTGTAAGGAAAAGTTGTTGCTTGCATCGTGAGAAATATTTTTCTCTAAAACCAATGGCTCTGCAATTATAAGAAAATAAACGACTCAATTATTCGTAACAATTAATCGCGCTGGAATTTCACAATACTGATTTTCTTCTAATCTATATCTAATTTCCAATTTTTATGGATTGATGAACGCCATTTTATTTTTTTTCATTCAATATATTTAATATTCAAATGTCATCGATAAAAAATTGAGCAGTGTGTACTGAGCCTATATTGTATATCTCTAGTAACAAAATTATTTCACTGATGTCGACTAAGACTATTTCGTTTTTTTTTTCATTTTTAGCAACATTTTTTGGTCGCATATTTACTATGATTTGTAAGGATATATCTTACGAGAAAACCAAAAATAATAATAAAATCAACATACAAAGAAAACTAAATCTAATTTGGCTTAAAACTAAGTAAAGTAAATTATTAGCTATTCAAAGTGTTTAAATTTTTACACTTTCGAAATGTTTTAATTTATTTTATTGCACACAGCATACCAGGGTACCCATTTTTCCGCTACATACCTCACCTAACCCTACCAGAATACACAACGGACATGGCCATTAGCCTATTTGTTATACATTATTTGGCGATGAACTCAGGATGACTTACATAAGGGCAATGGGATGCAGCAGGAGATATGGAAACGGCCTTGCTTCTTCCGAATTTTAATCACTACTTCATCGTCTTTTCAGTACCAATTATGGCAGTCTGACCGGCGAAAATGGGCCTGGCGCTACAGCAATAGAGTATAATTTTTAAAAAGCTGGTATTTTTAGAGCATTAAACACAAACCATTCATCGTTTCACAATCAGAAAAGACGAAAAATCAAATACAACTTATCGCCATAATACAAAACGAAAAGAGGTACCTTCATAAAGACGCATTTTTAATATATCAAGAATTGTTAATAAGATTTAAAAATAACAGTTAAAATCTAATGAAATACACAATAACTTTTTAGAAACGATTACAAAAAGTAATCAATACCGATTGCTTTTTTTAATGTGTAGCCATTGCCTAAATTAATTTAAAAAAAACTGTTAATAGACTTTGACATTCGTTTTGATGTCAAAACTAATTTTTTGTTCTTTTCGCGTTTTACGTGCTTTTTTTATCAAAGATGCTATCAGGCCTGCCAGTTTCATTGATTAGTACTTATTCTGTTTATATAGGATACAAAGAACAACAATTTGAAGTAAGCAAACTTCACATCTTCTACATCTTGCTGATTCAAAGAGTTCGTTTGAATGCGTTTCTGAAGACCAAAAAAAGTGGGGAACACACTCCACCCTCCCATAACTTTTCAAGTAACGTATGTAAAATTCTGAAAAAAATTAAAACAAACTTTCAACGAAAATTGGTTTGAATAACGATACGCTGTATACTTTTTGAGATATTTTCGGTACCGTCGACAGCAATAGCTTTGGTTTTCAGTGTCTGAGAAATAAAAATTTATAAGTTTAATATTGTTTGGTGCTACGGAACTCTTCGAGCGCGAGTCCGACTCGCACTTGGCTGGTATTCTTGTAAATCTACATCGACTTTTGCCGCTCTCCTTTCTTTAGCTCTTTCCATGGCGCAATTTGTATTTTACTGAACAGGATACATAGATCTCAGAAGATTGACTGCGTAATGCATGGCTATTATATTATCGGTATAATAATATTCTTTGGTGACTATAATAGGCTTTGGCTCATTTCATCATGCTAAAATAGCGACTCTGTAAAAAGTTAGAGCCTATAATCCTAGTCTTACGTCAGAAATAATGTGTTCTCAGAACAACATGATGAAAAAGTTGAAATAACTGCTATGCACAGACATGAAAGAAAAATTTAGTTTAAATAGAGTTAGCTCAAAATGTACACTTTTTGTCAGCCTTGCATTTTATTATCCAACTACTACGAACTATGAAAACGAGACACTCGCTTTCATCACTCAAAAACGCTGACAAAACCCTGATCACATTCAGCAAAGAAAAAGACTGAGATTTTCAATCTTGGCTTAAGCCAAGCTACTGATCCCATGATATTCAAGCAGTCTTATTTAAAACGCAAAGGTCCTAAATCGCATCGTTAGATTACCACAAAACCCCGCAGAAGTGGACCCTTCGAGTAGACCTATTTTACCCTTGTAGACTGATAGAAATAACCTCTCCAAGTGAGGCAGTAGAATAGCAGGAGCTGTTTACAAAATAATCAATTCGTGATATACGTAGAATACAAAAACTACATAATACAATAACTAACCGAAAACATTGACTTCGCCCAAATCCGCAGCAATCTTTTAACCTATGGATGGCAAGGTTGTAAAGAGGCAAATCGTTGCTACAATCATCCCAGTATTCGATCGAACCTGGTACCACAGTATATTACAAAAAGTTGGCTTTCTGTCTTATATATGTAAAAGTAGATTCCTAATATCCTGATTAACAGAATGAAATCATTATTAATTGAAACTAATCGTGAGGACACAAAATAAAATTTAGTGTCCAACGGAATGGTACCATTTCTAACACATTTCCCACTGCGCATAAATGTACTGCAGGAAGGAAACGTGTACGCCGCAAATAGAAAACACACTTGCAAATTTGACCTTTTTTTCCTTTCTAAGATTTTATACCTGATTTTGTGGTATTTTGGGGCGCTAATTACCAATATGTAATCAAATTTTCTCCAACACGTTTAGATTTTTCAGAAAAGGGGCTATGAAAAATAGACAAAAAAGATACCTTAATGTAGTAAACATTGCATATTTAAAAAAAATACTTATATCTATCAGTTAAACATGATTAAAATACATAGGTGATATATCTCTTCACATATTTACATAACAAAAATCTCAGTGGTATCTTGCCCTTTTCTACTCGCAGCTTCTATTCAGAGATTTTTTCTTAAAATCATTGTTCGAATTTTCGCGGTTCAATAACCAAAAGTAGTCCGGCAACATGCTTCTCTTCCACTTTCCTTGATATCTACGTTCTATATATTACAAGTCTTGATGAAATCTTTCACCTTGCTCTTCACTAACAGCTCCTAGATTTTCCGGAAAGTAGTCAATCCGCGAATTCAGGAACTGAAGCTTAATGCTCATTGAACATCCCATTTTACCAAAATTTAATCATTTTAGCCACAATTTCTTAATAATCAGGACTCTTGTTGTTCCCTAGTAAGGTTGATTATAATCAACCGTTCGTAGGAGGTATATTTTGTCACATCCAAAAACCAAACCTTTGATACCACCTAAACACTTGACTCAATGTAAGAACTTGTCTAAATGTAATATTTTGGTGGTCAGTCCTATCTTACCGGATTCAAGAAGGAAAAAAGTCTACATTATCACTACGAGAAACGGTATTAGTGGGTATACAACAAATGTAGGCGGAAAACAAAACAGGAAATAATCATATCTACTGAATACGTCAGTTTTGTAGGAATTCAATAAATACCAGCAGTTAAAAAATTTAGTATCTTGTCACGAGTTAATCGAATAATTACTTAATATTACTCCAACAGTTACTGGTATACTAAGCATATATAGAACCAATGATAGAGTGTATTCTACTGATGATTTTTTAACGATGGAGTACTATAAGATCTCAGTAACTTCAATTTGGTTCAGCAGCGGGCCGCAAAGCTGGTTAAAGATCCAAATATATAATATATAATACCAACACTTTCAATCTTTAGATATCGATGCAAAGATTTCATATACGTCTTTCCTATCGCTATTGCCATAGTCGATGCTCATTAAAACCGCGGTGCCTGGTTGCATCAGCTTCCAAATATTCCTGGCTAAAGCGAAGTTGAAATATATGAGGAGATTTATACAGTAGATAATGGCTGTTGAAAAGTCATCGCGACCATTTCGCCAAATGTCCATTTCTAGCCTCGACAGCATCCGTCAAAAAAATATTAACAAAATGTCTATATAATATTAACAAAATTGTTACATTTAATATATTGGAAAAACTCAGCGAATGTACGATCAACCAACATAGTTTTTCATTATGATATCTCGAACGATTCCGAAGCTATGATGGTGTTGGTATTGGGTTCCGCGAACCACGTCTATAGGTCTTACTTATTGAGACCGTGCTCGATAGACCGTCTCTTAAATATTTCAATATTAAAGGAAAATCCTATACTCTCCGATAGATATTTACACATATGAATATAGGACGAAATGAATAATTAGACGTGCTAGCTAAATAGTCCCAAAACCTGACTAAAATGTCTCCCGCCATCGCACTAGTAGAAGCAAATGCAATGAAAAGTGTAGACTCCTCAACCGTCACCGGTTATCACAGAATTAGTTCGTTCCAGAATGACCCATTTCAGGGACATGAAAATTTACCCTCATAATACAAAAACATACATCAACTGTATAAACTCAACGAACAGCATCTCAGTATCCTGTTTTTAATTGATACCCCCATTACTGCACCCTTATTTATATTGATATCACGATCCAACCCTTGAATTTACTGCCGCTATTCTCCAGGCATTTCAAACCATATGACTTTTAATAAAATTAATTTTGAAATAAAGTATTTAGTTATCCATGGATAGCATAATCAAATAATATTTAGGTATCTAACTTTAATCTATGAAACCGCAAAAAGGAGTTCCGTGCTGAATATCAAGTACTTGAACGCTGACTGGGGCGTATTTACTTATGCATATAAGTAAATACGCCCTGAGTAAGTACTTGAACGTATGCGATAATAAAACTATTAACAATTTCTTAGTAGATGAAATCATATCTTATATACTTGCTAAGAGATCTAAATTTTATTTCAGATTTTTAACTAAAACGACTGTAAGTTCGAAGTCGAAGACATTGTCCGACTTTAGTCGACGATAACACCGTACTTCTTGCATTATCGTGTCGTTCAAATATTTTTTTAGTACAACTATCATGAACGTCACAACAGGGCTGTCACTAGACAAAAAAAAATAACTAAATATTTATAAATCGAATCAAATATATGTACGGTTACACAAATTGCATATTTCACAAATATCTATTTTATTGTTGCTAAGTTGCACTGAAATTCACGTTAATTTATGTGAAAAAAATGTGTAAAACAAAATATCCCTTTGGAGAAAAAAGCCCCGCATATACGTTAAAATCTGACTGTCGTGTTATCGTTTTAACAGTTCGAGACTGGCCTACCAATTTTATATTGTATAATTTGCTTTAAGACATTGTTCTTGTACTTGAATATTGCTCGTCAATTAGTTTAGTTCAATAATTGTTTTTAAATTAAGTTCAATTGTTATTTATAAGAAGTAGTTACAACGAGGGACATAAGTAGCCAAAAATATTATACATAATATGTGTAATGTCGAAGGTTCTATTTTAAACAACCGAAAAATACATCAATGCATTTAATAATACTTTAACACTTTTTTAACAGTTAATTAGATGCTCAGAAACGGTAGCAACATGTGTCGTCAATTTAAACGCTTAGAAATTATTTTTTTGTACAGAAAAAATTAAATGGTTAATCAATATCAGAAAATATTTTTTCTGCAATAATTTTAATTGGTGTTTGAAAGGATTAAACAGGCGAACGACGTTCTAGGTTTCTGGAACCTTAAAAAGGTGAATCTTTTTTACCAATAAAATTAATTATTCACAGAAAATACACAATTACATCGCGTATTTTAACGATTTTGATAATCTTCACACACTGCTATCACTATGTGTCTTAAAAAACCTTCACCATTCAGAATGACCTGAATCAGTCAGGTGTGAGGCCAATACTCAGAAAACAGACTCCAAATGAAGTGACCAACATTTAAAAACTTGAAAGCCAAAACGATCACAAACTAAATTATTCGCTGTATAAACAGGTAGCCATTGTCAAATTCCTATATAGATTCATATTCATTTCAAAAAGATAACAATTGGGGTTATCAAAAATTCAAATACGCTGTGTCAAAACGGCGACACGGCAGCATTTGTGATCGTTATCATTCTAAAGATATACAAACAAGAACCCAGAGCGGTCTCCACATTATTTGCGCTGACAAAACAATAGAAATCCCGTCCGAATAAGTGTCGAGTGTTCCTTCCTACCATACCCACCAACGTTACGTTCAACGTCACTTTACGTTGGCTCGATAGAAATTATCAAAGACCAGTAATAGCACTCGAAAATCAGAAGGAAACATTATTGTTCAAATTAACTAATTTTGTATTAAGAAGATACTGTTGTTTTAAGCCAGTGATATTCAACCTTTTTAGTTTTTCCTACTTATTGTCTAACAACAGCAGGAACAGAGCTCTAATGAGACTCCATTCTCTGGCCATTTAATTTGTCACAAGCCAATTTCTCTTAAACACACTGCCTAAATTCAGTAAACATTATTCTTCAAATTTTATTCATTTTTATTAAGCGGCTACTGCTTTAGGTTAGTGATATTCAACCTTTTTAGTTATTCCTACGTATTGTCTAACAACACCAGGAACAGAGCTCTAATGATAAGACTCCATTCTCTGACCCTTTAATTTGTCACATGCCAATTTCTCTTAAACACATTGCCCAAATCCAGGAAACATTATTCTTCAAATTAACTCATTATTATTAAGTAGCAACTGTTTTAAGCCAGTGACATTCAACCTTTTTAGTTTTTCCAACGTACTGTCTACCACAGGAACAGAGCTCTAATGATGAGACTCCATTCTCTGATCATTTAATTTGTAACAAGCCAATTTCTTTTAAACACACTGCCCAAACCCACTTGAAAAGAAATCAATCTTATCTCCAGGCGTAGTTGGTAATTGGATATTACAAAATACACATATACAGCTCCCAAAGGATTATCAAATAAGAATATGGGGGTAAAATTATGCTTAAAAATCCAAGAAATGGGGGTGGTCTATACATTATTTAGTCGTTTACAACTTTAAGCATGTCACTTCGCACCCAAGCCTGTTTTATTTTTGTTTAATGGATTCTATTTGATGGAGTACGTACAAAGTTGCTTGTAATTTTACGCACATGGTAGATGGCTGACCCTTGTGGGCAATGAACTGACATCTTGCGATTTTTGTCGGCAATTCACCACCCACGAAACTCGGTGGCCGATTTTCCTCTGATTTGACGTAAACATCCTACACCTGTCGGCAGTGTATGCGTAGAATTCTAACGAGTAATGGATAAGCGAAAATTTCCGTTTGTTTTAATATATTTAAAATTCTAAAAGGCCTTGTTAGAGAATTCTGGGCTTTTCTCTGACCTAGCACCGGGACGGGTCGGCGAGAGTCGCTTCAACTTTGTTGTAGGATCGACTCTTGTATGATGTGGGGGTTAAAGTATTAAAGATATTCTATTTCACCCTATTATTAACGGCAATTTGCGTTGCGCCTTATTTTAAAATATTACAGTCAATAAAAAATAATTGATTTTGAATTTGTTTACTTGGTGTTTTATTTGAAAATAAAAGCTACACCTACAATTTTTACAATTTTAGTAATTAAACCAGTAGTCCTTTAAGAACACTCGACTCTTCCAAACATTCGTTAATTTACGCTGAATACCATTATCTTCAAATCATTTGTAAATTCAAATATCTTTAAAAACTCTCCTACTGCCAAATTATACCCTAGTAAGAAGTAATTTATACCTATATATATAAATTTGCATTTGAGAGTGTAACGAAAAGCGAAACACTTATTATACACAGCAAAGACAGAGCAATAAGTTGAGTATCAACACTACACATGAAAACGCTCTAGGCGACTGAAATGCCTAAAGCGTTTCAGTTTAAGTTATCGCAACTAAGTGCTTTAGCGAGAGAGAGAAACGTAAAGTATCGACTATCCCACTTCTTGCGAACTAAATGTCCTATAAACTAGGACTAATGCATTTCACTTTCTGTTACGCCATTAATCGCAATAAATAAAAAGCTCAAGACTAAGAAACTATTCTCATATTACGCCAAAGTAATACGAACTAAACGATTTATCGTAAATAGTTTAAAAAATACGTATCATAATAACTTTATATGCACAGCGAGATGAACAAACTAAAGCAAAGTCTCACAAATTGCCATTAATCGCGATAAATAAAAAGCTCAATATTAAAAAACTATTTTCATGTTACACCAAAATAATACAAACTAAAGATTTCTCGTAAATAGTTTAAAAAATAGGTATCTTAATAACTTTCATAAGAACAGCGAGATGAACAAACTAAAGCAAAATCTCACAGCATGCCATTAATCGGGATAAATAAAAAGCTTAATATTAAGAAACTATTTTCATATTACTGCAAAGTAATACAAACTACCTATTTACCGTAAATAATTTTAAAAATGTAATATAATTTTATAAGTACAGCGAGATGAACAAACTAAAGTAATATCACACAACATATCATTTGATCGCGGTCGCTTAGATTTAATATAAGATTTAAGATCAAAATTAAAAATAAAAATAAGACCGAAAATGTCATCATGTGGGGGTTCTGCAAACCATGTCCCACTATTTAGCCTACCGTAATGTTCGCGGTCACCCTACCTCCACCCGGGAGTGGAACATTGGTTTTTCCATTTTATTTTTAGAAGTCATTTTCACTGTGTCCTATTACCAAGCATGCCATTACATCTTCAAAATTACTAGTGCATTAGGATACGTGAATGCCATTGCAAGAAAGCTAAGGCAAATTAAAATAAACGATTTTGAATTAAGTATTTATAATATATAACGGACAAGTGTGTCCTGGCGTAGCCTTTTGTAGATTTCCCTGCATGACCTAATTGAGCCACGTGACTTATGAGAATCTAATATGATCAAACTGAATTTTGGTCTTCCAAATTCTATAAAATCGATCAAACTTTCTAGAAAAAATTATCAAAATTCCTAGTTGACGATAGTCTCCCACCGCCATCGACAACGGGAGAGCTCGTTTCCTTACAAGAGGCTAGAGACTACTCATAATTTTCTGCACTAAACTTTCACAATACTATATTCATGCTATAAGCCTATATAGATTACTTATTTACAAACGTCAACAACTATATAAGATACAAAGTCAACAAAAGGATACGAAACATAGGACGAAATACGTAAAACCATCTCACTGTTTAATCAAAGAGTTGACATACAATTTATGTCCCACAAAATACATTGAAACAGGGTTTACATACCAAACCTGACCGACCACGCTGAACACGTTTTGAAACACCGTATCCAAATCTGACCACTTCTTATTGGATAAAACGAAACCTTTGATTAGCGTTGGTGTGTGAGTGTGCGTATTCATGTGTGTGTGAGTATGTGTGTGTGTGTTTCACGTGATACAGATCTCCAGGGTCTTATAAAAATTTGAATTTCAGTCTATTGGTCTGCTAAGTTAATATCACTGCCCAGTTTGACAACCAACTAAGATAAATTCGAGAAGGTTAGAATATATCTCTCAGTGGATCATGCTAGCTTGTTATGTACATTTGCTTATAGTAGAGTAATATTTTATGACTAGCATAGAAGTAACAGAAAAAATATTTGTATTGCTCACTAAGAGAAAAAGAGACAGCCGATCAAATTGCTAAAGAAGCAATACTTCCTAATTGGAAATACTTTTAATACTACTGATGTGTATTTAAAGTTGGAGTCTTGGAGCTTTGGATCACTGCTGAAGTTCTTCAATATGACACTAGATGAAAGGATTTTTCTTGAAAATCAATTGATTAAAAGAAATAATGCGCAAAGAAACAAAATCATAAATGCTTTATAAATGTTTGTATTCTTTGATTAAAATAACATAATTGTGATTAGCACATTAAAATTTTACTGTTTTGATTTTCACATTCTTGAAAATAAATTCTAGATAGTACCAGCTCGAAGATACAAATGTCCTAGCAAGATACAGGCTCAGAAACATTTTAAGAAATATTTATCTATTTATGCAATTAATTCAATAGAGAAATTGGAGGGACCATCACAGAGTCAAGAATTCGTTACTTCAGAGGTACAAAGAAAGATAAACAGCTACAGAAGAAGATCCTAACCACTCTTACAGAAAATGTCCAAAATCCGAAATAACCACAAAACACGTATTCAACGGTCCTGAAGGCTCTATTTAGTTTGGATGAATTCCCTTTTAGCAGAGAGCTCTATTCCGACTAGACCGTCAAAACTGAAGGTCGGTATTTTCTACTAACTTCCAAACGGACAAGACACCGATCAACCGGTCACATGTAAATTAGTACGGTCATCCACAAACTCTGTCAACAGATAAGCTGTTATTATAATTAGGAGTAATTTAGATTTTCATGTTTGCAACAAATATACATTGCTTGACGTGCTTGGAATCTTTTAAAACGATTGTTACTACACAGATCATTCTTTTAAACAAAGTATTACTGTACGGATCATTGTATCTTTTAAACGAAGTATTATTGTACGGATCATTGTATCTTTTAAATGGAGTGTTACTATACGGATCGTTGGATCTTTTAAACGAAGTTTTACTGTACGGATCATTGTATCTTTTAAATGGAATATTATTGTAAGTAACATAAATTTCTTTAGTATGCCTATACTAAGAGGTTAAAATCCTATAATACTAATGAAATATACAGAACATTTTTATTTGATCGTATTAAGCTTACATCAATTTCCAATAGGTCGCGCGAACAAAATTCAACTTGACCTGGCTAAATGACCTTGCGACACGGAGATAAATCATGCGACGTCACGATATGTCCGAGCTTATTTTTTGCCCCACACCGACCCGCAGTCGACAACATGAATACATACGATATCTGACACGTGCAAAAAAATCTTCCTCTCATCATCATCATCTCTGGCCTTGCGTCATTTCTTAAAATTATTCTTAGACGCAGCTCCCGTGTGTAGAGGCACAGTGCACGCAGGACACACAAACTCTCCGCTACTCTTAGGATACTATACTTCATTCCATTTTAAAGGAGAATGTTTATAAACAAAGCAAAAAGACAGTTAAAGCGTTGTAAACCTTTTCTGGATATATTTGTTTGTGATTAAAAAGCATACTTTAAAGAGAATGTTTTTTAAGAAGAATGTTTATAAACAAAGCAAAATGACAGTTAAGGCGTTGTAAACTTTTTTCTGGATGTATTTGATTGTGATTAAAAAGCATACTTTAAAGAGAATGTTTATAAACAAAGCAAAATGACAGTTAAGGCGTTGTAAACATTTTTCTGGATGTATTTGGTATTTGTCATTAAAAGCATACTTATGGGTATACCCATTTACGCCATATACAAAATATTCAATTCATTTTATTAGAAGTTGTTGGTACACACATGTCAAAATGTGTTGTTTGGTTGTATAATGCCAAAATGTGTATAAATAACGCCAAACATTGACATGAATTTTTTTTCCTAATGCTAATTTGTCTAATAAATATATGTAACATTAAAAATACTTGTAGAAAATATACAGCCAATTAAGATCAAAGCTTAACTATTGTAAAAAAATACTACCGTATACTATGTACAAAATTGCTACTACACATTGTGAAACAGTACTTATTTCAAAATTAAATGTAATAACTTTCTTTTTTCTTCCGCCAAATACCCTGTATACTTTAAGTATATTATTATGTAGTACTATTGTATATAGTATTATACTATTGTAATTTAAAAATAGTTAAAACCTTTTAATAATTAAAAATTGTTATTTAATAAATCACTGAGGGGATCAAAACACAATTAATAATCAAATATTGTGTATTATGTATGAAAGACAACAGTTTAGCTACAGTCTTAAATCAAATGAACTATACCTTATGTACACTTGTACCTACTTAGAATTATTACTAACTAACAATGAAAAGCTGTTGTGTACAAACTTCAAATTTAACTATAAATTAACTTTTTGTAACAAATTACTACGATTTAATCGCAACAATATTAATGATCAATAGTATTACTACAAGTATTACTACACATTTTTGACTACACGTACATGCGTATGGATAACAAAAGGATGAAGCTGGCGAGACGGTGGCGGCAGGCGAATGAGTATGTTGTTATTTGAGTAAACGCGTGCACCACGGGTCCATGCAGAAAAAGATTTACACTAGAAATATTTATTATATTACATAACACAAATATCGGAATTACGATATTGTGGCTAATCAATTCCGGAATTGACATATCCAGAAAATAAGTCCGAGATTCCGGAATACTGGAATCGATGCCCTAGTACCAATGTTTATCTCGTTTACTTCTTCAGACTCGTTTAATTAATGATCACTCTAAAAGACAGTTAAAATAAAAATCTATGTCAAGATAAAACTGATTTATTGCAGATATTTCACTTGAGTGCATTACAAAGTTAGTGATGTATAATAAATAGCATATTAAGCATCACGCTAAAAGACAGTCGAATACCCTCTATATCAAGATAAAACTGATTTATTGCAGATATTTCACTTGAGCGCATTACAAAGTTAGTGATGTATAATAAATAGCATATTAAGCATCACGCTAAAAGACAGTCGAATACCCTCTATATCAAGATAAAGCTGATTTATTGCAGATATTTCACTTGAGCGCATTACAAAGTTAGTGATGTATAATAAATAGCATATTAAGCATCACGCTAAAAGACAGTCAAATACCGTCTATGTCAAGATAAAACTGATTTATTGCAGATATTTCACTTGAGCGGATTACAAAGTTAGTGATGTATAATAAATAGCATATTAAGCATCACGCTAAAAGGCAGTCGAATACCGTCTATGTCAAGATAAAACTGATTTATTGCAAATATTTCACTTAAGCATATTACAAAGCAAGTGATGTATAATAAATAGCATATTAAGGATCACGCTAAAAGACAGTCGAACACCGTCTATGTCAAGATAAAACTGATTTATTGCAAATATTTCACTTGAGCATATTACAAAGCAAGTGATGTATATTAAATAGCATATTAAGCATCACGCTAAAAGACAGTCGAATACCGTCTATGTCAAGATAAAACTGATTTATTGCAGATATTTCACTTGAGCGCATTACAAAGTTAGTGATGTATAATAAATAGCATATTAAGCATCACGCTAAAAGGCAGTCGAATACCGTCTATGTCAAGATAAAACTGATTTATTGCAAATATTTCACTTGAGCATATTACAAAGCAAGTGATGTATAATAAATAGCATATTAAGCATCAAGCTAAAAGACAGTCGAATACCGTCTATGTCAAGATAAAACTGATTTATTGCAAATATTTCACAAAGTAAGTAATGTATTATAAATAGCATATGCTTGAGCACGTACGAAACGTGTCAGAATATCGAATGTTTTTCCAAAAAAATTTATATCTCTGAGATTCGTGTTATTAACAGTTATGTTGTTCCGTTTATTTTCTCTGAATTTTATTCATATTAGTGAAATATCCGTGTAATACCGATATTTATAACGTTATTTAGCATGACTATTTATTAAGGTAAAATAGTGATGTAGTACACGGTTTAATAATAACGTAGATGAATTACAGTGAATAGTTCATCAACTGATTGAATTTATATTTGTTCTAACCATATTTTAACTGTCAAATTGGTTTGTTTACAAACATTCTCTTTTGGAATAGAAAATGGAGTATAAAAATCACATATAATCGTGTGTGTACTACAACCTCCAATAGGTACACTAAGTCAACTAATGGCTGGCTAGCCTAATAAATTTAGCCTTCTCTTTTACCTACATAAGGACCTACATATCTTTTACCTACATAAATTGAGTGTATGTAACACTCAATTTAAGTTACGTTAATATACAATTTTTCTGTTCGGTTTTATGCAACCTCACCAATACCTTTTAATATAACAAATTGTTTTTAAACTAGATTTTTCTCTTTGTATCTAGCGGATAAAAGACAATACGTAGGTACGAGTAGGCAACTTTACATCCCAGACTTACTTTACACGATCGGGAGTGAGCCAGGGTTCGAATCTCGGGCCTCTACTTTTCACAATTATAGTAAACGATAGTGGTCGCGCGGTGAAAACTGCGCGTTGTTTGTTATTCGCGGAAGACACGAAAATGTTTACTGTAATTAAAGATGCAGCAGATAGCGAACGGTTGCAGCGTGACCTCAGCGCTGTCGTTGGTGGAGTGTAGCAAGCGGCTTAAAGCTTAATGCAAGCAAATTTTCCATATTGAGCTACAGTCGAGCAAACGATCCTATCAAATATGAATACACGGTCAGCGGCATCCCACTGCATCGTCTGTATGAGGTCGTTGATTTGGGAGTCAGATTTGATTCGCGATTGACGTTTCGTGGGCACATGGCGGATGTAACAAAAAAGTCATTTCGGAAACTTGGATTCGTGTTATACAAATTCGAAAGATTTGAAATCTATATCACAAATTCATCTGCTGTACACTTCATTGGTGCAGAGCCGATTAGAATCCGGCTCCAGTATTTGGAGCCCACACGAAACCAAGTACACCTTGATGATTGGAGGTGACCAAAAGACGTTCCCTTCGATATCTGTAGATGAGACAGTATGGTTACTTCCCCTTTCTATTCCCTACCGATTTCCTCTTGGATATGCTAGGTTTCCATTCTTTGCAACTCAGAAGAAATGTTGCACTAATGAAATTTATTTTCCAGTTATTAAAAGGAAAATTTCTGTACCCTGTATTATTGATTAAATTTTCATTCTTCGTGCCTGACAATTTCCTATGTTCACGTAATCATCACTTGTTTGTTATACCACCTTATAGAACCGAACTATATCGGAACTCTTAAGTTTCCCGCAGTGTTCAACTGCTCAGCCACCTGATCGCGGTCGCATCAGATTGTGATTTATTTACGATGAGTGAAACTAAATTTGTCGAATTGTCTCATCGTTACGAATAGGTTACCTGTAATGTAACGATAAATGTGTGTATGTAAATAAATAAAATTAACCGAAATAACTGTTTTTTTTCTATAACCGTGCTTGAGGGAAATTGTTCGTATAGTAACAAATTTATTCACTAGTAATATAATCTCAATAGCAGTGTGACCGTAATTAGCAAAAAAAGTAATTTTTCACTATTTTTAGGTTTTTAATAAGAATATACTCATAAAAATAATGTATTGTACAGTTATAAAGATCACTCGCGATTTATTTGGCAATTTTTTTGGAATTGCTTCAATACCGACAAACGGCTGTCACATACGTCTTTTCCTTTTTTACGTTATCTTGTTTTTTAACTTTAATATTTGCAATTTGTGTACCTACTTATTTATATATTAAATTTTAGTTATTAATTACAAAAAACAATTTGTACGGAGAAAATTACGCCGATTTTTTATAACGTAAGCCGTTAGCACTGTTTGAAATTGTCCCAAAACGAGGTTTAGTATAAGCTTTGTTACAATTGAACAAAGAAAAACGGTAAGCAAGTAATTTATATGGTTTCGTACCTAAAAACAAAAACGAAACTCTTGTAACAAGATTCACGTGTCGGCCTGTTACCATCGTTTTCTCAAAAACCGCTGGACGTAGAAACTTTAAACTTTGGCGTTATTATAAAGCATATATTTTTGCAGCTAACCTAAACGTATAATGAAAATATTTATTTAGAAATTTTACAAGGGTCAAATTGAATACTCGAGAATTTTTCGAAGGGATACCCCCACTTACAGAGGATTTTTTCGAAAGAGGTATATATTTATAGAGAGATTTTTTGAAGGAGGTATATCTTAACAGAGGAATTTTTGGAAGGAGGTATATCGTTATAAGAGGATTTTTTCGAAGAAGGTATATCCTTATAGACGAATTTTTCGAAGGAAGTATATCTTTATAGAGGAATTTTTCGAAGGAGGTATATCGATATAGGATTTATATCATTATACATAATATAGGGCCGACCTAATCACATTAGGCGTTAATCAGGTCCATTATTCATTGTGCGAAGCAGGTCCATATTAGTAATAAATTATGACAAATAAAGTAATTTCATTTCAAACAAGGCACGGAGACGTCACTCTCGCACTTGGCCGGTTTCACGTTATTCTAAACTTGTAAAAATTTAAATTATTGAAGTTCAAAACAAGGCAATTAACCCTCAATGAAATTGATATGGCGATAAAACTAATTAAAATCTATATGAAATGCGAAACGTGACGCAACTAATTATAGTTAAACAGTCAATAATATTCAGGTGTCGAAGACCCAACTAAATGAATATTTGAATTGTTTTTTTTTCTTTTCATTATTTTCTTTTCAATAATACTGAAAGAAAAGAAACTCAAAATAACGCTAAACTTTCCGCTCTTCCCTGAGGCCGAGCTTTCTTAATCTGAACCGAATATATTTAAAAAAAACGGGTAGGCTGTATCAGGGACGCAGCCGCAGTGGAGCACGTGAAGTCTTGGGCGTACTAGCGGATGTGTAGTATAGTAAGTCCAACACGTTCCCTGTGGAGACGAACACGTTGCGCTGAGGTCAAAGCTACTATCCGACCTCTTGCACGCCAATTTTGTACGTTACGTACCGCACGCGTTGGG
The DNA here is from genome assembly GCA_039881145.1 of Druceiella hillmani. Taxonomy (NCBI): domain Eukaryota; kingdom Metazoa; phylum Arthropoda; class Insecta; order Lepidoptera; family Hepialidae; genus Druceiella; species Druceiella hillmani. The sequence continues at coordinate 29,388,706 of JAYKKI010000006.1, forward strand.
CCCATAGTAGAGCAGTCGTCAATTTTTTGTAAAAAACAACTTTTATCAATTCTACAACTTCTAAAGGTCACAAGTATGAATGTTATGTATCACCCTATTATAACGTCGTGAGCTCTATCAAACACGACCACACCCGCTCGAATCGATCAATGTACTGCAGAGTAATCGCTAATTAAAGACAGCGCGCGATGTTCAATTTAGTTCCGAATGAGTCGTGCTGCACGCGACTACAGCGCCATTTACGCCAGCGACATATGCACTATCGAGTACCGAGTAATGGCTTCTATGCTGTAAATTATGGTACTAAAATAATGCCGGCAGGTGCTATACTTCCAGTTATAAGCGATCTTGCTATAACATATTTCGTTACATATGGTTTTTGCAAGTGAAGTTAAAATATTTATTTATAGCGAAATGTACTGATTAATATGGTCTATTACTATGCGAAATTTAAAATTTCTACGTCCAACAGTTTCGCAGAAAATCGGCGGTGACAGACAGCCGATACGTCTGCGATCTTATGCGGGTTCCGTTTTCCCGTTTTTGGTACGTAAACATAAAAACGATAAAATCTGAGAATCTCATACCCACATAATTTTAATCAAAACTATTATAAGGAACTATTATAAACTCGTCCCGTTCATCCGTTCATCTATCACATTGTCAAAAATTCTTTAGTTTTAAATCTACCCACACGAAGTTTCCAAGTCAGGGTTGCCATATGTAAAATCGCTATTTCCGGGACATTTGTACTACTCTATCTATAACTACTAGCGATTTAAGAAAAAAAATCAGTTTGACCCAACAATAGGTTTTTTTGAACCCAAAAAACATTCAGATTAATAAAAATAAACAAAAAAGTTGTTTTCTTTTGCCAAAATACAAACTGAACTTTTTAATAAAATTTATTGACTTATTAAACAATTGTAAGTAATTTAATATAAAACAGTCGTTATGTTAATCACATTTATCCAAATTACTAAAAACTAATACTAATATTGGCAAAAGAAATTTGTCTTGCAATAATTAATCTTATCTGATTTCAATTCAAAGATTAACTTTCGTAGATTGACAATAACAATAATATTTAATTTATTATGTTCATGTTTTGATTTAGTTATTTTAATAAATTGAAGTTGAATTCTAACTCTTCGCAACTTATTTGAATTTAAATTTATGCCTTGATTTGATCCGTAATCATGCGATTCCGGTCTTTCCATTGATCAATCTAGCATAATGCAATGCAGCTATGGCATATATAGGTTCACGAAAAATGCCAATAAAGACAATTTTAACGAATTACCATAATTTTTTACATTTCCGGGACAAATTTATTACATTCCTGGACACGGGACAATATCACAAATTCCAGGACAATTCCGGAAATCTCGAACATCTGGCAACCCTATTGCAAGTAGATTTTTCAAATTCGTTACGCACACATCATCGAACGGAAACAAATGTTGAAAGTAGTTTAAAATTTTACAGTAAGCACGTTTGCTTAAAATTCCACATAATATACAAGTTTATTTTATTGAATGACAAAGGAACCCACTTTAGTTTAGGAACACCCTTGTTGGAATTTAACCTATAGATATTGACTGACCTAAGAGAAAATGGACACTTCAGATGATGATACAAACAAAAATGTCCCCACAGTATTAGGCCGAAGCGTGCTAAAACCGAGGCCAAGTGTTCAACAATATATCGAAGCTGACGCGCCACTTCCGACCGGCACGTCACTGGCCACATTCACCGATCAGCACCGCCGTCGTCAGCGGTAAAGGCGGACTCTCCGCACTCACTCCGCTTGCACAATCGCCGCGTATCCGGCCAAGGAGGAATGCGCCGTCCAAGGGGGGAGGCGCGAATGTAAACAAAACTGTCTAGGAGCAGATACATGAAAATATAACGGACGCGACACAAAAGAAGGAACTTTTAAATACCAATGCAAAACAATTTTCAATGGCACAATTTTTAGAAATGTCTACTGATAATGTATATATACACCACCTTCTGTGATAATGTATATATACACTGCTTCTGGAGTTGTTGAAATAACCATGCTGCAGTAAAAAAAAGCTGGTTAAGACGCCGAAATTAAAAATTTAACTTGCCTAAATTAGATGTTTGATTACACATATTAGTGTGGAAATGTAATGTCCTAACAAATTATACCAGAACCTATGTATTTATTTTACTTATTTACAATTTTAGAAATAATTAATATCGGTCACGACTCAAACGGGAGTTTCGGGGACAATATAATCTACGTCTTGATCTTATTGTGGTATAACTGCTACCCTGTGCTTTGGAATAGGAGAACAAATGGAAATGATGGAACGTTACGAGCGACGAAACGGATGTGACGTCGCATTCGCTGATTTGATTATAGAAATGATGGCACATTCGAATATGCAGGTGATAGAAAGTGTATAGGCAGAAGTGGTGCTGTACGGCTTGGGAAGATAGCATTATGCGCGGTTAAACAGCTTGAGATGAGCAGGAAGTGAAGACATGGTGTATTCGAGCGGGGAATGAATAGATGTGGGATAGCATCGAATCTGCGGACTGAGTAAGCAACGCGATTACAAGACGTGTGTAATGTGAAAATGTTATTTAAAACATTTTTAATAATTTCAAATAAGGCCTTAAACTCAAAGTCTTCATACTCTGAAAACATAATTTTTACAGAATTTCCCGCAGTCATCAATTTCTGTTGATTTATTCTTGATAAGGTACTAATTAAAAACAAAACAATACTGAAATCTTTAAAACCAAGTTTCTACATGAATGAAACTTTTTAATGAAACTAATACTACCAAGAAAGTATAGCCATTTTGCTATATTTCGTTAGAATTACCATCTTTTCAGAACTACAATTTTTTTCAAGCTCGCTACAATATTTGCCGACATTAAAAACATTTTGCTAAAATACTACGTTAACTTCAATACTCATGTATTACTTCGAGTACGAAAAAGTGAAAAAAAACCGAAAAAAATCGATAACACTATTTAAATTCATATATCAAAAATTCCCGACTTAATACTTCATAACAAAAAAAATGATGAATTACCAAATTAAAAGAGACATACATATAGAAAGTATTCTATAATTATTCCATAATATTTGCGTAAATCTCTATATTTCAAAACATTTCGGATTTTTTTGATCGCCATTGCTTCGAAAATAAAAACACTGAGATAAAATTTTAACCGTTTTATTGGGCCTTTTCCTAAGTTCAATGAACATATTAAACCAATTATTATTATGGAAATAGTGACAAGCTTAAATTTGGCACCGCTTTTTTTAACTTTCACTCTGAAACCAATACCTTTAGGTAGTTGTCGTGTAACAGTAAGATCCAAAAGTTATTATAAAATGTTTTATTGAAAATTATTTTTTTTTTCAAAACGTTAAAATAACATAATTTTACATTGACTTAGTTTTTTTAGACAAGACACTCTACGCATTTTTTAAATAAAATTGTGTTGAAATTACTACTTTTCCTGTAATATTAATTGTACAATTTTTGAGTGCGATTTTTACGAAAACTAAAAGATAAATTTTTTTTTTTCAAAATATTAATATAGCATTGTTTTACTTTGATTTAGTTTTTTAGACAAATCACTCGACGCGTTTTTTAAATAAAATTAAAAGTGTGGTGAAATTATTTTTTTTTTCCTGCAATGTTAATTGGATAAATTCATTTACTATAACAAAACGGTAAATAATTGTTTTTGCAAAATATAACATCATTTTACATTGACTTAATTTTTTAGACAAATCGTTCAACGCGTTTTTTAAATAAAATTAAAAATTTTAAATAAAATTAACCTGTAATGTACTCAACATACAATTACACACTTTTTGAAAGTTTTTTTTTTCAAAATTAAATAGCAAATAATTTTTAAATTTTAAAATAAGTTAAATATTTATAGTTTGAATGATATATACTACCTTAATTTGTCAAGTTTTATATTTTTGCTCCACTACTATTCCATCGCCGGATTAGGAAAAAACTATCTCAATATTGAATTTCGTAAGTCCACAGTCAAAATATTATGACCCGATAACAGACACAAACGAGTGTCCCTATAAAATCAATATTTTCTCTTTTTAAAATATGTAACGCAAAAACTCATTTCAATAACAAATCTAGTGACTTCTCCGTCTTCTGGAGACTTATCCATTATCGCCAGTGTCGTATTTCACTCTACCGGCTCATAAAGCTCGACTCGCTCAGCATACAGTGCCTACAGCCGACCCACCTTCGCCGGGGAACGCTTACATGCGAAGTCAAACCTTAACCATTATGTACACTTGTCATTGGTGCACTATTCACAGTATAACTACATACGATCTTTAATTACGATAATAGAAAAGTAGAATATTGGAAAGCAATTAAATTTTTACCGTACTTATAAGGTAACAACTGTATGTATATTCGCTTATTGGGATGGCGAAAATAGCAGTTAGCACACTAATCCTAAACGCGATTTCTTCATTAACGGCATAACCGAAGAATATTAATTATTATTGCGCAAAGAAGAGACGCACACCTCCCCCCCCCCAGTTTAACGTCACCTGCATATAACGAGTACGATCAAGGGTACGCATTCCAAGGTTACCGCTTGCTGCGTGCGCGTGTTATTTGTTCGATTTTACGATGTTTGGTCGAGTTACACTTGTGTTGTTCAGTCTTAATTGATAACTATTTATAGTAATTCAATATAACGGTCCGTTATTGCGCTGTATACGAGTTCTTAGAAAGCAATAAAATCACTAAGGATAGGAGATTTATTTTAATCCCTTTTTTGTTTGTTGTAAATAAACCAACTTATTTGCTGAGTACCTATAATTTTATGTCTAAAAACATGTCATTTAGCAGTTTTAAATTCCAAACTGTTCTTAAAAGTCATTGTTTTGTTTGAACGCGATGTGGTTTGAAAACGTATCCTTGTAGTGTTGACCGTAGACTTATTATATTGTTTATTAAGAGATTTTTCACATGCAGCAAATCTAATCATGTCTAAAGTACAACAAAGACAATATTTCGGTGTATCACATTTATATATAAACAAAATTAGATATTATAATATTTTTATTTATTATTTAAGATTTTATTTCGTTTTTAAGATCCACACTAAGTACTTTTTTTTCAAATTCTATCTTAATATTATTATTATCAAATCAATTTCACTAAATTAAATGTGTAATATAAAATATTTATTTACATAATTACATTTTTACAATTATGTAACAATAAAGACGTGCGCGCCAGTACAAGGTTACTGCGCCAGCGTGCTATCGAGACAGTCGTTCGATCGACGCTATTGGTTAGAATGAAATACAGCTATGTTGCTAACGTATAGCGTCAACTCGTTTGATCGGTAGTGATAGTAAATATTCTTTACCTGCGCGCTGCAGCAGCCCTGCAATAATTATAATTTACGCACACACACATACGGATACGGATAGGCGAGTACGTATACAATAGTGTAGGCAATTAAATCTGTTCACTTGTATGGAGTGTCGGGGGTGTGGCATAACTCGCTGTGTAAAAGATCTTGTGTTATTGTCATGATGGATGGATGTATTTGCTTCTATAAGATTATCGTTGTATATGAATCATGAATATTGCTATTTAGATTAAATGAAAGGTTTGTAATAAAATAATATAGGTATGTTTTAAGCGTTATACGTAGACAATTATTTGCAACTTTAATTATTTTTAGTATATCTTATTTAAAAATTATGAAAAAAACAATGTTACTTAAATTTTACCTAAAATTTACCAGAAGACCTTTTTAAAATTTACCAGAAAAAGATGATATTGAATATATTTGGCGTTAATTTTGTAGAAATTCATTATTGTTAATTAAATGAAACTACGTGTTGTAGTATTATTTCTACTCTCTTTAAGTTCTTTACCACGACCTAGGTTTTGTTGTATTACGACATCTTCAAGTGGGATATTAGCAAAGAATCACTTTGCTAATAGCCCACCTGAAGATGTCGTAACACAACGAAACCTAGGTCGTGGTAAAGAACTTAAAGAAAGTAGAAATTATACTACATCACGTAGTTTCATTTAATTGTGAATAATGAATTTCTACAAAATTAATGCCAAATATATTCAATATTTGAGAACAGCTGATGTGGCTACATTGGCGATATTGTACCGTCGACTCCAAATTAAATTTCAGAAGACGGTACAAAGCATTTGGTTTATAACAAAACGTGCATGAAGTTTAATTATTTTCTTTTGTGTATAAATTTTTTTTTGTGTAAATTATTTTCAAGTCTCTCGATCATTCGTGAAAATATAAATCATAGTTTTCATAGGACTCTCTATTAATTATATTTATTAAAACTATTTTAAACATAGAAATGAGATGAGAACCGCTACAGACTTGCAATTTCATCTTGGAAAACGGCAAAAAATCATTACATCATATGTTTCACGAAAACTAGGCCCGGAGAAGAATAGAAAAAAATCGAGGAAAAATTATTAAACCCATCTATTTATTTTTGATTATCAACCATTCGCGACAGTAAAGGACACAGGTTTTAGTGTAGTTTGTACATAGTTTAATAAATTGCCTAACAGAAACTTTATATCATCACTACAATTCCCATATGATACAATAAATGTCTTAAAGATAAAAACATATTAATGAAAGAACACACGCAAAGAGTTTGCTTGAACAGACTGTTGGACATCCAAAAATATGGAAGTATATGTAGCAGCGACTACGCATTTCCTCACAACAGATTTTAAGTATGTTTTTATTTTTTACATTACACACATTTGGCAAGTCGCATACCATTACAGCGTTAGCAACAAAAATTATAAAAATAATCCCTTATATTTCAAGCCCTTTTTTATATTAACGATTTTATAGAAATACAAATTAAAAATGCAACTGCCATACTTTTCATATGATTTGTTTATATAACGTTTACCACTTATTTTGATTTATATTTAATTTTTATCCGCTACTGGATTTTTAGACATATTACATACATTTAACATCTGACACATAACTGCCTAGTGTCATTCAACGTTTATATTACACATAATACAAATCGTAAAAATATGTACAAAACTTGCTGCTAACGCTCTAAACATTTGTATATACCACCAATATATACTAATAAAATATACTCCCCAATGTTATAGACCACACTAACACTAATACGCTAAATAAATATCACTTTGCAAACAGCATCTGTCACAAAAATGATCTGTTAAATTAGCATTAGCATTAGAATGCTAATTGCAAATACATTAGCAAAATTCAAATTAATGTAAATTAACATTAACGCCCATTGTTACTCGCTTGTAAATCAAGATCAACTCGACGAATTCTGGTTGGAGTTTATCTTATCGATAACTTCATTATTCCAGGTGATTATAAGTCATCAATTTTATTATATAAGTGGCAAAAGCTAAGTCCGAATTTAAATTATAGACCTAATGGACACAGCATGTTTAGGAATGTTTCGACAGTTATTCTATTATGGGCTTACAATTTACTATATGTTTATGCGGTCTGCAAAAATATAAATGCACTAAGACCTAATTCAAATATTAATAACATTAATTCTCTTGTTTCAATTGAAATAATAAATTTGTCAACTAAATGAAACCACGTGACATAGTATTATTTCTACTTTCTTTAAGTTCTTTACCACGACCCAGGTTTCGTTATATTACAACATCTTCAGGTGGGATATTAGTAAAGATTAACTTTGCTAATAGCCCACCTGAAGATGTTGTAATATAACGAAACCTAGGTTGTAGCAAAGAACTTAAAGAAAGTAGAAATAATACTACATCACAAAGTTTCATTTAATTGTGAATTATGAATTTCTACAAAATTAACGCATCTAATATATTCAACTAATAAATTTCTTTGGCCACAAAAAATTAAAGTTTAGCAATTGCCATAATGGTGGTCTAAAATAAGCTTAAAAAGGGATTTTATTCTAAATTAATGAGAACACTATAATTAATTCAGAAAAGAGACAATGAATTTTAAAATATTATTATATTAAAACAGTAACATTTCACACATAACTGCTTTATAAGTGTATCAAACACATTCATATCCTTTACATCTCTGGATTGCCATATGTGGTCAATTTTGAATTCAAAACAATCGGTGTCCTTGATTGATTTTATATAGATAAAAAATATTTGGTTTTTGTAATATCCATTACCTGAAATACCGCTGCCTTTATTTTGAAATATTAATATTACATATCTAATCAATAGTGTTAGTTTTCGTATATTGAAATTGGGATTGATTACGGATGTGACCGATCTGAGATCACTAAAAAGTGTAGAAAACCTTTTGTTATTTAATGATACATCAGTTAATGCTGCATCAATTCGTCCCTTTTCAAGTCGTCCCTTTACACTCATACTCTTTGATTTTATCGTTAAATACTAATTTTTATTCACATACCTGACAATGTCATTAATGTGTTCATAGTTTAAAATGTATTTTATAATCTTAATATCTGAATTTTAATTGTTGTTCGTTGACATTTAAGTGGGCTTGCTTGTTAACTATGGCTTTTGATGGGCTCCTTCAAATTACACTATTATTGGGAAAACTAATGAGGATATAATAAAAATTATATCCTAAAATTTCTGTATTCTTTACTTATTTATAAAGCCAAAAGCATTACTGTTAAACATATTTCGATCATCTGACTTATTTATAAAGCCTAAAACGTTACTATAAAACATATTTTGATCATCTTACTTATTTAGAAACCTAAAACATTACTGTAAAACATTCTGATTCTAGGTATTTTTTAAAGGGTTAAAAATTTTCTTTAGTACAACTTTGGAGTTTCGACTCAATCATTAGTGTTACAACGTTACAAAGTAATTTCTTTAACAATCCTTTTATAAAATATTAATAAAAAAAATTTTACTCAAACTCACCAAATTCCAGTCTCTAGCACCAAGTCTATAGTTTCTGGTAACTCTAGGCGATATCCTGGTTGCAAGAAGAAAAAAATTTAAAAAAACCATATTTAATTCCTTCCCAACTAGTAGATATTACAAATGTTACAAGTGAAATAAAAGACATGTGGACATACACATTGGTAACATAGGAAATTTATATATAGTACGAAAAGATAGTGTGCATAGAAGAGTTTGAGAAATTATAATCCTATAACGTAACCAAACCAAACTACCACACCCAAAAAATAAAGTCTATAAGACCCACAAATAAATAAAATACGTGAAGAGCTTTGGATCAGTCTCCATTAATTAGTCCAATAATAAATGAAAGGACACAATCCTTTTAAGTACATTTCAAAAGGTCTATGTTCAGCAAACATTAATTGTGGAGCATACAAATGTTGGTTATTGTTCCTTTTTTCAACTAATGAAAGTTTTTGTTGTCTTCAAAATCTGAATAGTATATAGCGATCAAGAACATTTTCCATTTTGAAAAAATTTTGAATACCAAATTTAGGTTTTTGTGCTCAATTTTAAATTTCAAAAATCTGTATACTAGTCTGTGTGTCGGTACTCCAGAGCCACAACTGGTGATCTTAAAAAATATTTAATTAGCGAAATTTTCCCAACATTATTTTTGAAAAGGTCTCTTTACCAACCAAGCGCACAATGTTGAAACACTTCTATACTAAACAGAGAAAATCTTGAAAAATTATTTAATTTTTTTTATTTGCCCTATGGTCTTCACAAATCTAAAACTAGAATTTTGAACACGTTAGTTTGATATTTTATAAGATAATATTACCAAATGTTCATCCATGTTATAATCACGTAACACTAGAAATCTTTCTCAATATTGAATGGCTCAGCTTTCAAAGGAATCTTTTCTATAATTTAAAAATTTACTTATGGAACCATAATTTATAACTTAACATTTTAGAATAAAATATCACTATTCCATACAACTTACCATCTGATATAATTCGTTGTATTATATTGGCCATGTCCTTCACTTCACGGGCGTAGAAATCATCCCCCTCGTATGGCGCTATTCCTAAATCTAATTACCATAGTTAAGGGCGAAATATTTTGACAACACCAGAATTAAAAATTACTTTTGATATCATTAATGCTGAAAAACAAGTAAAAAATGGCAGAGTATGACCATTTTAAACAATTGAATGGCAACTCTATTGAACTAAATACATCCAGAAATAAAAAGTTAAATTTGTAAGCAGAGTAAAGAATACTGCAACCAAATATATAAATTTTGAATGACTTATCTCTGCTTACATTTTATATAAATGGAAAAATTACTTCTTTGTTAAATTTAGTTATTTTAAATAAAGATTTAACGAAACTGTAGTGTGTAACTCCAATACTAATTAAGACTGGGACTAAATTTTCGCGAACAATAATGGCCCTTGAGCATTAAATGCGCAGGTCACTTTTACGTAAAATCTGTGGCATGTCTATAAAATGCAATTTTTTTTTTTACCATAAACAAGTAAAAATAATAAATAAACGTAAATAAAAAAATGTCTACAATCCTAATAAAAACTGGTTATCAACAAGTTCTTGACGAGCCATCTTAATTCTGACTAGATATTGTACGGAATAAAAATCACAGTGGTAAAAATCACTATATGTCATAGATAAATGAATTAACATTTGATTCGTTATTTTGTTGTTTTTTTTATAATACATAAATGTCTCCATATTTATATTATTTTAACCGAAATATATCCATTTGATCAGCGCAAGTGTTATTTATAAGAAAGGCATGCTCGAAAGGTTCAACGTAAAGTTTTGCATTATATAAAAGCTCTTATAAGTTTATTAAAATTTTTTAATTCATTACTTTATTATTTAATTTGTAACCGATTTTTTCATGGCAAAAATAACATATATTTTGACACGTATTGCATTAACACATAGTATAAAAAATTTCCATTTTTTTTTACTTTAAGTAATAATAACACATAGTTTTATATTTTTATGATATCTTCAATTATTGTAAAGTCACCGAGATATACAATCTAAAAAATAGTTTATTTAAATAAGTGTCACTAGTGACGTTGCTATACCAGACATAAAAGTTATGCTAAACAATAAGTAGTAATTTAGTTTTGAATTCTTATATATGGGATATCCAACTTACGAGTGACCTAAAAATATTCAATATGTGCGAATATAAAAAACCTTTTAAATACAAATGAACTCACGCTATGAGATTTTTATACACACTTATACATAAAACAGTTAATGGTATATGTTATTTCGATGAACCTATTTACAAATATCAAAATTACTCTTCATCATATAAATCTATTTCATTTCTAGTATATCATATCCGTAAAGTTATCATTTATTTCTTAAAAACTATATGAATTTGAAATATAAGTTTTCCAATAAACTTTACACACTTTATTTAAGTGTTTAGAGTCACAGAAAATTTTAAATGTTTGGAGTTACATAACATTTCCATTAAACTATTTACAAATATTAATATTAACTATTACAAATATTGACTATTTACAAATATTCACCACATAAAATATTGCCTAGTATATCGTTTAAGGGCTTAAAAATGTGCTAAGTTTTTAAAAACTATGTGACCTAGAAACATTGCCATAGTTTTCAAATACATTGTATACACTTGAGTACACACAGAAGTTTGAATATTTAAAGTTATACAGTATTTTTATTAAACGATTTATAAATATTAATACTTTCCACATGGAAATGTACGCAAAGTAGATTTTCACCTACGTAAAAATATGATTAATTTTAAAAAACTACCTGACCTAGTAACTTTACTACAGTTTTCCATCGAACAGTACACATTTGAATATATACAAACGTTCAAATATTTAAGGTTACACAATATTTCTATTAAACTATTTAGAAATATTAATACTTTGCACTGTGTAAACATATATTTAATACACTTTCACAGGGATAAAATATGCAAAATTTGTAAAATAAACTCTGTGATCTAGAAACAACGATATTGTTTTCCAGTAAACACACACATTTAAATTCATTAGATATCTAGAAAAATTTAACCATCCAAGGTTACATAGTACTTATTTCTATTAAACTATTTTGAAATATTAATTATTTTTAACTCTATAAATATCTAATAATAGTTTTCTCTCTATAAATAGCCCACTATATTTTTCACAGGTGTAAAAATATGGTGAATTTGTCAAAAACTGTGAGATCTAGAATCATTTCTACAGTTTTCCAGTAAAATTTAGACTAACTTCTAGTAACAATTTTTTTTTCAAAATTTTAACTTTTACAATTTCATAGATTGGGGTGAGGTTTTTTGTGAACATTTTCAAAATATCTTTAAAAATGTCTTAAAAATATGCCTAAAAAAATTGTTTTTGAATCTTTTATCTGATCATCCATATGACTGAAAGCAAAACAAAAGAATTTTTTTATATCAGACTTATGTATTTCTAAATTCTCAAATATTTTTTGTGTTAGTATTGCGAAATATGCAATTTCCCAAATATCCCACAGGTTTTTCCTATTGAAACCCTGAAAAAATAAATGATTTCAAACAATGAAATAAATAATGATTAATCATGAAGGACCTGGTTGGTCCTTCAATTTGTTGGTTACCAACCCATAATTTAGTGGGTCAGCGGAGCAAAAGAACGCATCCTTTGTTCCATAATATTTGTGAAATAAAGGATGGATCGACAATCGCAAATTGATAGCATAAATTATATTTTAACTGAATAAGTTTAAAAGCAATGAAAACAAGTTCCCCCAATATTAAAAAAGATTTGTTTCGATTGTTTGTATTCACAAAATAAATGTATCCATGTTTTCTTTCTCGTTAGCTTCAAGATATTCGACATATTTCATAATGCGTTTAGCACAAAGAGTAATACAAATATCTATACATCAAATAATAATTTTTTCCATCAAGCAACACTTAAAGGTGTTATTTATTGTGTATTTATATTCATAGGTAACGTGTTATTTTTTGTGCATTTATGATTTTGTGTATATATGTATTTATGTTCATAAGTTTGTATATGCACTTATCTATGGTCACAGCAACTACGCTGACTTTAAGCCTACAAACACCTGATCACTAATTATCAAATTTATGCAGAATACCCCAAACATTTGAAATTCGCAGTAACTGAACTGCCGAAATTTAATTATCAACTTATTGCTTAAATTATTTCAATGAAAACTATCTATTACCATACATTTTCAAAAAGAGTATGAAATGTCTTAAATGATGAAATTAATTTTTTATTGTAATGAAGTTCCTAAACGTACCTTACATACTTGGCTAATGAGCGTTAGCCCAGAAAAGTGTAAGATTTAAATCAATACTTGCTACAGCATAAAAATGTAAAATTTCAACTGACACCTTTGCTACAGTATAAACGTTTGTGTGTTTACGAGAATATGTCAAAATACCTCACTATTTTCAAACTCGTGTATTGTTATCAATAAAGAATGAATTTTGAAAATGATTTAAAAGCAGTTGAGGGTGGTTGTGATGAAGTCACCAGTGCTAAAGTGACAATAGATGGATGATTTATTTTAAACTCAAATTTTGTTATCATCTCTTTTATTTACGTAGACAAAACTTTACACATATATTAACTGATACCAAAATTAAATGATGCAATACTGTTCACGTATTATACAAGTTTTGCTTAACTAAGAGATATTGCTATATATATATATATATATATATATATATATATATATATATGTGTGGTGGCCTCATAATTAGGAACATGAATATTTTGTTAAATAATAATTAAGGATTAATTATTTTTTCAACATCTAAATGTGCAAATGTAAGTCAAATTGCACTCAGGCTCTTTGTGATAATAGCAGGAATTACTATTGACTTTGAACAGGGGTTTACTGTTACTGCATTTTTTGGCAAATTAACAATAGATCTGACTCTTTGTTCAAATGGGTAACATTTGCTTGGCATACTAATTAAGAACACTGCAGTTTACTAGCTCATTGTTGAAGATACAGTGGAATGGTGCAGTGGATTATAATTTTTTTATTACTTTTTTGTTTTCTGACTACATTTTGGCCACAAGAAGGTTGGTGTGAGTGTTTTTTGTGAGGAAAAATTGGAAAAGACACTAGTTGTGATGCATCCGCTCGAAAAATTATTGCATTTCTGGTCCTTGAGCAGAAATGGTCATATCAGAAGGTAGCTGACCACATAAAATGTTCCAGAACTAAAGTATTTAATGCTATAAAACATTTTAAGAGAAATGAGACTTATGAAGATGTCCCAAGAAAGAAACGTCCTCGTAAGTCCACCCCAAGGACTGATGCCCAAATTATTCGTATGGCGAAAATTAACCCCAAACTCACAGCAACTGACATAAAACGGCAACTTTTTGGTTAGGATCCATCAGGACTTGCTACCAGGACCATAAGAAAACGTCTCAATGAAGCAGAATTGTATGGTAGAGTGGCGCACAAGAAGCCCTTAGCGGGCAAGTGAAACAGGGAGGCCAGAATTAAGTTTGCTTCGGAACACAAGAACTGGACTCTACAGCAGTGGAAGTATCTTTTATGGTCTGATGAGATTAAAATAAATAGTAAAGTAACTAAAATAAGTAGTAAAAAAATAAGATGAGACTAAAATAAGTAGTAAAAAAATAATAGTAGTAGGTCTGATGGCCGTCAATATGTACGGAGACCACCAAATACAGCTTTCAACCCAAAGTACACCACTGTGACTTTGAAACACGGTGGGGGTAATATCAAATTGTAGGGTTGCTTCTCCTGGTTCGGTGTTGGACCCTTGGTAAAAATCGAAGGTAACATGGACCAAAATCTCTACAAACATATTCTAGAGAATACCATGTTACCATATGCAGAGGAAAATCTGCCAGTTGTTTGGGAGTTCCAACAAGCTAATGATACCAAACACACAGCCAAATCAGTTAAGGAATGGTTCACAACTAATTCAGTAGACGTGATCGAGTGGCCTTCCTGCAGCCCCAACCTTAAACCTGTGGTATGATGTGAAGACAAGCCTGGTAAATAAAAACATTAAAAACTTGGATGAACTTTTCAAAGAAACACAAGAGGCTTGGAATGCTATTCCAGCAAAACGCTGTCAAGCTCTGGTGGAGTCAATGTCAAGGCGATGTGCAGCAGTTCTTGAAAATAAAGGATTTCCAACTAAGTATTAGTGTACTGCAGTGAATAACATCTTCATTTAACAGAAGTTAACAGAAAAAAAGATCTTATTTTCATATTTTCAACTTCATCAATAACCTGTTCTTAATTAGTAGGCCAGACAATTTTTAATGTTATGACATACTTTTTTTTTAATAATTATTTTTTAATAAATCCTATTTTAATTAAACATATTATTTAGTTTTATTTTGTTTTAAACACATCAAAATAAAAACTACTAACTCTTCTGGATGTACACCATGTAATATCAGAAAAGTACTCTGACATCTTCTTAAAGAATACAATACTATGATGTTCTTAATTATAAGGCCACGACTGTATATAGATATATATATATATATATATATATATATATATATATATATATATATATATATATATATATATATATACACACACACATATATATATATATATATATACTCATACATACATACATACATGCATGCATGCATGCATGCATGCGTGCGTGCGTGCGTGCGTGCGTACTTACATACATACATACACACACACACACACACACACACACACACACACACAGACACAGACACAGACACAGACACAGACACAGACACAGACACAGACACAGACACAGACACAGACACAGACACAGACACACACACACACACACACACACACACACACACACACACACACACACACACACACACACACACACACACACACACATACACACATACATACATACATACATACATACATACATACATACATACATACATATATATATATACAAATCATTATTTCAATAACAAATTAACAAAAGCATAGATGACTGAGATACAATTTATAAGACCAAAAAAGAAAACCAATGCAAAAATATGATTCCTTCAATTCTTCTAATTTTTCATTTAATTACCCCCAAACGCTGTTAACTTCCTTCATTGGGCCTAGTATTTAATACATAACATATAGCGAAAGGAACTTCGTTCCATCCGGGTGACCCACAACACCTCTCATTCGTTTTTAAAAATAAGTCAAGAGATATTAAAAAAATGTTATAAAATTTTTGAAAGACCAATTCACCTGATTTTCAATTATTTGACAATATTTCATAAACTATAGCAGATAAGAAACAAATTTTTCATTTAAAATGATCTCAAATAAATTTCCCAACGGAAAGTTATAAGTTATATAAATCTAATTTACATACAATTATTCGAAAAAAATTAATAAACATTGTGAAAAAAGTGACATGTCCTTGACCGCACACAGAAAAAAAATTGTTACCGTGAAACAAAATGTGCTTTAATTTCACAACTCAATTTATTGAATATGATATAAAATTCTGAAAAAAGTGATATAATTTTCGTGAAAATGGAGGGATAACTTATTCAAAAAAGCAAGGAAATTTTCTATTTCTTCGTATATACCTTTATCTGAAAGCATATACAAAGAATAAAAAAAATATTATTTTCATCTGATTGAACACGTATTACAAAAAATAATTACATACTGTTATAATTACAAACTGTGGCTGTTCATGGTGCATTTTATGCGAGTTATGTTGAAAGAAAATATTTTTTCTGAGGACATTCATATAAAATTATATTTTTGTTTATCTATTTATTTGTTTGTTTTGTATTTTTTGTTTTTTCCCCTAAACAAAATCTTTATTTGTTGATGTGTATGAATAATGGTAATAACAAAAAAACAGGCAGTAACATTACAATCTAATTCAAAAACAGTTGATTCATACATTGTCAATAAATATAACAGAGATTATTCACAACCACAAATAAATTAATAATATAGGCATAAAGGTCAGGTCAGGGTAAAGGTCAGTTTTTTAATTGTTCATTCAATTACCCTTACAAAATTTGACAGAATTTCTGAACTTCAAAATTCCTGAATTCTGAGATCAATTTTAACTGAAAGTCCAAACCGACTACTAGTATCCAAATTATTTCAGGTTCTTCAAACCAATTAGAGAGGTAAAAAATTAGAAAGTGTGTTGTACATCACTTTCAAGCTTAGTACTGGCAATTGAAACTTAAAAATGAAAAATAGTAAATAAAATCTCATTTTCAAAGACCTATGCAATAGTAATCTACCAAACTACCTATAAACTTTTTTTAATATTTTTCTACGCATGAAACAATGTCTCAGGTAAAGGTAAAAATTCACACATATAGCTCTTAAATTGAAGACAACTGTGCGGTTGTAGTAGACAAATCGTTTCATTAAGGTACCCCAAAAAGTACATGACGGTACATTGTGCATCTCATCTCACGAGTTGACTTTCTACAAAAACACCAATACTTCATAATTATGTATAATTACTTAAAGCTAGCATATAATAACTTGACCTAAGTTTGACAGGTCTAATTTCCATTTAGTATAACTTTTAATTACATTATAATTAAAAAAATCAAACCATTTTATGACACTTTCAAAGATCTTTAAACAAAAACTGACTTTATACATAGTCAAATTTTGCCCTATATCAATAACTATTTAAAGTTTGGAATACACCTCGGCGTTACCCAAACCTTCAAAATCAGACTTCAAGCGAAGCTTGGAACAAGGGCCATTAAAAAATTTGAATTTATCAGAATGTTTCTAGAATACCACTGTGCAATGAATAATAATGCTTATTAAAAGTATTTACTTATTACTTTTTTATTTCTTGGCAACTGAACATCTTTGCTAAAATCCACATGCAAATTCAATATTTTTTATTATATGGTACTTAAAGTGTATTGTGGGGATACCATCTAAATAAATAAGAGCGCACAGGGTCTGTAACTCAAGCTCAAAGTGCAATTCGACGATGAATTTTATACATGGTATTATGAATTTTATACATGGTATATAAATGGTGTTATGAATGTGCTTACACGTTACTATAAAATAAGGAAATTCAGGGTAAGATGGCCATTTGAAATATTTCAGTGTTCTTTCACTAGATGACTCTAATTGATACCAGTAAACAAAGCCCTAGTACCACCTTTAAAGATATATACTTCGTTATTTTTTTAGAAAAAAATTTACAGCATCTTGTAGTGCATATAAGTTGTTGTAAACCTTTTTTCTAAAAAGTAATGAATTATATATTTTTAAGTCAAAAATTTGAACCGACCCGGAGTTTTTTTAAATATTCATAGTTATCAGATTGTAGTGTTTGAAGTTTTAAGAATTGATACTATTCCTGTTTTTTGTTGTGTCCAATTGCGTTCTAGTAATGTGCCCTTAAAATTCACTGCAAATTAGTAAGTGACTCCACATTTTAATACATGGCCGTATCGTAAGTATGATTAGATAAAATAGTAACATTTTTTATATAACTGTATGTATTCCAGCGTTCTATGCAAATTTTTACATAAAAATGATAGATTTATGTAATTCCAATTCATAATATGAAAACATAGCCATTCATCGTACCACTGTTGGAGTGTGTCAGAGAAACTACAAGAAAACAAAGAATCCAAAAGAAACATTAGGTTCTGACTCCTTAACTCCAATATAGATAGTGCCACAACAGCTCAGCACAGTTAAAAAGAGCCAAGCAAATAGCTTAGCTACTGACAATTTATCCATAGTTGACAGTCACTTATGTGCACAAGCGACGAGATAGCCAATGGCAAAGTTTACTTTTTAATTTATATTTCATAAATAATTATTTTAATAGTTCATCAATTTCCAAAGATGTTTGCAAAATAAAATGAATACACAAATTTTTTTTTAATATTACTAGGAAAAATATTTAACAAACATTTGAATATGGCCTATAAACACAAAATCTTGCTTAAAAAATTATGCAACGGCCAAAAATACTATATGAAAAGCGAGAATGGAATTTTCGAAAAACTCTAGATTTCTATTATTTACTGCCAAAGTTTATTTTCCAATTACATATTATTTTTCATGCATGTTATTTTTCATGACAATGACAAAATAATTAATCCCCTTTCACACACAATAACGGCAATATCAACACATATTGAATTCTACGATTGTGAACAAAAACAGCTTTCATTATCTATATCGTAAAAACATTCAATTAATAACGTGGAACTCCATCCGCAACAACCTCATAAATACTAACACCTTTCCAAAAGGATACAGTTAACCATATCGGCCACACACACTGGGTGATCGGGTGGCGGTGGTGGAGGGGGCGCGGGTGGTGCTGGTGGAGCTACAGCTCTCAGCGTGTACGCGCGCACAAACTCTTTGCGCAGGTCGTGAAAACGGGCATAGTACGCTGGTAGAGTGAGGCCCTTGCTGCACGCTTCTGGATGGAGACATTGTCTGCAGAAGTAGAGAAATAGACCATTACATAGTGGAAATAATTTTTACAGTAAAACTTCTTAGGCGGCGATTCTTCGATAAGTGGACGAGAATCGAGAGTAACATTTTAAGGTCACGTCATGTTTAAGCACATTTCGTTATATGAGTGATATGATGTAGAGAGAAAGAGAGCTGTATATTCTGACACCATGGAAGTAGACCAAAAGAGAGCGACGTATACACACTACAAAGCGATTGAATAAGATAGTGTCGTACATCCACGCATTATAGATGTACGCCTCAAACGCTACATATGAATAGCTGAGGTACCACGCATATGTTATGTTATTGATATTTATCATTGTGGTTTGTGATTATTTAAATTGACATTTGTCTATGTAAAATTTATATGAAAATTTTATTAGATGTTTATGTCAATTTATAATGACATTTTATTCAAGTATTCTTACACAAATTTAGTATAATCTATGAATTTATATTTAGTATATTCTCTCTCTTTCTCTCTGTATGTTGTTTTACCCATACTACATTCTAACAAATCGAGATTTAAATCGCCAAAGAAGTTTCACTTCTATCACATGTACTGATATGCACACGACTAATTTTAGAAAAGAAGAGGAATTTAGTCTCATGGAATGTAACTTTTACTACAATATGCTGACAATTACTAGCAATAAAATACTGTGATAATCTTATGTAATAACGATCAGGAAGCTTTTCAAATATGTGCCAAATATAAAAACTTGCTTATGATTTTAGGTCATTAAAGTAAAACAATGAAGGGCAGCTTTAAACATATTGCCAGCATAACATAAAATTAAATACTTTCATAAAGCCTGTGTAAATGCTTGCCATCCTAGCACGCCTAGCTGTAATTTAAAAAATAATCTATTTTTTATGGCATTTTATTACGGTGAATTACCTCAAAAATATACCGTACATTTAGAGTTATAAGCCTACTAATCCATATTATGCAGAAAAGTTTTCAGAGCAGGTAGACATAGTCAAGACGTAATTAGATACATCCAATAGTTGTCTCTTCTTTATGTGGATGAAAATCTTTTATATACCATTCATTGTTAGCATATATCTTGTTTTAGTGAAAATATAAATTCAATGAAAACTTATTTCGAAACTTAACAGCATTTCTCTTAAAATCCCCTTTTTCTATTTCAAAAACTATTAAACTATTTTATTTCTGACTTTGTATTATTTCTTCAAAATATATCATTTTGATTTTAAGGATTTTCTCATCGGAAATTTTAAATTTGGTACTACTGAAAACTAATAATTTCAAGTTTGGTACAACTGAAAATGATGGTCATTCATATGACCATAGACCAATCAGAAATAAATAATTTTCGGTTGTACAAACTTTTAAAAAAGCAACCGGTCAACGACAAGCAAATATCATACATTAGCGATATTTTCTAATCTTTTTTTATTTCAGATGATTCAAAAATGTTCATAGTTTCCACTTTATCCAAAATAGAGCAATACTTAGATGATAAATTCATATAAAAACTTTTGCATTTTCTTTTTTTTTAATTTTGAAAAAGTTAGTACATTATTTTTCGCTAGTATACTACGTTTTTGAAAATTACTTTATACATTAAGAGAATACTTAGATGTTTATTAGCAGAAAAAAATAGATTTGCAATAGTATATTTAATAAAACACGGATGTTATTGATTGTGGAAAATATTTAAAAACCCAGGGACAAAAACAAAAATGATAATCTACGATCTATGAGTCAAATTTATCTTCATAATCTCTGATGTTGATAAAATATGTAAACAAAGTTTTTAATTGACCTTGGAACACATCACAAGTTTTAAACATCACAACTACGTATGTATTATTAATGACAATAGTACAAATCATATATTCTACACACGCTAAGATAGATATTTTTACTGGGGATAGGTTTTCTGAATTTGATTATTCTAGTCTACTCATGCTCCGCCCATGTCATATTTTACTCGTTACGCTTACGGTTTGCAGTACTAGTATTCTACTGAGAAATCTATTGCACTATATATTACAAGGCTAAGGATCCCTGGAATTACACAACTTTTGGTACTAAGATCTTTTGAGAAAATACAATACATAAATAAAAACTTTTAATCTAACCATTTTTAATATTTTTGGTTAGAATCAAATTGTATACAGGAACTTTGTTCTAAGCTTAAAAATATAAAAGCTATAATATTCATCATTATATTACTTACTTGATTTCAAGCTTATTAACAATAAATTAGATCAAACTTAAAAAAACCAAACAAAAAGTAATTAGATATTTTCTAACTTATATAATCAATCAACATAGTGCTAAACCAGCGAGTGAAAACTTCAAAAGCCCCTGGACATAAATTATTTACTATGAGACAACAGTACTTAGAATTCCCGAGAAATTATGGTACCCAGAATTCCGAGAAGCAAACTCTTGTTATAGTGGCTTCTTTAACATATGTATATCACCTACATAATATTTAACGTAACTTTGGACTTCATTATACAATAATCAGTCTGTTGAAATTGTTTAAACCACCCTGAAATGGGCCCACTAATACACAGAACAACGAGATTGATAATGTATAATCTTGATAACCTTGATTTGCATCTATCATACTACTAAATATAATTCGTCATAACCAGCTTTGTTCGATAGTGAATGAATGTGGATATACCATCAATAGAAATTGTGATTTAACTGAGCATTTGAGGAGTAAAATCACACCATACGGTTATGACCTATTCTTCATTAATTTCCATTGTGATGCTGCCACAAATTTAGTCTAATTTTTCCTACGTCCTCCAGTCTCCATCATGCGAATACCCTGTATGGGATGCCAAAGATCTACCTCTTTCAATGATTATTATGTATATTGATTATTCAATCGTTTTGACAGCAAATAGCACCTTTAGGCACATGTATAGAACATGCCCATAGGCGAATGCAAGTTTATTATTTTTAATGAGCAATGCTTCTGGATGCTTTTAATCTGTTTTGAACAATGGCTTGTGACTATGTACATTAACTTCTTTAATTTTTCAATACTTTCATAAGCTTCTGCACAACATTTTTATTCAGAAAAATCTAATAATATTCCTGTAAGTTTTAGCTGCAAAACAAACGTTTTATTTCTGAACGTTAGCAAGCAAAGAGTTAATCTTTGTATGTGATTGCAAAATGTATTGCTGCAAACTCTCACCGTGCGCAACAGATCATGCATGTTTTAATTTAACATGTTTTTTAACATAGACACATCTCATTATTTTATTGCGAGAACGTATTATAATATCTATTCGACTCAAATTATGACAAATTAATTAATATAATTTGAATGTAATTACTTTATTCTGTGCGGGGTAAAAATCATGAGGGGAAAGGAAGAAGTGTACTTGGCACTTTAGCAAAAACTAATTTTTCACTGTCTTGTTCAATTGAAAGAAAACTTACATTAAGAATTCTTTTATGGTTTATCTATATAACAATATTTTTTCGTAAAGTTGTTTTTGCAAAAAACTATTTGTTAGTTTTTTCAATTTCATTCGTGTCTCTTCAATTTTTTAATTAAACGCAATATAAAACTAAAAAATGGACTGTCAAATATTAAACATAAAAAACCATAAAAAAAACTTGCATAAAACACTTAAAATTTGACATTCAAAAGTTGTTTATTAACAGTAAAAGGAAATTTTAAATGTTATATACGTCATTTTGCTACGAGTATTTTTGAATTTTTTATTCATGGAAAAATTTTCTTTTGCAAAAGTAAATTTATACTAATACGGTGCATGACATGCACGTATCTCACATGAAGATATGAACATTAAATATATATACAACATTTTTGTTAAGTCTTTGGACACAAGTTCTTAAGCAAAGAGTAATTTCTTTTTTTTTCCAGACAAAATTACAAAGAAATTAATCTGTTATCAATAAGCACTGGTTAAAATTATGTTCCAAACCTGAGGTAAAAAGTACTTTTATGAAAGACTGTAACATGACTTGAGTTACCACATTTGTTTCAGTAACGTTTCAACTAAAGAAAGCAGGAATTGAATGTTTTATTAAGAGGTATATGTATACCCCTGTTTCTATCATAATGTCGAGCTGTTGGTAGGCGTCTCTTTTTATAAAAACATAATGTACCATAAAGTGAAATATAAATAAATGAAAGTTATTATATCGTCAACTAACTGGCTTTTGCAGTATTTTTTATTTTCCACGAACCTTCAGGATTCATCACAGAAGCTTTTTGCCGAATGCCAAAGACCTGCCATTTTCATGAAAATGCATTAATTATTTAAACTTGAAATATAGTTTCAATGAAGATTTTCCATAGCAAATTTTTAAAAATGGTATTTGCTGCGACAATAACCGCGGACTCAAGTGATAATAGAAATACCTATAACACATAATATTATTCTATTGATACTCATTAATATTTTCTTATTGTTAATGAGTTGCTTTTTTCTAAAAGCTGGAAATAGGGGTCGTTTTTTAATTTTAAATGAAAATTTTAATTTTCAATCGAAAATTTTTTTATTTCTTTTTAACGAAAAAGGTTTATAGCAGAAAATATCCTTCTACCAACAACAACATTTAAGTATCTTTAAGAACTGCAGAAACACTTATACATCTACAGTCAATATTTGTATTACTTTCTCCTTTATGTGAAATATTTTTATGAACAAGACAACTGCCAGTAGGTAACATGAGTTCAGAGCTCTCTTTCAGTCATTCAACAGATGGACACCACTTTTCGTTTCTACACTTTGCAAACTGCTCTGAAAAAATAACGCCTGCCACCTCTGGACATTAGGTATCACGCAAGAAAATTGCCACACTTGTATGTTTAGTACAGCTGTTTCATCACAGCAATTGGAATGTCTTTGTCGAGAAAATTATTTATTGTAATAAGGGGCCACTGTAATACCTGCATGCAAACCAGAGAGCGTCACAACTGAACCAATATGTGCGAACTAATACATCGATGTGTCGTCACCTTTTGTAGGTAGTATTATTGTAAAAGGTTTAAAGATACACAATATGCAAATGATATGTATCGCAATATCTTAAAAACCTCATCATAATATTGCATATAAAGTGCCATTTCTTCAAACCACTTCCAAAAGCAGTTATGCCACATTTTATCTCAAAGAATTAAATATAATAGGTATGTGTTGCTATTTCATTATGATTACTGCTCTTTTGAGACTTGGAAAATTTCGTATTTTCTTTTACAATAGAAAATAAAAACAGAACCTTTCTTAACTATACTTTCAAAGATATTTGCAACCTATGAGGAAAACAAAGCTTGCATTCTAAATCTTAGCATTTTAAAAAGTAAATAAAATGTACCTGAGTGTAGGTTGTCCGTCAGTGACAAGCCTGAAGAGAGGCGAATGTGGATCCAATTGTAATGAGCGTATGTATGAGTCGAACTGGAAATTTAAAACAATATATATTTATTAATTTATTCATATTAAAAACACGAAAAAAATTGGATAATGAAAAAAAGATTGATTCCGCATCCACTTTCAAATACAGAAATGAGTTTCGTTTATAATTATTTTTTCACCTACAGAATAAGAAACTAAATATTAGTTTTTAATCATACACCCCTGTTTCTACCATAAAATTCTTTTAATAGATAAATAACATAAAAATGCCAATATATTCCATTTACTTTTTTTTATCTATTATCACGTCACATAAAATATTAAGTTGGCATCTTATAAATATATATAATGCCATTTTTTTCCAGTGATTTATGGATTGTTATAAAAACATCTCGAACGTTTTTAGAAGGGTATATAAGATTTAGTGTTCAATCTTCTGTTCATTTAGTAACTGAATTTAGTCAGGTATGGAATATAAAAAATGGAACACTTAAGAGGTCATAATCATGCAAATTACCGTTACACATGTAATTAGAGGTGATAGATCTATAGAAATAAAATAATATATCAACACAAAGATACTCTCATTATCTTTAAATTTAGGAAAGGATTTTATTGAACAACGTCTATTACTATAGTTATGAGCCACATAAATTAAGGATAATTATGAAATGGGGATATATTGGCATGATTAATCTCAAATATTAAGCTAATTTATAATAAAGTTACATTTATAAAACATAGCTAATTTATAATGAAAAATTACAATAAAAAGTTGCATTTCTTTATTGCATGAACATGAATTGAAATCACCTAAAATTAGGCATTCATTTCTCATACTAAAACATAAAAATATCACACAAAACTTGATATGAAATTTGTATGATGTCATTAGGCCGCTAGCAGTAGAGTAGAATATTCGTTAGAATGCTCCGACGTCTGCTAGACTTTTATAACTTGTAAATTATTAAGAATTCTTTTTGCCAAAAGCCCACAATCTAGGGTCATTTTATTATTTACAGGTATAATATTTTGTATTGGTTTTTCATATTTTTTATACACAAGACTTATGTAAAAAAATTGGCCTTTAATATGCATACCTTATTTTAAAAAAAAATCAAATTACGATTAGATAAATAATCATATACATAGTCTATAAAACAGGGATGTACTTTAAGTTTGGCCTATAACTTGTTTATATCTGTAAATTAATTTGTTCATTATTTTTGGTATCATGGGATGAATTTTATGTTTCCTAGTGAATTTTCAAGACTGTAACGTATTCATAATTTTTAGACTACAGATTTTTATAATTTTATATTTTGTTTTATATTAATTTTATTGTATCAATGAAAGTCAAAAAGAGAAATATATTAAATCTAAACAGGTAAGATTGGAGGTAATGATTAAATAAAAATTCCATTTCTTCATCTTTTTCAAGCACAAAGTCTCGACAATAAAATCATTAATGTAAAAATTAATTGTCATGAAGGATCAAGGTATTGTTATCTACACCGTTATAAAGATGAAGATTATCGATGCAGTATTGAGAACGCTCTAGTTTCTGCACCATCTCCAACTGGTAAGGGGTCTTTTAAGTGCTCTTCCTCATGAATTTTGAAAATTTTGATCTCTCCAATAATCTTCGTCCAGGGCAAATTCCTATATTAAAATGGAAAACATGAAAAAGACTTATTGATTCCAGGATTAGTTTCCATTATTTAGCAAAGCTAGTCTCATGCTCTCATAAAGAAAAACCATTTCATGTTTTGACGAAAAAGTGAAAATATTCTGTTGACCACCACATGAGCTATGGCCGATAAACAGAGAAAACAGAGAGTTACTTGAACTTCTACTTAATACAATTTCTGTCTTATGATACTGCACTTAGGATGCTATGGACGGATCTTCTATTTCTAAAAATAACAGATACATTGAAACCATTGCGATTGATCCAATTTATTAAAGGATAGACAGAATAATTACATACAATTGAGGAAACTTCTCCATGATCACATGATTCAGTTAAAAAAATGCAAAATAACTAATAATAAATGAAAGAAAAAAAAATTTACAATAAAAATCGTAAAAGACAAAGATACAGTAATAAATAATGTAATAGACATCATGCATAGATGTAACGAAGAATGAAAACTTTCTATAAAGCTATTTGCAAAATTATTAATTATGGTCTTCCTCCATCAATTGTTAATAATGGAGAGCATAGACAAAATACAATTAAATGCGAAAAACTCTTTGTATAGCTACATGTTTTAAATGTGGTAGAAAAAGAAAGTTCCACAAATCCAGAAACAACTTCATGTGCAAACAAAAGTCTCAAATGTGAAAATGATCGTAAGTAATTTTCAAGTATTACATTTAGGTCATAATTTCAATACAAAATGATCTAGACTGAATATAAACTTTAAGTATTTTCCCAACTAGTTTTGCACTAATATAGCCTGGGTATCTACGACTTCATTTCCATTTTTAGAAATAAATTTGCAATCTTTATATATAAATTATTCCAACACTACAGAGTATATAATTTTATAAAATTCATTTAAAATTAATATGCAAATAGGTGGATGACATTACATTTTTTTCATCACTTTTTTAATATTCACAAATATATTATGGCTATTTCGTACCTTAATTTCTTATTGATTTAAAATTCAAACGAACCTTCAAATTGTTCAATAATCAGTTTGCATACAATATTAAAAATAACATTCTTCAGAAATTCTGCACAGTTTTATCAACATCATGCACCACACTAGAATAATGAAGAAATTCCCTTATTGTTTAGAAAACCAGGATCATTTGAGATCGATGGCTTCAAGTTTGGAAGGTAAAGCTACTTGTGACCCAACAATACCCTTATTTCTAGGTCTGATACAACTCAAGAATGGTGTTGTTAAATTAATCTACAGGTAACTAGAACCCAATTAGCAGAGGCACAATTTTATTTTCGTTAATCCAAAACTGCTAAGACAAATTTTACCAAAAATATTCTCATTTTGCCAAAAATAGAAAAGCTGCCAAATCAATTATTTAGTTTTATATAATTTTATAAAAACATATCAAAAGCAGCAAGTTATATATCATCTTCTATCACTACTATGCCAATCCTGCAATAAGCAGAAAAATTAACAAAAAGATGGCAGAAGTTGCAGCAAATTATCAACAATAGAACCAGTTAGAGCTTTAACAAGGACAACAGAAGATGGCTGCAGAGACAACAGAAATCAAGAAAAAAAGTACAATTTAATTAGTTTAAATTTCACTGATCTAATAGAAATCCCTCTAAAAACGGGAAAGGTTTAATGACCAGTAAAAGCAACAACCCTATTAGAAAACATTTTAATTTATAACTTTTAGAATGGCGATACAAGAGGTAAATTGAACACATTAGACTAAAAAAATAAAATAATCACATAAGTTTGTATTCTCCACAAAATATACTTTCAACGCTCCTTATTAGCAATTTATAAATCAGACATTTCCGTTGATTAATTATTACAGCATTTTATCAAAATATGCAACATAGCTCATTTATTTTTATAAACCTATATTTAACCCCATTTTTATTAATGAGATTGTTGTTTATAAAGATTTAACCCTTTTCTTGTATATTAAACGTGTTAATTGATTATTGAATCTAGAGAGACTAATAACGATAGGAATAAACAAGTTAACGAGCATCAGGAAGAATTCCAGTGCTCCTGAAAACTAATGAACACAAAAGTCTATTGCATTCAACAGTTTTCTGACTTAGAACAATCTAGATAAAAGGGAATCTTCCCACAAAATTGTTTTTATTTTTATTCTACTCTTTATAAACTTACATTTGTTCATCTTAATAGCACGGCGACATCCGTTCACAACAATTCATAGATACGTACAGATAACCTATTCATATTTGTAAAGGGGCAACCGTGACTTTTAACTGGACATAGATTAACGACAATAACATAACCACTTAGGAAGTGAAAGTCAAAATATTAACATTCACAAGTTCATATTTACAAAACGATCTAACTAGAAATATATTTCAATGTTATAAATTTTAAATTGAAATCAAGGGTGTTTACGGTATTGTCTGCATTTATGAATTTTAGATGAACAAATATTTTACAAAGCAAGGTAGAATGATATTTTTACTAAGTCAAACAACGATCATAAAAAAGTTACAAATTTTGTAGAATCGGTTTGATTTCATGACAGAAGTAGGTAGTGAAGAATCTATTTTGAATGACAAAACTAAAAAATATTTTCTTTGGAACATAATGAATAGTTCTAGTCAGATTTTTAAGTCTATATATTAACATGTGACAGGAAAATTTTGTACCACTTTTTGAGCATTTTGTGTCACAGTGTGAGATTTGGCATAGTTAAAGTTTATATAGGAAAGGATCGCAGAAAGCTACAAACTATATATTATATGTGTTACAAATGCATTAAATTATGTATTACAAATACATAAAAGATTCATTGTTAACATCCACACTGTCAATGTCAAACACCTAATAGTCACAGTCGCACAGAGTAGAGATTGTCACCAAAGAATTTTAAAATGTCTGATTGTCTGAATGAATTATGAGCAGTGAATTTTATGCTACTTCAAATGTTCCTTGTAAAATAGTAATCTGTGGAGTGTATATCAAGCCATAAAAGTGTTTATTTTATATTTTGTGTCATAGACATTTGTGTTTTATATATTAGAAAAATAAGGCTTGCTTAATATACACTTGTTGTAAAAGGAAAAATCTGTCAGCTTGTTTAATATACACTTGTTGCAAAAGGACAAATCTGTCAGCTTGTTTAATATACACCTGTTGCAAAAGGAAAAATCTGTCAGCTTGTTTAATATACACCTGTTGCAAAAGGAAAAATCTGTCAGCTTGTTTAATATACACCTGTTGCAAAAGGAAAATTTTGTAGCAGCAATCTGAACTGACTTACACTCGTCTACATATTGCTGTTTTAAACAAAGTGAGTAGATAAGTGCATTACGGTTGAATTACGACCCTAGTGGTCGTTTACTTAATTATGAAAAGAATTTCTCTTACTTTTGCCAGTGAATTTTCGGGTTTGCCCTAATTTGTACAGTCAACAGATATAATTAAAATTAATATCTTCAACATGGCCATGTTAGAATATCAAGAAAAAATAATTATCTAAAATATCACCATATTTTTAGCTTGCAAAAATTTGCATAGTGTTTATAAAAACAAGCATGGTAAAAAAAATACAATTTTTGTAAACAGGAAAAACTTCATAAAGCAATATTTAAAATACAATAATAATTGAATTATTAGCATATTTATTAATATGTTTGAACCAATAACAAGATCATAAATTAAAAATATGATTAAAAAAATTCTGCAAATATATTTGCATAATATAAATTTTTATGTAGTATAAAACTCTATGTCAACCGTTTTCCTTACTCTAAAGTGTGAAAAATCTTTTTGGGCGGTTAATAAAAATGTCTTACTTTTCCTGACTTTCCAAATTATAGCAACTATCACTGAAAATAATACACAATCAATCACAGACCAATGAAAAAAGTTATTTTTTTTAGTAACATATTAATCAACTTTGACAGAAAAAAGAACATAAGAGTTTTCTTCAGCCAACTTTCCCATTGACGTCACTCACAATATCAAACAGATTCTATACATATATTTACCTAATCACATATCATACATACATATTTGCTCATGGATGAAACTTACAGTAATATGTATTCATATTATTCATATAATGTCAAAACATAATTACACTGGCTCATCTTTTTTTACCTCCTAACTGAATCTGATCTTTTTTATCACCTAACATGAGAAAATTACCAGTCTATAGTAAAAGCTTCTTTCTTATAAAATTGAGGTTGCCAGCAACCTCAGCGCACATGAATTATACTTGTTCAGAGACCATGATGTCAGCAAACCCGCCAACATAGACCCCACTTCTAACGTCGCCAGTCCTTATAATACTGAATTTGTTAAAAGTATTTTGGTTATCTTTTAATTTGGTCTTTTGAAGTTGGACCTTGATTTTATTTATGTAAGTTGATTTTTAGAGTTTGAACCTATAATATTACAAACTTAATTGTTTAAAAATTCATTAATGTAATAGAAATCTCTCTAAGAATCGACGTCGTCACTGTGGTGTGTTAAGTTGATCACAAGGCATACTGCCAAGGACGGTGCAATATATCAAGTGGACCCAAATTCCATTCCCAAACACTGATCGAGTGCGATTGAACAATCTGTCTCCCATAGCAATAAGTCCATATCACTACAAAAAAATTAAAAATCCTACTTCATTAGGTAACACTTTATTTTCCTCTATATGTTTTCATAATTTTCTAAGCTTGGAATACATTTGTTCAACTCTTTGTTAAAATAATACGAAAGCCTATAGACTACAGGTTACCCTGAATTCGAGTTAAAAATGAATCTAAGTTCCATTAATTTATATACAATGGCTTTTAAATGAGGAGTTAATGGATGATAACCTCCCGTCTATAGAACATGATATTCTGAACTTTACAGTGAAAATATATTGAAATTCATTCAATGGAAAATTCAGTACTAGAGCATGATAATAAATTCATTGTTACACATACATCATTTTAATTTTCCAATCTGCTTCATTAAACATACATAGGTACAACTAATAATACCGAACCTAATCTAAAATCCAACCTTGGCTTATTTTACGTACCCCTTATGTTGATTCAACTGGCCCGATTTCTTTTCTTTGTACAAAACACGTGTCTGTTGAAGAATTCAATCAATAATATTTTTCATATTACTACTGACCTATTGTCTCTGTTACGAACCTAATAGCTTCACCGTTGGAGATGTTTCTCATTGCGTAATTTTTAAAATTTACAACCTATAATTTCATATGATTGTTTAGCTCGACAAAATAATACTCGACAAAAATAAAAGTTTAGGGATCGTGGCTTCTATATAAACCTTATATCACCGTTAACTTATTTAAACTCCAAAAGCCATATTATAAGTGACACAACTGTCCAAATCGCCAAAGCTGTGACATCCACTCGTTGTTCTATTTAGATTACACATCATGGAAACGACATCATCATCATCATTACCAATTTATTTCCAGTGTTATCTCCATCGTTAATTAGCGAGATACCAATTTGACGATTTAATTAATTATTAACTACATTATTTCAAACACAGATACTACTCTTAACTTGAATAAATCAATATTTTGACACAGTTTCCTCATATTAAGTCATATTACATGAATGATTTATAAGTTAAATACCAATAACCGATTTATAAGTTAAGGACCAATATTGGGATATCGGTCCTTATAGAAAATTGGCCCAAACCCCTGTAGAAATTAGTCTGTACTTTCATATACAAATAAGAAGCAGTTAGACCTCTGTAGCCATAGCACTGTTCACCTCGATATTTTCTAGATCAAATGGGTTAATAATGAAGATCATTTGGGTTTTATGTTTGGTTCTTGCACTATCACAGGATATATGAAGTCTTCACATATAAAACATAATTCTGGTTAATAAAAACTGTTGGGAAGAGACCGTCCTTGTTTTACTTATTTTGTACCAAAACTTTAATTTAAAAAAGTACTTTAACAAAAGTACAATGAAAAAGAAAAATTTCCATAATTATTTTTTCCATATAAACTTCAAGAATGCACTAAAAGAATTTTGATTCTCACGTCTCCTTTATAAGTTCCAACAGTTGTACATCATCGGAATTACAGCTCTATTGAATTTATTAAAGAAGTATGAAATCGCCATGTAAAATCGTTGCTGGTGATTACATAAGATACACGACAAATTCACTTAAAAACATACTTTGAATATTCTGTTCAAAAGAGAATATTTAACAATCCGAATGCAAATATGTATGTGAATTTTTGCAGCCAATCAGATATAAGCACAATTCAGCAAACTTGAATACTTTGTTTCCCTTTTTTTTTCTTAATCAAGGAATCGTCATAAAAAATTGTATTTAACTGTTATAATGGCTCCCAATAATTAGTTTAGTAACAAAAATTTAAGAAGTTCTTTTTCATAGTGACAAATAACTGTCAAAGGAGACTGCCAACAGTAAATATAGTTTGAGAACAAGTATTAAAACAATAAAAACACACTCCTGAAGAGAAAATGAAAAAATTTTTCAAGTTTAATTTAAATCGTCAACCAACAAATGAGAAATCTTGCTATTTTTCATGAAAAATAATGTTATTTTTAATAATAATTTAAAAATCCTGTTTAAAGAACTCTTTGAAACAGCAAGATGAAACAAAGTTTCATGAAACTCGCAAATCCAATAGGCCTGTGAAAAAAACCACGTAAAACTCTAAGAGAGCAAAAAACTACATTAATTTTGACAGTACAAATGTCAATGTCATTTTTAATTAATTTAGGCAAAGGCTACATATTAAAAAAAGCAATCGGTACTAATTATATTTTGTAATGGTTTCTAAAAGTTATTATGTAAGCACATAATTAATATTTCTTATTTTTATTTCTTATTGTTCAATTTATGATTATGATCACAAATTATATTTTTTACTCTTTTCCGATTGTCAATCGCTGAAATATTTGATTTTCATATTATAAAAAAATTCTAATGAAATACCAGCTTTTTTAAAAAATCTGTAACACCAACTTTTCTGCAACACCAAGCCCATTTTTACAGGTCTCTTTTCAAATGTCTCAACACCTTAATCACTTTCAGAACCAGGGGATGTAGATAATGGAGTTATTATATTCAAATAAGGTAACTAATTAATTTCACATTTTTATAAATGACCAGTGTCACATAATACGCAACAACTTAATATAAATACTTATTGCATAACGGCAAATTCATACAACTTACTACCACTTGCTCTAATTTTATTATGATGATGCCAAATAAACGAACTATCTTTAAATGAATTTATGTATGGGATAATTGCAGATTCGAGGACTTGTAACTTCACATGAGGACTAAAGAACGATACTAATTATAGCTTTGTGATGGACAGACTAAAATTTCTGAATGAAATGTCACATAAATTGAAAGTTATTTGACATTAAATAAAAAAATTATTTTTGGTGGGAATTCAATGTCCAATGTATTAATGGTCTAGACTAGAAGTTACCAAGCTTTTTTTGTCCCATAGCCTTCTTGCCGAGTTCTTTTTTTTTCTCTAGACCATAATTTGAATAAAATTGAAACATATTAACATCAATGTATTTGTCACAGCTGACACGCGTTGCTAGTATTATTTTGTAGAATGGATGATTGTAAAAAAAGAAAAATATGAATATTATGTAGGATAAAAAAATTATATTTAAAAACTTGTTAAAATCTGCATACGACAAGTGAGAATAAAGTAAACGACAAGGAAGACACTTAAACAATTTTTGTGAAATATTGAAAAAAGGTTATTTAATTATACCTCTATGGCACACGCAATCCGTATCAGGTGTATTATGTTTTTTGCAAAATGCCTTAATGTTAATGACAACTTGCCTAAATGGGGTCTGCTCACGTGGACTCCCATCACTTACACGTTGTGGATCATCATATCTTTTTCTTTCTGAGGGTCTACCCCAGAATATCAAAAATGACCTCTGGGGGTCCACATGGCGCACTTTGTGAATAATTGGTCTAGACATTTGCAATCTTAATGGTTATAATAGTTGTAAATTCACTTCAATCTTAAATTCGTTCCACCATAAGAAAATTAAATGATTTTATTATTGTGTAAAACTACTCACACTTAGGCCTAATGATCAATTGTATTTGTGATGTACATGAAATGAATGGACATAAATGTAATGAAATAATAGTTTAATTCCAAAATTATCACATTAAGCAGCTATCAAATGAAACTTAAAAATAAATCTAAAACATTAACTATTAAAAAAGGACAAACAACTCAACCATAAGAGTTTTTTATTAATAAAGGAAAAGAAAGAAGGAAAATTAAAAGAACATAATCATAATAATTATAATGGACAAATAATAATTTAATTAACTTGCAGTCGTAGTTTTGTGTGTGTTCCAATTAATTATACTTACATTCGTCTCTTTTGCATACATTAAAAAGTTTAATTACCATCTTAAATTATACCTATAAACCTATAAATTTAAAACATATCGAATATGCCCATCCATCGAATACTTATTTAAAACATTTCGAACGAGTCCTCAATATATTGATGTTTAATCCAAATATACAGATTAAAATCCATTACTTTTTAGACATGTTTTTGTTTTGTATGTTTTGTTTGTCCACATACATGTTTTGCACAAATAATTTAATTTATTTATTTGTTTACTTACAATTATGGAAACATTACAGTTTTGCACCGATGCGTTTTGATAACAATAACAAGACAATTAAATAAATTCAGTAACATTACATTACATGTAATGATGACACAATTTAGTAAATTTATTTCACTCGTCGCAAACATGTGACTAGTGAGAACTAAGTTATGAATAGGTGCACGCATTCAGCAATTTGTACCATGGTTGAGCAATTGTATACCATGGAAAAGTGGGGAATTTCAATATGATTCTGTTCTTGATGCTGGTACAGCAAAATTATAACTACGACAGTGTGGCAGAATAGTGTGTTTTCCAAAAATTAGGGCATAAAATATTTCTATGCAACAATTGAAAAATAAATTTCTTTAGAGATAATTGTCTCCTGTGTCAAATGGGTTAATAATGAAGATCATTTGGGTTTTATGTTTGGTTCTTGCACTGTCACAGAATATATGAAGTCTTCACATATTAAGACATATAAAACAAAATTCTGGTTAATAAAAACTATTGCGAGGAAAGCCATACTTTTCTTGTTTTACTTATTTTGTACCAAAACTTTAATCACAAAAGTAACAAGTTAAATTAAGTTTTTTCCATATATCCATTTCAGTTTTAATTTTGATAACTTCAAAAATGCACTAAAAAAATTTTGATTCTCACGTCATGTTGCAACGTACAGTACCCCAGCGTACTCAAGAGAAAATTGGTGGAAAATAGAATAGCAAAGTAACCATATAGTCTCATGTACAAAATCGAAGGACCGCTTTTTGCACCCATTCAATTATAAGGGTTTATTTAACGTCAAATTGACTCTAAATAATAGAACTGGCTTCTAGCTTGCTTCGCACTAAAGTCACACTTTTTATTATAATGTACATGATTTTATATTTTATATATACGACGAATGTATTATATATTAAACGAAAAAATATATCAGAAGTCTCTACCATTAAGCGATACAAATTCGAGCCTTCTGAATTAATTTTTTGCCACATCCACCGTGCTCCCTTCATTCATTCATTCACGCCTCAAACTTATTCATATGTATGTGATGTATCAATTAAAAATGCCTAACTTTAATAATCTTATGTGATATGTTCACTTAATTTAAAATGAAATTAATAAATTATTGCATGTTATCTGTCATAACTGTTTATAACTATGAAAGATTCTAGAAGCCTCAAGCTCAGTATAAATAGCGGAATCTCCGAAGGTATGAGTCAGTCTGTTTCAAGATGCAGTATCGGTTACTCTGGTTCTCTTTCAAGAAATATAATCAATGATTGAATAAGTGAATAAGTAACTGATTGAATAAGTAACTACTGCAGAGGATTTCATCTTTCCAGCATAATCTGCTTGATCTCTCCACATTTCTCTGTCGTTTCACCCAAGTATCCACACTTCATAAGATTTCCTCTAAAAATGACAAATGAAATATCACAATATTATACCCATAGAAAATTAGTCTGCTTATATTAAAATCCATATAGGTTTTTAAATTTCACCATTCCGCTCGTTTCAAAAGAGACAGATATACATACATGCATAACCAATAGTCAAAAACATTACCTTCCTTTGGACTTAAAAAGGATTGACTCTTGTCAATTGCAATCACCTAGAAAAAGTAAGACTCTTTTACATAGGTAAATAACCATTGAAGTATATTAAACCTGGAAATTCAAACAATAATGAAGTGAGAAACAATAATGAGTGAAAATATCATTTAACTCTTAATTAACTGCATTGTTTCATATAAAAAAAAACTGATTACAAGTGATGACATGACATGATTAATTGTCCACAGCTTGATTTAATTGGCCCTCCTAAGCATATTTAAACAACACTTCAATTGCAGTCAATCACAGTCTATTAAAACATGTCACGTAAATCCATATTGAGTAAATCATGTCTTGATTGATAAGTCCCAAAAAAATTAATTAAAATAACAATGTCAAGAGTGACCTGAGAATCTTAATGTTTGGCAACAAGCTTGTTAATTGAGACTACGTAAATGGAATATGGACGGAGTTGACATGTAAATTAAATTAAATAAATACGAAAAAACCACCGATATGCATAAATTACAGATGTTTGACGTGGAAAGCGTCTCTGGATGCATCACAAAAATTCTGTAATCATTAAATTTAGCTTAATGTCATATTCAATTTCAAAATCGAGCAAGAATCGTGAGATATGTAGTTTTATAACTCTTCTGAAATAAGAATGCGATTAAAATATTTTACCAATTTAAAACCAAGGATTCATCGATTCCAAGATTGGAAACGATTAAAGAATCTGAATAACACTATTTACAAATACTGACATTATTTCTTATTATGTAAATATTACTTAGACTTAATTAAAGATGTTTCATTTAGTTAACAGGCGGTATGTGATTACTTTAGTTAATAACCGTAAAGTTTTTTTAAAGCAATTTAATATCAAAATTTATTTATAAAAATGTATTTCTTTCATTTTCTTAATTTATAAAAAGAAGTTTAAGTATAAATACACATTTTCTAGTTTCTAAACAATAATTACCCAAAATATTTGACTTTAAAAACAGTAAATAAGGCCTTAGAAGGACTGCATCCAATATTTTGAAGGATTTCTATGAAATATATCAATTCAAATAAAGTCCAAAAATTTTGCCCCATCCAAGACGAGGCAAAGAATACATATTTTTAAAATTGAAAATAAAAAAAATTTGTGCCAAAATGTTTTTCGTAAATACCATTTACAGCATATTAAAAGATCTTTTTGTATTTGACTACAATAGAACGATTACCACACACAGAGCACAGGTCACAAAATATTTGTTCGGCCCTTTGCAAATTCATCATCAATTTGACTATTTTTTCTGTTAATACAACCGTTTGGTTAGTTTACTTCCTACTTTTCAGAAATTTCTCTTTTGATTTGGTATGTATGTATAGATTTTTATATCGCCCAAAAGCTAAAACAATTGTATTTGTCACAGTTTCCCGAATAATACATGATTTCATTTCAACAGCACTGGCTGGCAACCATTTTATACAGAACAGTTTATTTACTTTTGTTTTAATACTTTTATGCGAGATGTCGACAAATTAATTATAAATTATCCCCAAAATTTCTACATTGTTAGGTTAATGTTGACTGGAAGCAATCTCTTTAGGGACAAGCCAGCCTTTATAAAGTAGTTCTTTTTTATTCCTCTCTTGTCATATTGTGTGCAATAAATTGTATTTATTGAAGTAAGTCATAGTTTATAGGTGGACTAAAAAGAAAAAAATAAAAGAGTTAATTAGAAAAGAAATGATTGTATATTAAAAACAAAATGAAGTTTTAGTAAACAAACAAGTCTCAACCGTAAATCTACAGTTCGAAAAAATTTCTGGCTTCTTAAACTCTTATTAAACTTATGAAACTTATGGGCTTATGAAACTTACCTAACCATGACTGACAGACCATAATGATGATGAATCTACTGATGTAGATATATCCATAACAAGTTAAAACAGCTGTAGTTTCGCAAAACCTAACAACAAGTATTTTTCTACCACTGACTGAGAAAATGTCTAATGATCCCTGCAAAAATGAATACCCCAGAGTTGTTTTATTTTTTTTTTTCATTCATTTTATTTTAAAAAATGTCTCAGTTTAAACGTCAAGCTCTTTTGACCACTTTTAACGCCTTTGTCCTGTGCGGGCATATTTTAATTTAAAAATACTTCCACACACCCAAATTGCGGGACGCAAGATGCTCATTTTACATTGTAGCATTTAAAGCCATAATATGCTGAGCTTAATGACATATTGAAGTGAAACTAAAACATCACAACTAGTCATAAGAATTCTGCTTAAAATTTATAGCACAAATTTTTAGCTATAACCATTATTAATAAAATTACAAGATGCTTAAGAAAAAAATATTTCATTTTCCAAATTGTAAATGCAAAAACTCAAGCAACTAAAAATTCTGAACCATTATCCCCGGCCATCAGAGATTTCAACTATTAAACAATACAATAACCTTCAGAAAACTACAAAATATTCACAAAAGCTTCATGGACCCAGACTTTACTGTTTCGACAATTTCCCGCATTAATTTTGTCATTTAATTTACTTCTTGGTACCTCATAATGCTCTGCTCCTTTTCATATACTCTATTCTTTGCTTATTACCATGTTATACCTATTTTCTGATTCCCAAATCGCTACATTCTTCATCTTCGTCTCATGATCAGCCGACTTTCTATATTTGTAAACAAAACATGTAATAGAAAATAAAGTCAAAAAGTGATCGAATACCTTCTGATATTATTGATATTGTACGAAAAATAAACAGACTGAAATATAAACACAGGTAAAAAATGACACACACTTACTGAATTTTGAACAACTTGTTTTACAATTGCTAAAGAAATAATGAATTCATACTGACATTAACTACGTAATAATATTTCATATTATAGTACATCAATAACTCGTTCGATTTCAATTTTATAGCAACAATACTTACTTAGAACGGGCTTACATTAAACAAAAATGCGTTTTGGGCCAGACTTTTTGCCATGCTAGCGTGGAGCAAGACAACATAGGACAAAACATTTTGTTTGTGTCAACTGCGTTCAGCTCGAAGACAGAACTGTGTGCCGTATCTTATGGTCCTGTGCTTTTGTTTATTACAACTAAAATTTCTGCAGACGAAAAGTCTCCAATGTGCGCCCGCTGTTAGATACTAATTAACGTACTAAACAAAAATAGGCGATGACATGTTCGTACCATTTGGAATATATGTTTACAGAGTGAAATGCATACAGAGAAATTGTTATAACAATTTACAATAGGTATTGCTGTAATCGCATACTAGCAAGTGTTCAATACTGTCGATCAATCGATCCTACAGGACTCTCCCCTATCTATTTAAAAAAAATATATAAACCTAAATATAGAAAAGGTACTAGATGAAAAAAAATAGGAGCCGTCATGGGATGCCTGGCAGATGTGAAATATCTGGATTTTTTTATATTTTTAGGGCATTGTACATTCGATACCAGTTTGATTATATACAAGTTGTAAGCATTAGTAAATAAGAAACAATGCCGATATACTAAGGCACAGGTAAAGTAGCGTGTGTCTAGTGTAGTAGAGAGGGAGCGTTAAGTCGTAAAGAGCCGACAATACATGAATCTGGCCGAATTAAGACGGAAAGAGCCGACAAGACGCGAAGCTGGCCAAATGGCACGTCGCGACATGCCATCAAAACGTTTTAACTCTCATCCAAACCATTGTTTCACATCAATAATGATTCGAAAAGAAGGCAAATTGATCATATAAATAACAAATCGAACGTAGACCAAAAATTAATGCGTCGTATCATACGACATTTTTGGGGTTACGCATTAATTTTTGGGTCAAATGCGTCGTATGTTTCGCTTCCAGAGAAAACAATTGTAAACGATTGTACGTAGACAACTTGCTTAAATGAACGTAGAAACGACAACTAAGAACATATCCGTGATACCTTGCTTCGAAGCTAGAGATGGCAAAACTATATCCGATAAAATTGCACAATGGTAAACCAAGTTACATTTAAACTATTTCTTTCGTTTTTAATTGCGAACTTCGGCCTGAAGTTGTCTAACAATGCGAGATCTCCGCGCTACCCAAGCGTCGAACGGAAGTGACGCCGTTTGCATGACAAAGCGCTGTCAGGTCGCGAACTACTGTTCGCTACGCGTTCTGCGAATATTTTACACGTTCCTGAAGTTATCATCATTACACTTCTAACCTCATTTCTTTATGTATTCATAAAATAGCCCTAAGCGGATCAAGGTCGTGCGATACTATTTAGAGTGCAACCAGTTGCACTTTCGCTGGCAATTTGCGATCGAACTCAATTTATAATAAACTAGCTTCCCCGTTCCGGCTTTGTCCGGGCAAAAAGGGACTGCATTTTTGTTTAAGTGCTTTACGTTATGTTTTTTGGAGTTTACTCCTTTAGTATCGATTTTCATGTACTCGGTGTCCGGGAATAAGCGTCGGACAAAGAAACACACAATTCTTTGACTAAAAAATAGTAAATTATAAAAATAGTAAGTATAAGAAAATTTAAAATAATATTCGTAATTATTTGTTATCTTTTTCGTACACACGATACTTGCGCACATTGTTCAGCGTCGCTCGGGGGAAAAACCGCGAACATCTGCGAAGATATCGCTACTGCGGGGAAACACCGTATTCAAGGGCAAGTATTGGGTGTTAAAAAGACTTGTGTGTAATATTTTCTTCACTTAATTAGAAAAAGGGCGTGATTTACGTTTTATTCCAAAGACAATTTATTCCTTTATAGCCAACGAATAGTGTCTTTCTTTGTCCGATGTCTATTCCCGGACACCGTGTTTCGCAACCGGTACGAAAGTTTATTTGGAGTAAAATCAGAAGTTCAGAGCGTTAAAAAAAGTTTAACAGTTGGTGGCCTCTCTGCGCAACATTTCTGCTCATCTTTAGAGTCAGATGTCAATATGTTTATTTGTCATTTTCAGACACACAGAGTTTACTATCGTTCGCTTATTTCAAGATGTATTCATTAAATGTCATTATGTGTGAATATTTGGTGTCTACTATCATACAGACAAATCTCTTAATTTTAACTTCTTAGTCTGACGTTACTAAATGTTTTTAATTTTGTTGTATAAATTTGATCTTGTTCATCTGTGTTTTATTTGAAAATAATTATATTGTCCGCGTTTTTTCATTAAAGAATTTTCTATTTACATTTAATGATATTGATATTTATATACCACGTTACCTATTTTATACATTCCAAGACAATCGTACTTAAGGAGTAAACTCCAGTCGCGCGTAGAAGCTGACACGCACAATTTTTTGTTCTACGCTCTAGCTGTGTAAGGCCAAACGTTGTAACATAAAATTTATGCAGCCCAAATCCTGTAAAATGCAATTTTGATTTATAAGAAACAATGATTAATGATCAATATTAGCCATGCACGATGACAATACGTTTCTATTATTCCTACAGTGATTGTGTGCATCAAACCGAGTACATCTTTGAAGCGTGATTCTGTAAGCGCGTTCCACTCAGTGTTCCAATGGAGCAACAAGTTACAATTTAATATGAGCAAATACGCAATGATGACATATTTCCACCTACGCAAACTCTTGATGAGAATTATGAGTTAAATGGAACCGCGGTCAAAAGGATATCATCCGTGCGGGATCTCGGTGTGATTATGGACAGCTATCAAATATTACGTGACTATGTTATTTAAACCTGTCAGAAAGTCTACAGGTGTTAGGATTTATCGTAACACGCCCGGATTTTCACGACAGTGGTGTATTGTGACTTTATTCAAGTTTTTAACCGGTAGTACCCTTGAAATCAATGCAATCATCTGGATCCCGCATGAAGTAACTTATATACTCATGTTGGAGAATATGAGAAAGGTTTAATAGATTTGTATATAATAAAATATACGTGTACTATTCTCATTTGTTTCTTTCAGATTTTATAGTGGACATGGTCGGATGTAACCCCCTTCAACTCCGACAGAAATTGATATGATCGTGTATTTTTTTTTATAATTTTTAGATAATTACGAGTATATTGATAACCCCTCGGGTCTTGGCTGTTGGTGACACTTTATGCTCCCGGATATTACGTGGGAGGATAAAGTCGTAGTTCATCCGTTTTGAGCGTGCATGAAGTTTCTGCAGCACTCGCCAGCAAGAGACACCTAATCCTCATATTTTTTCTGTTCCATTGACCGCTTTAGGAATGCGATGGTGGAGTTCCTTGGCAGTTGACATTTGGTTTATGTTTAATTTGAATTAATGTATATGTTTTCTATGTTATTAATTATTATTCGTGTACTGTAAAGTGTTGTACTTTTAGCGCTTGCACATGTCCAGCGATTTTAGATAATTTGTAAGTTGTACATGAGTATTTTTTGATAAATAAATAAACAAAATTATTTTTTTATTGGAATCGCAACTTTGACAATGATTTGATCAGAAACAATTGGGAATTTTCGTATATTTCTTAATATGATCTACTCGATTTGATGCACAGGATCACCTATATAAATAACGGACACATTCTTTTTTACATATCCTAGCATTTCTTGTTTTTTCAGACATTATTTCGATGTAGATGTAAAGATTTAGTTTGTTCAATACAAAAATATGTCTATAGTCCAATTTTGCTTGAGAAAACGGGTCGTAAGAGATAATCCCTAACAATTGGCAATACCAACATACTGTTAAACTGTTTTGCAGATTTTCATATTGTCTACAATATATTCATATATTATTTTAATATTGCTGCAATAGTTAAAAATTTCAGTATATCTGTGTATTATTACTGACTGGACTTTCCCTGTATCGGTCAAGCGATGTCAAAGTCATTGTAATGAGGCCAATAAGTCTTAATTAGAATCTTTTGCGCAGGGTGCTTACGTTAAAAAACGTCACTGTTGTATATATGTTTATATGAAAGCACTAATTCCGAGAATCTTTCCAACGGATTATTAGGTGAATTTTGGAAGAATACATTTTTTTCGCGAAAAAGGTTCAAATGTGAAAATGAGTGTTATCTTTAGGGAGCTAGAACTGTTACATAAATTATGTTATATGCCAACTGAATCCTATTAAGCAAGTGTTAATAGAGAATAAAATATTTGAAACTTCGAGTACAGAAAAGTAAAAAAGGACACGTTGCCAGGACAGGTGTGACCGTTACACTCTGTGTATGATATTTACAACAATAAATAACGTCTTGATAATTCAAAAAATTTTATCATATTTTTTTATTAAATCGCTAGTTATAACAGCTTAATTTAAAACTGGAAGGTTGTAACAAACAGGAAGACAAATTATCTGTCCTGGCAGCAATCTAAATACATGCTGATAAAAAACGACTTTCAAAATTGGCGCCTTTTTTGCTGTCAGTCATCAATCGTAATGCGACCCATACACTGTTAATTTTAATTACTGAATATTTATGGTTGCGTCATATCATCAAGTCTGGTATTGGTGTGCGTCTATGGTATTGATAGTTTGCACAATATATCGTAACAATTAAAAAAATTGAAAATAGTTTGGAAAGTCTTTGACCTCGGTTACACTAAATAATTTAAAAGATTTCCATGGATGTAGGTTTCCCGTTTCTCGACTATCACTTCGAGCATTTTCGCTTTTCCGTTCTCTTTTTCTTTAACTAATTCGCAAACGCAAAAATCACGCAAGTAACT
Source organism: Druceiella hillmani (assembly GCA_039881145.1). Taxonomy (NCBI): domain Eukaryota; kingdom Metazoa; phylum Arthropoda; class Insecta; order Lepidoptera; family Hepialidae; genus Druceiella; species Druceiella hillmani. The sequence goes on from JAYKKI010000006.1 coordinate 29,433,204, forward strand.
TCTCTGTCAGTCAACATGACCACACTCATTAAGAAGTAAACGTCAACTAAATCATTGACGAAAAAGTTGTGTACTATATTATATGAGCAGCCATCAAAACGAGTTGCGCAAACAATGACGCAATAAAATTGACAGTGTACGGGCCGCCTAATATTCAGCAGAAATCATTGTAACAAATAAAACTTATTTATTTACGAATTGTTTGTTTTTATAACAGTAGCGTTTAATTAATAGAATAATTAGTAACCACCGGCTTTAGACAACATTAATATTTTTTATTCTACCGCATATTTGTAATTATACAAACATTTTTGTAAGTATGCAAACATTTTTGTAACTTTACAAACATTTATGTAACTATGCAAATGAAAATTCTTACTTCTTGTATACTTTAAGACCTGTCTCTTTTCAGAATTACGTAATTTTTAAACCGCATTCATAACAACTTATATTCCTATACTATAATCAAGTTTTTTATTCTTATAAAAATAAATATAGAAAACAGGCAAAGTATATTTCGAAATATCAGAATCACAACAACTTTTTTTTTAAGTTTCTGTAGTGAGATTACAAAATTAAACTTACAACATTAAAAAAAAATGTTATTTTCTTTTTCTGTGCAGCGGGTTACCATCATAGTGCATGTACAAAGATTTCAGCGCTACAGGCGCTACCTTTCTCATTGGAAATTACTATCTTACAGGTCCAATGCAAGTTAAAGTAAATGACAATAGCATACAATATAATTTAAAATAAGCGTCAATAACAAACTATGGACGAAACAGAGATCGAAAACAATTAAAATGAGTACAGAACATAACTGTAAATATAGAGGACCATAATCACCCAAATACTCTGCACCCCTGACTCTAAAACCGTACAAGGTACTGTAGAAGAGGACAACAAGGGTCAACCTTTCAATGACGTTAAGCAAATGTATTATACAAACTATCGAGATACGAAATTGGCATTAAATCGATCATAAACATCGATGTTTCCGATCGTAAATGTGCAACAAACATCCCTACTAGGTCAAATTAGATTCATAAACAGTCAGGACACAAAAGTTAAATTAATAATTTTTCTATCATCCTCACTTAGACACAAAAATTCTGGATGTACTGTATGAGAAATATCCATATCTTAACTTCATTGCTTAAGAGAAACCGGAAGAAAATGGATGTGATTTCCTGTCATCGTTGGTGACACGAAAAACTGCTGCTTTGTGCGCGTCTACCAAACTCATGCACGTGATTTCAGCTATCTGTAGCTTAAAGCGAATGGTAATATGAACTGTATTAGCATTAAAATCAACAATTGTAGAACAAGGGTAAATTAATCCAGAAACCCATGTTGGCTGCAAACAGTTTAGCTATTTAAAAAAAAAGAACTTAAAGAGTTCGTCAAGACATTTGGTATTCATTAAACTATTTTACAAACAAATATATTTTAGCTATAAAACCAAAAAAAACCAACACTTTTGGTGTAAAACTGGCGCACTGGCGCACTGGCGTATCGGGTCGTGGTCACCAATTTAAAGGTAGAGGCTGAAACTGACCTCTTCCCAAGACAGCTAGACGCGACGACCCTTAGAACACAAAAACAGCGGGGTCTCCAAATGTTCTCACAATTGATGGGTGAAAATTCAATCATTCCACGAAATTAAGTACATAAGTACATGATAAAGGTCCAACCGCCTACAAACTGGTAACCTCGATGTCTTCATCTGTCAAGAGCCATCGCGTTTGGCTCTCTTGGGAAGAGTTTAATCTGTTAACCATCTCTCCTAGATTAATTTTGCTTAAAGTGCTAAAAAAACTTTTAGCATTTTCTCCAAATTAGCTGAATTATACATTTCATATATCCATATATCCACACCTCAAAAGCACACACCATCCAAAATAAAATTCCCTGGCGGTCCCAATTAAAATATTCAGATCTTGAACTCCCCTTTTAAGACACGGATTGCGGACATTGGAGGAATTGTTTTTTGGATCAATTTAAGATAGGCAACGGTGTAGAACAAGAAGCAACCTAGAATCGCAGACTATAAAGAAAAGGATACCGCCAAGTATATACAAGTATACTTCATTCCATACCAAATGAGAATATTTGTAAATAAAGCAAAATGACAGTTCAGGTATAATAAAACTTTTTCATGCAATCACTTTAGTAATAAGTTATGGATTTATTTGATATTTGTGATTAGAAAACATAACTTTTTTATTGACATACACATTTACACTGTATAAATAATGTTTAATTTATTTTATTGAATATTATTGTTATACACGATTACATTGTATCTATAGTATAAATAATACTCAATATTGACATTGAAGTTTATTATAAAGGTATTATATTGTTATTGTATAAAGTGCATATGCAGAACATTGATGTTAAAATTTGTCTGCAATTTTTTTTTAAATATGTATAACATTAAAAATAATCATCGAAAATGTGCTGTCAAATAACAGCAAAAACTTAACTATTGGAAAAAAATACTACCTTGTACTACATACAAGACATGTATTCTACATTGCAAAATAACACGAAAAACTAATTTCAAAATAAAATATCACGATGTTTTTTCACTTTTTTGAAGTCATTTATTCTGTTTACATTATGTAACACCAACGTTCTGCCTAGTTTACTTCTTCTATCTCGCTTAAATGTTATGCTAGAAAGACAGCGGAAAATCATCAATGTCAAACTTGTTTACTGCAGACAGTTCACTTTAACACAATATAAAGTAATGACGTCTAACGAATAACATATTTGGGTATACGGTATATGGAATATTTAATATTTTTCCAAAATGTTTTAGACGTCTGAACTTTGTGTATATTTCTACTCTAAATTTTACCATTCTTATTAATAAAATATCCATATGTTGATATTCATAACATTTATATTTTTAAGTGTTGAAATATTTAATATATTTCCAAAATGTTTTAAACGTCTGAACTTTGTGTCATTAACAGCTAGGGTTGTCCATATTTCTACTCTAAATTTTACCATTCTTATTAATAAAATATCCAATTAATGTTGATATTCACAACATTTATATTTTTAGCACATGGTTTGATAAAACCATGGGTAATATGATAATTAATAAAATGTGTTTTGTAAAAATTTATTGACTGATTGATTTTATATTTGTGTCAACCATATTTTAACTGTCAAATTGATTAGCTTACAAACATTATCTTTTGGTATGGAATGGAGTATAGCTTGTTAACTTCGTCCGGATGAAATAGATTCCGACGTGTAGTGGAAATCCAAATATCGTAAGTATTTGACGATTCAATGAAAAATGTTCCCTTTTAAAGCAAAGCAGGGATAGCACCATATAAGGGCGTTATTACTTGAAGAACTGTATTTTTTACTTAATATTAGTACGTAACAAGTTCTATTAGTGTACAAAACAAAGAGACGGACAAATTCATTTTTGCGTCTATATATTACTATGGTTCGGAACACTAACTATAGTAATATATAGATTCAAAAGTGGTTTAAGAGACAGCCCTTGGTTTGTTGCATGTTACTTGGCATGTTGAAAAAAATTAAGTATGAGAGAGCAACAAAGAAATTATATAAAAAAAATCAAGAGCCTAGCAATGAAAACCTGGCACATCCTGGAAAACGTGGTTACATGAAGTTCAACAGGACATCCAACTTTATAAAAACTTTCGTTTTACTTTCTACATTATTGAGAGACTTCCTAAAAAAATTTTATGTTTTTCTACTCATTGGAACAATTAAACCCTTCGACATGAAAAAGTGGCTGCTCCTAGACTTTTCCGTAATTAAAAAATATGTCGAAGTACCCCTATGTTTGGGGTTATTCTGATTCGTTTTAAATTTGCGCGAACTTTACAGAGCTGTTCTTTGACATAAATATACAAATTTTTTTTCACCCTTTTAATGGTACAATAGACAAATTTATTGTTAAAACAAAATATAAATTTAGAAAAATGAAAATTTTTCAAAAATCCCATTTTTTCCCTTTACTCTATTTACGATTTGTACCTACCCGAATATCAGTCTTCATAAACACTTCAACAATTTTATGTAAACAGTCCAAGTAATCCCAAGGTCAAAATAACCCCGATTTGCGATACTGAAAGAGACAGCAAAACAAACGTAAATCCTGGAAATGCTTATATTGTCAGAGTCTGATTCGACGTCAACTTTAGCGGTGGGGAGTAATAGCTGTAATAGGTATAAACTGCAGTCTGGGAGACGATAGACATGAATTTTCTATTTTAGTAATTTATTTAAATCTGTGTACAAATACCATTTGATTCTTTAAGTGTAGCTCAAACGAGCTCCTCTTAAATATACGCAAAATGTTAGTGCCAGTAAGAGGTATTAAGACAAATGTATGTTTCTCGTAACTAGATAGTTACGAGTAACCAACAAACGTTTTATTATCAACAAGAGCTCCAAAAAACTTACAAAAATTCTGAGGAAAGGTAGTTATGATAGTGTCAATAGCTATCTATAACCCAGAAAACGGCTACTCACTTGCGCTATGGCGACCTCTAACGTAACACCGCTCTGCAGCTCCTCTGAGGGTCTCCTCGTAGGTCTCACAGGATACTGCGAGGCACCCACGACCTGTGGACAAACGGATATTCAAAATTACTTGTCAGTTATATTTTAATGTTATATATATGTAAGCTGGCTGGACTAGGACCAGTTGAGTTATTTTCAACAAAAATAAACACAATTTTAAGGCTACCTTCAATTTATGGATTATGTCGAGCAAACGCAATATAATATTAATTGAAATACTATTGGAGGAATATTGATACATATGGATAATAAGTTTAGAATAAAAATGACTCATTTTAAAAACAAATACAGAAAAACAAAATATAGATATTTAGACAACAATTATTCTAAAATCACTGAATTTCTTCTTTCATAATTTAAAAAAAAATTTCAGTAATCATTTATAAAATTTGAAATGTACGAGGTATACAGGTGCCGGTTAATTCATACAGCAATAATTCGTCCTTTGAAGTCCTTACAAAAATAATATATAAACTTTATTCTAGAGAAATAATTGATTTTCCAATAACATTTTTTTAAAATTTTCAACGTTTGCTCGATTTTAATTAAATTTATTTGAGGTTTCATTATCATATAAAGAATCCCTAAAGATAAAAAAAAACTCATTTTAAACACTGAACTACCAACATAACAGACTCTTTATTTTCGCGAAATAATACTCGTATCATTCACTATTCGAACTTGAATAAGTGGATCGCTGCGTTGCGACGTATCGCTTTGATGGTACCGCCAGGCATCCAGTATACATGCAATGTATGACGCTTAATCCTTTGCGTTGACGTGAAAAAAGTACTTCTCGGGAACGTAATCAGATTCGATAATTTTTTTTAATTGATTAAAAACGTCTTATATCGTACTTGAGAATCAATATATAGAAACCAGCTCGCTACAAAAGTTTGTTAATAACACCTGTATATAAACAATTATTTTGTAACTATTTATTTGTCTATACATTTAAAAGAAAACGCTTAAAACTAAATCCTAAACAATGCAAAGAATATAAAATAATGGCTGGAATGAAATGCAATAAAACTCCAATTTCCCAATAATGACAATGTTACATAAATTGTGCCACGGTGCTGCAATACAGACCAGTTCGTAACAAGGATAGGTACTGTAAACAGTTTGTTAGCGAGCTCTCATACGAGTTCATACCAGGTAAAACGGAGTTCCAACATAATCATATTACGGCACTCACATTTTTCCAAACAGATAAAGCAAATTGTGATAAAAGTAAAAAAATAAAAATAACAAAAACATCGAAATAATTTTCTGTGTTCCGTAATAAAACTTTAAAGCGAAGCATTTGTCTGTCTATCACAGCCGATTTTCTCAATAACCATGTGACATAAAACTGAATTTTGTCATAGTAACGACCCAAACATAAGATATAAATTATAAGAACCATAAGTAATCATGCGAAATAAAACTGAATTTCGACATAGTAATGATCCAAACGTAGACATAAATTATAAAGGCTTAAAATAATCATTCGACATATAGTCTGTTTTTTGACATAGTAATGATCAAAACATAGATATAAATTATAAAAACCTTAAAAAATCATGCGACATAAAGCTGGATTTTGTCATAGTAATAATTCGAACATAGATATAAATTATGAGAACCGTAAATAAACAGGCGATATAAAGCTGACTTTGGACACAATAATGATCCCAACATAGATATAAATTATAAAAACCTTAAAAAAATTATGCGACACAAAGCTGAATTTCGACATAGTAATCATCTAAACAGCATGCGACATAAACTTTAATGCATAATTTTATGAGTAACTTTAGGGAAGTCAAATGAATATAAGATACCTACTTACTTAATATCAAGTGAAAGCTGTCAAAATGAGAAATCCAAAAACGTTTTATTAAATTACGTATCAAAAACTTTTTTGAAAAGAAGCAGTAAAATTCGATGTCAACACCTCAATAGTAAAAAAACCTACCAAGTACGTTAAGGGTACATAGCATTTCTATTGAACTATTTACTAATATTCATTGTGTTAAAAATATATTCAACACTACATTTTGAATAGACGTAAAAATATGGTACATAGTTAACAAAATATGACGTATCGAATCTTCGCTATAATTTTTCAACAACCTTTGCATTGACTTCCAAAAATCTATTCTTTTCTCAATTTTATATTGAGTAATCTCGCAAATGGGGGGGAGCACTTTTGCATATTTTTCCACGTAACTGAAGATATATATCTAAAATTAAAAAAAAAAACTAAATAATACTTATGTACGCGCGTCACAAGTTATACTTCATTGGCATAATACAAGAATAAATTTATTTAGCACGCAGATAATTAGTGGAAAAAAATAATAAAAGGCCTGTAGCGTGATAATAAATACGGTTGATAAAATCTAAATTCAACCGAATAATTAAATGTTTAATAATTTATAATGCAAATAGTTAGATGCATACCAAAACTCAACCTCACTTAGAGAAATACACTTAAAATATATTTTAAAAAGCTCATAAACACTATTTCTACCGTGAACATTCACTATAAAAATTGTTTTTATTATATGGAACACTTAAATTTCAAATATTGAAAAATATTACTTAAAATCACAGATATAACTTAGATTTGCATGGATATAAAAGACGTGTTATATATTTATTTATAAATACCTCAATTATTATCATGAATATAATATCAGTTACTACATATATAAATACATAGGTATCTATATGTTTAGTGAGCAACTTCATCTAGTTGATTTTTGTTGCATCGTGCGCGCGTATTGTAAAATTTCACTCTTGATAATTTTTTCATAACGCGCCTAAAGAAGTATATCTTCAAACAATCGTTTTCTGACACACAACTAGCCCTTTCAAACGTCACACTACACTACACTTAACGTCAAATACTTCATTTTTGAATATTTCCTTACCATCCATCCTTTTTCCTTTTAATGTGGGGAACTCTAAAGCCAAAAAAATATAGAAAACCTGATGGCGTCGACGTTAAGCGAAAATTATCAGCAGCGCCTCCCTATATCCAATTAATTTAATTATGTATTAATGAGCCCATATCCAAATGACAGTTGATCGAAAGCGTCAGACATGTACAAATATATTACCGGCAATAAAAAAAATAATCAAATAAACACACGGCAATTCGAATTAAACATCACAATAATTTTCAATCGTAAACTGGCAAGTGACTCCATAAATGCATTCCTAAACCGGTCACGGAATAGAAAAAATATCATGACCGGCGTCTCGTAACACCGCGTTAATAAATGCAAGTTGACACGCAGAAAACAGGTGAGTACTGCATGACGCTCGTGCACGCTCTGAGCCGATAAAATAAATTAAATTCATTAAAAGAAATTACTCTTTTATCAATAAATTGGCCAAATATACTTACACATTGAAGACGTACATAAATATATAAATTATCTCATCAATTTATCCCTTTTCTGTTCGTCATTCATATTTGTAGAAACAGGTGATCCAAATTATAACTTTCTAGTCTCCGCCAAAAATGCAACTAAACAAAATCTAAACACGCATAAATATATATAGATAACCGTGGAGCGCATACCCTATGTTTATTAAATATCCGATGACACGAATAGAGGGGGCGCAGCGATCATCCAATCGGGTTCGACTTGACCTCGCCGCCGACCAATAGCCTCCTTTGTTTACCTCGCCGTCTCACTTCATTACGTGCGACCGTCGACTTGCCACGCCTCTCTCAGGGCAACGGGCCAAGTGCATTTATAACATCCGAACTGTATACACAATACGTATCCGTTAATATATCGTATGTGTGTTACTAAGTCTGTAAGCTATCTTTTGAAGAGAAAACTGTACCGTTGAAACTGACCTAGGACGCGATGAACAGCATCCGCGCTACCGCTGAATATGTTCTCAGAATAATTATAATCAGAACTAGACAATTATCACATTTGTGAAAAAATCATGTAGCTAATGACAACTCATTTCCGTATAGTCACCATACTAAACCCGGTTATCAAAGGAAAATCGCAACGACGCGCTATCCAAATCAAATAGAAAAAAATGAAATAATTATAAATAATATTAGATGTAGTACAAGATATTGTGTAAATTTTATTTAATCAATCAAACTAATGGGAAATCTTGTATATTCTTTATAAAAAGTCTATAGGCCCGACAGGATCGTCTATAGGCCCGACAGGATCGATCAAAAAAGCCACGTAAAAAACTTGAAAAGAGCAAAAATGACATTCATTTTGACAATAACAGAACGAATGTCAGTCAGTTGACAGTTTATTTTTAATTAATTTAGACAATGGCTACAAGTTAAAAAAGCGATCAATATTGATTACTTTTTATAATCGTTTATAAAAAGTTATTGTTATTTCTTATAATAATTCTTAATATATTAAAAATATAACATATAGGCGTTTGGAAAGATACTTTTTTGTTTTGTATGTTGATTACAAAATATATTTTATTTAGCTATTTCCTGATCGATATTAATAATAAATAATTGTTTGGTTTTATATGTTCTAAAAATAGGAACTATTTTAAAAATTATATTTTATTTCTTTAACGTCAAGCCCATTTTCGAAAATCTCCTTTGGGGTGTATTTCTACTGTACTCTAATTTCGATAATTATTGTCCTTAGCTCCTTCACACTTGAAAACGAAAACGATGGTGATGGAAGGCATTACCTTTGGAACTAGCCCAGCTTTCTATCTCAGATGGCAATGAAAAGCTCATTATTTTGTCCTGTAGTCAATCATATCTTCACACGAGGCCTGTTTCTGTCTTGTCCCACTGTGACTACAGTCCACCTTATCGTTACGTGTGAGTGTCGTTATAAATTTATGACAGAGGAATAAGACGTCGAATTAACAAAGCATGTAAATAAAACAGTAGACAGTTGTAATTATAAAAGTTCCTAAGTTTATATTATGGAGTGCGCAGGTGCAAATGGGATTGTATTGCTGTAAAGCAAATCAGATTACCCCATTCCTCAAGGATAATAGCGGATAACTTCTAATCCAAAAAATACAAAGTTCATACTTGTCACGTTTGCTGATACAGTAAAAGTGTGCGACAAGAATAACTAAATATAGCTATCTCACCATCGTTATCTCTCTTGCCTACAGGCAATTCGAAATAAAGCAAAATATCTATCGTAAAAATATTAAAATGAAATATTATTTGCGAGTAGTATAGAGTGAATGTTGTTCTCAAGTTTTCCAGTATTAGACGTGTAATTAAAACGCCTTTTTATAACACAGAAAGGCATTTTGATAGATATTTCCATAAATTAAAGCAATAGCAACAGATAACTACACGCAGGAGTCGCCAATGGCGAATAATTGTAATAAAATTAAATTTATGGCGCCACTTATAACAGTAATTCAACTCTTGTTGACTTTTTGTACTCTTGTTGAATTCAGCTCTTGTTGATATTTATGATATATGTAAAGGACAAATACTAAGTAATAGTTTTAATACGTTTTACCTACATGAAATAACTGAAATGGCCTTTTGTTATAAACGTGTCATTAAACGCTCCAAAAGTGGTACTTAAAAGATGAGGTAATCGCAGCACTTTACTTAGCTGTCATTCAACGGATGAACAGAAATCATCTAGCTTAAAATTAGCAAGTTTTAAACTACTTTTATCATGATCGAGTAGATTTTTAAAATGCAAACGTAACTTACGACATACAGAGAGAATATCTACCTAATACAACTAAAACGTTTTTCACAATTAAGCTCTATAACAATCGGTTGAATATTTTTATTTGTTATATTGTTAAAATTAAAAAATTAAAATTTTTGGAAAGTTGCTAAATGAATCCAACAACTAAGTACTATTTCTAGAGAAGCTTTTACATTACTAGATGCTGCAGCCTGCAAAATGTATCTTGCAATCTACCAAAATAAAACTGTGTCAATTATAGCAGCCCTTATTTTGAAATTGGGGATCATAATTTGAAACCGTTAGTAATTTGAAATACATAGGATCAGAAATTAATACTCTCAATGATATCATGCCTGAGATCCATAGTAGGATCACAGCAGCCAACCGATGTTTTTTCGGTCTTAAAAAGTACTTGAAGTCTAGCTTCAGAAGTAGAAAAACAAAGATTCTGATGTACAAAAGCTTAATTAGCCCCTTCTTACATACTCTGCTGAGATATGGATAATGACAGAAAAAGTTAAACATACCATTTCTGTTTTTGAAAGAAAGATTTTAAGAAGTATTTTTGGTGATCTAAAATGTAACAACATCTGAAGAATATGAATTAACTCTGAAATTAGATAGAGAACAAGAATTAACTCTGAAATTTACAAATTATTTAAAGAACCGGATGGGGTCAAATACATCGCAATTCAGAGAATAAAATGGGCAGGGTACTTGAGCAGAATGGACGACAGTCGGGCAACAAAAAAGATCTTCTCAGTCAGGCCATTGGGCTCCTGAAAACGAGGAAGACCTAAACTTAGGTGGCTCGACTGCCTGGAAAAAAACTTTAAAATCCTAAGTGTAAAGAACTGGATGTCTCTGGCCAAGAACAGGAAAGCTTGGGAGTTGATTCTGGGGAAGGCAGGGGACCATCCTAGGATGTCAAGCCATTGAAGAAGAAGAAGTAAGTACTATTTCGAAAAATTAACAGAAGATTGCAAAAGTTTTACTATTTATACATTTACGAGGACCAGTTTTATTATTAAACCATCAGAAACTATTTAAACCCAAAAAAAAAGAAATAAACCCAGCCAACATTTTTAAAACGTAACAGTTTGATTTTATAAATATTTAGTGTTCATGCCCCAGTTTCGTGCCTCCGTGGACTTATTACATGTAGGAAAAAAATTAAGTTTTACAATATAATTTATTTTTGTTTACACATTTATATTACATCGCACTACAAAATCAAGGGCATTTAAATATCACTTGTACAAAATTAATACCAAGAAAAATCAAAACATAATCAAAATATAAAAAGATATGTTTATTCTCAAACTTTCTAATAACACAAATGCCGATCTTTAATAATTCATCGAAGCACAATGTTAATGTCTTTTTATAACTGTACAATTTTAAAAAAGGCTATTTGAGACATTTGTTAACCCGTTCACCAAAAAACGTTTGTAGAACGAAAACAGTACACACTTCGTCTTGCTTTTCACTGTCCTTACGCTAACAAATATATCGGTTATATAGCGGCAATGTTCCGTCTCGTTTAGTCCTTCTGCCTCGTTTAAGCATCACGCTAGACAGACAAACGATCTACGTCAAACTGAATCTGATTTATTACAGCTATTTCACTTCAACGTGTAATAAAGTTAATGATGTATACTGAATAGCATACATGGTATAGACTTTGTGCGCGTCGAAATATCGCATATTCTTCTAAAATATAATTAAAAATCTATAACATTATTTACAGTCAGAATTTATGAATATTATATTATGGGTGAAACTCAATGAGTTTTGGGAATAGTCGGTGACTGATTGAATATATATTTATGCCAACCATACTTTTCGTACCAAATCGATGTCAAAACTTTTTTGGAGTTTACTCCTTCAGAATCGATTTTCATGTATAGCGCCCAGTATTAAGTTTTATGCGGAGTAAAATTAGAAGCTTCAAAGCAAGCGTACGAAGTTCAGAACATTGAAAAAAGTGTAACTGTGAAATGTTTTATGCCGCATGTTTTATGGCACATACATATACGCATACATATACATATATATATATATATATATGTATATGTATATATATGTATATATATGTATATATATGTATATATATGTATATATATGTGTATATATATATATATATATATATATATATATATATATATAATACTATTCAATCAGTCAAGAACTATTCACAAGCTCATTGTATTTCATTCATAGACAATATTATTTTACGATTTACTATAACCGCTATATTAACAAATTGTCACTATAAATAATGTTATTAATGGTATTACACACTTATTTTACTAATATAAATGTTGAAACTTAGATTAGAAAAAAAAGACAACCCTTGCTGTCACTCAAGAGGCATAAAACATTTCGGAAATTTATTATTTCGGAAATAGATACTCCGACGTGTACGAAGTTTATAATCAGATATGCTATTCGGTACACATCATTTACTTTATAGTGTGTTGGAGTGAAATAGCTGCAGTCTTTCTTTTGCACTGTCAATTTCAAGCCTAGAAAAACTATCATTTCGCTTTGTTTAAAAATATTTTTTTTTGGAATGGCATGGATAATAAATCTAGTAACCCCAAAACTCGAAACAACAAAAACTACAATGGAGGTCGGAAAATTTTAAAGGTTCTGAAATTATTCAATCGTCGAGCCAAAAATAGAAAACGGGAAAACCGTTTACACCGAATGCAATTATGACAGAACAATACATTAAGCGACACGTGTTCCCCTTAACTACATAACAATGGCTTGCATAAACGTCTGAACAATCCCAAATCCCATTCGTTACCCTGTAATAAACAACCAATCTGCCAGCTCCACAGCTGGCCAATCGGTACACATTATTAGTTTGCGCGTTCCTCAACACGCACAGCTAATGGCCAGCGATCTCAGCGGTGTCGTGTTACGACCGTGCGCTCGTCCAATAGTCCGGCAGCATAAATCATATCACTAACAGGACGTAATACCTAAATAGGGTATTTGACTTGAATTTTTAAATTGTTCTATTTTGCGTTATAAGCACACTACATTTATATTTCCAGGATATATGCCGGATTTTTTGTATAAGTCACTTTTAAAGTTTGATTTTCGAACTCGCGCTGAAAACGCAATTTCTGTAATGGCGGCTAGCGTGACGTCACATACAATGTAAACATAAACAGTCCTGCCCACTGAAGGGAATTATTATTTATTTTCTTATTAAAATGGTGTGTAGTGACACAATGTACAAATACGTCTATAAAAAATCCACACAACGTGTTCGTTTCAGTGTCAACGAATCCTAAAAAACGAAAAAAGTGGCTGCAATTAGCCCGAAGAGATCCAAACAGCATTATAGCTCACTCAAATGTTTTTATGTGATGATCTAAGTAATATTTGTGGTTTAAATATTATTATCGATATATATATATATATATATATATATATATATATGTATATATATATATATATATATATATATATATATAAAATGCGTCAATAGAGGACGTTACGTCACTCAAAAAGATTTCATACTTTTTTAATTCTTTTTGTATGTACATTTATGCCTTTGCAAAATATAGGTATATCGGTCAAACTAAATTATGTCTTATACATTTCTTTAAACAATATACAATTTCATATAGGTAGATATCTTTAAAATTTCAGCATTTGTATAGCTAATCGACTCCCACTATAAGAATTCCATATTTAAAATGTTTATGGTTCCGTACCTCAAAAGGAAAAAAAGAACCCTTCGTCACAGTCGTTTTTCTCAGAAATTTGCCATAGTATGAAAACATTTTAACTCGCATATATCTCAACATTTTTTTCATAATTTCAGAAAATAGGATGCTAAAATGTTTAAAAAAAAACAAGTTTCTAGAAGCCTAGGCAAAGGTTGTAGGAAAACTAAAGTGATTATCCTAAATCTTGTATTTTTTTTAATATGCACCATGTTTTATGCCTGTGAAAGATATAGGGTAAACTTGACTAATTTGTACCCCTTAAGAAAAAAAACCATCATATTTTGGAAATTAATAAAGACAAATTAGTTTTTATGAGACAAATTATAAGTAATTTTTATTTGGAAAATGTTTTATTGTTACCATAATGAAATTTAACATAACCTTATAAACTTCTGAAAAATTTAAAAGAAACTTAAAAAAGTACGATTTAAGACCATTCATCTTAAATCGTATCCTTAACTCGTACTTTGAGATCTTATCATTGGTTTACAGTCTTGAGAATCAGCATCATAATAAACAATGTATTAATATTATATGCAGTAGCTCTTAACAAATTCGACGGATGGTCTTCGCCAATTCTTGGCATCATTGCAGTTGTAATCTTTGGTTTCAATCATAAAACAGGTTATAAACGACCTAATTTGAATAAAACTCTTACGAAGTGTGTAAAAAATATTACAGCAATAATTTGCCGAGAGCAGCTTAATAGGTGTTATCTGTCAGATGATAAAATGGCCGACTGTTATTTACATTTTTTGACACTAGAGGCGCTAATAGCTATTACCGAAGCCGAGATATAAGCGGAGTACGAATTAGGCGTAAGTACGAATTAGGCAATTTTGCCCTAGAAAAAGTGAAATGAACTTTGTGAAACATTAACATTTCTAGATATTTAAATAGAAATTCTGTGTACCCTTAAGTGTTTATAAGTGCTTAAACTGTCTCTTAGTTCGAGGTCTTCTCGTGCTTAACAGGTTTTTGTACTTGTATGTAAAGAAGCAGATATGTTTTTCTATAGTTTATTTCAGATTCCCTTAAATTTTCTAAAATTAATCCCCACCACAACTAGTGAGGTAGGGGTGGGCACGACCCACCACAGACAACCCAGTGTCCCAAAAAATAATGTCAATTCAAAATAATTAGGTACTTATATATATATATATATAAATATACTCACGATTTTGTACTTGTATGAAAGAAGCAGATATGTTTTTATATAGTTTCTTTCAGATTTCCTTAAATTTTCAAAAAATAATCCCCACCACAAGCATAGACGTAACTAGTGACGCAGGGCTGGCAACGACCCACCTCAAACAACCCAGAGTCAAAAAATAATATCGATCCAAAATAATTATTTTTATATATTTACAGTTTTTAATCGGTCAAACGGACGGCCCCACCTAGCTGCAGAAATCCTAGTTACGTTTATGATTACCAAGGGGGAAAATCCTGTGATCTTCACATGACCATAAACTTACGAGAATGCACATGATTGTAGATTTTATTTTCTTATTAAGGAACCACTAATTAAACTTTATATGAAGAACCTCTACGTTTCAGCTCCATAAATTGAGTGCTCTTGGTAATGAACTAAAATGTCCAAGGCGTATAGGTATTAATAGTTAAATTAATGTTATATTTGTAGATTTGCTATATTATTAACTTTCTTTGATACCTAATGAAACAATTAAAATAATGATTTCTATCTTCAGCGTAGTCTCTGAGAAAATAGGCTGTCATCACAGACTGACGATGATTCAGTATTTAATTTTTTTCTTCAGTTTTGACTCTAGTCCTGTTCTGTGGTCATTTAGGATAAGCTTTCGTTTATGGAAGTTAACGTTGTGAATTTTTGGCTTCGTACTTTGTTTTGAAAATGCTATTATGAATATTGAATATCTGAAATCAATAATCAGCTACTCCAAAAACTTCAAATGTACCAATTCCAATCGACCGGCAAACGTTTTTTGAGCGACAAGAGCTTAACATAGCAAAGTATTATATTTTTAAATTGACCGCATAGGAGAGTGAATTGAAAAGTTGTCTCGAACGGAAATAATAGGGTACCTATTTGACTGATGTCGATATTTTTTGTAAAAATGTTTTAAACCTACAGAGAAAATAATAATGCATTTAAGAAAAAATTAATCGAAACTTCTGAACAGAAAAAGTGTTAATTGTCTTGTACATTAAATTGAAAAAGTTATTATGAATTCACTTTCCATACAAAAAAATAAGAAACTTACAAAATTTAACGAGATACTAAAAATATTTAATAAACTCCCTTATAATGAATGCTAAATACGGGTCAGTGACGTCATAAACCAGTTGTGTTTTGTATGGAGCGTTTTCGCGCGAATCGTAGTTCGTCAGTTTCAAGTCGTTACAACTTTGTAATGAAAAGTCCTAGGTATATTTATTTTAACCGCTTTTAATTTTGTTACTTATTCGATTTTAGTAACAAAAAAATATAGTCAAATACCCTATTATAATAATGCAGTTGAACTTCACTCATATATTCACTGATTTATTAGTGTCATCGTGCAAAGTTTCATTGTTGTGTTACTTTGGTTCCAAGTTTATACCGATTTATTCAGCTCTTGTCAAAATGAATACCTTTTAGGCTCTTTGCGAGTTTTACGTGTTTTTTTTTTATAATCGTATCGGGCTTGCAAATCAATGGGTTAGTTTGTTACATGTGTGTATATTTTGTTAGTTTGTTACATGTGTGTAGAGGATACAACGAGAAACCGTTTGAATAATTTAAACAGTTCCATGGAAATAGCATTTAAAAACTATTATGAAAAATAGCCTGACTTTTCATAAAAAAATACTAGACTTTCCGTTTGTCCGATTGACGATTTAAACAAAACTTTTAAGCATCTTCGTTTTTCATTTTCTTTAAATGAGATTGTCATTTTTATTCTTGAAATCTTGAGCCTAATACTATTTGCTTATTTTATACATATCCTCCCGGACACTGATCAAAATACATAAAACTTTAAGAACTAGCAACGGAGTATAATTATTAGAAAGAAATTCCAAACTTTTTACCTTTATAAGCATAAAACTCTAAAAACAATTACGTACCTAAACTTCTTTCAATCCGGACAAGTGTTGACCTCCATCGAGTAAAAAACTGACGTTTTTACCTCATAGTGGACCTCGCTATAGCTCAGTACCCCTATAACGTCCCCTCGGTCGTCACGGGCCCAGTTATTAGCATGTGACACAATAGCTACGCGTAACCCACCTTTAACCCCAAGTCCAAACCTATTAACACACAATGCGCCCACCTGTCAACTGGGTCGATCCACAAACGACTATAGTTAAATCGAAAACCAAATTAATACTGCGCATCGTAAAATTACAACAGCCGCTTTGTAAAAGAAGTCGTTTTTCAAAGTTCCGCACCTCACGCTAAAGAAACGTTTACTGACTTTAAGGGCAAATAAAGTAGTTATTCGAAAGTTTATTTTTTTTATTTCGAGTATCATGTGAGGCATCTATTGAAAGAGCATTAAGATTCAGCATTGAGAGCAAAGGATTATAAGAAAAATAAAACTATTTTTTTTTTCAGAATTCTGTATAAAATAATTCTAGAAATATTGCTTGAAATGTCCATAAAAACATGTATCAAAGCAAAACTGCTCTGCAAAGTTTACTGAAAAAAATAATAGCAATGCTTCTAGATCTGATACTATAAAAGCTACACTAGGAAAAATACGTCAATGGTGAAAAATATTATTATTATTGATAAATACCTAAGTTATACCTTAAGTTTTTACATGTAGAATATGAAATTCTAATGTGCCATAAAAGTAGGTTTTTATGGCAGTAAAGCAGCTAAGAATTTTTTCTGCTAAGACGATTTTGCTAAGAAATTAGCAGCAAAATCGTTTTAAACATCAAAATAACTTGTATGACAATCCTCTTATGGCGTATTTTCGTATCGTTAAATGATTTCTCATCAAGTTACTTTCGCGTAATTATAGCGTATCTCGTCGAGGGCGGGATGCGGTACAAAAAATAATGACCATCATGGTCACTTTTTTCTGTGAAACAGTATTCGTGCCGCCAAAATTAAATTTTGGGCGGCACGAGTACTATTAAAATTCAAAACCTAATAAGGTGTTCGCCGCGTCGCGTCGTATCGCTTTGATGATGCCGCGCAGCGTTTGATGTGCGAACTCTAGGGGAAGCTTAACCTTTGCTTTAACATTGATAATTATCGACAGCGTTTAAAAGTTTTACTCTTTATAAAGAAATAGTCCTATTTAAATAATATATATATATATATATATATATATATATATATATATATATATATATTGTTTTTAACTCCGGTCTAAAATCCCTACTTAGTAATATAAATGTGAAAAGGTTTTTTGTTTGTAATTTAATAAGTTTTTAGGAAATGAAGCAATCTTGAATGAAGAAACCCAATTTTGCCCACTAATAGTATACTAAGGACTAATAATTTTTTTCATATCAGAAAGTTTCTTAAGGAATAATAAACAACACTTTTCATAGGATGCCGCTCTCTAAAACGACTTTTTAATCAAATCATCAACTATTTATTCGTACATATTCACACCACAATTAACCGCTGCAAAATAACCACCTAGAGAATATAAAAAATTGGTCATAAATAACTTTTTATTCAGAGGAAGTAGTAGTAGTTCATAAAATAACCAATTATGGGAAAATTATTTTAATGTTAATTTATTTGCGTATATTATTAGGTGATTAAGTAATCAGGAAATATATTATCGTATTAGCTTTTGCCAAAAAATCGTGTAGATAGACTTTGAAAAAACTCGATGACCTTGAAAAAAGATAGGACGACCTTGAAAAAAACAAGATGTCCTCAAAATGGAAAGTCGAATTTTCATATGTAACGTCTGTAATTGAGCCACTGCTTCCTACAGATGCCTACCTTAATATTCTAAGTCAAACGGTCTTCAATCAAACACCTATAACAGATATCGAGGTGATTTCACGTGTGTTGTTTATTTTCCTTTATATGCAACAAAAAAAAGCCATAAAAATATGAAATATTTTAAAAAATGACAATTTATTAAGTGAACATTGTTTGCTCACTCCTTTTTGGATATAAATGAAATTACACTTAAGTGCCAACAGAATTTGTACTACGATGGCTTTGTACACATTTAGGTATTTACAAACATTTTACATATTTACAACGTGAATATATTGCCTATTATATCTTTCACGAGCGCGAAATATGAAGCATATTTAAAAAAAAAAAAACAAGATAATCGCTATAGTTTTCCAGTAATCTTCTATTCAGATTTTACTGTTTTTCATGGTTTTCGAAGCAGTACTTTCGGAACTAGGGAAGTCGTTTGTTTCATTTTCACAGATTTCTTGGTATTTTTTGAAATATGCAATTTGGAATTATGAAAAAATATTTTTGTATTCCGCGTAACAAACCCTTTCAAATGATATCTCACGTGATAGATAAAATTTTAAAAAAATCGAGTACTTTATTTCTACTCTCTTTATTGCTTAGATATATTAGGCAGTAAGTTTTTAGCCACAACTTCGGGACTTTTCTAGAAAGATTCTCGAAACTTCTAGAAGATAAGTACCAGACGTCCTAATGAATTGGACGTTCAACTATTAGAACGCCTAATTGGGGAGGATCCCCGACTAATGACTCGTTCAATTGGCAAATGAGCTACACTGGAGTCATGACACCATAGAAACACATTTGCACGGTGTGTGGATACCCATGAGTTGCCATCATATCACCTTCAGTGGAGAGTTAATACTTTTCAACAGTTATTGACATTGAAACGTAACTTTGACTGGCTGAATCTGTTAGTAACTGGCGATGAGAAGTGTGTTATATAAGTTAACCATATACGCAAAAGTTTGCGTTAGGAGGTATCCAAACTTGCCACAAGGGTGATGCTCAGCTGTTGGTGGAATGTGAAGGGCATTATTCATTGGGAGTTGCTTCTAGAAGGATCTACAATTAATGCAGATATTTACTGTGAGCAATTGGACAGATTAACTAACAAATTGAGTAGTCGACAGGATCGAGTTTATTTTCTACATGATAAGGCTAGACCACATGTTGCGAAACATACTTGTGATAAATTAGAGGAGCTCGGCTGGGTTCTATTCCTTTATATACCATAGTCGCCGGACATTGCGTCCTCTGATTACCATTTATTCAGGGCTCTAAATAACATTTACATGAAAAAAAAATCAACTTTAAAGAAGATCTCCAAAACGACCTCGCATAGTTTTTTTGATTTTTGTTTAATGATGTGTATTAATCGGTCAAATTGCAAGTTTCCGAGAAAAATCGTCTCTGACAAACGGAGTGACAAGACACTTGAGTGATCTTGTAAGTGTTCCATTTTTCAGTTTGGGGTACAGCACCCTAAAAAGTATAGCGTGTTTAATAAAAGAATTTTCAATTTACTTTTTTGTCATCACAGCAAACAAAAACCTGACTGTACCCAAATAAACGCAACTGAGAGAAATCGTTTGAGAGATACTAAAATAAAAATAATTTCACAATTTTTCTTACTTTTACATCACAAAATATAAGACATATTGGGAAATTCATTTAAGTATATGCGGACTAGAAGTTTAAATATGAAAAGGAAATCCGTACGAGATTTAAAAAGTCCTACTCGTTTTTCGTATCTAGTAAATGGTAAAAAATAGTTAAAAATCCAAAAAATCCTACAGCAAAAGTTTCATCAAACAATGAAAAAAACAGACTAATTTACGATACGTATTTTAGAAATCAGGGGACTCACTTCTGTTTCCACAAAATAACTCTTGAAAAAAGTAAATCTAACGTACAATCATTTATCTAAATTGTGCTTGGCAAATGCAAAAACTACAAATTAATAAACCGCAAAACTAACTACACCTGTCGTAATTACGAAAAGCATACATTTTTTGCAACGAATGTCTTTTTCCTGAAAATAATGCTGAAGAATAACTCTTTCTAGTCGCGTACACAGAATATTTGTTAATTTTTTTTCGGATTCCTCTCAAAAGATATCACACGAAAAGAAACTTAACGTTTCATTATTGTAACATTACGACACATGTAAAATTTCTTTATCACCGGAAACTCCATGAAGAAAAAAATTAAAAATCACTGAATTAAAATTATGGTAATTTTTTCTGTGAAATAATACTCGTCTCGCCCAATATTTAAAGGTATTCGCCGCGTTTTGTCGTATCGCATTGATGATGCCGCGCGGCTCCTATTCGTGCGAACTCTGCACGACGCTTAAACTTGAATGTAATCATATTATTTTATACTCAGAAATCTATAGAAAACTCACTGTAATAATTTAACAAGCAGGCTGTACATTGTTCTAAATTAATTTTTTATTTATTATATATATATATATATATATATATATATATATATATATATATATATATATATATATATACACATATACATATACATATAGAAACAGGCATTAATTTATGAACTAAAATTGATGCCTGTTTCTTTTCACTACTTCGATACCACAATAGAATCATATTCCTTCATTGCTTTCTTTGTATATTGAAAATTTACCTGAGCATTGAATAAAAAAAGTTGATACGAAACAAATTATTTTTTTTTATTCACCAAACCAACATTACATATTTATAAAACATATCAAAATAAAACCGACATTGTGTATTAGTACTATTAAAACTGATTTCCCATTTAAAGATTCTATCACCACGCGGTACCACTGGTTTTTCATCAAGTAATACCGCTTATCGAAGATTAAAATCATTCGTATCATCATTCGGCCCACGTGATAGCTGCACGAACAATACACTACGACAAACGAAATCATTCCAAATCTCTAGTATCAACTTCTGCAACTTCTCTTTTTCACTATAATTTTTATCTCACATCACAAGATATCTATAAAGATGCATATCTCTATATATGTGTGGATGCATTTTTATTTTCCTGCGCGATAAAATTCATTTTAAAACAGCTGTATCAATACACGATTTTTTTTTCACATAACTGGTAAAATTGGTGCCCCATTGACCTAGATGGTGAAAATAAATTGCTCACTAACAACAATCTATAAATATTTTATAAGCCAAACATTATATATTTTGTAAGCCACCAAAAAACGAATACCTAATTACCTGGATTAAATATAGCACAATAAACATAAATGTGAACGTATGGGATGTGATAAGAGATTGTGACACATTTCGACAAGGACATGATCAATTATTATTAATTCAAGCATAATATTCTCAGAAATGTAACTTGGAGCATAGTTACGATTCAAAACGGCTTTAGAAACTGGCGTTTCGTTATTTATTCAGTGCAACCATACGAGGGTGAGACGCACAAGGGATTGACGTTGAGAGATTTTTAATAGCTAACTTTGGTAACGATCAATGTAATTTAAGCTTTTTAAAAGTTTAACTACATTTAAATGCATTAAAATGGCCCAATTCTTTGTTGTAGCAAAATAAATACGCCCCAATTCTTTGTTGTAGCAAAATAAATATTCGTGAATTGCACAAAATTGTTTCTATAGGTCATTTGGACACAAATTTTGTCTGCAATGCAAAAATAACAATACGTTGAGAATCGCTGTTGTTTATTTATTTGCTATGATTTATATTTATCTTTTATGGGTTATTTTATTTGTTTGAAATTATTTACTTATCATATATATTATTTTCCTTGTTTTTGTGGCAACTCCATATCTCCCTTGATTATTCATCAAAATTAAAGATTCAAACATCATTTTAAAGCTAAAGTACCCCCCTATTGACGAAAAATATACAAAAAGGTTAAAATTAATATTTTTGTTAAAAAATTGATTAAAACAATTTGTTCAATTTGTTTCATTTTATATCCGGTCTTATGATCACCATTTCCATCTGAGATGGAGAAGATAATTCCAAAATCAGATATAAACTGTGATATAAAACGAAAATTATGACGGATCAGAAGCCAAAAAAACATTTGTATTATTACACCATTTCAAATGGAATCGCACACTGATCAATATTGTTTATACCGCACAAATGTTTTCGTCGTTCGAGTTTTTACTCTACGTTCTCAAATATTGCAGGCTGTAACTGTAAAACGTGCAATACAATGCTGAGAATATTTCCCGAAATAAGGTTCAACATGGAGGTGATCCCCAACTGAACGAAAGGAAACTGAATCCTGAAGGGCTCGATGCCTGTAGACGAGTCAAAAACCTACTTCTTGGAAATGTGAGGACAATAATCGAAACTGTAAAACTTCTGAGCTTTGACGTAACTAAAATGTACTGTTTGAGTCTAGAACAGCACTGCGAACCATCACATTATTTGAGCTACCAGAAGATCTAGCGACGCCATGACAAGAACAACTTTTTTACATTCGAACTATGACGTAGGTACACCTCTATGAGCCACAAGAAAATCTAGTGACTGCATGACACACTTCACATCAAAAATAAATTAATTTCACAATATTTGGTCACCACATAGTGAATAATAACAGCGACTGAAAATAAAAAAAATTGACATTTTTTTACAAATTTTCCTGGTATCTTTCCTATAACTGACAATATCTAAACTGAGATCGCATTAAACTATAGTTAATTACAAGATATATCACTTTATATATTGCTATTCCCATAAATTATGCATTTAACGATAACCTCGCACTATATTCACATTGATCACAGAATTAATAAGCAATTCTAGTGCTATTACAGTAGCACAATTACCGGGACATTTTCCTGTGAACACAATGCGAAAGGTGTCATTCAAATGGAAGTAATAACCCAGTAAAATGAATGAACATACATACGCTTCTAATTCAGACTGTTCTCTTTTGATACCGATTTAATGCAAGTGAGCGTGTAAAACGCGGGTAAAACCTTTTACTTACGAGTCGACATCCTATTAAGGATGTCGACTCGTAAGTAAAATCCAGGAATAAAAAATAAACTTGAACAAGATATATCTTATTTTTAGTATTAACAAATAAACCAACTTTAATCTAAAGCAAAACATAAAATAACAAACAATTTTTTTTATTCAAAATAAAATTCCATTTCATTAAAATGTTGATCAAAATCAAGGAGGCTAATTACGGGGGAATCGCCAAGTTCCTGGATTATAGATAACTCTAACCACCACACATATACTAAAACAGTAAAGCTTAAACCATACATTGTTTAAGCTTTACTGTTTTAGTATATGTGTGGTGGCTAGTTATCTATAATCCTGGGACTTGGCGATTATCCCGTAATACAAATAAGTTACAAACATATTTAAAATTTTTGTAACTATTATCTACCTGTCTGTCTGACTTTATACGCATCACACAAAAACTACAACACTCCAGATAGAGTTTGTTATAGACGAAATTACTGTGTTTTCTCTATCGATATAACAACGTCCAAAGTGAATATATGAAAAAAGAAATCGATCATGTGCAAATTATATTTGAACAAATAATATACCATGCCATCAGTTCCCCATTTAAATTATTAATAGTAATGCACTTCACCCATCTTCTGTCCTACCCGCAACCGATGGCACCAATGCCGTATCACATCGCGTTGCGCGAAACTGAGTGAGAAGCACTTCGACTGAAAAAAATTTAAAATTTTGAAAAACTTGTAAGGACACAAACTGTTCCTTAGATCGTGAGAAATATTTTTTGTCCAATAACTTTTTCTCTAAAACAGATGTTTCAGCAGTTATAATTAAATAAACAATTTAGTTTGTTTTTAACAATTAATCGCACCAAAATTGTTCAATCTTGATAACTTGGTTCAGTCTATACCTAATTCTCATTATCTTTTTAAGTGTTTTTATCGTAAAACCATAAAAAATACATCACATGTATTTATTGAATTCTTACCTTCAAGAAGTTTTCATTTGATATTTACAAGATCCTCTGAGGCGATCGTAGCAGCATATGTTTGAGTCATTTATTGGGTTGGCAACTTAAAAACCCGCCACTTTTTTATAGGGTATATAAAGAGCGTGACGTTCGAGCTTCTGTTCAGTTTGCAATTGTGTAATCGACGAGTAAAGAATAAATACAAAAAATGTATCTCGATATAAACTTTGAGTGCTCTCGCTTCATGAATTCTGTTTAGGGTAAAAAGCCAGCAAAGCAACACACGGGTGTTCTCT
The DNA here is from genome assembly GCA_039881145.1 of Druceiella hillmani. Lineage (NCBI taxonomy): Eukaryota > Metazoa > Arthropoda > Insecta > Lepidoptera > Hepialidae > Druceiella > Druceiella hillmani. Next base: position 29,458,405 of record JAYKKI010000006.1, read on the forward strand.
CTTACAAAACAGCCAAGCACTAGTTCCCAAGATTCAAAGAAGGGAATTTTGATCTGTCCAATAAATTTCATCCAAGGCGACCTCCTATTATTGTTAAGGGAAAATTAAAAAGCTTTATTGAAACAGATCCCAAATTGAGTCAGCGTTTTTAGGCAGACCTAATTTTATGTTTTCTTATTACAGTGGAAAAACAATTTCATGCTTTGAGAAAGAAATGGACATATTCCGTTTGTCATGAGCTATGTCACATGAGCTAATACCCCTTCAAGTTCAGAGGAGAGCTAATGCGTGCTTGGAGCTACTGAGTTTTCATAGTACCAATGAGTGGCTAAAGAATCTGGTTGCAGGAGATGAAAAGTGTGTGGTTTATGTCAATTTTTTGCGTAAACGCCAGTGACCAGGAAATGGAGAAAAGGTGTACCTACACCAAAATATAACATAGTACAAAAGTTACTTTTAAGTGTGTGGTGGGGTATAAATGGAGTTATTCATTGGGAACTCATTTCAGCTAACAGCACAATTACAGTTAAGATTTATTGTGAACAATTGAGCAAATTCGTTGCTAAAAGCAAAGTTTATTTTTCACACGTAGAAAAAGTAACGCGTGAAAAACTACTATCACTTGGATGCAGTGTGCTACCTCACCCACTCTCCAGATCTTTCGTCATCTGATTACTCTCTGTTTTGCACTCCGTCTAATAATTTATGCCATAGAAAATGTAAAGACGAAAGTTATATCAAAATCTAACTTCACCGGTTTTTCAATAAAAGGCCCAAAGATTTCTACAAGGACGACACTTTAGCTCTGCCTACACGTTGGCGACAAGTGTTAGATACCGACGGTGTTTATATAATTGACGATTGATTTTATTGGCTACATATAAAAAGTTGAAAAAGTTTGTGCACGTAGATGACGAGTTTATAAATTGCCAACTAAATATTTGGCCCCAATCTTAGATAGGCCGTTTTAATATAGTTAAACTATGATATATTTTAGGATTTTAATGAAAGTAAAACCTATTTACATTAAACGATTTCGTTTTAAATTAATTATTTTTGTAATGAAAGTTAATTTTATTGAAGTAAGTAATCATTAATATTAAATTTAAATATTTATTTATCACAGTTAGACACAATTAGATTTGAACCAGCGTCCTTTCAGACACTATTCGAATGTTAAGGCTCCATCAAAATTTAACAAAGGCAAACTCTACCCTTGCAAATATTTGTATTCACAAGGCGGCCATCTTTGCAAAACCACCCCATGGCCGATTATTTTGTAAATGAACCCTTAATTTTCTCACAGTGTTCAAATGTTTGAAACCATTTGACCGCAATCTCATTAATGTCTATTAATATATTGCATGCGGATAAATGCCTTTAAATGTGACATCATCGCAATAAACTTACATCTCTAGATATGTGTACAAAGGATAAAGTTTGTTTGTTTAACAAAACGAGCGCACCACTGAACTGATTCTGGGTTGTATTTTTTACCATCGTACAGATTATTTAATCGCAAATATTTAATAACATATCGTACGCTAATTAATAAAGTGACCTAACTCTAAAAACGCAGATTTTTTAGTTTACTTAAAACATTTAATTGCAAATTAGTAAGTAATACACATAAGCTTCGATTTTTGGGTCCAAAATTACCAAATACATTAAGAGCGATGCATAATGATAGCCAAAAAAATGAAACTAGAGAATCCTCGACATCTTCGAAACGATAAAAACAGATTCCTAAAACGGAAGTCGATAAATTAAAATCTATTTGTGCATTCTGTATAAAAATATACAGAACGATTGCGTATAACATCATTAGAAACTTAATAAATTCTTTATTATTACTGCTATTTATTACTCATATGAAACACTTATATTTTTTATATATAATACCAATATTACAAAGTATGTATGGAAACGAGTCACAGTAAGGCACGGTTAGACCAAATCCAAAAATATCGAGATCCTTAGTAACAATCAAGGAAAAAAGGTACTGAAATAAATCAGACTCCGTCAACACTGGCTACCCCCGCGTTCTTACAAGATTACGCTATATTATAGTAGTCAGATTACTAAAATGTAAAATGTTATGTTTTTATAACAAAAAAAAATTATGCGTGCTAATCGCTCGAAGAAGGAAGGAAAACTTCTTTAATAAAGCACGTTCGGCGTCCTTTATCTTCATTATTATAGTAATCGGGTGATTTCACATCGCCAGCAACTGATATACGTATTTCGTGACGCCTTTATTCCGTTCATGGCTACCGTGTATATACGCGTTTATAAACACGAAATAGCATATAGATCCTTTAACAAAAAGGCCTGCAAGATAACATAATATACGTATGCACCCCCAACTAACTATATTACGTACGATAATTTAAAATACAAGTTACGTGGTGTCGTTTCACAGTATAATTAGGTAGGCGGTCTCCAAGTCAAACGTGAGAACCTCGAGTGACATTGCTCTATTCTGCAATTAGCCTGTACAGTAAACGTTACTAGCAAGCTTCACACCGGTTCTTACTGCACAACTATTAATTTATAGTCGTAATTTATCGCAGTGTTGGTACTCGAAGCACATTAATAACGTTAAAGTATGGTAATAACGAGTGTTTAATTTCTGCGCTATTAAAAAATTAAACATGAAAAACGCCAGTGGCTAGAAAGATTGCGACGACATTTAAAATTATTACTTTTAATTATTAACTTAAATATTGTCTTAATTTTGTTTAAAAATCCGAAATCAATTTATATTTCATCAAAATCAAAAAATATTTTTTGGAGTTTACTCCTCAAGAATGGATTTTCATATATAGCGCCCGGTATAAAGTTTTATGAAGAGTAAAATAAGAAGTTCTGAGCATTTCAAAAAGTGTAACCCTTAGATGGCCTCTCCGCGCAACATTTCTGCGTATCTTTAAAGTCAAATATCAATATGTTTATTTGGCATTTTTTTTTGTTGCGTGTTTTATTTTGCGGTACATTTCAAAACACCGTGGCACGCATTCACCAAGTACACACGCGTGGTGTTCAATTGGACATGATATTAATTACTTTACTTAATTTTATGTTTTTTATTTAACATTTTGTTGAGGTTATTTATTCATTATTTTAACATTGTTCCCAAAAATAATAAATAAGAAACATCCTACAGTGGGAGTTCATAAGATTTCTTTAAAAAAAAATTGTGCGTGTCAACTCTGACGCGCGACTGGAGTTTACTCCTTAAGTACGATTGTCTTCGAATGTATAAAATAGGTAACAATGTATTAGCTTACTCTACCCTCACTTTAAATTAACAGACATTTTTACTTTGAAAATTGACATTTACCTCGAAAGCCTTACGTTTTCAATCAATCGATTAAAATATTGCCAAAAGTGGAAAAACTTTATGTGCCGAGAGCGCTTACTGAACGCAATGCAAAACGCGTTGCGTTCAGACCCCGTTGCGTTCAGTTCTATGCAATATTCATTAACCTGAAAATGATCACGTGGTAGCGAAAAGACAGCGCTAGTTTTGTCTGTTTAATTTTTTTCCGCAACATTCAACCTCAGATACACATGTAAGGACTCCTTTCAATGTATATTTGTCTCACTACTGCTTACAATATGCTTATTATGACCATTGTCTTCAATATATCGAAACAACAGCACGCGCCGAATGTCCAATTGACGTCACGCGACTATTAGGTCAATGTTAGGTGACAATACTACCCTATATGCTTGGTCAAAAACAATAGCTACTTTTTTAGAGCAAAACATTGTTTTTTTTTTATAAAATGTGTACCTAAAGATTTATATTATTGCGAATACATCTTTATTTGTAACTCATATGAATGAAGCATGAAAACTGGTTTAATTAACAATAACCATTAGGAACCTATAAACATTTAAGGGGATACAGCTTTTCTTTTAAAGTATTTATTATAACTTTTCTTTTAGAGTAGTATTTTCCACTATAAACACATATTGTCTCTAGTATATAATAACACTTATTGCACGCGTGAAAATATCGCGAATTTATTAAAAATATGAAATTGACAACCATCGCTATAATTTTTTTTTCGGTAAATCCCTAGTAACGCTGCTTTATTAATAATTTTGACTTTTAACTGTTTCGGAGATAGGGATAGGGTGTTTTTTTATATTTTCAGGAGTCTTTCTAAAACTATCTTACAAAAAATTCGGAAAAAAATAATTTAGGGAACCTTGTAACTCGTCCTTTCGATGCCCCCTTACGACTCAATAATTTAAAAAAATGAAAGTTTACTTTGACCCCTATAATATTTTTGAGTGTTAATTATTGAGATATAATTATCACTATACCAAATTTTAAGTTACTAAGTGAAAAAGTTTCTGAGAAAAACAGACTCGTGACTCATCTTTTAAGGCTTTCGTTTTTTTTTCTCTTAAGCAGGAAACCTTAAAAAATTCATAATTTTTCCACATTTTTAATTTACTTTGTCATGTGTAAATTTGCTTTATGCTCCAGAATCTCGTACGTGAATACAAACAGTCAGCTACTTGAAAGCACCATACTTGTTGCAAAAATACGAATCCACGCGACAAAGCGAATGCCGCCTTCGCAGCGAGCTGGTTACTGTATGTTATGTAACAAAAAGGTCGCTGTTTCGATGCCCGATAACGGACCGCGATTACTACGAACACGGCTGCGGCGGCTGTCACTAAGTAGTCGTAAATATAACGTGCTTGCTGACAGTATTCTAAAGAAAATGAAAAACAGAGCCTTTACAAAACCGCCTGCTTTTCTGTCATTCTGCTTACACATCAATCACTGTACTTAGTTCACAAGCTTTGCAGACGGCCTTTTTTAATTCGAAGTGTTTAGTAAAACAATGCAAACTACATCGTCACTGTCATTCTGCTTATACATCAGTCACTATTCTTGGTTCATAAGCTTTGTAGACGGACTTTTCTAACTCAAAATTGTTTAATAAAACGATACATATTACATCGTCACTTGACTGCGCGCAAAGGAGGATTACATTTTTCTCAATGTATAGTATGTCCTTGATTATCTTATAAATCCATAACGACTTAAAAGATTTTAATATATGGAGTGTCCATATATTGTTCTTGATCCCACAGGTAACATATTTATTTATTTGACAACTTTAATATTCATTACATATGCCGAATATATTGCTACAGGAGCTATCTCTTCCAGTCAGATATAAACTTTGATTCGTTTTGCATAATTCAAAATATTTTCAATCTATGTCATCAATTCGCCTGCTGTACACTCCACTGCAAAGCCGATTAGAATCCGGCTTCATTATTTGGAGCACACACGAAGACGTTCCTCATCAGTATATGGGACACTCCTTTTTCTATTTCCTATTTCCTACCGATTTCCTCGTATGCTAGGTTTCCATTCCTCGCCACTCTGAAGAGATGAAATTTATCTTCCAGCTATTAAAACGAAAATTCTATGCTTTTCCAGTTATCTAAAGGAAAATGTATTATTGAATAGACTTTCATTCTTCATGTCTGACAATTTCATGCACTCAAGCAATCAATCATAACCTGATTGTTTTACCACAATTGCGTGATTTGTTTGTGATACGTGAAAGTAAATTTGTCGAATTGTGTCATCGTTATATTTTGTAGTTCTTGTGTACTTTTGAATTCACGTTTAATATATACTTTCTTTTGTTTTAATTTGTTAAACCATCACTGACTTATCGTTACGAATAGGTAACTTGTAATCTATCGATAAATGTATGTATGTAAATAAATAAATACGTTTAGAAAAATTAGTTGTTTGATAGAATTTAAAATAAAAGTTGCATATAAATGTAATAACAGCAGTACATAAAGTGTATATAAATTGTAAATAAATGATAATTGCAAGAGCGCATAAGCCCTTCTGTGCCCTTGTCCTTTCTTTCTACGCTCATTTAGGAAAGACAAAACTTTCTCATTTGATCCTTAAATACATTTTTCCAGGATATTTTCTTGGCCTGTGGATCCAGTTGATTTCAAAGTTTCGCTGCATGGACAGTAAAGAACATAGTTACTATGTAACACCGCCGACACTCCATACAAGCGAATAGATTTAATTGCCTACACTATTACATACGTACTCGCCTGTCCTTACCCGTTTGTGTGTGTACGTAAATTATTTTAGGGCTGTCTGCAGCGCGCAGGTAAAGAATACTTGCTTTCACTACATATCGGTCTCGATCGTTGCGAGCAATCGTATCAATCGAACGAGTTGATAGTGGCTGTTTATCTTTCTAACCAATAGCGTGGATTGAATGACTGTCTCGAAACTACTCTGGCGCAGTAACTTTGTACTGGCGCGCACGTCTTTATTATTACCTAATTGTAAAAGTGGAATTATATAGATAAATATTTTATACCATACATTTAATTGTGTGAAGTGATTTGATAATGGTAATATTAAGATATAATTTGAAAAAACGTACTTAGTGGTGATCCTAAAAACGAAATAAAATCTTAAATAAAAATAAATTGTATATATATATGTATGATACACTGAAATATTTGCTTCATGTGAAAGATCTCTTAATAAACAATATAATAAACCAATGGCCGACACTACAAGGATACGTTTGCAAAACCACATCGCGTTCAAAGAAAACAATGACTTTTAAGAACAGATTAAAATTTAAAACTGCTCATTGACATGTTTGTAGACTTAAAATTATATGTACTAGCTAAATAAATTGGTGATACAAAACAAAATTATTTACAACAAACAAAAAGAAGGAAGACAAAACAATCTCCTATCCTTAGTCTTCTAAAAAAATCTTCTTACTTTCTAAAAAACCGTACACAGCACAATACCGGACCGTTATATTGAATTATTATAAACAGTTATCAATTAAGACTGAATTACACAAGTTAAACTAAACCCAACATCGCAAAATTGAACAAATCACACGTGCACGCAGCAAGCGGTAACCTAGGAACGCGTACCCTTGATCGTACTCGTTATCTGCGGGTGACGTTAAACTGGCGGGGGGGAGGTGAGTGTCGCTTCTTTACGCAGTAATAGTTAATATTCTTTGATAAAACTAACAGAACTCTACGTTGTGTGTAAACACTTTTGGTAACAACAGCGTTTATACATATTTTGATACTACTCTTTGAGAAAAAAACATCCGACTAACAAAAGTTGAGTAATATGAGTTTAGAGAACCAGCGAATTCCTATGGCTGGATCGTAGCGAATCTTACCAATTCTCAGCGAATGTTACCAATGGTTTTCGAATGATGATAAGTATAGGTACTTATGTATTTGTACACAATCTATTACATATGTTGTCCGCTGCAAATACTCGTTGCACGAATTACCTCCATTATTGCATGCAACCTTGTAATAGTGTAATCTGGCTTGTTTACAATTTTCAGTTTGTTTTTTACGGAGTGATATTTTCCAATTTTTTGGAATGAAGTTCCTTATCCCACGTTACACACTTGGCGTATGAGATTTAGCCCGAAAGAGTGTAAGATTTCGACCCACAATTTTGCTACAGCCTTAAAGGTGTAAGATTTCGACCGACACTTTTGCTACAGTATAAGCATTTACTTGTATACAAGCGTATGCCTATGTATTACTATTAAAAATATTACTAAAGTAAAGATGTGCGGCGTGCGCATCAGCTGTATTCATTCAAGCGTGTGTGTTTAACAATCCGTGCGCGCCATAATACTCATAACATCTCGTCACTATTTTCAAACGTGTCATTGTTATAAATAAAGAATGAATTGCGATTCAGTAGAAGTTGAGGATGTTGATGATAAAGTCAGGTAAGTACCAGTTTTAACGTGAAAATAAATGGATGATTTATTTTAAACTTAATTTTTTGTATCATATTTTATTTACGTCGACAAAAGTTTACACACATATTAACTGATATCAAAATCAAATTATGCAATGCTGTTCACGTATTACGCAAGTTTTGTTTAATTAAAAGATCTTGCTCGAGTCGCTTCATTGCCGTTATAATTTTTTCATAACTTACAATTAACGATGTCTTATCATACTAAAATATTGTTATTCCATGTAGATTATATACATCTTTTATTTCAATAGCGAATTAACTAATGGATCGACGACTGAGACACGATTAAAGATCAAAAAATAAAACACAATTTTATAATCGTTGCTTCATTTTTTTTTAATTTTTAATTTAATAACTTTCAAACGTCGTTAAGTTATTTAATTGTGCCTGTGATATAACACTTAATATATAGAGAAAGGAACTTCGTTCCAACCGAGTGTCCCATGACACCTCTAGTTCTTTTTAATTTACTTGTTATTAGTCTTTTTTAGTTTACGAGTCTAGAGTTTCTAATTTTATAAAAAAAATCGCGAATAATAAAAACGGAACACTCAGCGTGCGAATCATATACGCGAATGACCATACTTTTGTGGCAGAATAAGAATTTTCTTTGATTATTTCCTAACAAACTGTCATTGTATACCCACATAAGCCTAACTTGACGGTGGCACACCGCTACCCAATTCCCACCCAGGTCGCCGTCAGTCGTCAATTCCACTAGAGGCGTGAAGGCGCAACGCGCGCGGCTGCGGTCTCGCCAATGCGCGGAGCGAGCGCCACCGACGCAGGGTTGCCACCACATTTATATCCGATTGCATAAAACAAATGAAATAATAAAACTTCGGCAGAAATAAAAATACTACATCGAAAATAATCAGTTTTTATAAAGAATATTGTTTGTATAAACAAAATGTTATTTCAGTGTTAGTACGAATTGACAAATCCAAAATCCGAAATTTAAAATTTAGATTAAGCAAGCACATTTAAATCCTCACGATCGAGAAGCAGATGCGTTAAATAATTATTATATTTGCAATATGCTTGAGCAATGCCTAAAGCTATGAAAAATGTTTCTAACCCTGGTGTGGTTTATTTCAGAATTCTGGGATTCCGAAAGTAACGACTCTTCAGTCGATATCCTTTTTGCTCTTTCAGTTTATATTTCATACGGTGCACAAAATTAAAAAAAAATTCCGAAAAATTGTTTCCATCTAAAATTGTTATATGAATATTTTTAGTGTTACATTGAGACATGAGTTAATATGCTTTGTCATTGTGACGAATTTCTAGTTTCTGAGAAAATATTTGTCGACATTTTTAGCAATATTAGAGAATTATATAAAAATTTAAAACAGATTATGCTGAAATCCTTATAAATCGTTCTTTCCAATGACTCCAGGAGAAAGAAAAGTAAAAAATCATTTGCATTTTTACCCCCTTCCAAAATATCCAAATAAATGAATATGTTTTAGGGTTAACTATAAAATGTATTTTAGAATTAATTACTTTGAGATACATGCAAGTTACTATATGCTTTAAGACTATTCTAAATTTCAAATTTTTGCGTCAGTGTTTCTAAGGAAAACGGCCGTGACAGACGGATGAACACGTAAGTGGTCAAGGGTTCCGATTTGTTCCTTTTGAGGTATGAAACACTAAGATGTATTAAAATTACCACATTAAAAATGATAATGAAAAATTTTATAAAAACGTTCTATTAAAATCGTTTTCTAAATTTCCTAATTTTTCTACATTTTCCACTGTGTACCAACGCCGTACTTAAACTTTATACAAATTCAGAAAGACCTTAGTTATTACGGTTGTGCTTTATTATCCAAACTATATAACTTATTATCCAATTATCGAGTGACTGAAAGAGATTCTTACCCCACCAACAAGACCTAAGAAAAATTTTCCCACAACGTGCCAACCCTACGGCCCGTGAAGGTCCGCGGTTCACCGCACCCGCTTCCGCAGTCCACAGAGCAGCCTGCGCCCAGTCGCTCTACGTGTGACACGTACACGGTCGCGAATGCCGATACCCACACATTACTCTTACTGACTCGAACAGTCTCAACTATCCAGTTTTCTTTCAAAAGGATGAACACTTTCGAGGTAAGTTGCAGGTATTAGCCCAAGATGAATTAACGTCAGAAGAAAATCATTCTGTCAGCAAGCCACTTGCTTACGTCCGAAGATATATATTTTGATTTGTATAATAAATGACGTGACGTGACGTACCGTTACACTATCCGATAGATAACCGCCGTGACCTAATAGCGATCGATACAAGTGTGACGTCAAATATCACTACTGTATTATTAGCTGTTTTATTTTCATAAATCATAATTAAATAGTTGTTTATAAAGCTAGTTTAGCCCATGAAGGTGTTTTTTATTTTTTTTTCAATTAAAAAAAATAATAAACAATCAGTTTCATTTGAACGATCAGGAATTAAGAGTCTAAATAAGCAATGCTGAAACTAAACCTGAAACAAAAATACATCAGAATCCAAATTATTTAATAACATTTCATTATTCTCTTTAATATTATCATCCTTACAATCCTTATAAGCTAACTTGATGGAAGTCATTAATTTTGGGCAGGCTTTTTTTTGCAAGAATTTCTTGGTTACATCCGTATACAATTCAATTATTTAATATGCTTCATTGTACGTCCGTCCGCTAAAAAAATTGTATTTGATATTAAGCCCACTTCCCGGTGGACATAAGACTTAAAACTTGCCACATATATTTGTTTCCGGTGACAACACTTGATGTCACACACATAACGTCAGTATATGATGATGGGGATGGAAAATGGGCAAAGAATCTCCTTAAAAATGAATCGTGGCCTCATCGAGTTTAGACTGATTTGAGTTGTCTTGATAAGTTCTTTGAGTTTCTTATTTGTAGTACATTTTAAATGAAACATTTTATTTAAAAAAATATTGTAAGTTTGTTTTACAAAAAAATTGTAAACAACCCTGTCTACCTGAGTAAAGGTTCTTGTATTTTGTGGTCCCGCTATCTTATCACATTTGTTTATTAACACTGAAAACACAAACATACTTAAATACAAGGTGATTCTCAGGTAACGGGCAAGTCTTATGGCCGGCCGATGTCCGATCAATATAAAACATAATTTTGATGCCAGCAACACTTTTTTTATATAGTTTAAGATTTTTCTTTAATTAACCACAACAACCTTAAAAAATTGTTTTCAATTTGACTAATGAATAAAAGAAATTAAACATTATTTTGTAACTACCATAGCTGTCACTTGAAAGTGGTTTTATTCTTGTTTATTAATATTAAACAAACTATAGAGAGAGAAAAACAGCGGCTGTAATCGAAATTGTAAGTTTTATAAGCATAGGACATCAATCAGCCAAAAACTTGCCCTTTTTCTGAGAGCCACTAATAAGTATTTTTAATTCCAAAAAAATTAAGGTAAACTCGGCCAGATTTGCATTTTAATCTCCTTTCGACTCAAATTTTTCAATCTCAAGCTTTTTGACTCAACAACGATTTGTAAGCAACTCAAAATAAACACGATTCTCCTAATGTTGCAGATTAGCTCAACATATCCAAAAAAATTAAACAGCTAAATAGTACGTACCACACCTATGCATTATTTCCTCGTTAAGTGTCATTTTATTTAAATCTAATCATGCTCTAATTCACTTCATATTACGTCATCCATAATATACAATATTAATATAGTATATGCCTGGTCTTAAATTGATACTTTTACAGTAATTCCAGATTGTACTAACAAAATGCGGGGTACTGGAGTAATCAAACTTTTTTAATATCTTGTTTGGACTCGGCCTATCTTCTACTTTTTTAAGCTAAAAAAAACTTAAAAGGAATATAATGAAAACGTAGAAACATCAAAAAATGTAAAAAAAAACTCTTGTTTTAAAATGTTTGTTAAAGCTTGAAACATTAGATGCGCTTTATCCCTCACTATGTACCGATGTCTAGAATGTAAACTATACCTCCCTATTTCCAGGTAAAATAAGTGTTCAACGCAATCGAACCGATTTAAGAAGAATTAAGTGGAAGCTGCTTAATCGTGGCTTGGGTGGGTTCACGCAAAATTCGAATTAAAAACTATAAATGTATTTAGGAGTAATAAAGGCCGCTCTTGATTAAATTAGTAAAAAAAACTATTTGAAAAGCATTTTACTGTGTACTGACAGGAAACACAATTCTTGATTATTTTCCCTTAGCAAGAAAATGTTCAGAATCGGAATTGCCATAATTTGGAGAGTAAATATTTATGATTTTTTGTTTGCAATTTTAGATTATTTATTAAAAATAAAATAAACAAATTGCTTACAGAGGAAGGCTGCCCGTTAACAAGGAATAATCTTAAAACGATACAAATTGCACGATGTGAAAATGAAAACAATAAAACTGGCTTTTTTTCTGTTTGCTTCGCGATAATAATTTCTCCATCTACCCTCTTCTTGCACTGGGCCAAAGATAGCTCTGAGGACCTTTCGCTCAAATGTGTTCAGTATTCGCGGTGTGTCTACGTTTAGGGTCCATGTTTCGCTTGCATAAAGTAGGACTGTGATTTTAGATTTTTAGTTTAGTCTTTCGGCTGATGAGTTTAGACTTCTCAGTATAAAGGAGCATTTATTTGCCATTTTATCAATTGCCACTCTTAATTTATTGTCTTATATATATTGCCTACTATATTTTTTATAGACGTAAAACATGGTGCACGGTTAAAAAATTACAGGTTCCAGGAACAATTGCTACAGTTTTCCTATAATATTCCAGTCAGATTTTAAGAAAACTATTTTTTCATGGTTTTTAATTCAGTAGTGTCGGGAATGGAAGGGCTGGGGGAGTTAAGGCCGTAAATTCGTATATATTTTTAGAATATCTTTTTATATATGCGATTGAACATTATGAAAAAAAATATTTTTCGTTTTCGCTATAATAAGCTCTTTAAAATGATACATTATATTTCATGTGGATATATAAAATTAAAAAAAGAATCTTTGAGTACTTTATTACCACCCTCTTAATTCTTATATGTATATTTTAAAGAGTTAGTATAATACATATAGCTAATAAAATGTACAACTATTCCGAATTTTAAGTTTCTGCATCGCATAGTTTCTGAGAAAATCAGCTGCGGCGGACTTACTGACAGACGGACAGATCTTACAAGGGTTCTGTTTTTCATTTTTGTGGTACAGAACCCTTAAAATACTCAGATGTATATACAGTTGTACATAAAAATCATTCTTTCAAAAAGAAATAATACCTTAGTTTATAAAACACTCAACAGAAAGCAGGAGAATCCAAATTTTGTGAACGCCAGTATTTGGGCGGTCAGTCACTGGGGGCACCCAGAAACGTCGGCGTTTAAGTCGATACTGATACTATCAATTAATTATTAACTAAAAAAATAGCAAAAATTAATCGAGATCCTGATTTTTTTTTATTTGAATGCAATTTTATTAATTACAGAATAATTTTGTTTTGCCAATACGTCTAACTTTTAGTTTTAAACCTTCCTAAAAAGACATTAATTCCATTTAGTTTTTTTATGTTTGTTCTCATAAATTTCCCAATATCATATGTAAGTAAAAACAATGTTATCATTTGCTATTTATTTAGCTTTATATACTTTTAGACTGGGAGTTATAACGGCGTACTTTTTCTTACACACTGTCCATCAAAACAGGGAATTTTGAAAAGTGGTAATGATGACTTAGGTTTCTATGACACCATTTCTTTGTTTTAAATTAGCTGCATTGCTTGAGTAATAAAGATTAATATAAATTACTTGAAACAAACAAACATGTAAATGAACTATGCAAATGGGGAAGGTATATTTAATAATGTGTAACATTAATTTAGCTTATGAAGCATATTCTATATTTATAGATGCACTATTTATAACATAATCTATATCGTTCCAATATTCATAATAATGGTGGAGTTACAGATATGAGATAAAATAAAACTTCTTAATTACGAGCAGAACTCATACTCGCGCTGATTAAAATACCGTAACTCGTAAAGTGTACTGATAGTAAGAAATATGTAACTAAACTTAGAAAATGGTGGTGTATTTTATAACTTGTAACATCATTAATTTAGTTTATTTATAAAGCATTTTCTATATTTTTACATGTAATGTTTATAAATTAACCTACATCTTACCTATAATAACATTGCTGTGATAAAATAAAACAACAAACTTAGATACATATAAATATATATATATATATATATATATATATATATATATATGGCAGAGTATGTAACAAAGCGTGTATATTATTCATACAGGTGTTTCTACACATCCAATGGAGTAAAAAGTGTTAAAGAACTATATGACAATTCCCATGATCTTTTCTGGAAAAATCAGACAAATATGCGATTCTAACGAAAAAAATTGACCTTTTTTACAGAAACGCCCTAAAAATATACTCAATCTATTAAATTTTTCTGTGCACATTATCACCTGTTTCAATAAGATACTTTATTTGATACGTTCATGTATATCGTAATTTTTTTATAAAACTATGAGGTTATACTGTATACAGTGTTATCACTACAGTTTTCTGGTAAATTTGTAGTATTTGTCATTTTCAGCAGTTTCGTAGATAAGTAGCAACGTATTTACCACGAACAGTTTCAACAATATTTCTAGAAATATCACACATAAAATTATGAAAAATAATTTAGAAATCCTTCTACCTCACCCTTTCAAATGATTTATTTATTTATCATCTTTTATGTATAGTACATATGGCCTTATGTCTTATTGCTACATGAGCAATCAATTCCAGTCAACCATAACTATTGGTATTGAAATTTAGTTAGTAAAATGTAAGAGATTTTATAATGAAAATTTTTTTTGAAAAAAACATGATGCCCTGCGATTGAAAAAAAAAAGTATTTCATTGGCCTCCTAAAAATATCTTTATATATATTCGTGAGTATAACTGCTGAGATAGGTATGTGAGAATTTATATCCTCTATCACTATACCAAATTTCAAGTTTAGCGTTAAGTGACTTCTGAGAAAGATAGCTATAACATACAGACAGACGGAGGCGTGAGCGGTGTTAAGAGGGTCGATTTTTTAAAATTATAAAGCCCTAAAGATAACACTACGTAAAAATATGTTTAACTGTGTCGCAATACTTGAATTTAAATAAAATTAAATTGTATACGTCACATAATTAGTTATCACATAATTAAATTGTCGTGTATATATATCCTCATATCGTTCATGAAACTTATCGGTACACTAATGTTGTTTCCGTAACTGTATGTAATATATACGTACACATTATCCTCCATCGCGTTACTGTATGTAACATACACGTATACATTATCCTCCATCGCGTAACTGTATGTAATATATACGTATACATTATCCTCCATCGCGTAACTGTATGTAATATATACGTATACATTATCCTCCATCGCGTAACTGTATGTAATATATACGTATACATTATCCTCCGACGCGTAACTGTATGTAATATATACGTATACATTATCCTCCGTCGCGTAACTGTATGTAATATATACGTATACGTTATCCTCCATCAATATTTCACTGGTATTCCATAACTTGAGATGCTGTTCCATTAACTAAATATACGTTCACTAAAGCCGATTGATTGATCAAATGAAATTAGGTTTAGATTATTATCATGATTCGGGTTTGGATTATTTTACTTTAATTAATCGTTATTGTTAATTAATCATATTGTGCTGTTTTTCCTTATTCAATTTTATTTAAAAAAAAAAATAACAAGTATAAAATTTTATGCAATCCATATCGTAAATAAATGATCGCACTATCTGGCGGTGGTTGATCGCAAAAAAATTTCCTTGTAGTAATAAGTCCGTCGTATGTATAAAAGATGAAACAAATAATAAATAATTCTCTGCAGATTGTTGGTCTGAAATGACTACGATATTTTTGCCATACTAATTAATTAAAAAAATATAGCTCATAAATATAGAACAATTTTACCAAACAATCAGTAGTGAAAGACAACAACTATTCAATTAAGACATTGCAATCGATCGTAAACCATTCACATACATAGCCGCAGTCCTAGAGATGTCATCGAGAAGAAAATTATATATTAAAATCCTGCAAAATGCACAATATCAAAGTCGCCAGAACGGAATAATAAGACATTGGTAAATAATATTGACTCGTACTTGCGTGATTGAAATATCTATTGAAGGAAATATAAAATTATATAAAAGTTAATAATATATAAGTTCATTTTCAAATCACATATATGTAGTTCCTGATCGTACTATTATTTTTGAACATACTATCACCTTCTATCTCAAGATCCCGGAGATGTTACCTTCCTGTCGGTCCTAGCTACGGTTTGGACCGCAAAAACTCAGTCTGTGTTAAAACGATATGTTCATTATCCACCTATGTTTATGCTAAAATTTGAATGGTGATAATATAAAAAAGCCAGGTCGATGCGGTAGTAATATTGCTGTTATTGAATAATAAACTGACTGTTTTTTAATACATTAATACGAATTAAAAACAATTAATAAATCAGTCGTTCAAATAATTTCCGGGTAACCGAGTCAAGTTTATTTGAAATTTTAACTGCTTGGACAGTTCCATACGTAAGTGTTTCTGGTATTTCTGATATCGTCAAATCGACTAAAGGTTATGAAGTATTAATAACCCGTTAGAGAAAAAAAAATGCGAGTCACATCAAGCTATCCATTACTACCTCCGACAATCTTTACGAGTTCATATTTAGATAAAAATAGTATTACTGGCTTAAAAGTAACATTACTTTATTTAAAGCGGTATTTTTAAAATAATTTTTGGACTTTTTATAATTTTAAAGTAAATAACCAACTTTAATTTGATAACTTGTATAAATATTATATTTTAACAAATTAATATAATTTTTAAAAAAAATCCACTCAATCAAGAACTTTTAATTTGTCATCTCAGAGGCGTGATCAAGATCGACAATAGGATTTGATAGATTAATACGCAACTCTACTAATTAATCAATTAACTAATAGACAACTATTTAAATACCTGACAACGCCATCTGTCTTTTTCGTGACCAAACATAATAAATGTGTACTTTCATAATTCCCCAATAGATGACTTTTTTTTCGATTCTATACATATAATAAAATTATAAAAAGAGTGAATTCTGAACATGGAAAATATGCTAAAAAGAATGATTGGTTTAGCGTATAGAATGATAGTAGAAGTTAAAAAACCTGCTTTTAAAATGTTTGTCCGTGTGCGTGTTAATTTGTTTTTCAATCACGCGAAACATACTTCATGGATTTTAATCAAATTTGAAATAGTATTAGTTCATATCATCGAGTAACATATAGAATACTTTTATGTGGATATTACAAATATAAAAAAACACCGTGACTTGATGAATATTACCTAAACATACTGCCAACGCCATCACCTATTAGCGTTTTTAGTAAACGTTATGCTCATAAAGTTCTGAGAAAAATATAAGAAAAACAAAAAATTCCTAATAACTTTTCTTATACCGAATCCACGCAAACTAAGTCGCGTTGGCACAGTTAGTTACAAATATTTTTTTTTTATTTAATAACGCGTTCACATTTTCATATTATTAATAACTACAGTATTATCACAATCTATAAAACTACAAGGTATCCTACCAGATGCACTCTTGAGGAAAACAGTTTTGAAGATCTGAAAATGTATAACATAATTTTTCCCGTGCAAGAACAAGCATTATAAATGCCAGGATATACTTCAGGACATTTGTTTTCTGACTCTGAGTATCCAATTTTTGCATAATTACAATATTTTCGTAAACCTTTCTCACAGTGCCCAATTACCCAATCACGTATACACCAATAACATATTACCACGGTAACATCAATGCAATAAGATTAGAATATAATGAGTCAAAATAATTTAAAAATATTTTTAGTTGTTCGAAAATAATATCAATTTTATAAAGTGGAAAATTTTGTTTTTTTTATGCCTTGGCCCAAAACTGAGTTTATCCCATTGACGCGAACTTTTCTTTATTGTATTATCTATATTCCAAATTCACATAGAGTGCAAAACAACTTAGCGATATTTTCAGAACGTGCTCATCATTGGGCTCATCTTGAGTTAAGCTTTTAAACTAATATAACTATTAACATTAACATAATATACGAAGATGAAAATCTACGAAAAAAATCAACTGTATATTTGATTACAACACAGATTGTCTGTTATGATCCGTTTTTCGGTTTGGAAAACAAGACTACAGAAATATTTTTGGTTTAAACAATCTAAATCGTTAAAATGCAAAGTAATGTTCGAATGAAATATATACCCAAGTGGGTGTACAAAAAAAAGGCCAGGAAGTAAATTACTGATCATTCGAGATTATTTATAATAAACCTTTTTAGGGTCCCTTAACCAGAACCCTTATAGCTTAGCCATGTCCATCTGTCTGTCCGTTATAGCCCTTTTACTCGTAGATTATTAGTGCTAAAAGCTGAAATGGTATACCCATTACATATACATATTAAAACGCCTACAAAGTTATGAACAAAATCTTTTAACAAAACTTTGTGGTATCTTCCCCGCGTATAAAGCGGATTGAAATTTTTTTATTCGCATACCCTATTGTGTATCGTTGAATAGACCTTTCAAAAACATAGGGGGTACGCCTAGAACATTTTTTCGATACAGGGATCCGTTTACGAAATATTATAAAGATCATTTTTGTTACAGTACGTGTCCCCAATCTCTACCAGCCAAACTGCTATATTTAATTATAAAAAAATATTCATAATAATAATATTATATAAGGAAAATATTTAGTTTAATAATAATAATATTATATAAGGAAATTACAAGGAAAATATTTAGTTTAAAAGTAATATTCGATTAACTTATTGCCATAAGTTAGTTGCATCTCTAAAAAGTTCATAGAAACTCCATAGAAATGCCTTTAGTCAAATGTAAAGATAAATCGATATTTTAAAAATGTATACTTATTTATTAACTCAATAACTTTCGAAGTTCAAGTCATGGGGAATGAAGAGTTATGACGAACCCAGGTGGGAGAATGTAAACAAAGGGTCTTTTTAAGGTTCCTCAAAAAAGAATCTTTGTAGGATCACTTCGTTGTTCGTCTGTCGGTCTATCAACACCCTTTTTCTAAGATACGCGTGGAGATATCGAGTTGAAATTAATATCAAATACTTAGGTATACGTTCCATTGGAGCTGTAAAAAATCAAGCTTTTAAGCCAACGCAATCAAGAAAAACCCTAAAATACGGCCATTTGTGTCGCATATTTTGACACTCGCAAATTAATCAAAACCTATAGGGTAATTCCCGTTGACCTACAATCATAAAATTTGGCAAGAAGCAAGGTCTCACAGCAAAGTAAAAAAAAATTAAAAAACACGAAAACGGTTAATTTGGAGTTATCGCATAAAAAATATTTTTTTTTAATATGCGCCTGTGAAAGATACAGATACATCACGTTACAAGATTGAACTATACTCGACCAAAGCACGAAATAATTAATGAATACCATGAAAATACCGGTAATAATTTATAGTTAAACAAAGTGATTAAAATTGTTAATGATTTATAAATCGATAGTTTAAATGTTAACTATGCATACAGCTATCGACGATATAAAGGAGACGAAGACAAATTAAAATAATTATTAAAATGAAAAATTTAATTTAACAACTTTTTAAATCAGACCAAAAAATGTTAAGTAATTTCTCCTTGCCCCATAAAGATATATAACCCGATACAGATTTATAACCATACATATATTGTCCCGGAACGTTGTGATTGTGAATTTTTAATAGCTATGAAAATACTAAAATTTAAAATGAAAAACGTAGTTCACCTGAGTCGCTAAAAATTTAATTGCACCGCAAAATTTGTGGCATTCTCCTTTGTGCCGAACATATAAACAAACAGGCAGACAAGAAAGCGAACTAATATTATATTGTCATCCTGTTCTGAGCTATGCTTAAAGTTTCAAGTTTCAAGTCCAGCTCAACGGAGTTAGTTTAAAACGGTTTGCAAAATTTGTGGCATTCTCCTTTGTGCCGAACAGATAAACAGGCAGACAAGAAAGCGAACTAATATTGCATTGTCATCCTGTTCTGAGCTATGCTTAAAGTTTCAAGTCTCTAGCTCGACGAGAAGTTAGTTTAAAATGGTTTGCAAAATTTGTGGCATTCTCCTTTGTGCCGAACAGACAAGAAAGCGAGCTAATAAAAACGTGGCAAAAAAGGAGATAAGTACGATTATACAGAAATTAAAATAGAAATCTATTTTTCAGACAACTTTTCAAATCTTTCACTGATAATACATTTCGAAGCTTGTTCCAAATTTGCTTTTTGTATTCATAGAACGTGGTGGCTAAGTTTGGTCATGGGGGTAGTACGGGTGAACAAAGCAATTTTACCACTCACGCTAATTTATTGCGTGATAAGATCAAAACTTCTTACAAATATTCACTGCACGCCCTTAGCCCAGATCTAAACACCGGTACGGCGAAAACAAAATTATCCACGCTTATTATTTGCGTAAAAACTCTTATCAAAGGTGCACACAAATTGACAGCGCCTGAATACCCCGATAAGATTAGATTTCGAATAGCAAATTCCCACTTATTTAAAACTTTAAGATGAATGATAACACACCTACCCGAAATACGTGTTTGCGCTTGGCAACTTCGCAGTCCATAAAGTGGGGCGACATACTTGAGAAGTTGTAAAAATTATGACTGCGAACACTTGAAAAGTTATAAGTTCGACGGCTAGAGTGGGAAACTTGCAAAGTAAATATTTCTATCTATAAGTATATATTTATATTTATATCTCTTTATCTTATTAATAAATATTTCTACTACTTTCCCACTGCGGCAGACTTTGCAGTCCATGAAATATTCGAAATATGAATTGTTAGTAATTATGAATGATTTAATATTTCTACTACTTTCCTACTGCGGGAGATCTTGCAGTCTATGAGATATTTACATCTGCAGTAGATTTAACACTTTTCTGCTATTCAGTATCTCCAAATAAAAAAGCAGTGGTGTAATTATGAATGATTTCTTGATAGTAATTATGAATGATTTAATATTTCTACTACTTTCCTACTGCGGCAAATCTCGCAGTCGATGAAATATTTACATCTGCAGCAGATTTAACACTTTTCTGCGATACAATATTTCCAAATAAAAAAAAACCAGTGGTGTAATTATGAATGATTTAAAATTTCTACTACTTTCATACTGCGGGAGATCTTGCAGTCGATGAAATATTTACATCTGCAGTAGATTTAACACTTTTCTGCTATTCAATATCTCCAACTAAAAAAACCAGTGGTGTAATTATGAATGATTTACTTGATAGCAATTATGAATGATTTAATATTTCTACTACTTTGCTACTGCGGCAGATCTTGCAGTCGATGAAATATTTACATCTGCAGTAGATTTAACACTTTTCTGCGATTCAATATCTCCATATAAAAAAACCAGTGGTGTAATTATGAATGATTTATTTGATAGTAATTATGAATGATTTAATATTTCTACTACTTTGCTACTGCGGCAGATCTTGCAATCGATGAAATATTTACATCTGCAGTAGATTTAACACTTTTCTGCGATTCAATATCTCTAAATAAAAAAAAACCAGTGGTATAATTATGAATGATTTACTTGATAGTAATTATGAATGATTTAATATTTCTACTACTTTCCTATTGCAGCAGACCTTGCAGTCGATGAAATATTATCTCCAAATAAAAAAAACCAGTGGTGTAATTATGAATGATTTAATATTTCTAGTACTTTCCTACTGCGGTAGACCTTGCAGTCGATGAAATATTTACATCTGCAGTAGATTTAACACTTTTCTACGATTCAATATCTCTAAATAAAAAAAAACCAGTGGTATAATTATGAATGATTTACTTGATAGTAATTATGAATGATTTAATATTTCTACTACTTTCCTATTGCAGCAGACCTTGCAGTCGATGAAATATTTACGTCTGCAGTAGATTTATAATTTTTCTGCGTTTTCCAAATAAAAAAACCAGTCGTGGCCAAAACCATTATGAATAATTTACTTAATCGAACGTTCTGCTAATGAGATATTCCGATAATAGATTATGAAATTAATAGGTATATGATCTCCGTAATCGAACGGTCAGTTACTAATGGTTTTTTAAATCGAATTTTAAGTACACATCCCTCGTATTCCTATTTCTTGTGTTACTATCTCACTCAAATTGATCAGTATTACGTAAAGCGCCCTTTAATATTGATAACTTATTTTATGTATTTCGATTAATCATTATATGTATCGTACTAGTCACTACAATAATATAAACGAAAAAGCGTCCAAGACTTACTCATCGCTGAATTAAAATGTACTAACGACCATAATCGAAATAACTCGAGATATCATCATGATCGAATGATTTCTTTAATATCATTAATTTGTTCGTTCGCCCCCTTATCTTCAATCGTAATATTAAAATCAATGGGATTTATCCGAAATATTTCCAAAGTGAATCTTCTTATTGTGTAGTGGGATCAATATCGTTCCAAGTTCCAATAGTCACTAAAATGTGTGACGAAAATAACGATGCGGAAGCGGGGATACTGCACCATGCTGCTGTCCATAGGAATAAACTGTAAGCTATCGTGACGTATAATACTTATAGCATGCGTTTTTCATTTCGAACCCACGCAGGTGACATTTTGTGCACTATTGTTGGTTTTTTAGAACTCAGACAAAAATCGGTTTATCTGAATGGAATGAAACTAGTATCATCCTATAGCTTAGAGTAAGACTTCCCAAAAAGTGGGGCGCGCCTCCCTAGTGGGGCGCGCCTCCCTAGAGGGGCGCGAAGAGATCATAGGTAACCCCAATGTGTTCGGATATTCTAAAGGAAAATCCATTTGAAATCTTCAATCCACTCAATAATTCATTCAGTCGCATGCGGGCACAGACATAGCATTAACATAATTTTCTTACATAATTATACTTAATTGTTTTTAAGAGTGAACACCAATGTTTTAATTTATTCGATTATGCTTGTAATTGAGGAATAAATGTCGTAAAGATGATGAGTTTTTTTATTGTAGAAATAAAAAAAAGGGAGCATGAATATATATTTTTTAATCCGAGAATTTTTCAAGCCAAAGAAAAATGGCATTCTTTTAACGAGCAATAAAGGTTAAGATAAAGCCAGTGCGATACATTATGCCGATTTTTAAAGTCAACGTTAAGACAACCGTTATTGTCGTGCGTTAGCTAACGTATACCTTAAGTAAAGTGAAGGACACAACCTAGAGCTGAATATATTAACTACTATCTTTTACTCGCAGCTTCGCTCGCGTGGTTATAGTACAAACTTACAGGCAGAAAACGGCATCATCTAGAATGATTAAGCGAGACTAAATACTAAATGTTTATTTTAAATGTTATTTTATTTTAGTCTTTATATAATAAACAAAACAATAAAAACAAACATTTTTCTCTCAAAATTAGGAATTAAAGGGTGGGGTTCTATTCCACTTTTATATTGCGTTTGTAGCTTTTTAAAAAATCAACTTGCAACGCTGCTTCGTTATTTTTATTATTACTTCTTGCATTTTTATTATTATTTTATTACTTCTTTATTTTCCGTGTGTGTACTTTTCAGTTTTTAATAAGGATTTTCTTAAGATTTCTCGGGATAAACATAGAGAGATACATACGATTTCCCATCCATGTGCAAAAAATCACCTCGTTCCTTCGCAACATTACTTCGTTATTTTTATTATTACGTCTTGCATTTTTATTATTATTTCATTACTTCGTTATTTTTCGTACGTGTACTATTTCAGTTTCCAATAAGAATTTTCCCAAAGAAATGAGATTTCTCACGACAAAAAGTAGATCTATACAATTTCTCGGTCCACTATCTCTGTGTAAAAAATCACAGTCGATCTGTGTCGACGTGAAAGATACACTTTCGAATGTATAATACTGGATAAAATAAATAATTATTAAAAAGGTTCCCTTTTTTAATAAACAAGGTTAAAACAATTCAAAATTTTAATTATATACAAGGTGAAAATGTAAAATATTCTAAAACTAAGTACACAGTGAACAAAAGAATATCGTGAAAGATAAGGCATGCGTTATTAAAGTATTAAAGTTGATAATATTAATTTGACATAAATAAATTATGTCAATATATATCGATAACTAAAACTGTGCTGAAAATGATAAATAGAGATAAACGAAAAGTTGTTAGTTCGGAATGAAAGTAAATTGTTATATCCCATATACTTATAAAATAAAAACCATATTCGTATGTTTAATTTGTTGGAATAAAAAAACATGCAGAAGAAAATAAAATCCTTCCTTCCATATCAGATTTATTTCCAATACCATACGACAAATAATTGTCAAAATATTCTGGAAAACACCCCGTTCAGCCTACGCCTCAACTTCCTAACAGAAGTTTTCCCAAATCGCCAATATTTCCTATATTAGGCTAAAACTATTCCCTGGGGCATAGAAATAATTTCAACTCTCAATTAAACTTTAAAAAAAAACTTTCGTGACTAAAATTGCTTAGAGCAGTGTACCGCCATACGGCAAATGGTCAATGACGCACTCTATGCAATAAATTAGTTATTATCATAGAGGTACGACCGTCCCGCCGGTGCACGGCGGGCTTACTGAATACGCCAATGATAATAATTGACGTTGCGAAGGCAGCATAGGGGAGGGGGGGGGGCAGAAAAGATAATCTTCTGTTTCACTCTCCATTGTACTGTTTTTGTAGGCTTAAATTTTTACTTAGAAATTCAAATAATAGTTCTGTTACGAGAAAATGTAACAGAAGAATTATTTGAATTTCGAATTATTTGTTCTTCGTACAGCGAAGTAATAAAACGTATATGTAACTTCGTTGTCCACCGGTGATGTCGCTTTGGCTTCTCCATTAGATGGGGGTTAGTAGCTCGAGGGTTAATATTTTTAAAAATTATAATGGGATATTCTCGCTTTTGTAGTTTTTATATCCAGAATGTTAACTTTAACCACAGACGTCAGGGTATATCATCTCACTTTGTCAAACATTGTTTTATTAAAATGATTTTATATTTATATTGATGAAAAAAATCGACCAGTACTTAATATTTTTTTTTATTTTGAATATTTTAGGGACCGGGCTAGCCAAACATGCATCTTTCTAATACCCTAAAAGCATCCAAAGACTCAAACTGCCGAAACTACCTGGTGACCACAATTATTTCAGCAGTATCTATTTTCTTATTTTGGTAACGAGGGAGTAAAGCTGGAGTGGTAAAGTTGCAAATGTGTGGATGAGTGATGAATAGTGGTAAAAAGTTAGTGGTAAATTTGTGGCAGCGGTAATGAATTGCCGAGTGGTACGATTGGATAATCACTAACGCCGATTTTTAATAGACTGGAAAGCAACGACTAGCGTAAAACTGAAATACGAACTAGTGGTAAAATTGAAAAACTGGTAACGTGTAGCAAAGTTAAGAATGTTGTGGCAAGTGGTATGGAATGGTCAGGTGGTAGAATTAGAAAATCAATGACCCCTATTTTTTACTAGACTGAAAAACGACCAATGAGAACTGAAAGATGTAATGACACTTTATCACTGAACGATATAGTGACATCTTATCATCCTTATTATATCATCAAATGTTTAAAAAAAGCTGTGCATGTCGCATTTGTTGTCCTCTGACAACCACAATTACAATTATAAGAGAAAGTATAAAGTATTCATCTCCACTTTTACTTTACTAAATCATGTCGAAGCCATAGATTATGAAAAAATACCTGATAGC
This sequence comes from Druceiella hillmani, assembly GCA_039881145.1. NCBI lineage: Eukaryota > Metazoa > Arthropoda > Insecta > Lepidoptera > Hepialidae > Druceiella > Druceiella hillmani. The sequence continues at coordinate 29,484,169 of JAYKKI010000006.1, forward strand.
AATCACAAACCAAGTCTACTAACCTTTCTTTGACCCCCCCGTTCACCATGGATATCCTTCGTAAGCACGCGCGCACGATTTAAATTGTGTAAAATGAACATATTTTAATTTATTCAAATTCTTGACCGGTATATGCTACTTGTGACACATAAGAGTTCGAATTTTTTAATATTTTGTAATATGTTAGCAGGTTAATGGGCATTTTTTATACAATCAGTACTCCTGTTAGCCTTAACATACAAAAAGACGCAAATATATTAATGAAAAAAATATTGCCGAGGCTCTATAAACAAGCGTTGAAAAAAAAATTTTGTGTTTTTTGGATCTTTTCTGTGTTTTATTTATCTATGTGTCTGTACATTCATTACGTAAAAAGTAATGACAAACATTTCGATGAAATTCCACAGTTTACTAATAAAAGTCAGGAATAAAACTTGAAATTTGCTTCATTACCAAATATTACAAAAGCACAATTTATTAAAGCTTTTTTTTCTATATTCTGAAATACACATAGCCTGAGCCGCAGTCAATGACCGTATATAAAATGGATCTCCGGACTATAAATACACCATCAATAAAGGCGTTCTTCACAAAAATTCTTAAAACTCCTGTCAATGCTTCTTTCTTTCCTCATCCTTTTCGATTTTCCCTTCCGACATATACAGTTCTATTTCTTTTCTCGTTCTTTCTTCTTTCTTCCTGTTTTTTATGAATTAACATTCCTATTTTGTGCATTGCGATCTTTTCCACTTTAATAAGAACAAAAAAATTATTGTTAACCTACTCCAACCAATTTTAGAAATATAATTTGACATTAACTAAATTACTATTTCTAAGGTTGAATTTCGCAGAAAAAGTAATTTAGTGAGAACGAATATACTAAGTAATTAAATTTTTCTAATTACTTTACAACATTTTCTTTTTTCCCGCAGTTACTAATAACTCTCATCCTCGACGATATCCTCTCAAAAATCACAATTCTCGCGTCTTATTCCGCTGTGTCGGTACCGATTACTAAAACAACAGCTGTACAGCAAGTGCTGGACCGGGCACCGGAAAGGAACTGGACAGACGCAGAAGAACCTCACCAGCGTCGGTCGTGGAGACACTCGTCAAGAAACAAATAGCAACAACAATAGCGCCACGCAGTACCGATACCTTATCTTGCGCTATCACAGCGCCACATTATGTTATCACCGCATATAACAATTTATATCGCGCTACATTAAAATATGACACAAAATTTAAATTATTTATTTTTTTACTGATAACATTTTTACGGAAACGTACAAATGACACACATTATGTGCGACCAGCGGCCTTGAGCTTACGCGCAGAGCGAGGTCCGACCTCCATTTGCATCACTGTGAATCTCACTCACGTGCAAATACGGTACGAGTAGAGAGATCACCTTTCGCTGAGCACGACACTGACGATGTCGAATCTTTATTCGAAGGATTTACCGTAAACGTCTATCGCATCTTAAATGTATTGATAATTTTATTGATTAACACTTTGAAGAACAGCGCTACCACTGCACCACAGGTTTAGCACTAAATTAGGCGCTCGGGATCAGTGACATTTTTGTTGAACCACTTTAGTAATACTCGAGAAAGATTTTTTGAACCGGAAGTAAAATTTTGAAAGAGATATGTAGAATATTCGTCTATGGAATAATGACAGAGTATTAAATTGCAGGAAATGCTTTTTTAAAAGTGCTAAACAGATTTCGTCTATGTACATTCTCATCTGTTTCAGCCTCCCGCTAACTTGGGCGTTTTTAGGGTTCAGTTAGTCAAAGGGCAAAAATGTAGCCTTTATAATTTTGTCATCTCCGTATGTTACAACATCATAGTAAAGAATAAAATATTTTGTAATTTTTGAAGATCGCACATCAAACTCAGGGATAACGTTTTTTCTAACAAGCCTCATACAATGAGGTGTCGTTAAAAATGGCTTATAATATTTTTTGGTCCGACGTCTCACTTCAAGATACCAGTCTCAAAACGTTTCGCAGTGTTCCCCTGCCCGAACCCTAAACTTGTAAGCATATATGTTAAAAGTCTGAAATAGCTGTGACAACCGTATTTATTACGTCCTTTAATACATCAGTTGTTAGATCCGCTAAAAAAAATTCTTTCCGAGTTGTAAACAATTTTTTTGTATAAAAAGTTTTCACATATTGTTACTAAGATAATAAAAATTTTTCACATTATAAAATTATTGAAATATGTACGTTAGATTCTTTATTAAATGCACTTAACTAACATTTTGTCGCAACACCTTTAGCAGCTACAACAACTTCCACCATTCTCAGTCTATTTTCTCTGCGTTTTGTGCCAATTTTATTTACATTATGGTTGTGATCTCGCATCTATATCAACTTTTATATCAAACGACGTTTACTGCTACTTTTCTGTTGCTATCTCCCTCTTGGGTAGCTTCTAGAGGTTTTTTTGGATTCTAATTGAACGCGATTTTGTTTGAACGCGATATGCTTGGAAAACGTATCCTTGGAGTGTCTGCCATAGGCTTTTTATATGGTTTATTAAAAGTCAAAAGTACAATGAAGACCTTATTCCGGTATATCACATTTACAAATGAACAAAATTTATTTTTATTTAATATTTTATTTCATTTTTAGGATCCACACTAAGTAGCTTTTTTCAAATTCTATCTTTACATTATTATTATCAAATCATTTTCCCTCAATTAAATGTATAGAACAAAATATTTATTTACATAATTTCATTTTTGCAATTCCGTAATAATAGAGACGTGCGCCCTAGTACAAAGTTACTGCGCCAGCATGCTATCGAGACAGTCATTTGATCGACACTGCATGGTTAGAAAGAGAAACAGCTATATTTCTGACGTATATCATCAACTCGCTCGACCAGCTCGATTAGCCGCAATGATCGACACCGATATGTAGTAATAGTGAACATTCTTTATCTGCACGCTGCAGACAGCCCTACATTAATTTACCCACACACACCAACGGATATGGATAGGCGCGACTACGGATGTAATAGTATCAGCAATTAAATTTTTTCGCTGGTATGGAGTGTCAGCAGCATGGATACTTATCCATGGCCAGCAGCGAGTGGCGAAAGTATGCAATTTATAAAAAGTACAGAAACTACTTCAAAATATGTTGAAAGGCATACACTTCATGTATAAATGCAGACGATCAATCAGTACTTAAGCAATTTGACTTTGAATATGGCCTTTGTAACAAACACTGAAAAGACTCAGTTTTATTATATTTAATGTAAACAAGAACAAAATGCAAAACCACATTTAGGTCAACAAATAAACTGAACCTATAAAATTTCCCAATGCAAACGACAATAACTTTATTTTTTCAGAATGGTCCCCTATTAACTTGGTTCCCGCTGTAATTCGATCAGCTAGCTTACAGTATTAACTTAAATATATATACCTAGTTATATTGTATATTATATATAGCGAAAAATAATATGTGATTACATATTATATATAGGGAAAAATAATATCAGTACTATAAAGTATTTTTACATAGCCTAAACTGACCAGTATTGAGTATTGAAACTCCAGCTGTGCCCAAACCAGCGGGGCCAAAGCCAACTTAGCTTCTAGGATGCGTTTGGGTGACCACCACGAAGAGCAAAGTTGTCATGATGCAGGCGTTTTAACTTCCATATTATCTTAATTTATTCGTATTATATCTGTTATCTTTTTATTATTGCTCTTGTACTGGTATTTCAATACCGTTTATACAATATTAACACTGAAAATAACACACTTCACTATTCAAAACAATGAGGAAGATTATTCGCCGTCAGACCATACAATAACTTCGGCATATTTTTTTCTAATATTAGAAACATACCAAAATCGAAGACCTTTTCTTTGCAGACTTCGTTTGGGACACATATAAAGTCGCATGTTTCCCTCACCACACATATTCTAAAGCTTCTGTGGCATTCCAAACGCCAGCACGAGCCAAATATTCATTCCAAACTTCTTCCAACATTTCACGACATTCTGTCAGTTACGTTCTTTTCATTTTCACAGGAAATTTTAAAATATAAATTGGATCGTTACACGGTTTCGTTACACATTCAGTAATTTCGAAATGGACCCACAGACTTCGACAAAATATTTAACAAGCTATCGTGATATTAGAATTTTCCTACTCCTGTCACGAAACGTTTCGAAAGCCAAAAAATATAATTAAAAAGTCGTAATTATAAAAAAAAAATATGAATCAGTTTTCTTTGGAGATACAAAAACTAAGAACAAAATTGGTTAGTATTAAACAAACTATTAGTTTACAGTTACAAAGATAGAAAAATACATAATAAAAAATTCAGGGGGCGTATATAAGGCCAGCTTTTTACGCGAAAGCAAGTGGGTATATCATTCCAGTCATGTGACTTCAAAACGTTCAAATTGTAATTATTGAACTGTTCAAACCTAATGTAACTTGACGGTCAAATGTTCTAAATTTAAATCTTTTGGTTCAAAAGATTTAAAATTAGAACATTTGACCGTCAAGTTACATTAGATTTGAACAGTTCAATAATTACAATAGAGTTAATTGAAAAATACGTGACATTTTTATATATGTATGTACCAAAAATGTATAGTTAAACTCTGCCGAAGCTTATTTTATATAAAAAAACACTCAATACCATTAACGCACGCGTTAATAGCTCTCTAAATCATCGACGGCCGCCCGCTCGTCGCATCATTAATATTCAACGACGCATACATGCGCAAGCGCCGCCACGTATGAACCGGTTCGGGGACTTCAGAACTGCCAAAAACAACATACTTATTCCCCTTGACGAAGTTCGATGGAGGAATGCTCCAACCGATTTGTTTAATGTCCAGCGTTTTATTGATTTACTCAAAAAACCAACCACGTACAAATCTAAATCGCTGTAAATTGTTCACTATCATATTTGAAATTAGTTGGAAGTATCGTCGTCTTGATGGCAAAGAGCAGACCTGAGCTGAGTTCGGTCCTTGTATAACAGATTATAAACTCGAAGGACACAGTAGGGTAATGTTCCAAGATATATTTAGTATGCAATACAAAGTTAAATCAAATGTGAATGAGATTTCTTCGAAAATATTTCTCGTTTTAAACACCGTCTTAGTTGATTATCTCTAAACATCAGTGTTTGACCTGAGCTGAGTTCGGTCCTTGTATAATAGATCAGAGATACGAAGGACACAGTAGGGCAATGTTCCAAGCTATATTTAATGTGCAGTACAAAGTTTAATCAAAGGCGAATAAAAAATAAAAAATTAAATCGTTGTAAGTTAACTATAAATAATTATAATATAAAAAAGCAATTAACACGACATGATTATTCTGCTACTATCTACAATGAAAGAAACTTAAAGACTATTCGCAGAGCTAAAACTTATACGAGCCAATCAGCTTTAATAAAGATTGTAATGAGATTCGCAATTGTTTAAAAAAGCTACGAGTTTATACACAGAGACACTCCCTTAAAAACAGGCAAGTCACGCTACAATTAATTGCACTTAGAATATCGTTTTAAAACTGAGACTTAGAGGTGATCGATGTTCATCGATATTCACCCAACATCGATGTTGTCGATCAAATATCGAAATTGAATGATATTCTTACAGCATAATACGAATAACGAATTAAATATAATTTAAGAATTGAACATTTGTAAACGCCTTGTTAATAGTATATCGTACGTAACTCCTTTATAAAATGTCAAAGTCGAAAGAGAATGACATTTGTTTCGTCGTGCTTTCTCCTTTCATCTGTAACTAGTTCGGCCGGTTTTGGTTTAAGTCATTGCTTCTTTTATTTAGTCGACAAAATCATCGACGTTTCGATTTCGACAATAAATAGTTATCGATGTTTGCATAGAAAATTTCTTAAGCAATAATAATTATGATCTTTCAAACTCTCCACGAAGAATTGTCAATGGTCCCGAGCGACAGTCGATGGTCCGGCCATCGATAATAGCGCAAGCTATTGACCTTGTGATGGCCAACAATTGCTCGTAATATCTCAAGCTAAATTTTTGCAACAGACGTTCTCAACATTATGATTGCTTATTGTTATCGTTTGCTCCATTACCAAATTGTCATCTCAAGCGTGTTGCAAATGTGAGAAATATGTTTGTAGTGAACGAGGTTCTGGTTCGAATCTCATTGTATTTTAACACAAATTGCTTAGAAACGTAATGTACGTTACTTATACGAAAAATGTATTTACGCTCAATTATTACTTGTTATATATGGTTGCTAATTGATAAAGTACACATACTCAGTTAAATCCACTTTAGTGTTATATGCCTTAAAAAGGCAAAACACGAACCAGGGCGTACCTGGGCCGTGTTTTGATGTCCAAAATGTAACATTTCACAAGTAATTAACGTGCAAAAATAATGGACAAATTTAAAGCAAATCTGAAACAAGAGTTATTTTTATTTAACTTTGCAAAAGACGGGACGTATGCATATAATTTGTAAACATTTCCCAATATCTTCTAATTTTTTACACGGCATTTTTTTCTCTAAACACTTTTTTCATAGAAAAACGTCAACTAGTTAAAAAATTGGAAGGGTTTAAAAGAAAATTCGAAAGGGTATATTTTAATTTTTCAAAAATCGGACAAATATATGTTTGTTTTAAATGAATTTCCCAACCCAAAATTATTTTCCCTCTAAATGTAAACAATAACCCACAAAGCACTTTATACCTTCTTCACATCTTACAGTTTTATCAAACAATTTGAGAAAAAAATATTTTTCTTTTTTTGGGCCTTACTTCCTAATATGCATATTAAGTTGTATTTCTGTAGCTCAATACAGTTGTAACTAAAAAACTGTTAAGAACGTGTAAAACTCGCACTATGAGATTTCCGTAACACATTTCATACAAAATTTTAAATAGTACATATAAGATTTCAAACATTTAAAGATACACACTATTTCTATTAAACTTTTGTAAATGTGAATATTATTTTTTGCTATTAAAAATAATAATGAACTCAGTTGTTTTGTTAGAATATATTAGTTTCAGTGAAAAAATAACTTAGTACCAAACTAAAAAAAAAGTATTTCATTTCAATCACAATTTACTAGAAACTTTAAGCGGATTTTTTTTTATAAATGTTGTCGGTGATGGAAGGATTTTTACTATAAAAATAATAATGCACAGTTTTGTTAAAACATATCAGTTTCAGTAAAAGAAATAACTTATTACCTAACTAAAAAAAGTTTTTCATTTCAAACAATACTGACTAGAAATTAAAGCTTTTTTTTTTATAAATATTATTGTTGATGGAAGGATTTTTTCTGCCTCGTACGTTTTTATTGATAAAAACGATCGATATTTAATCGCAAATTGAAATTTTTACTAAACTGACATTTCCAGTCAAATAAAAAAACAAAAACACCACATAAACAATAAGAAAATGTCATATTTTAAAGTTATATTACCCTCTAACCCCTAATTGTTAAAAGGGTAGAAAAATTCCGGATATAAGGCTATTTTTCATTATTTTTTTAGTACAAAAATTAATGACGTAATTAAAAACATGTATCACAAAAGTTTTGCGTTAAAGAAAACTGAAATGGCCCCATTTTTTATTATTCCAAATAGGCATGACCCCTTAATTGTAGATGCTTTACGGCATTGAATATATCCATCGCGTGGGCATGTCTAATGCAGAGATAAACATATATTCAAGAAGTTCAGGAAAACCGGTGAAAAACAGAGAAAACGTTTGACCCCCCGATGATTCCATACCATTATACTACAAATATAATAAGCTTAGTAAATAGGTATTTTATAATTATAAAAAAACAATCATTTAAAAACCAAAAAAATATTTTGAGACCTTCCTTCGTAGCAATACTGTATCGTCGAAAAACACATATTTAAAAAAATGTATGACTAATTCCACATAGAAATAGAAATCATTTATTTTTGGATTTTTCTTTTACTTGTAATATAAGACCTTCCATTATGCCAACTTTCAAGATTGTAGGTCGATTGGAAGTACCCTACAGGTTTTGATGATCAGTGAATGAGATGTATATATCTATTAATAAGAAACTACTCTACCTGGAATGAGACAAGTGATATTAGAAAAAAAAGGCGGTTTGAATGAAGCAATACATGGAGCTCCATAGCTAGCCTAAAATAAAGATACGACGGATGCAACAAATAGTTAAAGAAAATGTTTAGATAGCTGATTCTAAGAGGCATCCCTATAGAATTAGAATTTTACGAACATTTTCTTCAGCTGGAAAGTGTTTTCTTTTGTTATCACTAAATCACTCTCAGAAGGTTGACATTTCAAGTGGTTGGGCGAATATAAAAAATAGATTTAACAAAGATATATATATATATATATATATATATTACTCACACATATATATAAAAGATATAATAAAAATAAAAAAATTTGTCCCGTCTAATAGCAATTGACAAACTGATACCCGTCTTAATAATCCTGTTTTAATTTTTTTTTTCAAAAATAAATTTCAATAAAAATGCAAATATTTGCGGTAAAAAAACACATTCGACGTTTGGATCGCATCAAACAGCTTTCCTTCCGGCTCATATAAAATCGTAAACAAACAATATTCAAATCGTATTGTATCTTTATTTCTTTGTTTGCTAAATGTTATCACAACATGTAAATGAATTTCAAACAACACAAACAACAAAAACAGAGGTGATAAATGTATTAGTTGACTTTTGCTTGACCTGAGGCGATTTAATAAACAATTAAAATGTGTTAACAATACTGTACAGAAATGTGTATATATATATATATATATATATATATATATATATATATATATATATATACCACTTTTTTTAAATTTAAAAATCGTCGCAAGTCTAAAAAAATGGAAATGCATCAACCTGTATATTTTATTTCGGTAAACGTAAGAAATGTGACAATATTGCATAAATACCCTTCCTTAGCGATCGATGGCGCATTTGACTTCTCTAACTATCCCTTCCATTTGTATAGTCTTATAAAGGAAAGTTATAAAAAAGAAAACGCTAAAGACAAACGATATCTTCTTGTTTACAATTCAGAAATAAAAAACATTGCCATTTGAAAATCTTTAACATTCATTATTCAACGTCGCATTCTTCTTTTCTGAAGGTAGTGTCCATCCTGAAAAGTACTGGTGCCATCGTTTATTAGTGTTCTTCCATTCAGCCCTGTCCTCGGCTTTCCTAATATTAGATGTGATTGGGAGGCCTGTGAACGTAGTGACCTGGTCAGTTCATCGGTTAGGAAATCTACCCTTGACCGTTTGTCGTTTACCATTGACTTTCCATTGGTCATTAGCTTTTCTAAGTTATCTGGTTCCCTGACTGCAGTGTGACCAAAGCAGCTAAGGATTCTTTGGTAGCAGATGGTAGACAGTGCAGTTTTAATTCTGAGTTGTTTTCAAATCGATATGTTCGTTCTTCTGGCTATCCAAGGTATGCGCCGCATTCGTCTCCAACACCACATAGTGAATGCGTCTATCTTCTTGCCCTTCGCCGATCGAATTGTCCACGACTCAGCACCGTACAGAAAAAAGTCTAATAATCTTACTATTCTCATTTTGATATTATTAGAGACTTTTTTGTTTTGCCATAATCGCGTTAGTTTGCTCAGCAAATTTGGTCATTTACGTTCTTCTTCGAATTCCTCTATCGCTTCGTCCCTGGTTGGTGAATAGCGATCCCAGATATACAAATTCGCTGATAAACATTAGGTCAGAGAGTTCTCCTGTCCGTAGAACTTGGCCACCCTTATCTATAACCATGACTTTTGTTTTAGCTGTTTACTGAAAGTCCGACTTGCTCGCTCTGATACTCTTTTCAACAAGTAGGCTAGTTCTTTCTCTGACGTCGCAAAGAGAGTGATGTGGCCATATGGTTAATATCCATAATTCGCCCAAATATCTAAGATTATAAAGAAGTGCTATTATCGATTTTTAAAATAAACTTATTTGAATAGCTATTAATAGTGTTTGATTTAAAATTTAGATAAATTATTACTTGCTTCTTAGTAATAATATTAATGGAATTTCAATTATGATTTCAAAATAAATCTGCACGGTTTTATATTACTTAATACGGCAACACTCGCTAACGTGTTTATAAATAACAAAATTAAAAAGGACTTCTTTCCGTTGCGTGGAGAATTATCGTGTACTTCTTGTGTTACTGTGTTTTTATTACATTTTTACGGCCTGGCTTGCTTTTGAACCTAGATATCTTTCCCAACACTTTTGTTGTTGTTTTCGAATCTGAACCGGCTATATTCAACGACCCGGCTTACTCGAAGTTTTGTTTTTCCAACCCAATCAAATGACGCGATCGAGCGGACACTGCATTAATTGCAGATAGAATATCTTTCGAATGAAGAAACAGTCGATAGAATCTTAAGAAGTTCAAAATGTAACATGATAACTAAATAAGACGATGATTTAAATAAAACTTTTAAGGAATTTTTTTCAAGTTTTCTATTTAATAGTGTCATTTTTATTCTTGTTACACCTGGGCCCAACGCTAAATGAATTTTTGCTAAGCTCCTTTCAATCTAACCAACCATTGGCTAAAACTTCTTACACCATTTTCTTCGAAAGCAGCGTAAAGACGTAACGGGAGACGTTTTCAGATTGTTCCCAGCTTAGTTTTTACCACAGAGTGAGAAAATGATGATCTTCAATCCTGACCGACTGGCGGTAACTTTTATTTGAGTGTATAAATGTCAACGACTGTTAGTTATAGACCAAGCGGTACTTGTATCAGGTGTGATAAGAGTCACGTGAAAAAGGAAATGAATTTAACTGTTAAGATCCAAAAAGACCGATTAAATTAAACATTTTTAACAATAACATTTATAAAACTTATCTTTTACGTAGGAACTAAATTAATATAGGTTTTAACACAAAATAAAATTCAGACACGTAGAAAATGAAATTAAAGAACGCCATGATATTTCTTGAATAACATCCTTATGTAGTAAATAGGCATTTTTTTTAAATTATCCTTTCGGTTTAATGGTTCCGGAACTTAAAGCTGAGAAAGTTCCTTATAAGACTACTCACGTGTCTGCCTGTTTGGCAGCCCTTCTCTGACAGGCCATTTTCTCAGAAATTACGCGATAAGCTTCGGTAACTAGAAATTTGAGATTGTAATACATTTCATTGACCCATATGTTTTGTACCATTGATCGAATTTTTTTTTAATTTTCACGCAAGCATTAAACAGGGGGGGGGGATAAATAAAGTACTCGAAAATTTATTTTTTTATATCATATGTCATGTGGGGTATCATTTGAAAGGGCTCATTACGAAGACAATATTTTTTCCTATTTTTAATTGCATATTTAAAGATTTTCTAAAAAAATATCCGAAAATATAGCACCCGCACATTTCCAAAACTATTAAAATAAAAATCACGGAATAACAGAGTCAATAAAATATAACTAAAAGATTACAGGAAAACTGTAGCGATTATCCTAGATCTTAATTTTTTTTAACATTTACATCACGCATTTTAAATCTGTGAAAGACAAAGTAAACAATATATTTACGTTGTGAAAAATTAATATTTGTAAATATTTCAATTAGAAATACTTATGCACCTTTAAAGGTTTATAAGTCCCTAAAGGCGTACGGAACCCTTGTAGTGTAGGTTCTACTCGCACTTTACAGGTTTTTAGTATCTTTTTAGAACTATTTCTTTTCACTTATCCTTATCGCAATTTTTTTCCTTTAATATATTTTTCTATTTCGTCTAAGTCCCAAATTCAAATTCGCTGGACTTTATTTAGAAAATGTTAAAAGGAAAATAAATAATGTGCAACATAATAAATAAAATGTACAGTTGTCTGTATGTTGCTTTTATAACATAAGAACAGTGACAGGTATCGAAGATAAAGGCGTCCGTCCTCACTGACAAAACAGTATTTAGAAAGACAATAGGACCCTTTGCTCTCATTACACTATCCCATTTTATATGAGCATAAAGTATCACATTTAACGAAACAAACTATAAATAACAATAAAATACCATTTGAATTAAAAATCTTTAGAAAGATTACATCGCCATAGCAACCCGCGCATTGTCGTATAATATACATCTCTTCCCAAATCCAGTATCATTCGTTACGTTATGAGTAGTATAACCCGTTTTAATACGTACGGCTTAACTGTTACACAAACTGGTTCGCCACAAATGCACGAGCCACTATTTGTATCGAGGCGGCAGTGCCGGACCTTGCGATTACACGTGTCGCTGTTACTTTTCACACTCGAATACATTTATGTGTATGTATTTACTTCACCAGCTGTGCCACTGGTTGCGTAGCCCTGTTTATTTAAAAATTATCGATGAAAAAAGCGGTAGATATACTTTGAAAAGAAAACTTGTACACATTGACTGTAGTCTGCAATTTTAGTCTTGAAAAATAACTTTTTATTTTAAATATACTAAAAAGAAGAAACGCAATCAAACAACTTACCAAGACAAGTGAAACGAACCTAAGCTCGACCGTTAAGAAGATTCTTTCTCCGCCTTCCATCTCCATCATCAGATCCTGACTCCATCATTATTACTTGAACACCTCCCATAAAGAACTCATCAAGACAAATGAAACGAACCTAAACTCGAGGAGTCCACTATTCATCGTTAAGGAGATCCTTTGCCCACCTTCCATCTCCATCATCAGATCCCGACTCTATAATTATTACTTGGTCACCTTCCATAAACAAAGAACTCAAGATAAATGAAACCAGCCTAAACTCGATCGGTTTACTATTCACCATTAAGGAGATCCTTCGCTCACCTTCCTGACTCCATTATCGTCATATGTTGTCAGCAGAAATAAAATACATGTAAAAAGTTTCAAGTCTCTAGTCTATCAGGAAATGGGTAAAATATCGATTACAAAATTTATAGCGGACAGACAGATGACAAAAAAGTCAAAACTAAAAACCTATCAAGCACGAGTAGAACTCGCACTACGAGGGTTCCGTAGACATTTATGCACTTATAAACATTTAAGTGTAGACAGCATTCCCATTAAACAAAAATATCAATTTTTCACAACGTAAATACATCACAACAGAAATACATCACAACGTAAATACATCACAACGTAAATACATCGCAACATATTTATTATATACTCTATCTTTCACAGACGTAAAAACCTGATGCATATTTCAAACCTTATGAGATCTAATATAATCTCGCTTTAGTTTCCCTATAATCCAGTAAAATTTTACCGACCTTTTTTTCATTATTTTTGGCTTGAAAGTTTCGGAAATAAGGGGGTAATATGCTATATTTTTGCATATTTTTAAGAATATCAAAATTTCCGAGCCAAAAATCGTAAAACAAATAAAAAAGGTTAGTTTGTTTAAAAAAAAACAAAACTATAATCAATCTTATATTCTCGACTCATGCTTTATTACATGTACTAGTGTAGTGTTGACTAATGATAAAAATGGATCCTTTATACAGTCATTTGTAGGACCGTCGAACCTGTGAACAAACCGTTAGTCGTCAATTTGTGAAATCCGGCAAGTTTTGCACGTAATAAAGTCAAATTATTTTCTGTACAGGTAAGTCTTTTATGTACAAATTATTTTACATACATAATGTCGATAACAAATCAAATCATGCTTTAGTATGCAGAGTTTAAAAAAAATTGTGCGTATCAGCTCCGACGCGCCACTGGAGTTTACTCTTTAAGTACGATTGTCTTGGAATATATAAAATAGTTAACACTGTAGGTAAATAAATATCAATATTATTAAATGTAAACGGAAAACTCTTTAATAAAAAAATTCTGACAATATAATTATTTTCAAGTAAAACACAAATGAAAAAGACCAAATTTATACAACAACAAAATTAAAAACATTTAGAAACGCCAGACTAAGAAGTTAAAATTAAAAGAGACTTTTTAATTTTGTAGGATAGAAGACACTAAATATTCACACATAATAACATTTAATGATTACATCTTGATATAAGCGAACGATAGTCAACTATGTGTTTGTCACACTCCGTCATTGTGATTACGCCATCAGAAAATGCCAAATAAATATATTGATATCTCACTCCAAAGATGCGCAAAAATGTTGCGCGGAGACCCCACCTAACGGTTACATTTTTTTAATGCTCTGATTTCACTCCTCATAAAACTACATAGGTACTGGGCGCTATATATGACAATATATTCTTAGTAATAAACTCCAAAAAATTAGAATGGAGAAAGAGATGCCACGAATCCATTGCATCAATACCCATTTTCAACTCATGCATGACAATCATTCTGAAAACTGTCCGACATATAGTGACGTAAAAATCACAGAAACACATTTTTATTATCAGTTTTTTGCACTTCTGATTATAAGGTTAATTAAGAAATGTAGATTAGCTATGAAAAACTTAAGACTTAACAAGAAACTTAAAAAGAATGAAGACGTAAACTTGACCAAAATTTCAAGAAAAATTGTATTATTTACTCGCGAGATCTCTCGCATCAATGCAACATTTTTAAAAAACACTAAACGTAAACCACAAACACATCGCCTTCGCAAATACTCTGTGCCTGTGACATATGGGTACCTGTTACACCGAACTCGCCTCTTAACATTCGATGACACACGCCGCCGTCTCGGACTCGATCGCCAATCACAGTCACACAAATCTAGCCATATCTCTAATATACATATAACTACATACATAACTCCGTGCCATACTTAATTATACTACCCACTTGGCCACTCGCAATGGCGGCGGGCACCAATTAAACTTTGCATAATCTCAATTTCTCAACATTCTAGCGTCATTTATAATTATTTATTAATAAATATTTCGAGCTAGATCGTAGACCTGTCTGATAGAGATCTGGCTAGAATATAATTACGTAAAATGTCTGTCTTGCTTTTCTTGTAAAATGTCGTTAAATCAACATTTATATAACATCTTTACCCAAGTGTCTATAAAATATCAAACACCTACATTAAATGTACTAGATGATCGAAATAAATTGAAAAAAAGGAATGATTGCGTGTTAGAACGGCATAAAATAGATCTCCTCATTTTTTTAAATAAGTTAGCGTGTTAATGAAATGCGAAAAAGGAGAAAGTTAAATAGGGACAAATTTTACATCATTTTCGAAGTTTAATATTTCGTTTATTGGTAGAATTGTCCATTACACAAACCTTCATGGGTTCGCGACAAAAAAAAATTCGCTCCAACTTTATATGTCAGGGCAGGTACACTAAAACTATTTTTAAATATTTTGCTCCATATTCATTTAGATCCATATTTGAAGCATCTAACAACATTTCATACGCATAGGTCTAAAACTAACATAATTACCTATAAGAGTCCCTTCCTACTAATCTCTAAAAAATTACAAAAAATTTGAAGAAAATTAGAAAAACACATTAGATGGAAAAGAATGTAAAAATATTAACGTATTAAGTGCAATATTTTAAACTAATTTCAACTCGTATGAGCAACACACATTCACACACCTGCACGACATGGAGAATTCAAACGTCAGCATTTCGAATCGACACGCCATCACACATTCGTATTCACTAATATATCTCACTTTCCCTTTCTTTCTTAGCAAGACAAGTGAAATTAATTGAATATATTATTATCACTTAGGTAATGTACGTCATTTTCAAAATGCATTCAAACCCCCGCGCACACGGGAAACAAGTAAACCGATAAATTTAATCACTACAATGGGACATGTAAATGTACATATGTACATACAAATGCTATAATCAAAGAGGATAAACATACATCGAAAATTGTTGTGTAAATAATATATTTTTGTGTATTATACAATACCTTGTTTACAAGGTCAAAAATAATTATTATATTAGATATTCTGACGCATTATCTCATTTAAGAACGCTATTTCCTTACTGAGATAAACAACTTGAGAAGACTTCACTTCCAATGTGTTTTTTCTACCTTTGTGGAATTTATTTCGCCTATTTTATTTTAATACCTAATTTCTTACTAGTTTTATGTGCCTCGTCCTCGCAGGGGGTTAGACGTAGAATTTTGGTTACATGCACTGTTTTTGTATGAATGAGCTTTTTCGAGATATAACGCCGGAAAGTATTAATTCTGCATCTCTTTATATGCTACGTATACTGCGAAGCCAGATGCATGTACACTTTACAAATTTAATTACATGATAAAATAGTATTATTATTAAAAATTGTTTATCTATAAAAAAAAGTTATAACGAAATAATGTAAAAGTAGATAAATTATAAGTTATTAAAATGAAATAATTTTAAAATATTACTAGTGATTTTAGAGGTTTTACTATACAATAAAGTCTTCTTTATCTATGATTTATATTATTTATAAATACTTTTTTAAAAAAGCTATTGTTTAATAAAATTAATAATAATATTTTATAAATATAATTAACTTTATAGAGCGTACTATGATAAAAGATAGCCTTTATATAAAAGATACTTGAGCTTATAATAACACAAGGCACAATAAACACAAGTCCGTGAAACATAACATCTAAATGGCAACTAGCCGGTTAATGGCGGAGGCTAGATAGAATTGAACGTTTCTCTATTCTTCCTTCCACCTGCAGTACAAACTAACATTATTTTTACTAAGGCCAAAAGCCAAGGCCAAGGCTACTATAATCCAACATCAATTTGGGATACCTACAACTTCGAATGACAATAAAGCACTATGTCAGTAGTTAACATCTAAATCCAGTATCCAACGTATTAGGAAAGTTCAACAATTTAAGTTGAACTTTCTCAATATGTTGGATACTGGAATTAGAAGTTGTTATTATTTATTGTTTTCGTTATATTATTAACTTTTATTAAGTTAACCATCTTTTTCCTTTGGAATAATAAAAAGAAATTGCACGTTTAACAAACGCAGGGCGACACGCACCCTTTCTTTAATAATTGAATATATAATTCCAATAAGTATTTTGAAAAATATGCGAGGTTTCAGTAGGGTCGGCCAGATACAAAACGAGCTAACTTCTCGATAGCAAAATTAGCAACGAGGCAAAATACCATTTTGCAGGGGGTTACGTTTTTTTTTAAATCGGCTAAAACGAAATAAATTTTACTATTTAAATGCCTACAATCTTATAATTATTGACAATTAGCTACTTGTAAGGAATTTTTGACACATTGCCAAATTTTGCTATTAAGGTGTCTCTTATTACGTAAGGCTGATTTTTGCATTTGTTCATTATACATACACACATACATACTTAAAACTCTTAACGCAACTTCTTTACAGTTGAAATAATACATAAACAAAACAATAAAAAGGCTTACAAGTACGAGTTGAACTCGCACTACCAGGGTTCCGTACGCCTTTAGGCACTTGTTAAACATTTAAGGGTACGCAATTCTATTAAACTATTTACAAGTATCAATTTTTCACAATTGCCATATCTTTCATGGTGCATATTTAAAAAATTGTATGATCTAAGATAATTTTAGGTTGAGTATTTCCGTAAATAAATGGGAGAAGACACATTTTTTTTGGATGCAGCTGAAGCTATCGTACGGGGGGGCGGTTGTAACGACTAGTCAGACAAACTTTGAATGAACGCACGGTGTCTACAAAAAAATACTATTCATATAAAATTCCCTAACATAATACACGCTTAGGAAAAAAAAGTCTAGTCAATAATAAAATAAAAGAAAAATATTTAAAAAAGTTTAACTGGATAACTGTTATAAAAAGTAAACCCCCAATGCTATAATGGATGCTTTTATGCGGTTTAAATGAGCTGAGAAATACATTACAAGTGGCGTGTTCCCTAATTTAGTAACTTTTTGTCTATTCTTTGGATGTATACTTAACAATAAAATAATAGACAAATAATTTAAAAATATGATGGCAATTGTTATTAATAAGAAACCGCCAATGGCCTATTTTTCAGTATATCTCCGAAGATGTGCTAAAATATTTTAAGCCCTTATTATTAGCCCTTACATATGATACCCCACATGGGGGTATCATTTGAAAGGGCTAATAATAAGGCCCGCCATCCATTTTCATGGGATTGCAAAAAAATCGGTTACATAAGATCGATTACTTATCGATTACTTAATCAGCACCTAAAATTTCCATATAAATATTTTTGAATGTTAGCTACTGATATGTGCGGATTAATGTTTTATTACTACCTAAGCTAAATTTAAATTTTCTACGCCAAGCGGTTTCTGAGAAAACTGGCTGTGACAGACATACCACACAGGCACATGAGTCATCTTATAAAGGTTCCTTTTTTTCTTTTCTGAAGTCCCACACCATAAAAAACATAATAAGTTCCTTAGAATATAGTTTCCCTCGCTATAAACCATTCTAAGTAGCGATTACTTGAGCTGAAATTGAAAACTGGAGAAACCTTATTTTCTTTTTCAAATACTTATTTTCTTATAAAGACACGACAACGTAATCAATTTAACGGTGCACTTTCTATTATTACTTTCAGGAAAATATCGGTTTCACATTTGTGCGGCATTCAAACCTACCTTCTCTGATGGTCACTCTGATGATGTCCATATGTAGAGTGACAAGCATTTATTTAATAAGATCCTTGCACATTTCCCATTAGCTCTCTTCGATAGCTTTATTATATCATTTGTCTATGTATATAAATATGTAAATGACGGTGACATTAAGCAACCGTGCCTAACACCTTTACTAAGCTAAACCAGTTTGAAACTGCTAGTACTGCAGTAATGCAATAATTTAATATTCATATAAACCACTATTTTTGTACTTTACACGGTGATAATGACTCCCATAATTCTTTCTCCTTGTTCATGCTGTCATAACCTTTTTTCCACATATCTGGAAAAAAATTGTCAAGATCTAAATGAAAAATTTAATAAACTTATCGAACGAGGCCTACTAATACTGAGTTCTCTTTATAAAATGCATTTGGTACTTTGTGGGTATTATTATTTTAGGCTTGTACATTCATTAATCTTAAAAGTGTATTATAATAAATTTAATTATATAGATATATCGTTATATAGATATATATTCACGCTCTAAACGTGTCCTCAAAAGATAAAGTAATTGCCACAACTCTACTAAGCTGTGATTTATTATGTATTGTGCCTCATAGCGTGTGGTTGTCTATTGTCACAACTTTATTTTATAGAAATATATCACAATGCTTTTCTTGGGGTTACGAAAGTGTCTTAATTTCATGACCACAAGCAGCAAAAGTCTGAAAACAACATTTAATTTGTACAAATGATGCTTAATTTTTTACAATTATTTTTTATTTATTTCGTAAGGCAAGAGGCCTTTTTGCTTTTTAGATATATGTTTGTGAAAATTCTTAGTCATAAAATACATCAATACAGGTTATTAGTTAACTACTAATAACTTGTATTGATGTATTTTATGACCAAGAACTTACGGATTATATATTATATATAAACATTTATAAAAGAAATTTACAACACCAATAAACAAAATATTTGATAATTGCATGTCAATGTTTTTAGGTTAAGAATAATGAGTAATGTAATTCAACGGCATATTTAAATTTTATAACTATATCTTTTTATTTAATGACTGAAATCAAAACCAATAATATGCTTTAAAACTGGCGGCTAAACTCCTGTACACAAATTATCCGCCAATCATAGCGTGTGCCGTACAAACTGAACCACACATAATAATATTCCAATACATCATCATCTTCAAATAAAATGAGCAAGATAGCGCGATCCCACAAATTGAATTCCATAAACGATATTTATCTGTGTGTGTAGAATGGCGAAGTGTGTGAAAGAGATAGTTTAAATTTTATAGATATATTTTTATTTAATGGCTTAAATCAAAATCAATATTGTGCTTTAAAACTGGCGGCTAAACGCCGGGACAAAAATTATCCCCCAATCAGAGTGCGTGACATACAAAATGAACCACACATAATATCATCTACACATACATGATAGCGCGATCCCATAAATTGAATTCCATAAAGGATATTTATCTGTCACTACAGAATGGCGAAGTGTGTGAAAGAGATAGATCTTCCCTTTTCAATTTATTTGTGTGAGATATCGTGAGGTTATGGAATTTACATATCGTGTCACTAAGGTTTTGACACATTTGGAATAATTTAAAAAAAAACGTCGAATTCCTTATTACAGCTATCTCTTTTCTGTATATAATTTGACGTCTTTTTCTTCCGCTCGTGTTTATTCTAAATTTGAATATGTGTAATATTTCATATGTTCATATTTCATATGTGTATGAACCATGTTGGAACAATTGTTTTCATTAGCTTTATGAGAGTATAAAATGTATATTCAAATTATGTCATTGATTATAATCACAGAAAAAGAATACTCGAAGGCTAAGCCGAACCTGGTCACTCGTTATTGATCAATTATATTTAGCTATCCGTTCATCATACCTTTTTTGTGTGAGCCTTGCTCCCACGCGTGCAATGCAGTACCCAAAAGCAGAGCTTATTCCGCGTTCATTTCTAGTCACATCACTACTAATATATGTCCGGAAAAACACAGTACTGTTGATGATATATTTATGAAGTAGATTATTCCAGAACATTCATACTCTCAAATTTAAAGAATTGTTGAATCGTTGCAAAGAGGTCTTCCAAACTCGGTATTGTTAGCGTTTCGTACCGAGAGGGTGCCAACGGGAACCTATAAACCTCCTTCGTCAGTATGCCTGTCACAGGGATGTATCTTTTGAACCGTAAAAGGTAGATACATTTTCACAGAATACTTATTATGTCCTCTAACAACGGCAAGTAAAAAAGTCAATAAGTTAAATTCCGAGGTGGATCCCGTACAGGGGGACCTTAAATAAATGCATTTTTTCCACAATCTTTATTCCTGCGCCACGCAAGAATCAAACTTGGTTTTATTCTAGTGCATACTCTATAATCAAATAATAAATAATATAGGTAATTAAGGTGCGTGTGGCACAAGTAATTAACTAAACATTTTACTAATTTATACGAATCATGTGTTGTTATGGCATTTATCTTGTTATTTACTAAAGAATTAGTGTTAATATTGTGCGGTGATACGGAACCCTTCCTGTGCAAGTGCGACTCGCACTTGGCCGGTTATTTTTTTTTATTTGGTATGGAATCATGGTTCTTTTAAATAAACAATTTCTGTAAAAATGCAATGGACTAAAAAATTAAAAATGACATCCTATTCATCGCTGTGGTAATTTCCACATCCGGCGTATTCATATCAGTTCCAAAATACATAAATACAAAGGTGTATTGATTTTTTCGGATTACAATACAAACTTTAGGACAAAAATAATCTAAAAACATTTTTAGATTCTGGACTTTATTAAAATTTTTCAAAAATATTTTCTGTTTGCAAAATTTTCTCAATCATAATTACATTGAAACAACATTACACACATTTACATTGACACACCATTTTATTACCAAACAAAATCTATATCTAACAAAAACTTAAAAAGAACGAATTACCGGAGCAACCAATTTTTCTTTCCGCGAAATAATACACATATCGCTCACAAGATCGACAAAAGGTGTTAGGCATGTTGTGTCATATATCACTTTGATGATGCTGCGCGGCGTTCGGTGTGCGTATACAGCAGCAATGTTAACCCTTGCGGTAACGATGAAATAGAGTATCGAGAGAACGTGATAAAATACGAAAACAATTTATTAATTATAATCGTCTTACTTTTTACTCTGGATCACCTGGAAGCCAATTATAACAATTTAACAACACTGTATAGTCTATAATCAACTAATGTAGGATTAGATGTATTTAGGGACTATATAATCCAATTTCACAATCAATAATCCGACAAAGAATTTGGGGTAATGTAAGAATTGACCTCCAGTAGGACAGGTGTTAAGGTCAGTTAAGAACCTTAAAATCCAATGACATTTAAATACATATAATGTGATAGATATAATCCTATTTAACAAAATCGTAGCTTCGAGGTTTTAATTTTTCGTCCATCGTTGACCAAACATCCTGTCCATATTATAGGTGCAAAGATATATTTAATATTTATATTCTGTTTACGCTTTAACCATGTCACCATGCAATTCGTAATTAATTCCCAAGAATAAAAGGTAAAATGCGAGGAATACGACTCCCGAACGCCGAAGTAGCGGTAATTGCCTTCGAAAGTGGCATGGAAAAGACGTGCAAGGAAGAGTGGAAGAAGTGACAACTTCTTCCTGTAATTCCATAGAATGAAACGATACATGGAGTAGCAACACGGAGATTATTTTGAATAACAAAAAATAAATTATAAACTTTGTAATTGGTTCCATTTTTGATATTCTAAAAACTTTCAGTATTACCCTCGTACAACTGAATACGCACTGACGATAACTGGAGACACTTATGCCCAAATGCACCGCACACGGTCAGAACTGTCAGTCGGACTTACTGACAGTTAATTATGTATTTCTGTTTCTTATTAACGGTCAGCCGACCAACTTTACCAATAGTGCACAATTGTACGGTCCAATCGCCAAAATATCAATGCGCAATATGTTTTTAACTGTCAGTAAGTCTGACTGACAGTCCTGTATGTGGTGCATAGGGGGCGTTACTCGACGGCGCATTGTGTCGTATGCATCGAACTCGGTCAGAACTGTCAATCGGAATTCCTGACAGTAAATAATGTATTTCTGTTTTGTTATTAATTGTCAGTCGAGTCGGACCAAAAGTCTAGTTTATCAATCGTGCACCATTGCACGGTCCAATCGCTAAAATATCCATACGCAATATGTTTTTAACTTTCAGTAAGTCTCACTGACAGTCCTGACTGTGTGTGGTGTATACGGGCGTTACTCGGCGGAGCATTTTGTCGATAGAAAATCAACCATCGACCTTGTCCGATTAAAACCGGCAGTTGTCGGTCGCACAATTTACAACCTACAAAAATCATTGGTCTGTCTTAACGCGTTATTCCTTAAATAAATGTATTTTTCTAATATGAAAACAATTTTATTCCACTAGTGTGCAAAATTTTACAATATTGGTTCATACCTCAAAAGGCTCTTTTGTTGTTTGTTTGTTGCTTAAACAACAAACAAACAACAAAACAAAAACACTGCCATGTCATTTATAATATTACTGTGCGGGATATACATGTACATATTTCATATAATCATTTGTTTACCTATATTAATATTTCTCGTCTTGATATTCCAACATGATTAGGTTAGAAGTCTCGCTACAGTTTATTGTAAAGATACAATTATAAAGTTACAATTTTCACTTTTCCAGTAATAATATTAATTACTTTTTTAATTTAAACGATGGGAAGATTTTCCTTTGTTTGAATGGAAAATATATTCTCATTTATTCCTATAGATTAATTTATTCACACGTAATTCAATTTCTAATCGTAATTATAAGGCGCAACGCAGACAGCCGGCAGATCGGTCCGATAATAATCGGAGGAAATAGTACAAATGATATTCAATACTTCAACGCACATGTCTCTCACAAAAAATTGTCCTATGAAAATAAGAGCGACTTTGGCCGACTCCCGCCGACCCACACGTTAAGAATTAAAACGCGCTAAAGGATAGAAGATACTATTATCTATCGATCTTGCCCCGTGAAAGTGGTCCAACGGCCTTGTCCCACAAAAGTCAGCGGTTGTCGGCCTACAAGTCACTATCTATAAAACGCTCCCTGCATACTCGCGAAGTTATCTCGACGGAGTGGTTGTCCAAGTTGATCGCAGTCTGAAGTATGCACAAAGCGAATCGAAGTACCTCTCTACACTATTCTTTTCGCCTTACTTCGAACAACTTCGCGAGCGGTGTATTGCTGGTTTAAGAGTTGTTCGTCTGCACACATTTTAACCTCAAATACCGGAGCAGCAGTGTATTTATACAAGCTCTGATTTAAATCCCATCAGGTTTACGTCACAAAAAGGCGACGTTAATAATGAAATAACGTAAAAGTTACTACTCACGTAAAAGTTATGCCATATGTACAATTTCCCGTCTAACAATAATTCTGCAAGTTTTTCCGTCTCAATGATGATTTAAAATATTATGGCCCAAAATATTATAACCCATTTTCCCGAGAACTATCTTTAGTTTCCCATAACGCAATTAAAAAAGAGAACCACGGTGTCTGTCCGTTCAATTGACGCTTGCAACCTTCTAAAATTTAAAATGTGTAATATAGAACGGCGAGATTTAAAACATTTATAAGAGTTTGATGATCCAAAACTGTTTACGGAAAAGAAATGCTTTATTTTAAAACCAATTAGGGAGTTCAAAATTACAATTAATATACCGAAAAAAATCACCTTTAAAAAAACAGTAAGTGCGAGTAAAACGTGGCGGTTCCGTACCATTGCATCATATAACGCAAAGCTAAATAAGTAGGTATTTCAGAAATATACAAGGAATAAATCCACATAGCATCAATAAATTTATGACTTTTTCCTTTACTTGTGCTATCAGACCTTCGTTCATACCAAATTTCAAGATTCTGGGTCAACAGGAAGTACCATAGTAGCTTTGATAAGTTACCACCACCGGAGTGATGTTTTAAAGGTCACATCATTTTTTGGACCTAGTTAGAAGCCTGTATATGTACTTGACACTTCTATCCCTTTCTGAGAAAAATGGTCTTGACAGACAGACGCACAACAGCGTGATAGAATAACTAGGTAAAGGTGATTTTGTTTATTCAGAAGCAGAAAACCCTAAAAATCTTATAGAAATTCCTCGATCGTTTCCTTTTTCATATTTTAATTACTCATAGTTATTACACTATTTATTCGAACCATGTTAGACTTTGGGTCGTTGAGCGCAAATCACGTACAGTTGGTAAGCACTGCATAAAAAAGTTGAACAACACGCTGTGTTAGTGATATTAAAAATTTATAATTGCGTACTTAGGTAGGTAACATTGGTCACGCGAGTTTCGACTCGCACTGACCGACTTATCAACATAAACAGAAGACTCGCGAAGTTTTCAGTATCCCTCTCTGGAACTATGGAAAGCGACAGTGCAGCTGAACCAATAACCATCCCTAGTTCTCAAATTAGTGGGATATTATTTTGGAAGATAAGTAGAAACCGTTCTTACACCCTATATGATCCATGATGAAGCATGATGATTCAGATAAAAATATACTGTATAACATATAGACAAAATATTAAATCCGGTAAAATACTTGCCGCCTCATTCGGCTTTATTAAATGCATTAGGTAAACATTATCACGCGGAATACATTTCACACCTCTACCATTAAGCTGTAAGAATTCTATCTTGGACAGAATGACAGTATCATTTGAATACAAATATCTTATTAGTATAAGTTATTGGCGATAACACAAACCAATAACACACATATATGTAATTAAAAGTACAAAAAAAAAAGGAATATATATATATATATATATATATATATATATATATATATATATATATATATATATATCGTAGTGCGTGAACTACTCGACTAACGATCGAGTAGTTCAGGCACTACGATGTTTCTGTACATATTTAGGTACGTAATATAAAAGTTTAAACATTTATGCCCGGCTATTACTTACAATTAATTAACGAACTAATGTGTCTATACTCCAGGAGTTCGAAAATGAAAACAAGATTGTTCAACTTCTGCCTGCAAAGAATACTCGCATACTTTGACTACATAGATCGACGCGAAGAGGATATCCTAAAAACATTATTAACAGTGGGCAAAATAGCGGGGAAGAGAGAGTTTTGCGACTAGACTGTCGGACCAGATACGAAAACTATCCGGTATGCCCAATTGCCCATCGACTAGAGGTTGGAGTGTATATAATCCGAACGACTACGAGGTATTTGCTTGGAACGGACGTACTAGAGTATCATATTCCGCAGATATCGATTACAAAATACGCTGCTCTCTGTTTGTAACGTATGAACTACTATAAGAGCAAAAGAAATAAACCGATTTCTAACTTACGCAGGCTATCCCGTTCGTCGTATAAATCCCTTCTTAGGAATGAATGAAACAAAAAACCTCCCACATAATAAGCTGATACTCGTAACAGGTCATACGCTTGAACAAGCTGGTATCTCATATACTCGTACTTTGTCCTTGCTTCATACTAGGGATTCTCTAAGTCTGTTTAAACTATTGGCCTTTGGCGCCCACATCTTCATTCATAGTCTATGAAGACTCGTGACCCTAGGGTTTTATAACAATAGACCAATAACCAAAAATGATTTTAATTTTGTAATTTTTTGTTTAGTTTCACTCAAATCAGTGAAAGACCAACATGTGAGAAATCTCGGTATGTAATATGCAAAAAAATATTGAATACTCTATGACGAGAGTTAAAGTTGCGTGTTCCCAACGGAACACTCGACAAGCAAGTATGCATGCCGCGTATGGTAAAGTATTTTGTAACAGGTATAAGTATACCTGTTATTTTTACATACTCGTAACAGGATCACCTATTAAAAAAAATACTGAACCCACATCCCTACATATGACGTGCCGAAAAACGGAATCGGACCGAATCGATGGTTCCGGATCCGTGGAAAGAATAATGAAATCCTACGAGTCGACAACTCCAAGGAGATGACTAATAAGAGATTACAAATATGAACATTATTTTTCGTTACGTAAATATATAGGCCGGCATATATTTCACAAGCGTAAATCAAATAACTCGTTTGCTCTAAATCTCTTTAATTTATTAAGCCAAACATTAGAATATTTATTAAATGCTATTATTCAAATTTGTTTTCATATTTTTACATATACTGTTAAAAAATTAGCAAAACGCCTTGGAACGTTTTGGAAAGGAGATATGTCGCAAAATAAAAGTCGCACAGTGGATCGAAAACGCTATTTGAGAGACGTAACTTTTTCTTGCACAAATCGTATTTATTCTGATGACAATCGATAAAGCCAATAAACTTCATGAAAATTTGTCCAATAATATTTTTTCGTAAAACCAATACTTAGTGAGAAAACGTAGATTGTTTGAAAGTGACACGCGCAACATAGTACGAGACGCTCTCAAAACTTGAAGAAATTGGGCATATATGCATATATATATATATATATATATATATATATATATATATATATATATATATATATAAATATATATATGGCGGACTTGCTACGAGAGCAATATGGTACAGCCAACCATAACACGGCCGGAAATCGAACCCGGGCCACCCGCGGTGCACCATACCGTCAAAGGGCGTATTTCCTTGTAATCAACACAACACACCACCATTTTCAAATAATCCACTTTTTCTCTCTGAATGTTTAGTTTTACGAAAAAAAATTATTGGTAAATTTTTCATTACACTAATTTATTTTGTCGATAATAAACGACAGCTGTTTCGATGTATTTTAAAAGATAACCCCTCTGAATAAACCCCATGATAATTTAAATAAAAATTAAATATTTAGTTAATATTTTAACACCCTTGCAGTATGAATCGAAATAAAAATTAGCTTTGGAATGTTTTGTCGTTTCTGCCTGATGTCTACTGAATGAACATTGGCTGAAGATACTTTTGATTGATTGTCAAGAATATCATGCGATTGATAGAGTTCCAAATAATATATTTCAATAATCATTAAAACTTGTTGACTAAGTATATGGTCGATTTTCAATGCTATAACAACTGAAATTGTTTAAATAATGTAGATTAAACCTGATTAAATAAAGAAACACTGTGAAGTCACTTTATCTAAGCTTTGTAGACTTGCTTTTGTGTTGTTTTTAATACTGATCTCTGGGTTTTGGGTCTGGCAAAGGTGGCAGCCCTAATCACTGAAATTATTCCCTATTCAGTGTTTATTAATAACTTCATAGTTAAATTCTATGGAAATTTTTATGGCGTTACACAAGTATATACCCTTCCAAGTAAAAAAATAATCTTCTAAATTAGTTGATAAACGCCGAAGATGAGATAAAATGCACAAAACAAAAATTGAGTCGAATAAAGAACCTAGGCCTACTTTTATGAAGTCGGTTAAAAATGTTAAACATGTTTTATCTCCATTATTGAGACATGAGCAAATCCAAAATTTGAACGTACTAAAAAACTAGAATTCATTCACAAATAATTTTAAAATGCACTGAATTCCACATCACTGAACAGGAACACTAGCTGAAGGTCTTCTAGAAACTTCAAAAAGTTTCATCCAAACCGGCATAGCTGCCTATTTATATATGAGCAAACATGCACATACATGCATACGAGTAGATTCATACGCAACTTAAATGGAAAACCTATTTTTTTAAAGCCCATTAAAATTCATGTGTTAATCAATCAATGCTCGCTACGTGGATAATATAAAAAACGTTTTTTTCCAAAAAAAAAAAAACGCGGAAATACATTTTAATTATACTCTTTCAAGTTCATTAAAAACATCAGATCCCAGACTTGGCAAAAACTGGAAAAACTGGCGTAATACGCGTCAAGTTACGTTCGGTAGCATAACATAGTGAAATTGTTGAAACAAACTTGAAATTGTAGAAAAATAATTTCAATTAACTGCTCTAATCAAAAGCTAGTACTTAGAATTTTTGTACATTTCAAATCCACGATTGAAAAAATACTAAATGGGTGATGTGCATATTGCACATCACTTTCAAGCTTAATATTCCCCAACAGAATGGAGAATTGAAGATGAAAAACGGCATTTGCAATTTTATTTTCATTTTGAAAGTCCCGTCCGACAGTACCCTCCGAAATTCGCCTTCGTTTCACATTATGGATAAAATGTTTGCTATATATTAAAGGTGACAGCACACAGCGAACGGGTCGGTATAGCGAAAAACGTCAGGTCGAGGGCGCGACGTGCATTACATACAGAAGCGTAACGTCACGCTGAGCACTCCCGCTAATGCCACGCCGAGGCCGACGTGTCAGCGGCGTGGCGTGGTATCAGTACTACAATATCAAGCGATTCAGACGTGGAGAAATTCTTTCGCTCTATGAGGCGCTCGATCTCCATCTTTATTTTATAGTTTATAAAAAATATATAAATGCCGCTGAAGATCCCGCGTCCCGCCAAACGCGATGTGCACACGCTACTATGTGTGTCCACTAATATGTGTATTTATATAAAGCAACGCAAGCGTCCCGTCCACGCTCAGCGATTAGCGTCGCGCTAGCGTCCCGCCGAGCGCGACGTCTCTCGTACATGACAAGTCAAGGCGCGCCTACGCGCCGTGTCCTGTCATCTTAACTGAGACCATCACATGAATTTGACACGTAGTTACGCGCGTGGTCGCGCGCCTTTATGCAGTTTTAAACCTAAATGTCGTAATACACTTAGGTTTAAAACTGCATAAACTAATCCTTGTTTGGCTGCGACACTTTAAAAATCTAAAATGTCACATAAATCCACAGTGTACGGCTTATACAATATAATCCGCAATTCCGTTAATGTATAGGTAATAAAAAAAACACACACGGGTATAAATTACAAAAAACATCATTACATGTTGATAACATGAAATTATAACAAGATTTGACCGTAATTTGAAAACAATCGAGTTTAATGTGGCTAAATTCATAATAAATTGTCAAATATAAACTTGTGGACAAACAACATTATTTGTTAGCTAGGAATAAAATTGCTTAGAATAAAATAAAACCATCAAATATCCTCTACTTCGTAATAATTTATATGCACTGAACTTACTCCGTCATTTATTTACTATCTATCAGTAACAAAATAACCTATAATATTCTTTAAAAAACTGTCAAATAGGAGTAGAACTCGTACTACAAGGGTTCCGTAACAATTTAAGCACATAAACATTTAAGGATACATACGCGATATTTCTATTAAACTATTTACAATATTGCCTACTATATCTTTCACAGAAGTGTAAAAACATGGTGCATAAGACAAACATTTGGGATAAACGCCATAGCTTTCCTTTATCTTCTACGCAACTTTTACAAACTCTTTTTTAATCAGTTCATTGGTTATACACAATATAAAGAAAATGGTTGAATACTTTATTTACTCCCCTCTTTAATAATTGTTATAAGAATATAAAAAGGTAGCTAGTGGAAAATGTGTGAACTAATAAGGTGTATTAATTTGCTATTTAAAGTTCCTACATCGCATAACTAGTAGCCGAGGAAATGGGCTGTGACAGACGAACTGAAAGACACGTGAGAGATCTTGTAAAGGGTCCATTTTTCAGTCTGACGTACGGGAGCCTAAAACCAAAGGACTGACCTCTGTCCTATCAGCCCAGAGGTCATGCTATTCATATTGACAATTATATGTAAGCAAGAAAAAACAATTCGCGTTTATTTACATGCATTTGTAAATATAGACACGAGTTAGCTATGCGACCTGTCTTCGCTCGAGTGAAAGTAGAAACGCGCCAATTAACTTAATTAAAACACGTTCTACACCATATATCCAAGTCATTTCCTGGTTATCTAGGCCCTAAAGTATCGTTTTACCTCGACAGTGTAATGATTATCCAGCAGCATGCAATGGTAGGCTGTTTCATAAATATAACAAAATCTATTCATGCTCATAAAAAAAACTAAAGTTTGTCTTTATTTATTTAAAACATAACTTGTATTATACTTTATTTTAGGAAGTCCCAAACGCCATTTTTTTTATTTTTTTTAAACAAATTCTTTTTATAAAATATTGCCCATACAAATTTATATACTTTACCTAAAGTTTGTCTTTATTTAATTAAAAGATAACTTGTACTATACTTTATTTTGGGAAGTCCCAAACGCCATTTTTTGTTATTTTTTTAAACAAATTAATTTAATAAAATATCGCCCGTACAAATTGCTTTTTTGCAATAACTTTGTTTATTACTTTTAATAATTATTTTGAATTAACTGACAGTTTTTTGGGTCACTCAAAACTAAATACGCAAATGCGAACATAAATTGGAAAATAAATAAGTAAAAAGTGAAATAACAAAAAAAGAGTCGCAACAAACACTTGATGTTGGAAGAGGAGTGCGGCTCGTAGAGAGCGTCTTCCAATATCTTTGATCTGCAGTACACGCGCTTTGTAAATAGATTTTTAGGTTTCCGTACCTCAGAACAAAGAACGGCTCGCTTATTAGGTCCGTCTGTCACAGGCGTTTTTTCCATAAACCACTTGACGTAGAAACTTGGCATAGTAACAAGAAACTTATTCACCCACATATATCTCATTAGCTAATACTCAAAAATATTCGTATTGAAATTTTAAGGAGAAAAATAAAATACTGTAAAAATGATATTAATTATATATTATATAGTATATATTATTATATAGATATTATTAGTATTATATCTTTAGAAGTATGCACTGAAATGTATGCAAAAGATATATGCTTCTGTCCCCCATTTCACGTCATGACACGTCATTAACGCTTTAAAAGTG
This sequence comes from Druceiella hillmani, assembly GCA_039881145.1. NCBI lineage: Eukaryota > Metazoa > Arthropoda > Insecta > Lepidoptera > Hepialidae > Druceiella > Druceiella hillmani. The sequence continues at coordinate 29,515,663 of JAYKKI010000006.1, forward strand.
TTCGTCAAAGGACGATTTTTTAAAACAATTTACGTATGTATGTATATAACTCTATAGTATACATGATTTTTTTAACTCCACCTCTTTATATTCCAAATGTAAACGCTACCTGGAGTCGCATTTTGGTCCTTTTATAAGAGTACTAACTGTGCCCAATACGTGGTTCGCTTGTAATTCAGCAAAAACAATTTGTTTTTTTTCTCTCGTGTGGTAATCCTGGATATAGACTATTACCAGACGGATAAAAATTATATAAACACATTTTCTTGTTTCTATTACCATTCTTTATGCCAAATTAATCACTCTTTTTAAAATATTATTTATTAGAAGTTTATTATATGTATAGATAAAGTTTATTATATGAATAGATAACGTTTATTATATATATATATATATATATATATATATATATATATATATATATAGGTAACGTTCATTATATAACTTTATTATATGTATAGATAACGTATATAATATAACGTCAATGGCGCTAACTATTTGTGTTCACTAATATGCAAAGTTGGCATAAAAGAGTCTGGAATAAAAGAACAGAGCATAATACTCTGTCTCACACTAATTTAAAAACATATCTGAACAACGTCATATCATTTTAAAACTCGAAGCAACTAAATTCACCAATGCAAGTATAAAGAAAATGGAAAAAACCGACTAATAAAAAAAACAAAAACCCCTTTGTGTCTCTTTTTACTTACTAAAAAAATTAATACTAAGAAATTCTTGCACAGACTTTTTAAACTACTATTAAATATATTTGGCAATTGCTGATTGAAAGGTTTCAACACTTTCAATTTTTCAACAAAAATGGTCCAGGTGGAGCATGGATTCCCAAAATGGTCCAGGTGGATCACCAGGGAATCTACGTTGGCGTGAAAAAAGTTTGGGTTTGGGAATATGGTAGAAATATTCCAGCAGGGGGCCCACTGAAACCAGTAAAATTTTGAAAGTGGTCTACGAGAAACAAAGTTTGGAAACCTCTGCTTTAAAAAATATATAACACAATTAAACCATTTATCACTAATCAATTCTTCACCCCTGCTTTACAATTTAACTTCTCGTTTAAAAAAACCTCCCTAAAGTGTTATTAAAGTGATTTAACAATAATAACACTGTTTCTGAACACCTTAATATACCTTTAAAAATGGTAATACAGTCGTACCACTTTGCTTCAAAGCAGCATATTTTCATATTATTGTGCAAGAGACAAATGCAAATATAATTAGATAACCGATAAAAGAGTAATTACCAAGAAAAAAAATATCATTCTTTCCTTCAAAATAATTTTTATCGACATGGAAATCGCAAACATTTTCCTTGCTTTCTTCGTAGCCAATAAAAGACTAATCAGATTTATCAATTTTTATGTCCAGCTTTACAATTATTGCTTACCGATAAAATTTGATTTTACTGCTCAATATTTTAGTGTTTTAACTAAATATTCAAATTAAAATCATTACTTTGTGAGGTGTTTTTTCATATTCTTATAAACTAATAAATTTCCTCTTCTATAACAAAATCCAAATCAATAGACAAAATCGAAGAATATGTTTACCATAAACAGTCAATAATAGTAATCGAACCAAGAAAGCACAGTAATCTTATTTTGAATTGGACCGAAAAGAATTGGTACCAAAACGACGTATACTATACATTATGCGCACAACTCCACACATTTTACATTTATACCCTCATGTTGTACATTTCGTTAGCGCGTTTTAGGGCAAATGAAAACCGCGGCTAAATAAAATTAGTAATATTATTTATGATATATGCACATTATTTAATACAAAATTTAATATACACTTACGTATATGTTTATAAGAGAAATGAAATATCGCAATTTTATCCAATATAATTAGTTCGTTTATTTCAAAATTTATTAGTGTAAACTTTTTGGTTCCAGGCTAAACTAAGGGAATACATCCTTTTGAGCCCTGAAATTTTAATTTCAAGACTTCAAATTATAATTTTTTCGACACAACAATACGACATCCGCCATTTTGACTTTAATTAATTCTGTGTCGTCATCCAGTATCACTTCCAACGTTAAGACGAATCGAACGAAGAGGAAAATCCAGTCGTTGAAACTTTACAAGTCGATAAAGAAATCCACACTTTCATACAAACCGAAGCGTTCAAAAACATTATATTTCATTGGAATTGGTCGCCTTTGGTTAAAACAAAGTAAATGATAACAAAATAATGTATTTTATACTTTCATACAATTTTCAGCATCTAACAAAACTCAGCCTCCTGAAGGCTGAAAATTGTATAGACATATTTCTTTTATTGAGAATCAAGGTTCTATCTAGAGTTAGTGTTCATCAAATGTATGGGGGAAATGTCACTGAAACCATTTTTTTTATAATTTTTGCCTGCTTGTTTGTTTCCCTGTTCAATCCGACATCGTACAAAAACTGCGAATTAGATTTTAATGATCCACTGTTTGAAAGCATAGAATATCACTTAAAAACTAAATACAATTTTGACACTATGTCAAATGATGAATAAAATCGGTATAAAACGTAAAAACTTTCTGGGCTTCACGTAACAACAGTTGAATAAACGTTGACAAAGTTATATCTTAATGTTTAAAAGCTTAGAGTTCAGCTTAAAAGCTGATATAGACATGTGATATTATAAAATGGGGTTGAGCACGATATTCAGATTTGAATAAAATTTCTATCTAATAAAGACTAGCGACCTACTTTACAAAGAAGCTTTGGAACAAGTAACTTACAAAATTATTTACATATATATATACACACACACTTGTATAATGTTGGTCAATTGGTATAGCGGGATTTTGTTCGGACACCTCTTGAAAATACTACAATAATTTACGATTTTTTTTCTTTTGTGCCTCTCTTACTTAGAAATTTAAATTTTGACACTTTACTTTGACACATAGAATAGATAAAAAAACAGATGATAGCAGTAATGAGCGCCATATTAGTTTCTTTCCGCACATACAAACACTTGGCAAAATTTTGATAGTTTACTCTTGACACACAGATATAACATACAAAACAGCTAATAGCAGTAGTAAGCACATTTTTTGCGCATGCGTACAATTTACAAAATTTTGACAGTTTACTTTTGACACATATAACGTACAAAACAGCTGATAGCAGTAATGAGCGCATTTTTTTGTTTATTTTTGCGCATGCGTACAATTTACAAAATTTTGACAGTTTACTTTTGACAGATATAACGTAAAAAACAACTGATAGCAGAAGTAAGCGCCACTTTTGTTTATTTTTTCGGCATGCATACACTTAATGGCTTATTCTATCGTGTTAATCTATCTCTCTTGGTTATTAGCTAAGCACCTATCATCATCCTTCTTGCGATAGGTTCGTTACATTCAGACGTTACAAAACGTTGCATGAAAAACGTTGCTACCTTGACATTTTACTCACATAGCTCCCAAAGAATTTTCTATTTAAAATCATTGAATCACAAGTATAATCGATTTTTTCTTTCTGCAAAATGACTCTCGTATCGCTGAAAATTCAAATTCCAATAAGAGGTTCGCCGTTTTCGCGTTGTATCCGCTTTGAAAGCTCGGTTTGCATGCACGCTTAACCCTTTAACGCTGAAATGGTGTACCTCAAAAATGTGATATTTGTATCTCGAATTTTTTTCAGGAAGCCAGAAAACCGGCTTCCAAATTAGAAAAAAAACAGTTTAATCTAAATTGAACGCTTGTGATATAACTAGAAAAAGTTCGGTATAACTGATTATAATTTTGGTAATTGATTATACAACCATGGCTTATATAACTAACACATGGATGTGATCATTTTACCAATAATTAAACGTCTCTACTGACATCATTCGTTGTTAAAACTCATCATTCGGCAATCTTACAAACCGGAAGCGAACCATGTCTCGTTATACCTCAATTAATTTTTAATTTTAGAACGTCAATAAATACGCTTGAGCATATATTGGGAAATCGGACGATGGTATGAAACTATGTGCTCACTTATAATAACCATAAAACGGAATAATAATTCTAAATTACATTGACAATAATTAGTTTATAATGAAATAAGTATGTCTACAAAGCCTAAAACTAGAGACCGTCTAACCTTCTATCGTTTTATGTTCTACTCAGTAGGATACGCTTTATCAGCTGAAAACAATGAATTAGATTACAGATGAATAATTAAGTGATTAGCTGGTCCGGCAGACGTTGTGCTGCCCTTAGAAACACTGCGTCACCTATCGGGTCCAAACCGGGATTTTTTCGCTCTAAGCCGACATACCTACATTATGGATACTTGTCATTTTGTTCCACAAATAAAGAATTAGTTAATAACCTGACTACAGCACCCCTATATGTGTAAGGCACTTGATACAAATAAGGCCTATGTTCTAATAAGGCCTATAAACCCAAATAATAAGAGGAATAAACCCAACTTCGAAAATACTTTACACACGCACCACATAATCCGAGTGAGTCCGCGAGCACATGTCTAAAGGATTTTCAAACTTGGGTTTATTCTGCTTAATTTTTGGGTGTATAGGCCTTATTAGAACATAGGCCTTAATTATATCAAATACCTTATACATCTATCAACCATCGTCTTGACGAAACATATACTGTGTGAATATGACCTCAAGTCGTTCAGAAGTTACACCGATCACTAACAGCCGATTATATATAATAAAATTAATATATTAGCTGCAGAAGAAAATAATTGAATAAGATAATAAAAAACATCAAATTAGGCTACCTAGAGGCTATACAACAAACAGGTCTTTTACCCAATAGAACAACGCTGGCGTTTCCCACCTCGGGTCGTAGGCAAGGGCCGGTAATCGCGACGTGCACTTAATTGTTTTCACTCGTTGTCAATGATTAAAAACAAATGTTGATTATGAATTTCAATTTGTATCTTGAAGTCTTGATTATTTAAAAAAAAAAGATATGTTTTAATAATATACGACACAAGAACCAAAATGAGTGGAGCGCACGTCCTAAAAAAATTCTAGATATGGTTCGGCTTTACGAGTTCGATAAATAGGAACAACAATGAAACGAATGAATAACGATCAAACTTATAAAGAACGTTTAAACCAAAATCGCTTGGCAAAACAATGCTTGGAATTTTATTAAGTAACGTCGAGCGTTTGTTAACAAGAGGGCGTAGGTATGAACTTGTGTGCAGGTAAAATTATCGCTGTTTGCCAGAACTTAGTGGAGTGTAATTTATATTATATAACCAGCTGTGTCTTGCAATTTCGTTCATATGGAATTTCAAACCGGAAGTGCAGTTGTTAGCATATTAAATCTAGGGTCGGTTTGCGCCCCATCCCCTCGTCCCCTGCCCGCTATCGCGTGTTCCCACAGCCGGTCGCTGCCCGCCATCCGCTTGCTGAATATTTTGTTTATCTTTCTACGAAACTTTCAAATATCAAAATAAAACAATACGCAAATTGTGCTCAGTTACATCCCCTAAATAACGATATAACACACTTTCCTATGTAGTAAACCATTACTTCGTTTATCTCCGAAAAACAGATAGCCAACAGAGAGACAAAATATAAACAAAGGGTTTTTTTACTGGAACTCAACCAATCTCAGAGCAGGCGTTCATTTCAAAATCTCAGACATTGAAGTTTTAGTTATACGTATAGACTAGATGTTAGACATAACAGTTAACATGAATCCGTAAACCTAATAGGCTATTTGTCAACATCGAAAATTACCACAATTCGTGGTCATCCTAATATATTATAAAGTAATAAAGCGTCACTTAATTTTCAATAAAATAAGTTTATATTTTGTAAACAAATTTTTTAATTAAATTAGCGTTGCAAACGCACTGCTGTTATTGGTCACAAGTCATATGACGTCACACACAAGTAAACAGACCGATTGTACTTCGCAAACTTAGTTTTGTTTGTAGTGTTATCAAAATCTTGGATCTTTTAGTTACATATTTTTTTAAATTTCCCAATAATTTTTCATATATCTTGTTATACTAGTTTACATATTTTCAAAACGGAGAGAAAATTCGTGCAAGCTGATTACAGCAACCTACCTAAAATAGCCGCGTTTGTTATTGCGCTTTTCTTTAAATGAAACGCTGATTTCTTTGCTGTGGAACTCAGAAATATAAAAAACAGCAATGTAAATGTCTTTTATAAATTATTTGTTTACAGAAACCACTATAAGTTATTAGGAAAATGTTTATAAAATCTCATGTTTTGAAAAAAAATACTCACAAGAAATATCGTCAAATTTGTATATTGAAATTATAGTTAGACAATGCACATTTAAGACACAGAAAGGAATATATACATTTAACACACAGAAAGGAATAAATAACCTTAAACAAAAAAATTATCAATAAAGCCAATTTAATATATTTCACTGTCTTCAATTCTTTAATTTGCGGTTCTTTTTTCTTTTTTTTTTAAATTATAACTAACGCCTTTATATTTACTATAAAATTTCCAGTAACCTATTGTAATCAATTCTCATAATATGAATTGATTACGTATTGTGTAGTATATAAAAAGATATACCTGCATTACAAATGATATATTTAACTAAAATAAATTTAATCAATTTATTTCAAAATTATTTCCGTGCAGTGCATTTCCCAAAAAAAATTATTATACATAATTATAATCACTTGGAATGAATAAGAAAAAAGACCTTACCTAGCCTAAGCAAACCTAAAACATTCCAAAAAATCGAGCCACATTTTTTTATTTAGTTATTTCTATATCTTATTAATTTTCAGTGAGAATATTTAATATAAAAATGATTAATTATATAGGTAATATACATTAAAATTACAATTAATCGTATAATAAATTTATAAAGAAGACAATTAAATTTAGAGAATCTAAATAAAAAAAAAAACAAAAATATATATAAACAAAAATTTTATATATATATACACATAGAATATCACAATTAAATAAACATAATTTGTTAAGCTAAAAAACAAAATGAAGGCAGACGAAAAATAACCAAAAAAGGTAAAAACTTATTTAGTATTTGACATAAAACATACTCACTAATATATATACCAAAACCATAATATTATTCAAAACATAAACCATAGACAAATTGACTTTATTGTTTCCAGAATGTTGTAGGTACCATATAAACAAGATGTATATGTTGAATTGTTGGTGAAATTGACAGATTAAATAAACATTCAAGTTTGATAATTAAATCTACTTATATTTTTTATTAAATATAAGTAAATTTAATTATCATACATACTTAATAATAACATAAATACTTAATAATTGATAAGAAAAAATTTACTTTTAATTATGTAATAGGTGGTTAGTGATAAAAGAAAAAGTGAATTAATTGGAAAAAAAGGTTAAAATATATTCCCTTGCAAACAAAATTATCGGGTATGAATTTTTTTAAATTGAATTTTTTATAATAAATAATCGCCAGATACAGTATTGATATTTTGTTTTTAATTTATATTCTGAAATATCATATCAAATTTAATAATAATCATATTTTAGTAAGAAACTAAATAATGTCTCCCTTCAGTAGGCAGAAATATTTGTTTATATTTACTCGTGTGTGACGTCACGTGTCACTCACTTAACCAGCCGCCATTACAGAAATTGCATTTTTAGCGCGAGTTTGATCGTTTAAACTTTAAAAGTAATTTATGTGAAAACTACGGCATGTATACTGGAAATATAAACGTAGTGTGCTTATAATGTAATTTAAAACAGTTTTACAATATAAGTCAAATAGCCTATTCTATGTACACGTTAACCTAGTTTTAATAATGAATTATATATGACGAATGTCTTTAGGAAACTAAGAAACACATAAAGATAGAATAATATATGAGGTTATAAATTATATTACTTCTATCAAATTATAACAAATTATAATGTTATGTTTCATTATAAATACGTTTCCTAATATATCATCTTTCAAATGCATAAGGAAAATAATTAGTTGCCTGTACGTACAGTGCAAGACGCTATCAGCGCCGATACTGCACGTACTGTCGTTTGTTGCTATACAAAACAAAGTTTGCTTTCGATTACATAAGGGAAAACAGTGAATTCACTTCAATGTCTTGTTTGTTTGCTTATTGTGATTATTTAACGTGTGATCTCGTAATGATATACAGTTGTACATTATTAGTTACCGACAAATTTACATTGTACTTGACGATGATTCTTGTAGGTATATACAATACGGTAGTTGACTCATTCTAAATTTTGATATTTTTCGTACAATATTGTGAAATATAAGTTAATTAAAAACCATTCTTGAAAAAAATTCAAAAATTGATTGAAAAATAAGCCAGTTGTAGGCTTCTGAATTTGAAAATACGGATAGAGTTGGGTATATCCCTGTCTCTTTTCCTCTCGTAGAATATAATGTGCAGATTTAAAAATGACCTCACAACACAGTATTGCCGTCCTTCTCTAAAGGATAAATTTAAACTTTTATAACTCGGTCAATTTTTTAAGATTATTAAAAAAAATTCACTCTTCATCAGCTTATACCTTGAAATTATGATTAATTTAATAAAAAAATAGTCAAGTACCCAATTACTGGACCGGTAATTTTAATCTCAATTTAAAAATTAAATTCCGTCACATTTATAAAACAGCCTGCCTTAAATACTTTCTCCCTTTTATCAATCGTATTTTTTTGTATTCCATCAATGTTTATATGTTGGAAGCCGTGATATATAATTCTATCCACTTCGCAAGAACAAAAATATACTGACATATTGACACATACATACATAACGTTCACAGCGCCATGTCACAAGTAACTCATAAGTACTAGTGACACGACGCTGTGAACGTTGTTTTAGTGATATCGATGTTTTGTGCACGTTCGCCACGTTTCTTTAATATAATAAATATAATATTGCAAGTTGATCGACATGATTTAGCATCTAATTACTTCAGATTTCAGGTAATTTCGTCAGATGTTTAACAAGCGTACTCAAAAAGAAAATCCATTTATAAATTATTTTTATATGTTCACTTAGTTCAAGTAGGTACATCTTCTTGTAAAAGATCATCACAACCAGTTTTTTATTGACAGAGCTATGATGTCACAGCATGGAAATCATACGGCCAAAAGAAAATAACAAGGGTTCCTTTTTTAGGGTCCCATCCCTCAAAAGAAAGAATGAAACCCTTATAAGATCACTTGGTTGCATGTCCGTCCATCCGTCTGTCTTTGAAAACTCTTTTTATCAAAAAAGGCCTCATATGTCAAATTGACCTACAACTTTATATTGCTGTGAAAATTCCAATTTTTGGTTCACGAACAAAAAGGTATGGCCCTTTAAAATGTATTTTTTTTTCATATGAATAAGTCTTACACACTGATTATCAAAACCTATTGGATACCTCATGTCGATCAATTATCTTGAAAGTTGGCATAATGGCAGTTCTGATAGCATAAGGAAAAAATCCAAAAAAGTGGTTATTACATCATAAATATTTATAAGCGCCTACATGTGTACGGAACACTCGTAGTGCGAGTTCTACTCGTGCTCGACAGGTTTTTTCGATTCAACAACGGAACCTTTAAAGGTGAAAGATATGGGTAAAAAAGAAGAACTAAAAAATTAAATAGTTAACAACAAACCCACATTTTACAAAATCTCAACTAATATTTTAAATGTGAAAATGTGTATGTTTGTCATTCTTTCACGTCGCAACGGAGCAATGGATCAACGTGTATTTGTACAGAGATAGTTAATAAAATTACTTCGGGAAATTATTATATGAAATTGAACATTTTTTTGAAACACCCTAAAAGGGTGTTCCTAGATATAATTATTATTTTTAGATGTAATTATTATTTTGTTTTTATTGTCATTTGTAGCATAAACTCACAAAATTAAAGACTTAGTATTTAATTCCCTTTATCATTCTAGATGGCACTGCATTTTTAAAAAATTCCCTATAGCTTTATAACTATAACCACACGGACCAAGCTAGTATATGAATATAAAATTTGTTGAAAAGACGCGTTTTGTTCTACTGTAAGAGTTGGATCAAACCTAATATTTATCAAGACAGAGTTGGATCAAACCTAATATCGATGTACCTAACATCGAGAAAAAATGAAGTGATATTTTTGAAAATCTGACCACATAGCTACCCAGCCTTAGAAACGAGATTATGTCAAGTTGTTGACAGATAATTTACATTTGACAAATAATACGCTACCGGTACAGCAGCGTGCGTCTACCCCCCACCACAATTACCGCTTCACTTCGGCACATGTCATTTTGTCCACCATAATTATAGTTGCCAAGGTTACAACAGACGTATAATTTGTTGAGACGTACAACGTCCAACAGGAAGAATGACCAAGAAAACTATGCAAACACTTAGAAACTCTCCGCGTCGCTTCTTGACGTCGCTCAATACAAAATAAACAGGGGAACTTGTTTCGAAATTTAGCAAGTCATTTGAAATTTACATAGCACCAGCGTGGAAGTTTGTTCAATACGCGCTACCTACAAACTACTCGGCTTGCTGTACAAACACGTTCGATGTTACCAGCTAAAAAAAGAATGAACAGCACTTATATAATTACGGAGACATTTTTCTATTTATACTTTAAAGAATTGGTCTCCATTTAATTATTTTTAGTCCCCATCTGGCATAGTGATGCGAGAAAGCCCATCGTAAGAGTCGTTTAATTAAAAGATCGTGAGTGTAAATGACCTCACTCTCTTTCTCTTACGTACATATAAATATAAAATACTAGTTGAATACTACCGGACCACTGTAAGGGCTAATTTGAAATTTCATGTACCACCCACCACTTAATATTAAGCGATTTGTGCTGGCTTAAAATGTACCACATTATTTTAAGCGACTTATGGTAACTTACCATTAAGTGGTATTACTGTAATATTTTAATTAGTATCAGCTAAATTGTGGGTCATTTCATTTAAAACGAGATCATTTTAAACGATAGTAGAAAAAATAACAGTTATTTTGAGCAATAAGTGACAATGACACGAAAACAACTTTATTTTATTTATATCCATTACTTTTTTTCACAAATTCAAAGTACAACGATTTCAAATAGTCCATCGCGCGTCTAAAAATTAAATTATAGCGAAGTAATAATGAAGGTTCTCTAAGGCTAATTTGTAAAAAGATAAATCTTCAACACAAAAAGGCACACGTCGCAAACTATCTAACTTTCTTCGAAATGTTATTTGAAAAAGGCCTTAAAAATATAAGGAATTTACTAATTTATAATATTACTAATTTTATAAAAGAAAAATTTTATTTTTTAAAGTTTAGCACAAAAATGGCTAAATCAATTGAATAAAACCAAATTGAAATTAATCATCTTATAACATAATATCGAGATGGACATAAGGACTTACTTATATATTTTTTATAAATATATAGTTAAAACATATATATATAGTTAACAATATTCCCAGTGGTTTAAGTAATTAAACCACTGGGAATATTGTTAATAAATTACCCGTAAAATGCGAATAAAACAAAATGCAGTCACAGGTAGTCCCCTTTTCGTCCGGGTAAAGCCGGGACGGAAAGCTAGGCCCATATACAACTGAAAAAAATTACCTACTGAAACAGTGTTTTTTTATATCACGAGATTGGCCCGCATAGTTGTGTACTAAACTAAAGTACAGAATAAGTAATTAAACCATTGAGAATATTGTTCATAATTTAATCGTAAAAATAGAATAAAACAAAATGGAATCATAGATAGTCCTTTTTCGTCCGGGCGAAACCGAGGTGGACAGCTAGGTCAATATAAAACTTAAATAAATTACCTACTGAAACAGCGTTTTTCATGTCACGAGATTAGGTCCTATGGTTGTGTACTAAGTTAAAGTACAGAAAAAGTAATTAAACAATTGAGAATATTGTTCATTAATTAACCGTAAAAAGCGAATAAAACAAAATGCAATCATGGTAGTCTCTTTTTCGTCCGGGTAAAGCCAGGACGGACGGCTATATAGGTATAAACTTGACTTGTTGGTAACTACTTGTAAGTTCGAAATAGTGATCACATAGTTGTACGAGACTCACATGTTTTTTTGTCTATATAACTAAAATAAAGTAGACACAGTTTAAGGTTAAAGAACATAGTGATCAAAATCCAAAAGGATTAAAAAAGCAATTTAAATGTAACATTTTTAACTCATTATTTTAGAACACGAGATTTTGCGGCATAGCTGTGGCAGAAAATTCTATATTTGCTACAGTTATGCCGCAAAATGCGATATTCTTAAATATTTTAGAATTAAGAATATTCTGCCAATTTTAGAGACCGGTGTTTTACTTTCACTTCATATAATTTTGATGATTGGTAAAATGGAACCATTTAGACCATCGCCAGACTAAACTTACAAATCTAGTTTCACCACAATATCTGACTGTTTGTCAAGTTGACTGTATACCAAGGTGCAAATAGATTAGATCTATTTGAAAAATTGGTTGGAATTATTAACCAAAACCTTAGTTTTCTGAAAACTTTCTTTCGCTTGATGCGTTTTCCATTCGTAAACAATACTTCTATTCCAGTACTCATCGATCATAAAGACGATTAATGACAAAAGTTAAAGCTGTAAACAGAAGTAAGCCCGGTTTTCTACGCTTTATTTTGTCAAGGACTTCATTCTTGCGATATTTAATGATAGTTAATACATCGTAGCTTATAATTTAACACTTTAGCAAACATGTATGTAGTAAAAATATAAATTTCTTGTAATTCTTACCTTATTAGAAAGAACATCTATAATTATATAGGCTAAATACACTATTTCTTCTTCGTCGGATGCGAGAGCGGCGCCGGATAAGCCGGCGGTACGCACGTGCAGTGCGCAGACAACGCCACCGCAGATCATCTTCTTTCGGCTGCCACTAAGTCTACTTCACCTTTATTGCAATAAAACGATACCTACACAACCACACATTACCTCGCTTTTAAATAATCCACTAAGATACACCCGAACCGCGTTTCGGCACTCCCAACAGAGTCAGCAAGATTTCGATCGAAAGTCAATATCAACAAATCATCGTTTTGAAATTATATAAAACAAGACGGTGCGATGTAATTAGATGGTCGTTACGTACAATAATAGTTACATTCTGTTACTAGGCATTAGATGTATCCTGCGATGGCTGGGAACGGCCAAATCTCGCGTGCGGCACCACTCGTCCATACAAACAACCTGTTTTTATTTACCGTTAGCTTACGTAGCAGTTCCGTATCGAAGCAACAGGTGAAATCACTATTTTACATTGGTTTTATTAAACGATTATTAATAGAAAACTTATAAATAATCACAACCTAAGAGATAAGTTCGCCAACACTCGCTAAAAACTTCCCGGTCTTCGGTGTCTTGGAAGATTTGAGATAGTAAACTTTTTGTAGCGACAAGATAACACAACTCAAAATTATTACTTTCAAAGTTTTAGATTTTTAGTTATATCGACATTTGTAATGTATTTATTTAGTTATGATTTGATTATAAATAATTTGATTTTGGTAATATTTGGAGTGTTATAATAAAAAAATATATAAAATAATTTACAAACAAAACGAGACCGACAACGATGGCGGCGACTGGCGACTGGCGTTCTATACACTCGGCCGTAGATATGAAACGCAGGTAAGTCCAGGTGAGAAGCGATGTTGCCAAATTTATCTATTGTCTGTCCGCCGTACACCATCATGAGAATGACTGTTACAAAATAAAATCCAATTATATGTAAAAATGTCATTTATTTAATAGGTTTTCATCTTTATAAGTTATGCTGTGTTGACTTTAAATTACGAACGTATTCTGTCACAGATTCTTTGGAATTTATCAATATAAAATTGAAGGTTTATTATTGTTTTTAATTTGAACCTTCATTGAAATGTCAAACGAAACTTTAGTAAAGTGTATGAATTGTATCATTAAAGTTACAAATGCGACAATTAATATAATCGTATAAGCTTTTTGATTAACGTTTTAGGTTAGGTATTTTAATAATTTCATTATATTGATTTGTTAAATATCTATTTCGATATATTTAAAAAGTACCTTTATACCTAAGCTAGGGTTTATAAAGTGTGTTGAGCTGCTGTATCAAGGTGAAACATCTTCTAAATTAATTATTAAATGAGGATATTTTAATATAAGTAATTATAAAACAGCAACATTTGTTATATTTTAATGCGAATAGCGTTTAACAAATTTATCTAAACTAAAATTGATAAAGTATAACAAATTTAACTAACTTAAAATTGAAATTGAAAGATTGAATTAACTTAAAACATGTTTGAAATAAACGAAAAGTGTGCTAGCAAATACCAATCACATTTTATTATGCACAAAGAATGTGTCCTTTGAATGACACAAATGTTCATTACTACAGATCACAATCATTAAAACGTTAATTACTTTATAATGGGTCACCTTTATTAACTTTGATATTGGTTTTGATGTAAAATCGTATTTAAATAGTTGAGAGATGAGGCATTTAATAGTATTAAAATAGTTGAGATATGAGATATTAAAACTCGCGTGCTAAGCAATTATTCAGGTTACGTTAAAGCCAAATAGTCGTATTAAACCCATTTTCATAAAAAATAATATCCCAATAAGAAATAAAAATCATTCAAAAAGTCACAACGTGACGTGTGAAATTCTATGATTTTTAATTTGAATTAATTTGTAATCATCATTATTATTATATCTAATAATACATTTTCGCATGTTAGTATTATAATTATCACTTATTATTTTTATATAATTTAATAAAAATTCACGTTATTATATAAATTTGCAAACAATACGGTGATCACCACTTGTTTAAGAAATTAAATATTATGTTACTCTATATGTTTTTGGTTAAGGGCGATTATGTTACACCTATATTTTTTCATGTATAATTTTAGGACTATGTAAGAGTAATATTAGTGACCACCAATAATTTACCACGACTAAATTAAGTACAGCCCCTTAAATAAGATAAATTAAAATGTGTAGTAATGTTTGCAACTATATTATATTTGTTTATAAATGTAAAATATAACGTAATTTTTTTATATTATTTCCGTAAATTCAATGTTTGAAAAACTAATACCTACATAGCAATCATTAATTTCTCTAAAAGGATTAGAGTTATATAATTCAATAAGAAGTATATTTATAAATATACGTTGTAGGTAATACAACCCAAAATTCCGAAAATTAATTGTTTTTTTTCATTTTTACTTTCAAACGTTAAGAACATCGCTAACAGCCATTTGACAAATAACGAGGTCGATCGTTTTTAAATCATTGTACGCTTTGATAGTGTGTAGCTAGGACATATTAATCAAATGTCACATATTTATACAAAACATAATCCGTTACAATAAGTTGAGCGACTATTTAAGGGATAATTAATATTAATAAAATGCGGTCGAAAACACAAATAAGTACTAAAATGTATGAATAAATTTCCAAAATTAAAATAGGTAAAAAAGCAATGTTGCCACATCGCGTTCGAACGATAGAACGATAACGCGGTCTCGCTCCAGCGTCACTATGACAGGCGATGTGGATTGGATATGTGTATGATGTCGACAGTGCGTGACGTTAAAGTTCATGTTTTTGTAATTTAATAATATTTTCTAAGAAGAAAAATGAAGGGAAACAGTGTCGTTTTTGCCCGTGTATAAATTAATATTCAATAGAATATGTCTTGATAGTGCGTTGTTTAATGCAAATGGTGTGTCTGACCTGTATTAACATTTTACCCAATCTACCTACGTACATACGAATATTAAATTTTAGGACGACGTTTGATTTAATGTTTGTGACTTTTGTTTAGTAATATTTAATTAAAAATACAAGTCAAAATAATTTGCTTATTATAGTAATGCTTACATAGTACGATGTTGACAAAATAGTGACCTGTTAATTGTTTCGACAAAGAATTATCGGAATGTTTATACATTTGTACACTTTTATTAAATCTATGATATTACACATGATTCGATACCTATTTAATTAAATATAAAAACAAAATCAGATCAAGACATACTTTAATACATTATTGGTTTTATTATACGTTTTGTTATATAGTGTGAAATAAACGGTTTCAGGACTTAATACTAAATAATGTTAAAATTAAAATAGTTTCCTGTTATTAAAAATTTACGCGTTTTTGTGATTATATACATGATAAGAATGCATATGTCTCATGCGTCAGAAACCATTCAAAACCCAACTAAAATAATTATGTTAATTTATTGATATTTTGTGATATGAATTATTAATTAATCAATGATATTTCGCGACAAATATTGTTGCAAAATTCCTTGCAGCAGGTATGACTTCCTTTGCCGAAATAATTTAGGCCATATTACAGTAATTATATGGAAATGTTAAAAATTATCTAGCCAAACGTTAACGATTATGTATATTTGATACTGAAGAGTATGTACATTTACTCATTTATTTGAAAAATCGGCTTCGAAATGTGGGTAATTTCTTTTAAAAAGAGTTTAATACTAAAAACTAATTTTTTCTTTAAATAGCTTATCACATAATTTGTTCAGTCGTTGTTTGGTGATCATAATATGTATCATTGACATACATATTTTCTAGTATTTTGTCCTAAGGCACAATATATTGGGAATTTACGCTTTTAATTTGAGCACTAGAAAAATCGAAATATAAAGATGTTTTTCTTAAAACAATTACCTATTAGAAAGGAATTAATTTTGAAATGTATTTGTGTTATAGGTATATGAATTTTTCTTACAGTTAATCAATTTTTTATGAATTTCTGTACCAAAATAGCAAAAACGGATCTCTTGTAGTTTGCTAATGGTTGTCCGTGTGTATTTGCATACCTATCAAGAGTGTGACAACACACTTGGTGTTTTTACAGTTTTAGACTTTTAAAAGAAACTTTGCAAGTATTTGCTTTATATAGAGGTCTCAATTTGCAGAAAATTAACGAAAATATTAATGTATCTCCATACACACATATAAGTGCGAGGGTATTTATTTCATACATAATATCATTCAGTTGGGTAAGATTGGATTGGTTTTTTAAAAATCTTTTTAAGCTTTTATTTATCATTTTTTATTTATAAACCCTTTTTGCTATATATTAAGCTTCAAAGTGACCTGGAATGTATTCTCTCCCCTAATTTTCCCTATGGGTTTGAAAAATGTAAAAAAAAATTAGATAAAACCATTTTATTAGAATTTTGAAATTAAATTACTTCAGTTAACTCGTAACAATAATTTAAAAAGATGTTTACAACTACAGAATACAAAGGTTGTACGTATTTCTCCACGTATTGGACAGTTTTTATTTCAATATAAATAAATTAACTTTTTTACCTTAATTAAAGTTAACGAAACTTAGTTTTTTTCTTTGTTTATATACGATTATTATTATTCGTATAAGCTAAAAGAGCTTTAGTTAAAACAGCTTACATTTTTTCAACACGTTCAAAAAGTACACGTTCAGAAGAATATTTTCCCCATTTAAAAAGGAATTAATTCCCAATTGGCAACCACTGACATCATATTACGATAAACATGCACTTTATACCCATATAAAGTGAACAAACGATATGGTTGCAGCTAATGGGTATACATTTATACTTTGAAATCATATGTAAACTTTTAAATATTCAATAACACGGACAGAAGAATGAAACGTAGAGGAAAAAAGCACGTGTAAAATATATTTTTTTTTAATTGTGAAAGTTACCAACTTATAAAGTTATTAGCTGTGTCTGCGATTTCGTTCGCGTGGAATTCGGAGTAAGAAAAGTTATTTGGAATGTTTTCGTGATTTTTTCTTTTTTTTTTCGAACTCTGAACATAAAGTTTACCAAAGCGCTAATAGATGGCGTTGACAGCCAAATCGGTTCCGCTGGTTCTGATATTAGTGTGCACAACGAACTTAAACTAAAGATTGACATCATTTTTCGTTGTGAACCTATCGATATGAAACCTAAATGCCTAAATGTTAATTCAAGCTAATCTAAATACGTCACTGAAAACCGCATCCAAATCGCTTCAACCATTACTCAGATTAGCGTGCACAACGAAGGTGCGCACAGACAAACAGACAAAATTCTATTAAAAGTGCAGATTTAGGCTTAGCAGCGTGTCTTTAGTAGGTAGTACTTAGTTTTACATAAAAATATTCAATGTACACTCAGTTTTTTTAAGATTTTATTATGTTTTTCTTAAAACAATTATTAGATACTTGAGCCAGTACGATATATATGCACTTTGCTGTAAGGCAAATTGAATTAGTTCATTCCTAGTAGTTAAGGGTGGATAACATCCCAAATAAAAAACCAAACAATGGCATTCAGTTTGGACCTCTAAATATTGCTGTATCTCTTTTACTCATAGGCACTGTTATTACATTCTCGCCTTTTAAACAATTTGAATGAAATCATAAATAAATATCGTAAAAATTTTAATTAAGTATTTGCGTATAGTATTAAGTGAAATTTTCTGGGGGTTTTGCTGGCGGTAACCGTGTAATTAATAGACATTTTGATGGACGCAGGCTGGCATTTTGATGGATTTGTCATGCATGAGTTAAAATTTATAATAGTAAGAGTATGCTTTACACTATAAGAAATAACTTTACATTATGAGTTAAATTTTATACTAGTAAGAGTTAGTAAAGTTGTGATAGATTGTCTCATCTTTTGAGGACCACTTTTTGAGCGCTAATGACATGTCAATATAATATGATGTCGATGTTGGCTAACTTAACCGAAATGGCGATTCAGCCGAACAAATATAACATTTGCAAGCAAGACATTATTTTTTTAATGGCTTTCCTAATTAGAATCAGACTTTAATCACGTCTTCACGTAACGCGATTTCTATATTTTCCTAATTAGAAACAGACTTTAATCACGTAACGCGATTTCTATATTTTCCTAATTAGAAACAGACTTTGATCACTTGTTCACATAACGCGATTTCTATATTTTCTTAATTAGAAATATACTTTAATCACTTGTTCACATAATGCGATTTCTATATTATAACTTAAAGCTCTAAATTAATCTTCAATGAGTGACAAATAAGTCAGTAAGTTTTGAAAATAATATTTCTGTCTTTTAAACAGTCTTTATAATTAATTACAATAACTGTAGTGTATGGAAACAATTATAATTATGGAAATAAGTTGATTTGCAGTTCAAGGTTGGTAACGCCGTGCGTTATGATGACAGTCCGATAAAATTGTATATTACAGCGTTTTAGCTCGTATGTTTTTATTTAATCTAGAAGGGAATGTGGTCGCCCTAAGTTGAAGAAAAAATCTCATTTATCTTTACTTCATTTAAGTTTGGTGCTTATTAGCACCAAGATCAGGCATTCTCCGGCATGCTTTTAAATGTTCCATATGACGTTTTTGATGTCGTAATATTAATATTATTTTTATATGATAAATTAATATCAATATTTATTTATTGTAGATTTATAAAAATTTGATGATTGTTTGTTATTTCTTCTTTGCTTTATATATCTAGTAATTAATAAGCACTCTCTGTACTTATTATTGCAATTCTTTGACATAAGACGCCAATCTTTTTCTCTCAAGTACAAAGGGTTTGTATTTTTCGTTTTATTTACGTGCAAAGACTGCTCGTTGACTTTTAGTTTATAATTATTAACCGTTTAATAAAATGAAAGATTTATCATTTGGATAAATTTTCATTAAAGTAACAATATCGAGTACAACAAAAAAATAAGTTTTTTAATTGAAGCCAAAACGGTCCGTGTGGCTCGCTATTATGACTGTTTATCGAAACGCATTAAAGTTTTGAAATTCAGCCGGCGATATTGTTCCAATGTTTTATTATTAAAACTAATACGAAGAGAAACCAAGTAAATAAAAATCAATAGGAGAAACTCGATAAAAGTAGAGACTAATCTAAATTTAATTTTATTATTTCAAACCAAAAAAAAACACTTAATTTGATAAACATTTGCACCGAAACATCACAGCTTCGAGCTCACTGACCTAAAGTTTGGTAGGTGTAACCAATACATTGGAAAAAGTGACTGCTAGCTTTAACTAATTGTTTAAAGTTATAAGAGCGGTTCGTTATACTTGCAGATGCCCTTCTGCCTCCAGTTCCCCTTTATTAAAAATAAATTATAAACAAATATTGTATTTTCTAAATTTATATTAACAAAAGAGATTATAAGGAGTTTGAGATGATGAATTTTTGAAAGAAAGAAACTGACTTGTCTTAAAGGACAATTTTTAATAACGAGGTTCGGAAAAATCATAGGTCACCGTGTCCTTCCCAACTGTAGAACTAGTTTCTAAATATAGGTATATTGGGCAATCCTAAGAATGAATAACCCTAAAATCCGCTTATATTAATTTTTTTTCGAACAGGGAAACAAAGTTAATAGATTCAGAAACAAAAGAATTACTCATCTTTTAAAGAAACCGACGAGTCGAACTCGCATACAAAGGTTTCCATAGCATCAAACAATATTAAACTTATAAACTTCTAATTCTCAAAGATACTGAAAAACAAAGTTATTGCTGCGGTCAGTACCGAAAGTATCCCATATCTCAAAAACTACACAACATATCTTATTCGAACCAATTTTCGTTGAAAGTTTATTTTAAGTTCTATTACCTTTTTTCAGAATTATATATACGTTAGTTGAAAAGTTAGAGGGGTGAACACACTTCTTAAGTTTTTAGAAGCGCATATCTCACCATCCATTGACGTAAATAAAAAAGTTATTTTGGAACATGTATGTCGCTTTTTAAGACCTATCTAACGATACCCCACACGCCTATGTGTACTGGATTTTTTCATCCCTCCGTTACATGTGTGGAGTTCAACACATAGTAACATTTTTTTTCATAATTCCACTATTTCATCGTATAGCGGTTCATAGAAGACACTTACCATCCAAATTTTATCTAGAAGTGCCAATAGTCCCCGAGTAAAGTGGCTATGACGTACGTAGAGACAGACAGAGGGACAGGACGAAATTATAAGACGGCTATATCGGCTACGGAACCCTAAAAATTGGCACGGACGACACGTGAATGGGAAATAAGTTTAATTAAAATATATCTCAATAATATTATTAATTAACGATATATTGAAAAAATATTATGTCTGTCGGTAAACTGTTTTTCTTTTCGTATTTTTGAATTCTGTTTGAGACAAATAGATCCAAAACGACTTAGATTTTTTTCTGAGACTTAGCAGTGTTGGATTAGAGACATCAAGAATATATAAAGAAAGTAATACTGGATTGTGACGTTATTTCTAGTAATATTCATCGTAATGTGCAAGGGTGAATGAGATAGTGAGGTACCTACTCTATCATTAAATTTAGAATCTCGCGATACGTTTAATTTTTCCAATACAGCTTTTTAATTAAACCATATTTTTATATTTTATGAAAAACAGAACATTTTAGGAAAGCTTTGGGCATTTTTTTTAAAAGAGCACTTTGTTTCATGTCTTGTTATTGCTATTCTTCAAAAAATGCTACAACCTTGTTAACAGAATTGCGCTACTTTTCTTTCTGTTACGCAAGTTCTTCCCAGGCAGCCATTTTAATGCCACATACGATAAGGTGGCATTTATATACATACCAATACCACAGAAACTGACCTCCTGACAGAACTGACTGAGATTTATCCTTTCTTTCCATCAGTTGTGAGTAAAACACACATTTAGGCAGCCTGGAGTCGCCCATACATACAAGATGACCGTACCATCAAAGTTAGCCCTTGATAAGCATTGATTTCCCGTATTAAAAACGACGTTAGTCGTTTTACGTGGAAAACCTTCAGTAAATAACGTTCAAGTAACATATTCGAATTAAATGAAACTCTACGATATTAAATAATAATTAATCATAATTTATGAAATTAAGTCAACACATGCTTCGTGAAGAAAGAATGTCCGTTGGAAGCCATACCGCGGGCAATTAATTAGATTTAAACCAATTCTCTACATTAAATTTAGATAAAATGTTATTTTTCGTATTAATTAGCAGTCTATTGCATGTTTTTAAATAAAAGTCACTTCAAAAATAAAGTTTATTATAGCTAAAGTGTTAAGCAATTAGTAAAGTGAGACATATTTTCGCATTTAAACCCGGTGACGTTATGCTAAATAGATACGTTATACATTAATAAAAATAATGATGGATACGGTTTCAGCTACCGTGTACATAAATACTATAAAATTTGAGTCTCGCGTTTAAATATCGAACAACACTGAGAGAAGAGTGAGATGTTGATTAAAAAAGCACTTATAAAGTAGAGATAGCTCTAATTAAGAAACTTTATCTTTAATGTTACAAGCGAGTGAGTAAGATATAGGTAGGTGGGAATGGGATAGTATTGTTGTAAAGTAAATCGGATTAGCCCATTCCCAATAGATAATGGTGAATCATCCTAATATGTAATCACATAATAAAATTCAGTTTGTTCTTATCACACTTGTGGACACAGTGCAAGTATGACAAGATCTATTGCTATTACTATCACACGAATTAAATGTGTTTCTTCTCTGTAACTAAAATATATTGTCATAAGGGGCCTCCCTTATGACAATATATTTTAGAAGAAATATCCATAAAATAAGATAGCGATAACAAACAACTGTACAGCAATTCATACTAAAGTCAGCCAAAGAAAGTTGTGATAGACATACAACTTATTGAGACCATTTTTACAGCGCTAATGACAACTGTGTAAAATATATAATTTTTTTCTAATATTATTATGAAAAGCAATTGTTTATGATAAAGTACCGTATTTTTATGCAAAAAATAAGTAAATATTTTTCTAGCTGCTAGATCTCATGTATATTTGCCTCTTTAGATCAATGCGAACGTCATTAGCGTTCTGGAATAGATCCTCAAAAGACACGACGATTGCTTTGTCTTCATTTAATATGTCTGATTTAAGTACATACTTTGTTTGACACTCTCTATTCGTACTTTATAGTTCGTGTGTGAGCACTATCTTGTGACACTTTTTTATTCGTTTTATAAGGATATAACGTATCTATTTAATATATATTTGTATTTAAATCATCGATATAAAGAATAAATGGCGAAACAGTACGTCAAATGTTGCTAACTGAAATGAAATATGGAGTATATTTCACGAGGAATTTTTTCTCAAACTTTGCGAGACTCCGAAAGATATTGTGGATCTCAATAATATTTGTCATTAACTCCTGTTTTTATTTAATTTAATATAGTATCTACTCTATGAAGCGTATGGGGGAAGAGGGGAGAAGTTGTATGATGAAGCATTTTCAAGCGTACGATTGGTTGATTCAAAGATGTGACTGGGCAGACGAGAGACAAAATTAGAAAAATAACGTCTCGAGAAAAAGCAAAAATTCTTAAATAAATATTTATTACAATTTCGATCAACTTACAACGCAAATCAAAATCACGAAAAATATTTATATTTTTACACCTCATACATAAGGAACATTAATACAAATGAGTCAATCACAGAACAAAGGTAGCAGAATAGAATATTGAGTTAGATCGTAAATTCCATAAATATCACATCTCAGAACAGAAGAAAATATCGAAATCCAGAAAACGCTTACTGCCGTACTGAGAGACGACACAGATATAGGAGACCGCTGCATAATAATGATTCATATCAGATGGTCACAAAATATACGAACATACTACACAGGAGTGTAAAGTGATACCGATTCTAATACAGAAGAATTAATTATTAAACAAATTTTAAGAAGTGTTTAAGCAAAAGTATCTCTCCTCTAACAGAGCGTAGGTAATAATAATTCATGTTTGATGGATATAATAATTCATGTTTGATGGATTCTATAAAATACACGAACATTCCATTCAGGAGCGTAAAGCGATACTTATTCTAACACAGAAAACAAATTTTAAGATGTGTTTGAGCAGGAGCATCTCTTCTCTAACAAAGAGTACTATTACTCTTTGTCTCTGATCAAGCTTAATATTAAAAAGGGTATTCGATTAATTATTTTATTCCGACGTATAAGCTGACGAGAGGTCAAATCCTAAAAATTTACCATGTTACAAATTTTTCTCTTAACTTATAGAGAATGAAGGCAATACTGGATTGTGACGTCATTTATAGTAGATAATGATCTCTATCACTACCATTAAATTTATGTAGTCATGATTCGCATATTTTTGATTTTTAATTAACCTATATTTTCATGATATGTTACGAAAATCAGCAAGTTAGAGAACAGCAAACTGACTAATAACTTGGAAATCTATGGGATCCGATGACAACAATATGAGAACAAAATGAGGTATAATATCTTATGATGTTTTATTTCCTTCGATATTAGAATGTAAGTTTTCTCACAGGGAGGCGATATGATGATGCTGATTTTAAAGGCACGATTAAACAATTAGAGAAGAGTGAAAAACATTTTTAAAAAATAAAAAAGAATTGTCAATGGAGCTTAAATTTGATATTGTACAACCTATTGAATGATACTCCTCTTAACGAGGCGTACATGTAACTCCAATTTTTTAAATATATTTAGTATTTATCCACACACATTGAGGTTTCCATCTAAAACAAAGTTTAGCTAAATTTCTTGCCTAAAATATATATTGCAGAGGCTGTAACAGGCGGATGGATATGGAGAAGTTATAAGAATTTTTTTACCACTTAAACTGAATTGCTTGTATCAGTTACAGAAATAAATTTAAAAATTTAGCCATCATGTTGGATGCGCTGAAGGGGATTTCTATTTTCATTATATTTCTAAGATTATACCGTTTTCTTGATTCTTGAAGATTTTCAGGTCGGACGCATTATTTTAAGGATATGACATAAGAGACAAGGGTACTTCATATTTATAATTCACATTTATCACTAGTTATTATGCATCTATCGATATACAGACACGATAGTTATAAAGGTATACCATAACAATGTGCTCGTAAATCAAGTTTATAGGTGAGCTCGCCTTACAACAAAGCAAAAAATTTGCTAGCTCGTCTCAATCAGCGTCTTACAAAGTCGGAAACTGAGTAATTAGATTCATATTTTTATAAGTCAGCCAGTGGTTACCATGAGCTCCGATTGTATTTGATATAATTTTGATATGCAAAAAAACGTATTTGAAAATGACTCTAACCTTCTAGCACATAAGCTTATCTAACTTGCCAATAAACGAAATAAAATGGCTTACATTATCTTCATCTGTCACAGAAACTACTCTCATCATTAAGAAGCCTATATAAAGACAATCGCAAATGACTACAGGACATCATTCTAAAACTTTCTTTTATGAAAATCAATGTTTCGTTATCCTGGAAGTTGTTTCCGAGTCTAGAATTTGTTGAGCCACCACCGTTATCTTATACGTTTTGAAAAATTAAAAATACCATTGCAAAATATAGTTTTACAATATGTTTTTTATACAAGAAAACACGACGAAACTATTAATGCTCAATATTTAAATTTATAGTTTTCATCATCTATATTCACTTTTATTAAATGTTTATTAAATTTTATTTCTTATAGAATACTTATATCTGTACTCGACCAAACATTTTTTTAAAAATAACGAGGTTAATTTGGCACGAGATTTGTAATAATCTGATCAGTTAGTTATGATTATTATGTTACAAATTTCCTAAATCACAATTTCGGAGTAACAGACTCGTGTGATCTAAAAATTGTGTGTGTCAGCCCCGACGCGCCACTCGAGTTTACTGCTTAACTATGATTGTCTTTGAATGTATAAAATAGGTAACGCTGTGTATAAATATAAATATCAGTATCATCTATCATATATCTCTTACCGTTGAGGCATCGTTCATAAGAAACGCATTCGTTCGACTGTTTGCAAAATGAAACATAAAAAATTATTTAACGGGATAATATACAACCTGTGCTCATCCTGAAGGTCCTTTCTAAATATTGGTAAAAGAATTTTTTAAATCGGATTAGTAGTTTCGAAGATTAGCTCCTACATCCAGACTTACACACTGTTACACTTTTTTTAACGCTCTGATATACTACTGATTTTACTCCTAATAAAACTTGATACCGGTTGCTATATATGAAAATCGATTCTTAAGGAGTAAACTCCAAAAACATATCCATGAGTTAACTGACTCCATTGAATTGTTTTGTTGTTATGTGAAAAACGATAAAGTTATTTGTTTTCTATTAACTACCAAAGCAAAAATAGAACAAAATTACTGTACCGGCTTTTCACTCGCTTGTGAGACAGCACTAATTAGGATAAAACGCAGTAATACACAGCCACATTTTTAAATCTAATAAAATGTAATTTGATCGTCTCGCCAATAAACTCTTCATTAAGAAACTATGTTTGGTATTTTAAAAACAAGTAGAGATGTTTATCACGTCAGAAATAATTTTTTTTTAACTTAGACGGGAGCGTTTTATTTATTACAAAATAAGCTATTTGTCCTATACAAATGATATTTCTTGTGTTTGAAAGCAGAATTTTCAGATTAAACAATATTTAACCTATCTAGGATAATATGAGGCACATTTCTTTTAAACATAAGTCTATATTGATCATTAAATGAAACTACGTGATGTAGTATTATTTCTACTTTCTTTAAGTTCTATACCACGACCTTCTATTCATTCCATCTATTAACAAAGATTGCTAATAACCCACCTGAAGATGTTGTAATACAACGAAACCTAGGTCGTGGTAAAGAATTTAAAGAAAGTAGAAATAATACTACATCACGTAGTTTCATTTAATTATCAATAATGAATTTCTACAAAATTAACGCCAAATATATTCAATATAAGTCTATATATTTGCCTTAGTAAAACTTTCTTCACAATTTGGACGTTTTTGAATATAATTTTAAATTAGATTAACAAAAATTCCATAGAAATCAACAAAATTTACTTCTGATAGTTATAAATTTTTCAGTTACGTTTGAGATAAAAACTGTCCATATTATTTTTTGGGTATAAATAAAAAATTCACAGACCACTTACAATAGATACTTTCTTTGCTTTTCGTCCACGACAATTGCGTAAAGGGTTGTACATAGCACAAAACACATGTAACTAACCTAAACAAGATGTACTTTGAATTCAATCTTCAGTAGATTGCGTCTGATGCGCTGATGTACCAGTACATTCTAGTGCAATTATTTGTGTCTGAATGTTAGGTTTTTTCCTCAAATAAGTCTACTTTTCTGTGATCTTTATTGTTGTTTTTGTGACGTGTGATGACGACGGGCAGCTTAACTTTTTCTTTTTGTTTCTTGTAGATCCTTTTTTAGTTTTATTTTACTGATATCCTTATTTTGCTTTTTTTGTCATAATCTCTAATAGTCCCCATCATATAACGCACAGGTTTTTTATTTTTTGCAAGTTTAGTGTCTTTTGGTTGCTAATCAAAATATTTTGGTTTCTGCTGATAGTTTTCATTTTTCTGGAGAGTTAAGAAAAACGGCTCTTTTTCCTTCTATGATAACAATTTGCTCGCTCCAGAGCTTGGGCACTGAATGTTTTGCAAATAAAATTTTAGGTTGTTTTTTATGACTCAGTGAGTTCAATATTCTTTTGAAATGTTTTTTCTACGTCATTCGGTTGGACGGTATGTAGTCTTGAAGATCCTGGCTCAGACTCAACAACATACTGAGGTGAGGAACCCGATATAGATTCAATGGGATGTCATAATAACTGTGATCTTGATGGCATAACAGTGAAAATGCCTTCGCCACAATCTTCAAGCCAAATAAATTACCAATTTAAATATTAACAGGTAACTAATGAGTTCGTAACGAAATAAATTTGCATTTCATTATCGTTTTTGCAATCAGTTTTAATGGTTTTTGATCTAACAAAAATGAGGATATTACGACACCGGTGAAATAAGCTTAGCGGTTGCACCGGCGGACAGAGCGGACAGAAGTGATTTGAAAAAAGGTGATAATTTTTAATATATTTTTAATATCAGTACCGCAAAAAAAGTATTGCAAATAAATAGTATTTGCAAAAATAGTTTGGAAAAAGTAAAGTTTCGTCTAACGACGGCTTTGTGAAATCATCGAAAACATCTAATTTACACGCCAGGATGACCGTATGGAGAATAATATTTATCCATAATTGTTTTTAACCTATAAACAAATGTTTGATACTTTATAAGATTTTTTTAAACACGAATACTTTTAGTTTGAAATAGTAATATTATTTATCTAATAAGTAGTGTTTGTTTTTGTACATCAAAATCGTAATTGATTCTGGATGTGGTCAAAAATTGAAGATTAAAAAATATTGGGGGGCGTTAATTAATGATCCATAAGTTAATGTTACGTTAATGTCATTATTCCTTTTGAGTGCACTCTGTGATTTTGTTGTTAAATATAATTTTTATTCTATACCCTACAAGGTTACTAATTTGTTCATGGTCTTTTTATATTATTCTGTTTTCGTTTTAATGGTTCAAATTATTTTTCTCTTTTTAAAGGTTAAAGGTTTTCTCTTTTTAAAGGCTCAACTTGTCTTTTTTCTTTTTTTAAAAGTTCAAGTTGTGTTTTTCTTTTTAAAGGTTAAAGTTGCTTTTCTCTTTTTAAAGGTGCAAGTTGTTTTTCTCTTCTTAATGGTGCAAGTTGTTTTTCTCTTCTTAAAGGTTCAAGTTGTTTTTCACTCGTCAAACATGAGCACATTATTATTGGTAAAAGTGCAACTACATTACTACATGTCAAATCATCAGTCGGTTGCGTAGTGTGTCAAATTAAGCTAGAACGGGATAGAGCTACATATCTCAGCCACCATAATAAATCAAGCTTAAATAATGGACCTTAGACCTGGTTAAGTTGTTTGTTACAATTATCATTTAAATGTGATATTATTATCGTAATTTAGTTTAATGGTGGAAAATGTAAAAAATTATACATATTCATATCAATAAACAATCGGTTGCATTTCATGTCTGCAATTCAACAGTGTGGGTTGTGTACGTAATGTAACGAGAACGGATATTCAGCAGTAGCTGTGCCCGCTACTTCAGAGCCGACCAATGAAAAACGGTTCGATGCCGTTTTTTATATGTGTATTCCCTACTAATAAGTAGATTTCACGTCATTGTCCATTTCGCCAATGTATGTCTGGGTGGAAAACTTCACTGCGTTTTTAAAAAAAATACATATCGCCATCTACCGAGTTACAGGTATGCTATACCTTTGTGTAATAACTACGGGTCGAGTAGGTAGACATTTCTTTGTCGTTGTACTAAGGCAATGCAAATTAATTTTTGAAAATATTAAATTTGAATATCTTCCGATTGCGTGAACTGATTGGTATAAAATTAAAACCAAATATTACTTCAAGTATCAACTTGAAAACAATTCTATGCTTTCCTAAAATAATAATATTTACATGGTGCGTATACAAACAAACACACAAAGAAACTAAAAATCCTAAAAGGATCTTAGTGCATTTTATCTTATCCTTCACCCCACCAATTTTACTTTAAAGTATTTCCAATGCACATATTTACAATTTACGTTTTTAATTTTTTAGATGTACAGATTTTAATTGTAATTCAAATTATCGCTTGTTAATGTCACTTATCGATAAATAATAATAAAGTAAAAACATGTTTTACGACCTCCTAGAACTGACGAAAAGAAATGAAATTCCGTTATCTAACGAAGAGGACCGACGAATTCTAGCGATTCCCTGATAAAGCTTCATATCCTAGCGATTCATATCCTAGAGATTCCCTCATAAAGGCATCGCTAGGATATCAAAACCCCTCTTCCGACATTATTGTTAGTATGAGAAGAAACACTTTCATAGGTAGAAATAAATAAATAAATTGATTGATTTGGGGATTATTTTTTTACTGATTTATGAGATTTGGTACTCATTTTTCTATTCTTGTATTAATTTAAATACAAAAATAACTAACAAACTAAATAATAAACAATAAAATATATTCAGTCTAATCATAAATTCCCCACTAAATCTATGCTAATGAATGCGTAATTTATTTCGTGACGGGTGAGGAAGGGATGAGTACAGTATGGTTAACTTTTTAAAAAGATAGATAGTTTAAATTTATTGTCGGTAAATATATATACACACACACACATTATATATATATATATATATATATATATATATATATATATATATATATATATATATATATATGTGTGTGTGTGTGTGTTAGAATATAGAAATATGTCCATGATAGATACACTATAGCACAAAGCTGGACCTCGTTTCATTTGAAATAATCAACTGTTTTAGAAAAACTTAAACAGAAAAGCTTATAGGGAATCATGCCAAATGAAAAAGTTTCCCAGTTGGTAGGCTAGATAAGCATCTATGGGGCAATAAGGCGAAGGCTACTACGACATGGCAAACGCCAGATCGTCCACCATAGACTTTAATCTGCAAACAAATTAGATAAAATGAATGCACCAATAAATTTCCTCACTTTAGGAAAGAATAACACCTGGATCGAACTATAGGTGTAATCACGAACGTGAAAGTTGGGTAGACGCCATTTGACATGTTGAATCACGAAAAAAGTGAAAGAATAAAAAGGCGAAAATAATAAATAATTATAATAATAGAACGACGCTTCGAAAAGAAGGAATTTTAAAATAAAGAGTATTCGTCAAAAACTAATAATATATTTGGTTGGATTGTGAAATTGTTATGGCAACCAAAAAAGGGCTCTAATATCATAGGACATAATATTGGACAGAGTAAAAAGCGATTGAAGGAAAAAGAAAATTGTGAGAAGGATGGACAAACAAAGAAAAACTGATTCCTTAGAATGAACACAAAAACAGAAGGCTTTGGTGAAGTTAAAGTACTCACTGGATAAATTTCACTCACATTGTGCATATTCCCTGATTGCCTTAAAATTAGACTGCTCCTTCATTAATGAAAGTTTATTAAAGATCAATATAAAACGACCTGCTTAACAGTAAATAGAGTAAGGAATACAAAAGTAGGAACCTTTGGTGAAGTTAAAAGTACTCACTCGATATATTTCACTCGCATTGTGCATATCAGCGATGATTGCCTTAAAATTAGACCGCTCCTTCATTAATGAAAGTTTATTAAAGATCAATATAAAACGACCTGCTTCACAGTAAATAGAGTAAGGAATACAAAAGTAGGAACCTTTGGTGAAGTTAAAAGTACTCACTCGATATATTTCACTCGCATTGTGCATATCAGCGATGATTGCCTTAAAATTAGACTGCTCCTTCATTAATGAAAGTTTATTAAAGATCAATATAAAACGACCTGCTTAACAGTAAATAGAGTAAGGAATACAAAAGTAGGAACCTTTGGTGAAGTTAAAAGTACTCACTCGATATATTTCACTCGCATTGTGCATATCAGCGATGATTGCCTTAAAATTAGACCGCTCCTTCATTAATGAAAGTTTATTAAAGATCAATATAAAACGACCTGCTTCACAATAAATATACACTTACATAATAATTAATCTTTACTAATGCAATAAAGAGAATACTAGATCTGAGCATCGATTTAAAAAAAAAGAAATTCTTTTGCTGTTAGAAAGACGGTTCTGTCTGGAAGGGCAGATATTCTTTACACAAATTTTCTTAATATGTAAAAAAATATAGGGATAAAAACTAATAATCATATACAATGCGATAGACAGACAACACCCAGCACTACTGCGTGTTGTCATGATGGCATTCCAGTACATCCGAGGCGCTTGCTTGTTGATAATGTATTAGTGATTTTAAGTAACTAAGTATTTGCTTTTGTGTAGTTTGATTGAAGTCCGGTATCTCTTTTGTTTGTGGTTTTGTTGCAGTCTTTGATATTCTTTAATTATCACTAGAATGACTAGTGATAATTAAAAAATAAAACTGCTTATGCATGTAGTTGATTAAAATGAATGACATGCGGGTGTAATTGATTTGTAATGAATAACAGCAATTACTTGTAATGAATAACTACCTAACTGTGATCCTACTGTGATCAATTTATATTTTAGTAGCTATTGATTGTGGGTCTACCCGCTTTCCCAAAATAAGGCTTACTTATAGGTATAAGAGTTCTAATGTCTAGGTACGCTACTAAAGTAAACGACATTAGTCTAAAACTATTTAAAAGAATCAAGAAATAAATATAAAAAAATATCAAAAGCATATTTAGTATATTTCTAAGTAAAAAATAACGCAGACATATACTCTTTCTTATATAACAGCACTTTGTAAATGTGAAATGACCAAAGGAAATAAATAAAAAAAATTTTGAGCCATCATGGGATGCCTGGTAGATATGAAACATCTAATTTTTGAATTTTTAATTTCATTTTCACAAAAATTACATAACTTTTTTTTAATTTTATACCAAGTTTATCAAAGAAAGTTGTAAAATAAAAAGATAATTAGTTTTACTGTAGCGATTTTTTTTCCGCACGTGGCAAAAACTCGACACGTCACTTTTTTCAATAATGTTTATGCATTTTTTTGGAATATTTGCATGCAATTTGAACTCATATGACTTTAAAAGTTTCTTTAACTCTCTTTATTCTTAATGATGTTGAAAACCACATTGAAAGTACTAATTCTTATTACTTACTAATTCCCATGTTTGTAGCGAACATACAAAAAAATTACACGAATTAGTACATTCTTTTAAGAAATATGGTGGTAAGTGGCATTCGTATAAGCGCCATCACGGTTGATTTGTCACTTCAACTAGTTTTGATGTATACGATCTCTCTTTTTTTATTTTAAAAGCCGCATTAAAAGTCACTTACGAGGTCCCATGTTTTTAGCGAACACACAAAAAATGACATGAGCCAGAAGTTTATTTTAAGAAATAAACTGATAAGTGGCATTCGTATAAGCGCCATCACGGTTGATTTGTCACTTCAACTTGTTTTGGCGTACACTATGTCTCTCTTTCTTCGATGTTGAAAACCGCATTGACAGTCACTTACCAGTTCCCATGTTTTAGCGAATACACACAAAAAAAAATATTTTAAGAAATATGGTGATAATTGGCATTCGCATGAGCACCATCACGGTTGATTTGTCACTTCAACCGGTTTTGACATACACTATCTATCTCTTTCTTCTCGTTTCACCCTTCTCTTCCTTAACGTATTCCATCTTTTCTTAATGTCGTCCATATATTTTGGTGCCCACTACATTCTGTGTACTTGCATTCTTTATATTGAAAGTAAAAGTGTATGACATTGACAGATGGGCAAACCGGTCATCAATTTTGAATATGTGTTAATAATACACATTTCCCTTTTGTTCTAAGCGCTGAGCTCTTGTAATTTGACTCATTATTATATGACGTTTGAATCGGAGACTTAAAAAAACGAATGCACAATAACAAAGACGTCTAGGTAGTCACAAAAAATGTTTATAGTTCATAATTGCCATGAAGAATGTCTTTGAGAACGCACCTTTATTGTTGTGCTGTGTTTATGGTTTTATTTCACAACAAAGACTTATGTAAGCGCGGTGTCCTTAGTCGCGTAATATTGACGGTATAAAATAACTACTCGTCATTGAAAACAACGTAGTTAATTTACAATGAATATAAGTTATAAAATTCCACGCGTTAATTAATACTTAATCGTCCGTAATGTCTGGTAGAAGCTGCGCTATTGTGGAAAGGTGGTGTCCGACTAATGTTCCACTTTCAGTTTTTAGTTCCTTTCGGTTTTGGCCAGAATTAAATATTAATTTATAATTTATTTAATAAGTCTATAAACTAAAGTTTTAAAAAAGGAAATGAAAATTTATTTTACAGAATTAAAAGTGCATATGAACCAAATTATGAATGAGTGAACCCATATAAACAATTTTTTTTGGTTAAACCGAGGAGAATATTTTATAACTCCTTTTCTCTAGAGTCAACGTTTTTTGATGTCTACAAATTCGTTATTTGATTGTCGAAAAATGCAAATATTCAATATAGAAAAGAAAAAGCATATTTTTGATTTCATTTTTACATAACAACTTTTTTTAAATAAAGTACTGAAAAATATTTATAGGAATAATTAGACACATTAACGTGATACTTTGTTAAGGCGTTAACAATAAGTCCTAGTTTCGTTAAATTATTGAATTGTAAGAATTAAATTCCAAGGCTGTCAAAAGTTTACTGTCTAATTAATTCGATTCTACATTAATAAAAGAGAAGTAGAATAAAAAAATACTGTACCGGTATTATTTACGCGCGTTAGTAGTTGTACTTCTTTGGCATAATACCTACAAGAGTACTGTATTTAGGACGAAAATAATTATGTATATAAAATAATTAATGGAAATAAAAGCCCTTTTAACTGGACCATGATTATAAATACTGTTGGTAAAATCTAAATTCAATCAAACAATCTAATTTTCGTATTTAATATAAATATACAATGAATTGTTAAATTTCCTAAAACAATCTAAATAAAGTTTAATTAATAATGAAACTAAATGAATGTGCTGAAAATTCATTGTAATTTATTAATTTTCAGTATTAAATATATGATAGAGCAATAATTTATAATTTATAATGCAAATAAATATATACCGAAACTTAACTTCACTTAGAGCAATACACTTAAATGAAATTTTAAAAAGCTTATAGGCACTATTTCTATCACGAATGTTCACAATAAATCATTTTTTTTATTATACGGGCAATGAAATTTAATGGTGAAATTTCAATTACTAAATGATATTATTCAAAAACACAGATGTAACTTGGATTTGTATGAATTTAAAATACGTGTTTTTTTATTTGCAAATACCTCAATAACTAACAAGAATATAGTATCAGTCTCTACACGCATGTAAATATATGTTCAGTAAGCAACTTCATCCTGCCGATTTTTGTTGCATCGTGGGCGCTCATAATTTTTTCAAAACGCGCCTAAAGATGTATAACTTCAAAAATCCGTCAAGCACGACTAGGAAACCATACATTTAAGCATTTCTAAATATTTAAGTGTACACATTTTTAATTAAATTATTTTGAAATATTATTTTTTTAAAACGTAAATACATTGCCTACTATATCTTTCACAGGCGTAAAAACAAACTGAAAATGTATGAATCGACATAGAATTCAAAAACATTGATTTTTAGAATTTTTTCTTTCCTTGTGCTA
The DNA here is from genome assembly GCA_039881145.1 of Druceiella hillmani. Taxonomy (NCBI): domain Eukaryota; kingdom Metazoa; phylum Arthropoda; class Insecta; order Lepidoptera; family Hepialidae; genus Druceiella; species Druceiella hillmani. The sequence continues at coordinate 29,550,880 of JAYKKI010000006.1, forward strand.
TAAGCCCTCCCATTGTGTTGACTTTCAAGATTCTAGGCTGAACGTAGTACCCTATAGGTTTTGAAGATTAGTACATAAGATTATTTTAGGAATAAAAAAATAGGCTTTAAAAGACCATATCGCTTAACCAAAATACATGAAATTTGTACAGCGATCTAAGACTTGAGTATGCAATATTAATTTCAAAGTGGGGGGGGGGGGGGGAGGGGATTAGCGTGTTGGGGGAGGTGCGCCGAAAACATCCGAAATCAAGACGAGGCAATCGATCGTCCGCGCAAATCACGTGCACGTGAAAGCGGTGCGGGGCGCTAACCTCGCGGGGGAGCGGGGTGATATTTCGCTCATTTGCTGTCCTATTGTTTATTGTCCAGTCATTGTTCGCGCGTTGATCGGTGCAAGCACAGAATAGAGTACAGAACGGATACTCCCATACTAATACACACCAAAAAAGTTGTCTATGTTTATATGGATAATTGGACCCTGACTCACCAGGTGGCACTTTGATTATTACCAAGACCAAAAGATGGCGCTGTCTAGGTAGAATTATCACCCATAGATGGCATTATGATAAAACATTGAATTAGAATTTATTAAACAATATATTAAAAAACATTCTTATTTTCATAAATTTTTATTAAAACTTTAGAGTAACTAAAATTTTACAAAACATATATCAGAGATTTTACAAAACATATATAATTTTACAATTATAGTATTCTAATAGGTAATTATTTCAAAAATATATTTGGATTTCCATTTCAAAAAGCATGCTTCAAGGTTTCTCTGACTTTCCCGCTGTTCAGGTTGATTATAATTTGAGAAGCTTGCAGCGCTGTGTCCATAATAGTTTATGGATGTCCTCTACTGCAGAGCTGAAAGTAGAAAAATACACACGGACAATACATACATATATGGATGTTAATGCGTATTCTATGGTGTTTATTTCTTAGCGTGTCTCAATGGAGAAAATTTATTTCCAAATTTTGTTAAAGCTTCAAATTCAAGTTGGTATTCTTACAATATTACAGTATATACTTTATTAAAAGTATTTCCTCCAGGGTTCGTCAAAATGTTTACATTAGAATGTTTGTCGTGAAAGGGTTATTCTTTTAATAAGTTCAAAATTCTTGGTTCAATTAAAATGTTTTGTATTGAAATTGACCTAGATGGAGTTTTTAAAATTTATCCTTGAATATTAGATTTACAAATAATAACTTCAAAACTTAAGAATTTTACATTCATAACTAACCTAATTACTATATTGAAAATGTGAGCTATTACTCAGTGATTAGTAAAGCATAATTCTTTTTTGTACAGATTGCCGATTGTATGAATTATAATTATTAATGTTAAGTTTATGGTAAAATCAGTAGTTTGTTCTATAACAAACTTAAAAACAATTTGACAGAACTTGAATAGTTAAAAATGTATCCCACTCTTCGCCAATAACACATATGTAATTACATTATTGCTTAAATGTATCAAATTTGTGCTATTGCTCGATGGAAACCACGGGAAGGTGGTGGGAATATTTTCCACCATTCAATTAATTCACAACATATATAATATTTGGATATAAATTGGCATATATCTGGCATGCTGTAAAAATCCATGTTACTGTTTCCAAATAACCTGTCAACTCCAGACACCGGATGATTAATACAAAATATACATAATTTATCTCACATTAGTCGTATCAGTTATCATTGAAATTGAAAATATATACTACAAGATACACTATGTATAATTAGTGAAGTGGTTAGCGTTTACTTGTATCCAAGTGTTGAAAACTTGCAACAAAATGAGTTAAATAAAGTAAAGATATTTGTCTATAAGCCTGATATTAAGTATTCAATCAAAACGCAATCAATTGTATCACTAGTTTATATATACTTAATGTTAAAGATGCTACCTGGTCAGTACAATTCCTTGTGCATAAATTCTAAATCTAGACTATGTATAATTTTACTGATAAATTACCTCAGATATTCCTTTATAGGAATAGCTTAATTCTGCCGCCTCTAAACTAGTACTCGGCTGGTCTCTCAGTCGTTCCAACATGTCTGGTTCTATCACTCTCATTGTAACATCTTCGGTCGGTGTTGGAAAATTTAGACTCGGCTTTGCATTCACCTGTAACAATTTCCTAGGTGAAATAGTTTTAAAATCATGAATTATAAAATGATTCTCACAAATTCTGTAACAGTGGTTTTGAAATCCGGCTGCCAACTCATCTCGGCGACATAGTCTCAACCATTCCATCGCCCTGTGAACAAAACAGAAATTTCGTATTAATTTATAGTTCTAAACATAGTTATTCAGGTGTAAATGTTCACGTTGACGGAATTAAAAAATACTTTCTTATATTATTTGATAATAATAACCAAACAAAAATGACGACATAATTTGTGGTTATAAACATAGTTGTTCATGTGTAAATGTTCACGTTGACGGAATTAAAAATACTTTCTTATATTATTTGATAATAATAAACAAACAAAAATTACGACATAATTTGTGGTTATAAACATAGTTATTCTTGTGTAAATGTTCACATTGACGGAATTTAAAAATACTTTCTTATTTTATTTGGTAATACAAAATTAAACTACGAACGATACTTACAGAGTTTTACATTTTGGAAGATTGAAAAATGAGATTCCTTTGGCAGTTTTTTGAGTATTACGACAGCCGGTTACAATACACGCCATTACTATGAACTATAATACAATAAAAATAACTTATTGGTACGTAAATTAATAGGAAAATACTTATGAAAAACACTATTACAAATAAATTTTTTCCGTAGAAAATATATGCGAGAGGCCACACAAGAATTTTCAATATTGTACTTTTTCAACACTAAGTAATGTCATGCGTGTGTTATAAGCTAGACAGCGAGAAAAAGTATGGCGCCCAGCCGGAAACCCGCAACTTGAATCGTCTAAACGCCCTCTGCTGAGGAATCTGACATTAGCGTTTCAAATTTTCATTTCCGGTGAGCCCTCTTATTTGTTACTCTATGGGTGCAAGTATATGGTGTATGTAAATCAGTGAATTGTGAACTCATCCCGAGTGAATTTAGATCATAACGCTTTTAATTTAGTGGCCCTTACGATTGCCCTGACGAAAGTGAGCACTTATTTATCTAGAATTGTAGTAAATTGAATGAAATCTTGTAAATGTTATTGCATTTAATGTTATTTAATATATTGTGGTGATATTATAATGTTAATTAATATTAAAATCATTCCTCAAATTCATAGTGAGTAAATTGTATTTTCACGTAAAGTTAAAGAAATACTGATTTAAAATAACTTTTTTTTACAGAAAAACATGTCGCTACCACCAAAAAAACTCTCCGGCGTTCAAAATTTGAAAAGGAAACGGAAAAAGCAAGTAGAGACAGAAAAGGTTGCATTGTCATTTGGAAAATTTGCAAAAGTTGAGAAGTCATCTAAACCGTCATCATCACAAATGGTTCAACACACAAGTGAAGAAGACTTGGTTAAATGTGAGTTCTTCAGGTGAAGATCATGAAAATAGAGAGCAGAATACACAAGAAATTTTTGCAATTCCTGGAACGTTCTCTGGACCGACAATTCTAAATACTACAGAGGAGCATATATAAAATGTACCACCACCGTCATTTTTCATAATACAAATTACGATGTTATTAACTAAAGATTAAATTATTGTTCGAGGACCTGTCACTTATGAAATGAGAAATGAAAATTATACAAGAAAATATGATGGACGTCATTTTTCTAATACTCATTTTTAAAGAAAAATGTCAAATGACGAACCTTTCAAAAGAAAATAGCTCTTTGCTACCAATCTTTGCTAACAGCCCACCTGAAGATGTTGTAATATAACGAAACCTAGGTCGTGGTAAAGAAAGTAGAAATATTACTACATCACGTAGTTTCATGAAAATAGCTCGTTTACACTAAGTCCGCCGATAAAGTATACTGTTTTAGCTGCAATTGATTTAACAGAAGACCCCAATATAATTTAAGCAGAGAAGAATTTGATGACTGGAGGCATTTGTCAACGTGTCTCACAACTCACAAAACATCATCAGATCACCGGCTGTGAATAACCGGATAGAAGCGTCGATTAGACTGAAAAACTTCAGTGGAATTGACAACCATCAGCAAAAACAGATCGAAAACGCGTTTAGAGGAAGCTCTAGATCTGAAACTTTACTTACTCCTAATAATAGCAACTTCCGGGGCTTAGTGCAATTGCTGGGAAAATTTGACCCTGTGATGATCGAGCACGTTGGCCGTATTCTTAATAACGAGACTCAAGTCCACTACTTTGGTAAACGCATACAAAACGAATTAATCACTTTACTTGGAAGTGAAGTTCGAAATAAAGTTTTAGCTATGGTGAAATCATCTAGTACTTCTCTATCATAATGGACCGCAAACCTGGTGTCCAGTAGTGTGTCCAAAAAATTACGCATATAATGCGTAGTATCACAATGCGGCTGTCAGTGTAATTTAAGACACACCTCTGAAAAGTTACGTGACAATGTAGCTTAAAATGCCGGCTTGTGCTATTCCCACTTGAAAAAATATCACTGGACTGCAAAAGAAACAAATGGGGATTACTTTTCATACGTAAATACTATTACTTAATTTCATTTTCAATTAATTATGCAATTTTAAAATATCGAAGTCGATTATTATGAACAGAAGCGAGCCATTTTTATTGGTGTCACGTCTTAAAAAATTGTTTACCCAAATTAAAACATCTTAATTGCTCGATACTGAAAAATGTAAAATTTTATTTGTAAAAAAATTGGGTTTTGGAAAATGTCGTTGGAGAATTTGGTGTAACGTTTGAATTTCCGTTATGATATTCAATTTTAGAATATTTTACGTATTGCGTATATAATCACTATATGTAGGATTACGGCAAGAAACACATGTTACATTCATTCATTTCCGCCGTCTTCTTTAATTTCTTAAAAAATGCGAACCGATATTGTTTAAAATATGAAGAAATTTTATCACGACATTGAATGCTAATTAATATAAATAATTGTTTCGTCCTATTTTGAATTTCTTTATCGAATATGTTCAAACTTTTATTAGGCTTTTTGAAGTAAAACTTCTTTACGCACGCTTGACTTGGGGAGTAAGCTGGTGAATGCGTGACGAGAGCGTTACGAAAAGTGTGATCGGGCGAGGCGAACGGAAGATGAGAGGGAGATATAAGTTAGTGAAGACAGAAAGAGAGAGAGAGAGAGATTTACGTTTCGTATATTACTGTAGGGACAAGAGAGAGAGGTGCGAGCATACATTTTCTTTCTCTCTTTCTCTCATAGCCAGTTATGTTTCGTATATCTAAGACACAATGCAAGCCTATTGTCTATATCACACTGTAGGAGCAAGAGAGAGCAGTGCGCGCGCACATTTTCTTTCTCTCTTCCTCTTATAGCCAGTGCATGGAATATATATATATATATATATATATATATATATATATATATATATATATATATATATGCGAGTTTGCTAGCGTTACGCGAACGGTGATTTTTTGATTATTTGTAATTTCATTTCGTTCTTGAACAATTTTATAAACTATTATTTTGTTCAATACATTAAATATTCTACGTTTAAAGTGAATAAAATTGTAAATTCATTTTAAAGTTCATATTTTGTGAATTTGAAGTTTTATTTCAGTCGTGTGGTCTAAAGCACCCTCGTTTTTTCACATCTCTTTTTACTTTAAGACACTAAGTTAATTGTTTTCTTTTTGTATTAAAAGTGTTAGTGATGAAAAAAATGGTAAAATGTGACAAAGTTTTTAAATAATTTTAATATAAATACTTTGGCCATTGGTTGTGGTCAAAATAAACATTTTAGTAATTTAACATGGCGGCCTTAATAATACTTCATATAAGCCAAGTCATGACCATATAAATTGATGTAACTGTGAAACGTACTGCCGCAAGTAAATATATTTGTATGTGTCGATTTCCTGAAGTTGGTGGGTAAATTTATTATGCTGGTAACACCGTGCGCGTTGAGGGAGGGCGCTAATAGGTGCCCCCTCCACAGATTTTTGGCTTCACTGCGACCGCGAAGAGATTTGTGCGTATGCGCCTTCTGGATTACTCTATATTCTAAGTTCAAAACATATACATATATATATATATATATATATATATATATATATATATATATATATATATCATTAGGTTATCATTTGCAGGAGAAGAGCGGAGAAAATAAAAACGCAAAAAATTGTGCCCATTTTCTATAATTTGAATACGTTATTAATTTAATTTTTAAAAGTAGCAGAACACGTTCCATTTGACACATGTATCACACAAATATTAAGTCAGGTCTGGCAAATTGTGTTCAGAATAATACTTACCTCGTAAGTACATAACTGTCTGAACTGAAATTTGTACCCGTTTCTTTGAAAAATGAGAAGTTGTTTATATTTTCCCAACACCACACGGGCGAAGCCCCAGGCAAAGGCTGTGAAATATAAATTTCAACAATGCTGAAGATAGCTATGTACTTACCATTTTTTGTATTTCTCTATTGGTATATTCTAAAAGAACAGACAACCTATCTCGAGGGGAGGATTAAGGCGGTCAGGAAGTCCGGATATTCCTTGGAGCACTTTGAATTTACACTAGATAAGATTTTTTTGCCTTTTCGAGGCCTAAACACAAATATATTCTTACCTGTTTAAGATTCATTATTGCTTTATTTATGGTTACTTTATCTTGATATATAAAAAAATCTTGAAATTTTAGTACTTGCTAATACAAAATCGTACAAGATTTTGTTTTTTGAAATACATAAAAGCGTCGATCTATTGGAGCCTCCGCTCTTCTAAATAGGAGCTGATAATATGGCCACAAAGAAATCTCAGTTTGGATCTTGATCTCAGGTGTTCTCAAGTTTCCTTCTCGTTCTCTGCAAAAAAGCACCAAGGATTTCGGATATAGCTGAGTCTGGGGCGCTCGGGAAATTCTACTATTTGAATTTACCCGCAAGCTGTGAAAACAGTGCGCGCACCGGCGATCATGTTTGTCGAAACAAGTACTAGAGCTACGTGACATCATGTTTTGATCATCATTTCGCATATCCTATTTCTGATGACGAGCCAATGAGAACAGTGCGCAAGTGCAGTGCAAGAATTAGTACTCAATATGTTCCTTAGAAAACCAAGACTCCAAATAAATGCTAATATTTTTGAATAATGGCATTCTTGGCCATACCAAATCTTAAGACCTCCAGCAGTTAAGTTATCCTATCAGCATTACCAACAGTTCATGTTAGGATGCTTTCATAATATATAAATTTGCGTTTGGATGCATTCAGAAAAACTAAAATTTACGTTTGGATGCGTCCAAGAAAAGTAAAATTCTTGTAAGTGCAATCATAATTAGACTGTGTTTTGAAGGTTCCAAATTGTTTGTGGCCCCTTTATAAATATTTATCAAAATTGAATATGTTATCTTTAAGAATATTTAAAAAAAATCAAGTCCGGAATGAACAATACCAATACCTCCATCCTCTAAATTATCATCAGCTCCTGCCCTCGAACTAGGCCAGACACCGCTCAGTACTAAAATCAACAATTTTATGTCGTTACAAGTATGTATCTATATCCATTTAACATGTAAAAATAAATTTGAAGAAAATTACTTTGCTATATCCTAGCCGTTCCCTAGCCGTTCCCTCTGTATTGGGTTTAATAAAAGATAAAACCCTACCGCTACCATTGCTTTATCCATAGCTTTTCGTCATTGCTCACTTTCTAGCCCACATCGTATAATTAGTATAACATCCTAGCCTAAACGCCTTTACTATAATTTATACACAAAACCTTCCGGAATAAACACCCTTACATGATGGGAAAACCGGATCAAGATATGTATAGTAGAATTGAGGTTATAAACAAACGGATAGACGGAGTTGCATTTTATAAATGTAGAGAAATTTCATCATATATATATATATATATATATATATATATATATACACATACATACATATATATATATATATATATATATATATATATATATATAGTAAGTGTCAAAGGTCATCCATGTATCTATTATTATTCATGTAGATAGAATTCTAACGTGTTAGGGTAATTGCAACGTGTACTTACAAAATATATACACCAGCTTTTGTTGCATATCAGCAAAAGTTATATACCAGCTTTTATTATCCGCGATTCCTGAAGCCGTCCTTGCTCCTCTGTAAACCTTTGTGCTTGTCCACATTCTAGGTCGTGCCTTGCAGATATTAACATAGTTCCCAAACGTGACCCCTTAAACTAATAAATTATGTGCAAACACCTGCCGGGAAAACACCTATATGAATGTTAGGAACTGCGTCAAAATTCATCTAGTAGAACTCAAGTTGTAACCGAAAAATACAGACGTTACATATTATAATATACAAGGATAATATTGTGAGTAATAGGTATAACATTTTAGCATCAAAGCTATTGATGTGTGTTCCAAACCATGTTTCGCCAGTCTATTCATATGAGATGTCAATGAGAACCTCACATACCTACATATAAGTGCACAGACTCCTACAGCCCTGAATGGAGATTGCGTCACTTAAGGATATTGGCACATTAAGAGCGAGCGTTGACGTAAGAAATAAAAAAACATATCCAGGTATAAACAATAGGAGAAGCGATTAGTCATTGTCCTCTTCGATTGGACAAAAACTTTTTCTTGTTTTATATGGTCGTATGTAAAGTCGAACGCAGTGCCAATTAGTCCAATTTTCGTATAACAATCTTATACAAGTTTCAAAATATTGTAGTCTAAAAGGCTTAAAGCAGACTTATACGGAATCAGATTTTATACAGAATGGGACTTTATCCACGTTTTTTTTTATGAAAAAATGGGTTAATTTACAGACCTGAATATGAAATATCGTAGGTCTTATTAAGAGGGTCTAAACCTAATCAATCCTCACAAGGTACACCGAATGTACTCCAACTGTCTGAACGACATTTTATATATTGTGGCGACGTCGTTTATCTGTTCGTCCTTCTGTCAAAGGATTCTACCTTATAAACGAAATAAGATAGGGACTTAAAATTAATAAATAATTGTTAGCTCCTGTGCCCAAGACTCTAAATGTTATTTTAAATGATACAAAACTATATTTCGAAGGGCTCATGCACATGTAAACGGAATTGAAAAAGCTCTTTGCGTAGAGTACAAATTTCTTTTGGATGAAGGATGAGAGTTAAAACGTTTTGATATCACGTCGCGACGTGTCATTTGGCCAGCTTCGCGTCATGTCGGCTCTTTCCGGCTTAATTCGGTCAGCCTCGCGTCTTGTCGGCTATCGGTCTTATAAAATTAAAAATGTATTTTCAATAGATTGTTAACAAAATATTTCTGTGGTAAATTATTTAAAAAAAGTAAAATAATGAAATTGAATAAACATTTTATTATTAAGAACTATCTGAATGTTTGTATTTTCGTTCATAATTTTTAAAATTATTTTAATTAAGAAACGACGCTTGGTCGGCCATTTTTAGATCCATTTTGTTACCAAGTATATGTTAAAAACATGATTACGTAGGTAGCTACTAACAATTAACTTAACAAAAATACTAAAAAGAACTAAATTTTAAATAGTAATTTTTTTTTCTTTTTTAGTAAATTATTCAAACTTCACAATTTGTTTAAACGAAACATATACTAGGTGAAATATTTACATAGGGAAAAATAATATTAAGATTTAAATATTGAAGTATTATATATCCTTAAATGCTTAAATTTTTATATATATCTAAGTGTTTAAGGAATCTTCCTCGTATGTTAAATACGTACAAGTTTATTTCTAAATTTTAAAACTTATTTTCGGGAAAGAAACTCTAAGAAATATCTGAGAATGTAATATTCTCAGAATTAAAGAAAATTCCACACTATGAAACATATCAGAAATTTAATGAAGACTACCGAATGCGTGTCGGAACACATTAAACAATATTCCGCGGTTATCTAAATTTATTCTGTTGTGGAATCTACAATTAAATGACGAGATTATTACAATTAAACTTCAAAAATTAGTAAATGAAATGAATCAAAAATCAGTACCCATTTTTTGTCAAATATTCCACACCCATTTGCGTGAAAATTAGAGATAGCACGTTTCTTGTGCATCTAAAGCGTCATATTTCGCAAACAATGAAAAATGGTAAACGTAATCTTAATTTCATTTTAAAAGACTTGTTGAGTGATTTTCCACTCGATGCGAAGGCGAAAAAAAATCGTTCTCGCTTTATTGGGAAAAGAGGTTAATATTTTCTTTTTGTATTTGGCTACCAAATTTTATTTTATTTTATTTATGTATTTTAGGCCCAAAACTGTAGAAACTATGAAATACAAAATGGGTGAATGGACGTGACGAAGGTATAAGTATCCTTTGTTTCACTAGAGCACCATAAAAATATTTTAAGTGTACAGTAAACTCTAAGAAATTTTTGAAAAGAAAACTTCTTTTAGTTTACTTTGTCCAAAATTTTTTGATGGGAAAATATTTGCGATTTCGCCTCACGCCATGCGTGACGCTCTTTGGGTATAGCAGGCGGTAAGCCGACTATGACCGAACGGTTCGGCTTCAGATATACTCGGCGCTATGCGGAGTGCAACCGTGCGAAAGGAGCCGAGTTTGGAAGCATTTCTTTGCCCAGTGAGTCATTGGTGTAGGGCTAGATTACGTATGGATTGCGACGGAAGTGTGAGGTCGGATCTCGATGCTTGCGTTTTTTCTTCTTTTTTTGATTTCAAATCAAAAACAATTTTTATCATATATTTGTTTAAAATTTACATGCCTAGATATGTCATAATGATGGTCTGGGGTCTTTGTTCGTATCCCACTGCTCGAGTTTCTTTTTTATATTATATTTATAAAAATATTACTTATTAATGGAATTCAGATAAAACTCTCTCTCTCCCTCGCTCAAATGATCAAATCGTATTTATAAATATTAATGTATATATACATCAAGAGTGCAATTAAAGATAGCCTTATAATTTTCAATTTATTTTTAATATGAATAACGTTATTGTGGCTTAAATATTAAAGCTAATTATATGATGTGGCTGACTTTTTTTTAGATCTACTGATCTATAATAAAAATAATATTTTCCTAGCATATTTTTGTTACGTATATTCAACCATTTGGCCAGCGCACGCCGATGAAATAATCAAACAGCGCGTTTTCCTCCGACTTGATATACTAATGTCGATATTTCGAACTTAAACCTTATTTTTATTAAAATAATATATAGCGTATGATAGTCAGGGATACTGTAGCTTCCATTAGTGAAAGAATTTTTAAAATCGGTTCCGTAGTCCCAGAGATCCTACAAAGAAACAAACAAAAAAATTTTACCTCATTATAATATTAGTATAGATTATCAATTTAATTAGTTTGACTTATTTTTTAAAATTTTTGGATTTAAAATTTTCCACATACACAGTACGATAATATTGGTTACCAAAGTTTTAAGTTCTACTGTAAGGTCTTGATCACTGAGCTAAATGCTCTTTGTTCTGTGGTCTCTGACATGCTTAATTATTTTTATGATACCGTTCTATCTACCAGTGTATCACAGCTTCTTAGCCGTAAAAATTTTGAACCAGTTCTACTCAAACTATACACAAGTCTGTGTAACATATACATACCACTGAGTAAAGACAAGGGAAGGTTTATTTTGTACATATGTTTATGTATACATTCATCAGGAATATACATATCCACTATTTATAAATGTTTAAGGAAATAATGTAATTCATTTTTAAGCACTTAAATGAAAAAACAAGATTTTATGCTTCTCTACCTGAAATGGAAAAAAATTATCCTCTCAAGACCATTTACGTGGTCGTCCGTTTTCTGTACGCCACATCCGTTTTTCTTAGAAATTTTTCAATGTAGAAGGAAAGAAAACATTAATCGAATTAATCTCTCAAGTCTTTCAATATTTTTGAAAAATATTAATAATATTAGTTTTAAAAATTAAGTGACGATAATCGTTATAAAGCGACGTAATCTAAGAATACCAGTGTACATAAAGAAAACGTTTATATGTAATGATATAAAACAAAATCCTAGCAAGTTTAAAAAAAGTCTTAGAGTGTCATCCATCTAGAAAAGAATTACTAAGTGAATCTATTTTCCTAAATATATCTGATATATGTATTTATTTAATATTCTCTTGAATCATTGCTACAATCCAATAAATGTATAGACCGTTAAAAAAGTCTTAGAGTGTCATCCATCTAGAATAGAATTACTAAGTGAATCTATTTTCCTAAATAGACCTGATATATGTATTTATTTATAATTTTCTAGTATCATTGCTGCTGTCCAATAAATGTATAGACCGTTAAATCTAAGCACGTATACAACTTCATAGCGACGATAACATCTTTTTTTCTTTATTTCTAGCCAACAATTAACGTATTTCTGATTAAAATAATCCTTCCTAAATGTTATATTCACTAAATATCCAAAAGGTATATTTATATTTTTATGTATGAATATCCCTAAATGTCCCAAATTTCAAGTTTCAAGCTCTTCTGGACATTACTGTAAGTTTTTGATAATTTGTCAGAGAGTAAGTGAATAATAACTTATTCACATTGACGAGCTTCGATGTTAACACGGAAAATATTGCTGATATTCATCTCTTTACACTAAAAATAAGACAAGCATTAGCTGCCGCGTGAGATGGTGTCAAAAGAGCTGGGAAGCTTTGGGTAAAGGGGCTAGCGTCCGGTAGTGCGGTTTGGAAGCGAGATTACAAATGCCATTTTATGTCGGCCAGGAACTTGGACGAAATGCTTCAGCTTTTATACTTAGAGCCAAGGGCGGATTCGGAAGCCCCAATTTATTAACGATGAAAAGTGCGTTTGCGTGAATGTAAGTAAAGAATAAATAATATTTTTACTGGTATCCATAGCTACTACGGGAAGTTTACAGTTTTCAGCATCCCGCGAGAGTGCGAACGAGCAATTGAAACGAGTTTTTTCCCGCCATTTTACCGTAATTGCTTATGCTAGGGGCGCGGATTCTATTGCTTGTGATAGGGGCGCGGATTCTATTGCTTGTGATAGGGGCGCGGATTCTATTGCTTGTGATAGGGGCGCGGGCTCCAATTTTTTGTCCCATCCTTATCAATGCGGAAAGATTTATATAAAGTCAAATTCAAATCTCAATTTAATTATTATAATGCAGACTAGAAAAAAATCTGATTATAAAAAATTCATACGGCCTGATAAAAATTGAAAAAATAATAATATAATTCGATTAAATTTGGAAAAACTGTATCATTACAGAGCAAAATATATTTTAACGTGATGACCCTATCGTTTTTATTAAGCTTATGCTATAATTTTTATTTAACTACTGTTTGGCGCCCAGATTCCACGGTAATTTTTATTCAATAAAATTTATAGGTTCTTCCATACATTTTATTACAATTTTCTTTCCATATATGTAAGTTTATGATAACGTATTTGTGTTGACCGTAATTGATTTAGTTTCATTTTATATTAACAGGTAAACTAATTAAACAACCAGGACGTCACAGCTATTCTTACAAGTGGCGGATTGAGCAAGATGTGTGTTATTTCTGGATGACGTGAAGTGAGCAAGAATAATGTAAAGCCGGGAAAGTCGGTGAAGGAACCCTTGAAAATATTTAAAAAAGGTACTCAAATATTAATACACCATGAGAACGTGAAGTACCACCAAGGTAGTAGTGAAGTAAGTACCACTAGCAGGAAATTTTTTTTTGACGTAGGAGGAAAAGTCAATGGACGTTATAGTTTATGTGAGATTTCAGGAAAGAAAAAGAATTATAAAAAACTTGTACTTATTATAATAACAGCTATATTATGTGGAATATAAAAATATACCATTAAGAGGACACAGAGTTAACTGTGATTTAAAATCGGAAATGTCTCTTGGAGGAGAACGTTGGGGACGAGATGCTGCGTGATCACGTTAGAGATTATCCTAAAATGCTTCTTACATTAGCAAGTCGATACAAAATAATTTGAACGAGTGCCGTGGGGAATTAATTACAAACAAAATTAAAAAACCAAAATATTTTACTATTACAGCAGTTGAGGCCACCGATGGCTCTATTAGTGAGCAACTATCTGTTTGTATTTAATATTTTGATGTTGTACACTTTACTGGTGAAAATATTGGCCATCATATTTTGGAGGCTTTGGAAATCATGAACTTAGATGTTATATTATGTCGAGGTCAAGCATTCGGCGGAGAAGCCAATATGAATGGTAAAATAAAAAGGAGTCCAGGTATGTGTGTCCAATATTCAGCACTTAGCTTTTTATAGACACTGTGGAAGTCACTGATTCAATTTAGCCATCAGTACAGATTGAATCGTCTCTAGTATAAAAATGCTGTGGGGGTTATTTCAACCGTTGCAATCTTTTTCAGTGAGTTAGCTTGATGAATTCATATTCTCCAAGAAGAAAAACGAGCTAATTTGCTCAAGGAAAAACAAAATATACTAAGGAAAATGGGTGGAATGAGATGGGTAGAAAGACATTAGTTTTAATATTTTAGACCTTTTGTCGTGTCTTCCTGTAAATTTGCAAAAAATGGCCAATAAAGGGGATAAACATGTTACAAGTGCATTTTTGTTTCTGGAAGCTGTAATCTCGAGTAAATTCTTTGTAAACATCGTCATCCGCGCTGAATCACTTTCTCTTTATCTCTGTCATTACAAACCATCGGAATTGATATACTTTCGGTTATAGCCGACAGGGTTATTGACAACATGACTACAGCCAGCATCCAAAAGCAATGTGATACTTACACGGATGCATTTAGAAAGCTTTTCATAAAGTCGAAGGCCTGGCAAGTAAAATAGAAATCATAGTCTGCAGATTTTCGTTTAATCGTATGTAACTTTTGCATTAACAATTCGGATAAATAATAAAAGGGATATAATTTTTAATATGTCTTTATTTACAATTAATATTAAAGAACCTATGAGGATATTCGCTGCATACTTAGTTGTGCTATCCCCCCTCCAGAAAAATTCTCTATCTGCCCTTGGTTAGAGCTTACAGTTTAAATCCCAGAGCGATTTGGCCGAGTCGTGTGCTTAACCCTACAGGATATTCAAGTAGGTAAATAGCGTTATCGTAACTACAAATCCCCGAGTAGCTCATCAATTCAAGCAGCACAATGTAGTTCTCTCTACCTACTTTAATACCAAGAGCGTTTCGGTCCACGTTCCGCCATCAACAAACGGCATGCGAAACACACAATATCGTTTATTACAAGAGTGAAAGAGATAACGTTTTATTTTTTAGCATTGTTTTACTTTGTACGGAGCAGGTCAATACGAGCTCGCATTTGTTTTGTGTCAATTATTTTGCAGTAGTGATTGATTACGCAACAAGGCCAAAGCGCTTGTGATTTTGCAAGTAAAAATGAGTGAAGAAAAAGTGAATAATGAAAAGTGTTATCAAGATGCATAAACCATCATCGAATTATTCCATTTAAAGATTTAACAGACAAGAAGTATGAATAGACATTGCAGTGTAAACAATTATGTGTCGAATCGATTGACGAAAAGTGTAACTCGTTTGTTTCAAGTTTTTCTACGGCTACTTGCACGAACTGGATCACTAAACGGCGTTACCCTAATGCAACGCGATATGATTTTCGGAAAGATTTTACGTGTCAACACTCAAGACTAAATAAAACAACGATAGAAAAGGAAGGCGTGAAGAAAACTTAGGACTGCGACGCAACAGTCAGCATCAAATTTGCTAAAGGTAATGAAAATACGGTAAGAAAACAAGATTAATTAAAACAAGGATATTGTATAACAATATTTATAAAACAATATTTATATAACAATATTTATAAAAGTTATTCTCATCGCATAAAAGTACCTTTCAATATGTAGCATTGCAGTAAAGAAACCAAAGACTTGTATTTAGGGTATTTAGTGTATTTACACCCCAGTGGTAGCAAAAAATTACCATGAAATTATCTTGCTGCAAAACGATTGCAAGGAAGCTGTGACGACTTGGATGATGCGACGATGCTCAAGTTACTTGTACAACAATTGACGAAACGAAAGTATGGAATCGAAACGAACATAATATTTGAGAAATATGAGTCAAAGGGCGTAAAGTTGTGTATTGGAGAAAATCCTACTAGCATTATCGCCATAACACCTCTGATGAGAAGAGTATTTAATGAAAATTGGGGAAACGAAATGTTGTTTATTGACACAACTGATGTCACTTGTGATTTAGATTGTGCGACCAAACCAGCACTTCTACAACTTTTATCTTTGTAGCTACAAAAATAGGAGCGGTTCCTGTGTGTGCTATTTTTCATAAAAGTAAGTCTGTGTTGTGCTACAAAGGTGTAAATCATTTAATGTAGGTGCATTAATCGATTTTTTTATATCATGTGAATCGTCTCATTCAATTTGCTAACTCGCGAAAAAGATCCTTGGACTTGGCTTATAAAAAATTCACTCGAACGTGGAAGGATACTACAACGGTATCTTAAATCGATGATGCGCTTTTCACGTACAAACGGACCCGAATGCTTCTCCATATGTGATCGACTCAGAAATGGCAATGTGCGACTGTGAAAAGGAGGCAGATATTGCAAGTATTTGTATGCTGTTGATCGTGAGTATGCACTTAGCTTCAAAACGTCGTTACTTTTATCTGAAAATGATTAAGTAATATTCACAAACTTAGCACTCGGTGATGAAACACCCGAAGAATTTTTTAAAAACATGACATGCTATACTGAACCGACTGTCAAAAACTTTGAAGGTGAAGCACAATCAACACCAGAAGTTTCAAAAACATTTTTCCAGTTGATCGTTTCTACTACAAACAGCACCAGTACTATTTCCGGTGAATTACTGGTATCTGAACAAGTTTCCAAAGACTGTATTATTGAAGACATTAAGAACGAATTTCAAAGAATAATAGAAATTATTAAAAATGAGACGAACAGTTCCAATATACCAACATATAAACAATTTTCATCTACATAAAAACATATAAAGGGCCAACACTGGTTAATTTCGTTCATCAAAAGAAAGCATACAACATTAAAGTTCAACCAACATTCGTCGCAAGAAGAATTCGAAGAGGCATTAAAGGAGGAAACAGAATTCAGTCTGGAGGTCCATCTTATCAAGAAAAACACAGAAGTACTCGCAAACGGTCCCACGACTAAGCTTAATTATTGAATTGGGACGTTTTGGGTAAAGGGGTCAGCGTTCGGCAATGCGGTTCGGAACTAAGTAGTGCAATATTGTGAATCGATATATGAATCTGGTGGTAAGAGAATCTCAAAGTACTGAATCGATATAAAATTATTTAAAAGAGTATAATATTCACTAGAAAATGATAATGACATTTATCTCTTATACTAAAAATCGGACAAGTATTTGCAGGCTCATGAGGGAGAGTCAAAGAGCTGTGAAGCGTTTTTGGTAAAGAGGCCAGCGTCGGATAGCGCGGTTCGGAACTTAGTAGTGCAATACTTTGAACCGAGATATGATTCAGGTAATTAGGAAAATTTAAAATCCTCAATCGATGCAAAATTATTGAAAAGAGTATAATATTCACTAGAAAATGCTATTTACGTTTATCTCTTTGCATACTAAAATCAGACAAGTATTCGCAAGCACATCAGAGGGAGTCAAAAGAGCTGTGAAGCTTTTTGGGTAAAGAAGCCAGCGCTCGATAGTGCGGTTCGGAACTTAGTAGTGCAATACTGTGAAACGAGATATGATTTTGGTGATAAGGAAATTTTAAAGTCCGCAATCGATACAAAATTATTGAAAAGAGTATAATATTAACTATATTGTAATGTTTAGTTCCAGAGTTTAAGATGAATATATCCAATACTGCATCGATGGATATCAGAGTGGGTTAGATTCATATTTCATTACAAACCGTGAGTAAACATATTTTCGTAAATAAATATAATTTAATTTTCTTCCTTGATTTTCCTTTTTTCCTTGCATCATTGATAGTCTCTTTTCTTTAATTTATTAACCAGATGTTTTAAAACTTTTTTCTTCATTGATCTTGTATCGCCTGCCGTCTTTTATATTTTTTATTTGTGAAGTTCTCATTAGATCTTGCAATAACATTTTTGTCATAGCTCATTACAAACGGCTTTGTAGTTTATTGTATTACTTTGTTTACAGCAATGAGTACAGAGTGTAGAGGAAATGCGGATGGTGATGAAGGTGGAGACTAATTACTGTGTGGTATTTTCTCCGAAGAGAGGACACATATTTTGATAGATAAATAAAATGGTTCTCGCCCATAAAGAATATTTATTGATTTTGACTGATGTACATTATATTAATGATTGTGTTTCAATCATATTTTAAACGCCTTTATTGCACGAAATACTCATATTCCTTGACCGAATTTTAGAAACGTGATTATTACTCGGTTCTAGCTAGACTATCTTAATAAAATAGTATGAAATTAAGATGAATTAATATTTAAAATGGTCATTATTATTTTATTTAAGATGGTCATCTTATTGACTTGAATATAGAGTTGCTATACATTTGATTCGTGCGTACTTTCCGCCGTATTTTATCGTGATATAGTAATATGCAAATATTATGCGAGTGTTTTTGATAGTACCTCACAGATTAAAAATAAATTGACAAAATTTTGACAGTTTACTTTTGGCACATGTAACGTACAAAACAGGTTATAGCAGTAGTGAGGTTCATTTCACTTTTGTAAAAAAATGACCTTAAAAACACATAGCATCAATTGTGTTATCTTCCAATCTCTTCCTCCTAGAACTATATATGTAACCATCGGCCGAATATGCTCTTTCTGGTTGGTTTAAGGATTTTCTGATGGTTTCTCATTTGTTGGTTTAATTGTCAATACATAGTTGTGCATCAAGAGTAAGTATCCTTTACTCCATCTGTTTTGTATGCCATCTTTTCTTTTTTTAATACATTTTAAAAAAAATTCTCTTTTGTAGTTACTGTCTGTTTAGTGTAGTCTGCATTACCTAGCTTTGTCAGCATCTCTATTTCGTCTTGCAAAGAAAAATTAGTTTGCATAGAATTTTACGACGTCACCGTTGTGATCCTTAATTGAATCTGCTTAAAACATTTTTCATTTCTTGACTATCTTACTTCTTATCTTGACCAAAACTCGTCAGACGTTGTTTTACCTCAAAGGCCTAAGGTAGGCGATTAAAAATAGACACTTCGGAAATAAAGTAAATAAAGCATTATATATGTATTAAAACGATTGTAAATGTTAATATAAAGTGTTATTAATTTAATTTATTATATTAGACAAAATATTGATCAATAATTTTATTACAAATGACAAGAAAAATACAACTGAAGTAAATGTAAAAAATGGCACATTTCAATGTATATGTTAATTAATATTTAGCATAATTAATTGCAAGATTTAGCCCTAAATAAGCCGTCAGTAATGTTTAATATCCTTAAATAATAATTGCATTATACATATTATTAATTAATTAACTATTTTTAATAAAAAATGACACTTAAATTGAGGAAAAACTCTGGTTTTTTAAGCAAAATAATGTAACTACACTCAGATATTCTTACAAAAAATATTACAATATTTTCTAACAAACTTAATACCTGACTATCCAAAAAAAACATTTTTCTTTTGGGGAATCTTCCATAGGCTAGTAACGAAGGGATCTCACTATAATATGATTTCATTCATTAAATCGGTATTGGTTAGTTCCCGAGCCATTTATCGAGCACGGTCTCGTGTAAATGGCTTCAAATTTTTGTAATTAGCTTCGGTAGCCTGTTCAGATAATTCCCCGATAGACACTAATGCATATTTTACAGTTTATGAGCTATTAGTACTTTGTGTACTGAAGCTGGGGGATTGTGCAATTGATATTCTTGTACCAAAAGTCGCACGGTTTCTAAATGGAATTTACTACATTTATATTGTATCCCGAAGATAAAGCTTGCAAAATTGTAGAACAACGGTCAATTAAATCTCTGTTTAAGCCTGTGATATTGGCTGAAAAATCTGAATTCAAAAATAATTTTCTCTCGGATTTTCCATCCTTTGATGTCTCACTATTGTTACTTTGTGGTTTAACTACAATTTAACCTTATCGAGACCTAAACTGATTTTGAACGTACAATATCTTATCAACTAACATTTTTAGCGTCTTCTGACCTAATTTGTCAATTTTAAAATCTATTCTGTAAGAAAGGTGAAGGAAATACGCAAGGAAACGAATCTACGAATGTAGAGGCGACAAACAGTATTCAGAATGATTTTTATCGCTTTCTTTTCGCAAGCACCTGTCTATGTCATTAATTTCTTTGAGTATTGCTTTACAAATATAACACCTAGCAAATGATGTTCCACTTAACATATCACAAATTTTACCATAGACCATAGTCAATTGCAAAGAATTGAAAACGCGTTCATCTAATGTGAGTGTTGTCGGACATAAGCAAGCTAACTTTTTTTTGAAATAAGATTCGTCATTATTAGATAAAGTGGAACTTTCTTTTACAAATTGGAAACGAATAGGTCTATAGTATATCGTATAAGAGGGGCGCGCATTTTTCCACAAATTTTTTGCTTCACTGTCTGAATTTGTTACTAACTGCAAAGGAATGTTGGAAGTTACGAATAAACTACTATCATCATCTAAACTAGAATCCGCGAAAGACTGTTTATACTTGCTATGACCCATACTACTGTCAAACCCTATTTCCCAATTAAAGTTAAATTAACTGACTCTGTTGCAATACTATTTTAAACAAATTTCTCTGACTCTAAAATCCCCGAAGCTGTGTGATCTAATACACTTTGCAACTCGATCATTAAAATTTTACTAGAAGCTTTACTATTAACAAAGTTCATTTTCAACAAATGTTGATGTTTTGTTAAGCTTAATCTCCACAAAGAGATAAAATTTCATCCGAACTAATAAGTATTGATATTGACGTATCCGAACCTTTAAGTAATGCACAAACTACTGAATCGTAAATCATTAACATTCTGTTAACCGGTTACGTTTTTATATTTTACTAAAATCACTAAAATCCTTATTCGTCTGCGACCAAATGAAGTCGTACTAGGTTGAGCTGAATTATATTCAGATTTACATTGCTCATCAGTTGTCGCTAATTCAATGCTTTCAATAGCACTAAACCAATCACCGTACTTTTTAAACATTTTGAATCTGTTACAATTCATAAGTTCATAGTATTTGTCGATACGTAATAGTATTTGTAAATTAAGCACACGTTTGTCTAACGGACTAATCCCTACGCCCTCTACATTATCAAAGTTTTCTAACGACACTGATAAAATATGTTCATGTTTTCTTTACTAGGTCTTTTTACTCAATCCCATAACTCAAAGAAAAACGTCTTATTAAAGGAGCACTTTAATAAATTACCTGAAAAGAAAAACATAGTGTAGTTAACATTGTAAAAATCTTGTAGACGTGCTACGAAAAACGTATGGTACGAATTAAATAAACAGCTATAGCACCCACAGGCTATGTCAGGCTATGTTGGTTCATGTGTTTTACGTAAGACTATACTTATATCAATATGTAGAAACATATTACAGCAAGTGCGTATCAGTGCTAAAAATTGTAGGACTAATAGAAATCAAAGGTATACATTTTTATCTCAAATTATAATTAACCTTCGTAGCACTAAAACATTACAAATGTTACAAAACATATCAAATTAAAACACATTAAATATTTCAATACATACCTAACCTTGGATTTCCATATCACAACCCCGCAAATAAACAAACAAATACCGGGAAACGTTATTGTAAACATGAGTCACAGATAAGCGCGCGGTAAAGGGTTGTAGTAGTTTTTATTTCTTATTAAGGATGTTTAATATATTGAAATATGATGTGCGCACGGTTGTGAAGATAGCTTTTGTATTTTATATTATGGTTACAGATTGTATTTTTACTTCTTACCCTTTACTAATTTTCAATTGCAGAATTGTTTGCTTTTTCATATTCTCAAAAATATCAGCTTTTTGAAAAAAATATATGTTCTTTTTCTGTAACGCTAGGCCCTTTTTCGTCGGTCTCCACATTCTCTTAATTTTTTAAAGTTTTTTTATTAAGAAATTTTGATTTATTCACAAATGATAATGAAATTATCGTAGTATAATTTATTAAACTTACTATTTGTACAGTCGCCGGAATTCCTGATCCATTGCGATAATAGGACTTCTCTATTTGAAATATACAAATTTTGTCAGCTTAATAAATACGTTGTGCTATCTATTGGCATGTTATAGTAGTATATATTTATTATTTAGTGAACACCGAGTTTTAGAAAATATAATACAAAAATAATCTATATTTTTGTTACGGATAAATAATTTATTTTTCTATACAAAATTGTCTCAACCATTTTCTCAACCATAATCACATTTAAACATTTCGTCAGAATTAAAAAAGTTCAAAAATTCTGAATCATCACTAAAATTGGTACTATATAAATAACTAGCGTGACCCGTGCGAAGTCTTCGCATTATTTATTCCATTATGAAGCTCAGATGACAGATCAAACAAATATTTTACTAAAATTGACATATAGAGGCGCAAGTATCAAAAGCATTGAGCTAAAGCGCCACTTTATTTATACGTGAGTGGATTTGAAATTAAACAAAAATTTTACCGACCGTCAATCATATTGACGTTGAGCCGTTAGATGGCAGCATTGCTGTTTTGTGTATATAATTTTAATAATTAATTAATTTGCAAAAACAATAGCAATAATAAATTTTTTAGTTGTGGATGCCGGTAGAGCAAGCAATTATCTATAAAATGATATATAATTTATGTGGATTAGTTGTGAGGTATTTTCTAAAAAGGGAGAGTAACATCTTAACCTTAGCGTATTAATATATATGATACTCATTGATTTAAATAATACTCGCATCTTTGAATATTCAAATATGAATGACGGATTTGTTTGTAAATCTCCTTGTCGCTACGTATCGGTTGTGTACCCGGTGTGCGTGTACTGCTCTACATTTAACTCTTCAATTAACTTTCAAATAGTGTATCTCGAAAACGGAATGAGAAATAAACAAGAAGGCAGCAAGTCACAAGAACATTTTATTGATTATATCCTTCTTATTTTATATTCAGGAATCCATAGGAGCCACCATGCTATACCAATTTAAAAATACTTTGTAGTTTAACGTGGTAGGTTTAACACGTCTGTTATTTATACAGATGAGTCTTTGCAAGAATTGAGTGAAAAATTTGGGGAACCATATGAAAATGTGTAATCGTGACGAATATATATATATATATATATATATATATATATATATATATATATATATATATATATATATATATAATTCAATTACTATACTCAATTTAACCGTTCAGAGTATAGTATATTTCATTGTCACTGCAACGTATTTATTATTATTGGTATTTATTTTGTTATTGCGTCATAATTTAAAGAAAGTCAAATAGAGGGAATATAAATTAACTACTGTCGAATGCGTAACGTAAGTATACAAACGAAAGACGTAAACTTAGTCCCTTACGTCAGAGCTTAGATGGAAACAGTACCAATGTATCTGTTATACATGTGTTTGTAGGTACTAATGTGCAAAATCCCACACATGATCTTTTTTAAGAATTACAATTGTACTATATTGTTTAAAGTTTTAACCTTGCAGCCATAAACACTTTAGCGTTCACCTAATCGTCGCTTTGTGAACTCTCATCAATAAAGTTCTACATTCAAATTTCAACGAACTCCCTTTTAATCCAATTGTGCATTTTATCTTCATTATCGCACTCAGTCTTGAAGACAACGTCTTTTACGTAGGCCTAGAAAAAAGTCTACTGTCATTAAGTCTGGAAATGTAGCAGGTTACGTACGCAGTCCATACCTACCAATCCACCGGCTATTATACCTTCCTTTGATAACTGCTAGCAGCGTAAGAAATTTCATGTGCTCGGTCATTCTGGTACCAGATGCCCTTTAACTGATTAAAAGGAATTTCACCGAATAAATCATCAAGTTCATTTTGAATGAAATAAAACTAACGTTCGGTATTTAAACAAGATGACAAAAAAATGTCCGAGAATAGAGACGTCTAGGATGGCAGATCAAACGTTTATGAACCAACGATACTGAATTGTGGCACAAAATGTATTGTGGACCAAACGTGAGAGTTCCTCTTGTTATATGTTTGTTTCGGGTAAGTGTTCTTTCATCAGTCCGTAAAATATAGTTGCACGACAGTCTATCCATTCGTTGTTGGCTGAGTAATGACGGCGTAAAGGTAGTCCGTAATCTGTAGGTGCTGAATGTTGTAAAATGGTACTGAAACCTGTTATTTGCGTTTAAAAAACGATGCATAGCCACATGACATACTGGAAAACGTATTTTTGCTTGGCAGGTCCTTTCTTACAGGGGATTTGCCGTAAAATAATTTACGACGTTTTTTTGTACACGTACATTAAATTATAAATAAGTAGAAATATATTATATTTTATTCTTGTCTAAATACACTATGAGTAATACTGTAGAGTAAATGTAATGCCACTTGAATAAGATTGGTGATAAATATAATTAATAACTCAAATTATTCGTGTTATGGATGCTGTTGGCCCCAGTAATATTATAAATCTGAAAATTGGAATGCCTCTTCCTTTATTATCTAACAATTATGCAATTAAGCAATGGATTCCTGGCAAAGCCATATGTATATATAGCTGGTGTGGCGAAGTAATTTCAAGGTTATTGCTCGCTAATTTACTCGTTGAAGATAGCGATACTACGAAAAGTATGTTTGGATGTTTGTTACTCAATCACTCCTAAACGGTTCGATAGATTTTAGTGAAATTTAATATAGACATAGTTTTTTTTTAAATTAATATATTTTAATCCGGAAATAGTGTAACTATTGTAGGATTAAATTTGTTACTTTCACTCAATAATTAAAATGTAGCGTTGTAATATGTCAAAAGATGGCGTCACTTGCATATTAGGTCTTAAGACTCGAGACACGTGAACAATTCACGTGTCTCGAGACACTAAAATCTATTGCCTTAATAAAAAATTTAAGCTATACTTAAAGAAATCATAAATAAAATCAAAACTAAAGTAAACACTGTACTCCGTATCCGATGACGTTTGCATTATTGCGAAGAAATTCAGAGATGAAATTTGGGGCCAACCCTCATTAATAAACCACCATCGTATCGCAAACAATGCAATATGCAACGAAGAAAATAATTTAATTAGACGTAACGCATTCAAATTTTACGTCTAAATTCTTCAAAAGTTTAAATAAACTTATTAAATAATTTTAAGTTATATAAGTGACTATATATTACAGTAAGCCATTTGCATGATAAAAAAATTAAAAGTGTGGTATTGACTCATGATAAAGTATTATTATGCCTTATCGTTTTTATATTTGATTCTTTTCCTGTGCTCAGTTGATGATGTAATCTGCCACAGATGTGCTGTCAAATTCTGTATCTTAAATGATGTTGACAATCTCCATTGTTATATTCTTTCTATCTTATCCACCAGGGCACATCGATATATTCAAATATATCGATGAATCGAATAATTTATGCATATTTTTATTTTCCACTTCTTTTTGGCGCTAAAGTATTTTATGCAACACACGTCATCTTAGTGGTGTAGACCCCCGTTCTCGCTTGATAGTACCAGTAAATATTATGCATTCAATTTCAAACTTCTATCAGAAAATTTTCCTGTTTCTGGAATATAAGGAATATTTTGTATTAATCATTAGCAAGAATTTTACGAAAAACTCTATTTCGGAGAGGTTTTCCATAAAATGCTTTTCATAAATTTTTCATAAATTAGAATTTATATGCAATTCGATATAATCACAATAGGTAAATAAACGAGTAAATATTGCGTACATTTATTTTGGATTATTATTTGAGGATGCCGACAAAACATTTTTGGAAAATGGCGAGCAGTATGGGCACACTAAATCTGTCATTTTGAAAAAGAATTCTGTTTTACCCGTAAACGGTGACCACAATGATAACCGTTGAAACTTTATAAAGAATTAAATAGTTTGTAACTTAAAAGTTTTGTATTTAATTAATAGTTTTGTAACTTAACTCATAAACAAATCATCAATGATTGGAGCTCCTATTCTGTAATTACGTAATCATGGATTGATTTTAAACTTTTTTTAAATCCATAACTCAAAGGCAAAATTCCTTAATTGCGGTAATATATATATTTACTCAAATAATAAAAATGACATACCGCATATAATATAACGTAAAGCAATAATATAATGGGTATAACATAATAAATAAGTAAAACATATAATATAATGTAAATCGATATTGGATACCGATTTACATTATATTATATCCAAAAAACTTATAAAATTACATGAAAGTAGCTCTGAAATTAATCTCAGTTTAGCTATGATTTACCAAACTCTCCCATAGCTCGTATAACTAAAATAATTCCAGAACAGAGTGATCAAAGAGCAAACGGATTAATTAAAAAAATTAAAGAAATTAAATTCCAAAGCCTGGGAGTCATTATTTATATTACACTTTTGACGACCTCCACATGAAAAAGAAGATATTTAAATATAAATATGTAAAATAAAGACCAAAACAAGTACAAAGATCAATAACAGCTAATGTAAGTACAATTCCTTTCATTACCGGCGGAACCAGTGTAATGGTTAAAATATGTAAAAAATTCAATGGCCACCAACAACTTATTTGTTATGTCTATAGAATACAACTTGCAGTGATTGATGTAAAGTATGAAATACAGGAAACTTCAGGTCTACAATCTAAACCCGAACTCGAAGATACTCATCATGAAGAAGAAAATGAAGAAATTTATGATGGATTTTTTGTCAATAAGCATAAACTTCCAGACCCAGACTTTTTATATAAAGATAATATTAAAAAGTAAAAGTAGTGGGTAAATCTTTCCCTGAATCGCACTTGGAAAATTACATATCATAAAAATACACTTTAGAAGAGTACGGTAAAACCTGGATCTGACGTTAGACTGTAAAAGGAGATTGCTTTATGAAGGCGTTACTAGATTCGAAATCCAATGTGAAATTTTACGATAAAGGAATTGAAGACATTTGTAGCATTCATAGTAGCTTAGACGTAATAAAAACAACACTGACATCTTTGTGTCGCCGTAATTCAAGTTTATTAAAACCAGACGTGGCATTATGGTTTATGCTTAATAAATTAGATCTTCTATCAAATGAATTCAGTGAACAAGTTGCCTTATCTCAGAAAGAGAATAAAAGAAAGATGAAAGATTGCATGTGGTGTTTCATAATATTTGCATAGTAACGAAGAATTGTTCATGACTGCTGTCAGGTAAACATTTGAAAAATCGTAATTAGACGAAATCAGAACATTTATTGTATAAGTATTAGAAAGGCTGAAATTTACAAACACAAGAGAGTTCACGACGACGTCTGCAGCAACCCCAAAAGGAAGCTCTAACCACTTATGATGATGGGTACGAGGAGTTAATTATCGCACGACAGTTTGAAAAAGAGAAAAAAGAGATGCAAATACAGGAGAGTTCACGACGACGTCTGCAGCAACCCCAAAAGGAAGCTCTAGCCACTTATGATGATGGGTACGAGAAGTTAATTATCGCACGACAGTTGGAAAAAGAGAAAAAAGAGATGCAAATACAAGAGAGTTCACGACGACGTCTGCGGCAACCCCAAAAGGAAGCTCTAACCACTTATGATGATGGGTACGAGGAGTTAATTATCGCACGACAGTTGGAAAAAGAGAAAAAAGAGATGCAAATACAAGAGAGTTCACGACGACGTCTGCAGCAACCCCAAAAGGAAGCTCTAACCACTTATGATGATGGGTACGAGGAGTTAATTATCGCACGACAGTTTGAAAAAGAGATACATAAAGATAAGAGAGGAAACAAAGATTCATCTAGAGGAAACACAAATAAAGAATCTATTAGTCGAGTCGAAATATGCATTTATGAATAGTGCTGTTGGCGACGGACGCGAAGTCTACTTAACAGCTGCGTACAAATATTTAGTGTCTATATCATCACAAATATGCTGAATGAAGCTGAGCGAGCTTTTTCTTCCTTGGCTATTTTTGCAACAAGCTGAAAAATTCCTTAACTGATAAAACATGGAAGGCCTTACTATTTATTACATTTTCAGGTATCTAAAAATAAATTATAATATTTCTTATCATGATTTATTCTTGTTGTGTTTTTATTATAAGTTATTATTTGTTCCTTTAATAAAAATACAAATGTAACTCAATATTATTACTTGACTTTTTTAAATTTCTTTTTCAAAACTATAAATAATTTCTTGTTAATATTACCAAGTCAGTTACATAATTACATAATTGACATATTCGTAATTTTGGAAGCCCTATCCATAATGAATTAAATAACACAATTAATTTAAAAAATATTAAGTTAATACTTTTTGAAAATTGTTTTTTTTTGCTATTACTGTAAATCTCGTCTTTTACAGAGTATAAAATTTACACTTTTCTATTAGAGGGTTTCACAAGTTCACTTCCACCTTCCATTTTTCGAAAATTTTCTGTTGATACCTCCAAACTAGAGGCGAAAAAAAATGTGGGGTATTTACCTGTTTCTTTCGCCTACCTAATTTCCGGACTAAAATGGACATAGAAAAGAAAAGAGCAAAGAGGGGTTGTGATAAGCAGCAATTAGTGGCGTCTCTTAATTCAATATATCAAAAACAAACCATTTATTGGACATAATATAACAATTAAATAAATAACCGTGCGTCGCTGAACCTGTTTGTTTTTAATTAAGATATCTCGTGGGTAATGTTTATTCAATAATTAATATTGTATTTAATCTGTCCATGGTTGTCTCCGGTAATAGGCGGCATTGAAGGCCGATGTTGTTGTACAAGTGGCCACTAACGCCTCGCATAACGCTCACCGATAGGGTTGCCACTTTTATAATCAGTAATTTGTATTCCCTAAAAAAATAAGCGATGGTGAAAAATTAATACACAAAAGCAACATTTATTTATTTGTACGAAAATGGTCGTAAGTATCAGTTGATAAACAATTAGCGGTATTTAAAAACACTATTAAGTGACCAGATGGGCCCACGGCTTATTACAATACGTCACGATCACTTTTTTGAAAGCTAGTTATGGGTCCATGCTCAACATAAAATTGAATAAGGTTAAAGCACATACAATCGAGGATTGCAGACAGATATTTACAAGAGACGCTTTTAGATAAACGATGTATTTATCATCATTCTAATATGACAGCCAGGAAAAAATAAATGTTACTGATTCTGATATAGAATATGTAGATTTATTATCAGCAAAATCTTTCATTCAAATTGAAATAAATATTTTATATTGTTTACAAATATTTTATATACGAACGATTTTTGTACTATGGGTAATTCATTTTAAATTGTGCGAATATATTTATTGTAAATTCATTGATAAACAGATAAGAAAGATTATTTATTTTCGTTCCGAACTTACTAGCTAAAGGGTTTCGTACTGTTATATCATATTATCGTATTATATATATATATATATATATATATATATATATATATATATATATATATATATATATATATAATATATATATATATTAAAAAAGGAAATCAAAAAAATTAGTTAATTATTACGTGACAAACGTAATAATTCCACATAGAATTATAAAATTATGATTTTTTTAGGGTTCTGTACGTCAAATGGAAAAAAAGTAACACTAACAAGATCACTCACGTGCTTATCTGTCACAGTCATTTTTCCACAAGCCGTTTGACGTAGAACCTTAAAATTTGGCGAAGTAATAAAATATATTAATCGCCACATATCTCAATAGCTGACACTCAAAAAAATCAAAATGAAAATTTTAGGATAATTTTTTATTAGGTATCGTTTGAAAGGCTTAATAAAAAAGAACTAAAAATATATTTTTCATAATTTTAGGTAGTATATCATAAGAGATATATTGAAATATATGGAAAAAATATATTGCGCCTTATTTCCAAAACTACTCAACCTAAAATTATGGAAAAAATAGGATTTTTAGAAACCTACGTAAAGGTTGTGGAAAAACTATAAGGATTATCTTAATCCTAGATCTCGTAATTTCTAAAATTTACACCATATTTTTAAACCCGTGAAATATATAATTGGCAGTGTGCTGCAAAAAATTAATATTTGTAGATAGTTTAATAGAATTATTATGTACGCTTAAATGTTTAGAAGGCTTAAATGTTGAATATATTTGGCGTTAATTTTGTAGAAATTCATTATTCACAATTAAATGAAACTACGTGATGTAGTATTATTTCTACTTTCTTTAAGTTCTTTACCACGACCTAGGTTTCGTTGTATTACAACATCTTCAGGTGGGCTATTAGCAAAGAATATTTGCTGAAGATATAATACAACGAAACCTAGGTCGTGGTAAAGAACTTAAAGAAAGTACAAATAATACTACGGGCTTAAATGTGTTCACTACCCTTATAGTGGGCGTTCTACTTGCGCTTGACAGGTTCATTTCCTTATCTGTGCTATGAGATTTACCTTCGTACTTAATTCCAGGACTATGGGGTCATATATATTAGTATTGGATATTAATTTCCACTTGACTTCTCCGGCGGTTCATGAATAAAAGCCTTCAGCCAGACATACATATAGATAGACGAACTACAAAATCATTCTGTAAGGGTTTTGTTTTTTATTCTGTGGTTTATTCAGATAAATTAAAGGGTAATTAAACGATTTCTGAAAATTAGTTCTGGTGGAACTTACTGTGTGGGGAAATGTTAATCATGTGATATAGCAAGATTTTTTCGAATTTCTCTAGAAAATTGAAAACGAAAATAATTTGTAATACGAAATAATCTGAGCCTTTATTACGGAGAAATAATTAATTAAAAAACATTTTTTTTCTGTGCTATCTCAATCTTGATTACGTTTAAATTTTTCATTATCATAAATAGAACCTCCACGAAAATAAAAATAACACTGAATGACTAGTATAGTCGATTTTTCTTTCTTTGAAATAAAACTAGTATTGCTTACTATTAGCCGAATAAGAGTCTACGTTACGTCGTATAACTTTGTCATTGGGAATCACTAGTATAGTCGATTTTTCTTTCTCTGAAATGAAACTATTATTGCTTACTATTAGCCGAATAAGGATCCACGTTGCGTCGTATAGCTTTATCATTGGGAATCACTAGTATAGTCGATTTTTCTTTCTCTGAAATGAAACTATTATTGCTTACTATTTAGCCGAATAAGGATCCATGTTGCGTCGTATAGCTCTATCATTGGGAATCACTAGTATAGTCGATTTTTCTTTCTCTGAAATGAAACTATTATTGCTTACTATTAGCCGAATAAGGATCCACGTTGCGTCGTATAGCTTTATCATTGGGAATCACTAGTATAGTCGATTTTTCTTTCTCTGAAATGAAACTATTATTGCTTACTATTAGCCGAATAAGGAACCACGTTGCGTCGTATAGCTTTATCATTGGGAATCACTAGTATAGTCGATTTTTCTTTCTCTGAAATGAAACTATTATTGCTTACTATTAGCCGAATAAGAGTCCACGTTGAATGGTATAGTTTTGTCATTGGCGCGCGGCACTTGTGTTAGTAATCTTATATTGAGGCTGATATAATGTAGCTCGAAATAATGATGAAAAAAAATAAGTTATTGATTATAATTATCTTACTTTTTTTTCAGGAATCCATAGAAGCCGGCTTGCTAGACCAATGTAACAAGATCTGTATATATATATAATACCAATATATACAGCACAGACAGCCTACAGTGGGAAACTACTCCAAGGAAAGGATTTTATACAAACGGTTTAACATAATGGTGGCAATATAAAGTTTTAGGGCAAGTGGCAGCATAAAGTCTAAGGCATTGGACTAATTCACAGGATTCAAAAGACGAATTTACAGGGTTTGCAGGAATCTCAAAACATATCCATGGGAAACTGTTAAATATGCCATGACCCAAAACACACATCTATAAAACACATGGAAAATTGAGTTGACTTCAAATAACTATTGAATAGTAAAGAGTACAAAATAATAAAAATGCCAGTATTAATTGGTACTTTTGCGGTAAAATATCGAATATGAAAAATTTGCAGAGTATCATTACTGTTAGAATTGTTTGACTATTAAAAATACGAGTACTTCGTTGGAACTTTTGCGGTAAAATATTGTTTCCCACGAAAATTTCGTGAAATATTGTTAATTTTTTATTTTTTTGTTGATTTTTCGTATGTGTGCCAAGCTGTAAATGATGCTTAAATATTTGTCGAGGACTCTCCATCTCATTCTTACGTACATGCACATCCACACACATACACATAGCGCCACACTTGACACGGCACCGACTCCGAAAATCGCAGAGTAGTAATATTTACAGATTTATTCGTGTCTGGAAGTGATATTTTACCGCAAAAGTTCCAACTATATACTTGTATTTTTATTGATAAAAAATCTTACAGTAGCAATATTTTCAAGCAGTAGCTAATTAATTCAAGTTCGAAAACGATATTTTATTGCAAAATTTCAACTCGCATGTTGATTATTTTGTACTTTTCAGTGCCTTCTTTATCCAATAGTTGTTTGAAGAAGGCACAATTTGTGTGAGAAAAGTTTTATTTCTCCATTTGTAGTGCTCATAGTATCTTATACAAGGGATAAATTGAAAACTGAGAATATAAAAATTAAAACCTACATGCATATGGAAATATATTATTTGATATATTCCTTGTATTGTTTATTAATTTATTGTAGTTTATAAAACACATACATTTTTTTTCTTGTGTAGATAAGTTGTCTTGTTTAGTTTTGTTTGTTTATTTTTTACGTAAATTTTGTATATAATTTCTTACCTATCTAGCTACCTACCTGCCTACCGGTATCTTAGCTGCTTCATTCATTTGTAAATATCTGCACATACCTATATATATACCTACCTTATGTCAAGATAAGTGACAAAAGTTAAACAAACCCGAATTTGATGAACCTACCTTGATCGACCAAAGTTCCAGTAATAATCTACCGGTTTCACTAGCTTTTTGTCACTACTTGTGACCAAAAACTTTTCACACAAGTCAAATGAGCTTAACGTCGCTGAACCTACCCATTACCATAAAGAGTTTCTGTCATCCCCAGCCCGTTATATCAACGGACTTTATTTATGACCAAAATATTTTGTCAAAATAAGTCAAATCCGATAAATTTATTCATCACCATTGGGGAGTTTTGGTTAGCACCGTCCGGTTCTATCAACATCCACCTTCTCCACCTTCTCCACCTTTTTCGCCGAAAGAACTTGTCAAGATAAACTAAACGGGCCCAAACTAGAGAAAACTGCGATGTACTGTCGTTACCTTTTGGCTCCATCGTAAAACCCTAGCCACAATTTGCAACTGAAGATACGTCAAGAAAAGTCCACGAGCGTAAACATGATGAATCTAGTTTTTGCCAATGAGGAGTTCTGTCACCGCCTTCCGGCTTCATCATCAGACCTTTGTCAATATTTTTGACCAATGAACTCATCAATGAAAGTTAAATGCACCCATCCTCTACTTTTTACTTGGGAAGATCAGTCACAACTTTCCAACTCTAACCTTAGATCATTACTCCCTCTGTGTCTAAATGAAGTTCGAACTCGGTATAATTTTTATTAAATTTGCATTGTACTTTCATCCTTCAAAGAGTTCTTTAAGTTATCTCCGGAGTCCATTATCAGGTTTTTCCATATTTAGATAGGATCAAACAGAAAAAGAATAATGAACATTTATCAAATATTTCCAGGTTATAGTTGCATATATGAAATAATATAGTTGCATACTTGTTAAAATTCATACATGAAAAAAATAAATACGCGTCAGATTGAGGACTTCCTCCTTGTTTTGAAATCGGTTAAAAACATTTAAAAATTAACTAGTTTAGAAGTTAACATTTCAAGTCTCTTTAGCTGCCTGAAATTAACCTGGATAACAATTTAAAGCAATACCTTAAAAGCGAGCTTTTTAATGAATACCTAGGATGACATCTAACGTTCTATGGGAATGTGTACAAGAACAAAATATCACCTAATTATAATAAAAAAACTTATGTGTTACGAAACAGCTTACATACCTTTCAAATGTTGCACCTGCGCATTAAAATTTTATTACAACTGACGCAAAAGTAAACAAATTGTAATTTTGACGGTTAAAAGCCAAAATTATAGTTCAAGCAAATTTGAATTTCTTAATTAAAGCATTAAAAACAATCGTGAGCAATATCGAATTAATATCTAAGTTGTTAAATTGTAAACGTCAACAGGAAATATTCCTATCCTATAAATCCAATATTCCTATAAATCGTATATTCGTATAAATCCAATGCTGCGTTCTTAACAAAACGTTACCGCTAAACATTGAGATTAATCATTCAACAAACTATTCGTTAACTTAAATAAATAAACGAAAGTTAAAACGATTAGTTTGCGCGAGTGACTTTTATTTTGTGTAACGTTGAGAGTGATTGTGACGTATACATAATAAGAGGTGGGAACGACCGATAGAAAGGTTCCACCACTGGTGTTCGTGACTGTTGAGACACTCGTTCGTGTTGCTCCCGCCAGTTCAATTATTTATTTACTATTTTGATAAATAATCATCTAGCGAACTAGAGCAATCTCTTACAGTCGATCACAGATATAATACGTTTACAAATAATGGGATAAGTAGATATCAAAACATGAACATTTGTAAAAAAAGATGTGAGGTGTCGTGGGATGCCGACAGAAACCAAGCTTTTTACGTATTACATATAAAATTAAATTTTTAATTATCAATTAATATAATATAATATAGATATAGAAATAAATAATAGACATTTTTACAATCACACAATAAGACATTTAGCAAAAAACGAAAATACATAACAGGTTAAGTAGACCACATAACTTTTCACGTGAGATAATGATTTTTTTTTCCTGCTACATATGCATGCGTGTAGTACCAGGCACGTATATTGTCTCATTGAGACAACTACACACACACACACACAAACTCATATACATAATGGCATCAGGAACGGGTGATAGGAAAAGAAAGGATAAGGTTTAAGGGAGAGGGAAATGAAGGAAAATGGGATGAGGAATGAACGATTAAATATATGTAGCACACATCGAAATAGATATAGCACACATCTAAATAGATATGGCACATATCAAAATAGACTATTAGAGGTAATAGCAGTGCAGGAGACAGGTGAGTTTTAGTATTAAGCGGAATGAAATGTTGAAAACGTTTTAAAGAGTGTCTCTTCTGCTGAATACCCGACGGCTGATATCATAGTAGTAGACCCAAGTTTTTTACAGTTAATGAGCTCGGGATAACTGCACCCATTAGTAATAGTGGTGGCAGATCAGGCATTCAGATCCTAGAATGACGATTCCTACTACTAATAACAATAGTCAGGAACTTTGGTTACAAGACTCATATTACGAATCCATTGATCGATTCACATTCAAGAAATTAATAATGTTAAAAATATTACTAGGGTCAGTATGTTTGTATATTTGAAAATCATATACATATTGTATACAATACATATTGTGTGATATTTGAACATATACATATAGTGTGATATTTGCAATGGAGTTTTTTAATGATATCAAGAATAAATGTTGAAAAAAGAAGTGGGGAAAGAACCCCGACTTGTGGAATACCAGTTACCAAATCAGCCGACTCCGAATAATTTTCTGCTAATCTAATTGTTTGCTTAGGTCTGTATAAATTAGACTTGAACCATTTCAGTGAATTTTGAAAAAGCTAAACTGAGTTCATGCATGCTAATAAAAGGTCAAAGTAGATAAAATTAAATGTTCTATTGAAGTCGATAAGTACGTGAATCGAGACTACTATATGTAATTTTTTTATGCTGAAGCGTGCAGTAAAAAGGTTCACTTTAGCAATACCAATTCATCATTTGCCATTGGAAATCAAAAGGTAGCTTTGAAGAAACTTACCTCCCAATAAAACACACATCCACAACGTCAATACGAAAAATGGGGACTAAAATCTAATGATGGTTAGAAGAGAATGCATAGATACTGTAGTAAATTATGCCTATGATAAATTTTAGACGGATGTCCCATAAAAATAGTAATATGTGTTAAAAATTATAATCATTAAAAGTTTGGTATCAAATGGCACGTAGCAATATTAATGGTAAT
Source organism: Druceiella hillmani (assembly GCA_039881145.1). NCBI lineage: Eukaryota > Metazoa > Arthropoda > Insecta > Lepidoptera > Hepialidae > Druceiella > Druceiella hillmani. The sequence goes on from JAYKKI010000006.1 coordinate 29,587,299, forward strand.
AATCTGGCTCCAAAGGATTATTATCCATAGCTGTTGAATGTAATAAAAAACTGTTCGTTCGTGATTACTTTGTTCTGGAATTTTTAAGTCTTTCTAATTGCATCGTTAGTATTTTTCAACATGAAGTTAGTAAAAAACTTTCGATTTGTCAAATTATATTTTTCCCAAAATTATATTTTTATTGAGTGGTATAATAGCCTTTTAAATTTCTAAATTTAGTATAGTAAATTATTAAAATTAAAATTGTCTTTGGCAATAAAATTACACTTTACATTGAATTAGATTGAAAATCGTGTTCTGTTAACCGACATATTTTGTACACATATAAGTTATATTAATTGCTGTAAGTGAATAGCTTAATATTGAATATATTTGGCGTTAATTTTGTAGAAATTCATTATTCACAATTAAATGAAACTACGTGATGTAGTATTATTTCTACTTTCTTTAATTTCCTTACCACGACCTAGGTTTCGTTGTATTACAACATCTTCAGGTGTATCATCTGTGGTCATCGTTGATAATATCCCACCTGAAGATGTTGTCATACAACGAAACCTAGGTCGTGGTAAAGAAACTAAAGAAAGTAGAAATAATACTACATCACGTAGTCTCATTTAATTGTGAATAGCTTAAGTAAGTTGTACCAACCCTAGCCACGAGAAGCACTGACGCCACTGAGTACTTTAACCGCCCAAACAGATTTCGATACAGCAATTTACGCCAAAACCTGTTTCAACATTTTAACACTAACTAAAATATAAACAAACTTATTAGTTTTAGCCGCTTCACAAAAAGTTTTTAAGTAAAAAGCGAACGCATGGATTGCGATTGATCAACAGCCAGAGGCCGAACCAAGGTCGGCGCCATTACTGCCAATGACGGATGCGGTTATATTATTTTTTAACCTTCTGTTGATTGCTTGTAATCAAAATGACCCCATGAATCTAAAAAGTTAATTTGCAATGGAGGAACAGTGCGATATGCACTGTTCACGAATGAAAAAGTTTGCAAATGGTTATTCCAGTCCATCTCAGTTTATTAGATTTAGAGAGGTGTGGAGACTGTTACAGAAGTTTAAACTTTTTCTTAATGGCTATTTAATGAACAAAATTGTTTTTTATAAATTTTCTATTATTTTGAGATAGATATTTACGTGACAGCGTTATTAATTCGAGAATAAGTGACATGAAAATTTTAAAGTTATTTTTCAGCGTAAATTTCAATTACAGGTCTACTTTTTATTACTTAATTTTTTTTTGTCAGATAATCGTGAAACATCAAACAAATTGTATATGAATTTAACGTCAATAATAACAATAATTTAAAGTATTGCCATAAAATTAAATTAATTTATTTTTTTATGTTTCAACGTATTTTTAATAATATGCTACACGATCGATATCTTCCAAACAATTAAACTACTAGAAGTTGAGAAAATAATATTATAAAAGTCTTAAATATACTGTCAGTAAGACATATAAGATTAACTATTAATTACAATATAACAATTAAAAATATAACTGTATAATAAAGAGTAATCTAATAGAAACTAAATTAATAGATCATGTAGGTTTCAACATGGACAGGAAAAATGTATAGTAGAACTAGGGCATCAATAGTGGAGTATCTTTTTCAGACGAGTTTTGAAACATAAATCGACGACGCTTTTCGAATTTTAGGATCAAATTTATTCCAGTTTGGTAGTGAAGGAGTAATCTTGGAAGGTAGTGTGTTATTGAAGTTTTTAGGACTAAAGACAGTGAGTAGGGTATCGGAATGTAATCCAAGGCCATGACTCTCTAGTTGGATGAGAGTATGTAAGGATTCTTAATGTTTTAAAAGAAGTTATAGAATATATGTTGTGATAATTAGAGTCACCGTCACTATCTTAAGTATATTAAAGGCATGTGCAACATTTTAATATACTGTTAAAATAAAAGGCTTATCTACTATAATATCGCAGTGATATAATTAGATTTTAATAATTTTAACACGTAATAATAATTAATTATCTTAATACTTATTTTTCCATTTTAAAATGTCATGTACTAATATCGAAGACAATTTTTTTGGACACTTCCAATCATCATGTTTAGGTCCGTATGAGCTCCAAATATTAGAGCTGATTTCTAACTTACTTCACACCAAGGTTATCTGTTCACATAATAAAATTGCAACAGAATGAATTCTGTACATGAAAATATTTTAAAAAGAGCGATTGATTTAGCGTATTGAAAACCTGTTTTTAGAATTTTTGTCTGTCTGAGTGTTAATTTGTTCTTCAATTACGTAAAGTCTACTACACGAATTATGATGAAATTTACTATGGTAATAGTTTATACCCTCGAGCAACAAGTAGAATAATTTTTGTCTAGATATTACAGATATAACAAACAGTCTGACTTGGTTAATATTACGATATTGGTACTGCCAACGCCAACTCCCAGCGTCTTTAGTATATTTTATGCTCATAGATATATTACAATATAGAACTGCCAAAGCCATCTAGTAACTTTTAGTAAATTTTACGCTCGTAGAGTTCTGAGAGAAAAAATTAATAAACACAAAACCCGATGACTTTTCTTATACCGAATCCCACAACTACACATGCACGGCTAGCTATACAGGGCATAGTTATACAGGACATAGCTATACAGGGTACAGCTATACAGGGCATAGCTATACAGGGCACAGCTATACAGGGCACAGCTATACATAGCTTGTACCTATATAATATAATAAACTGCAAAATAAGTTACTAAGGACATATATAATAAATTAATTTTGGAAACATATCGTTATATACGCGAAATGGTCACAAAGTCAGGCTGAAAACGAATTTAACTCCTATCGTGATGTGTACCGCTGATTGTCAATGCGATCAAGTAAGTCTGGCACAAATTCGCATTTTTTTATAAATGTGATTTATTAACCGTTTTGAGTTTTAGTTTAGAATTATAATTTATTCGTTTTTTTACCATATTTGTGTATAAATCGAATATTAAATAATACATCGTATTAATTCAAATAATTAATTGATTAGGATTAATTTCAGAAAAACTCGAAAACATTTCTGGAGATGTAGTTCTAAAATCTTCATATATCACAGCAAATTCTTATGGAATTCACCAAAACCATTGTGAAAACTGTCTTAAGATAAAAAGGTAGGAAAAGCATAAGTCTGGGTAACATTACATTTTTATTATATTATTTATAATAACGAATAATTATACAGAAACTAAAAACTGAAAACGAGATATCAATTATTAATAAATAAATATTGTATTTCTTTAATTAATTTGGAGTCTTATCTACTAGATATAATGACCCCAACCAACTTTTAATAAAATTAGAAGCGACGTGACTAGGTGAAGGTTAATTTGACAGTAATATGGTTGCATTCGAATGATGGGTCTTGATGGCCGGCAACAGCTCGTTAGAATTATAAATAAATCAGCTTCATTTTTGAAAAAAAACATTTCCCGACACGTATTATGTGCCGACGGTGTTGGCCTCAATATCGTTTTCAAATGAGGAAAATTGTCAAACTTCCGGAAAACCTCTACGATATGTATCTGTTAAGTATCGCTTGATATTGAATGGTTTACACCATTACTATGATACCAAACAATACTAAAGTAGTGTAGAATGTTTAGAAAAGAAGATTAAGTAAATGAAGGGATTAAATAATCCAGACAATTGCCAATCACGCGGATATCGACAGACAGATATTTAAAAAAATAAATGTAACATAATTTTGTATTCACTCTTGTCTAATATAATAACTACATGAGCAGTATCCTAAAAGTCACCGATATTCATCTCGATAGGCCAAAAAAAGTATGGATTGTAATAATTTCTAATTTAAATATAATATTAAAAAATTAGAATCCGTCCACACCAAGATTACAAATTTTACCGCCTTTCCCGGTCGCCCTAAAACTTTTGAGTCTAAACAGTGTTTAAAAAAAATTATAGCGTTTTCAAAAACTGACAGAGGTTATACAATAAATACAATGATAGAACCAGTCCTGCTTGGTTTCTATTAGCAAACGAAGTTTATCACACAGTGCGATAATAAATTTAAAATATTTCTTTTCTCTAAAATAAATACCTTGTCATGAAATCAAATGAAATTTTTAATAAATATTATTACGAGTAATTATAAATTGTACTATGTATAATTACTCGTAATAATAGTTCGAATTAAATCGCAATATCCAAAATACAGCCTGCCATATCAAAACAGCATTTGCGTTAGAAGTGGAACTTTTTTGTTGTGAGTAATTGACTTATAATTAATTTAATTAAACATAAATTTGATGTAAATTTTACTCATACGATGTAGTAATTAAATGAGGTTTATTGGTAATAAATATATGAAAAAATATATTATTTCAGGATATAACTTAAAAATAATTTATTAAACTATGAAATTTAAGTTAAAAAAGTAATGTAACTAATTATGGTGTATAGTTCAGCTTAAAACAATTCAAAGATATTATAGATAGCATTATAGAAATTCCTATTAGTCCTTACTAATATATAAAAAAAAATTAAAATGAAACATATTCCGTTTATTTGTCATTTTTTACCATTAAATGTTTCAAACAGCTGAGCTGTGAACATTAAAAAAATTATACCTGCGCATGAAAAAGTAAATGAATTTTAAAATTAGTCGAAAAAAATCATGGAAAATGTTCCGTTTAATATGTCTAATTCGTGGACTAATTATTGTACGGTGTTTTAATCCCGATACCATTCTAAAATTCATGTTTGACAAATTGTATTCTGAATAATATTTAACTCGTAACTACATAACTGGCCCGATTGAATTCTTACCTAATTCTTTAAAAAAAGTTTTTTTAGGTTTTTGTAATACCACACATGACGAAGCCGCGCGTGAAAGCTAGTATTTATATAAATTTATTGATAGATGGCGCTAGAATAGTGTTAGATGTCGGTCAAACGCTACGTTTTACTTCAAAATTATAAGGTGATTATGATAGATAATGGCAAATTTTGCACAAGACTTAACAAGACTTAGATACAATTATAATATTGCATTCATTCGTGTATCTGTTATAATATTTTTTGCGCTGAGTACCTACTATGTAATATGATTTGCTGGTAATTATTCAAATAACCAACGGTATCAAAAATTTAATACACGTGCCCATAAATGCAATTACAAAGCATTCCATAGTGGTTGAAGTTTAATTACGTATTCACTCAAATTAGGTGATTAAAAGAATGCGGGTTCAAATATCAATCATAGTGGACGAAAATTGTTTTGTTTATAATAATTTATAATGTTGTAAACGGAAAGGATAAATTTAAATTCACCAATGTAATCCTGTCACCGTCGTAATCCTGTCAATCCGTATTTATCGAGCGACAGGCGTCTTCAAAAGGATTGCCTGCTACCTTGTGAGTTAGTATAATTTCAAGGAGTATTCAATAAGGTAAACATTACGATTATAGTTAGAATTTGGATTTCCGTGGCACCTATCGATTATAAGGCAAACTATAAAGTCGGCTTAATTTGCTTATGCAATAAAAACATCGTCCTCTTGAAAATGCTAGTGATTAACCCATGATTTATATACTATTTCTTGAAAGGAATAGAATGAGAAGCAATTAAAAAAACTTATGCCAAGCATAACGTGAAGTGAAACTTCTATGTTGTTTTAGTGGTATTAATTAATAAATGGACAAGAAGTTTTAATGTCATATATCACGAAATGATAAACATTTACAAATACTTTAATATTATATTCAACTACAATATCATTGTAATCAATCCAAGATTGCCATTTTGTGAAGACTGTGATAAGACTGAAACGTTATCTTTACCATGTAATTGCACAGAATGGTTGAAGAAGTTTCATTTAAAGATATTTTTTCATCATGGATTTCATTTTAATCATGGTTATATTCCCTTCGTTTGTATCTTTATCCTTTTTTAATAATAGAACATTTAAAAGCAACAAAAAATAATAATGAAACGAAATAAAATAGGTCTCAACTACGTTAAATATTTAGAATGAACTTGAACATTTAAATTCAAGCTTGTGTGTTGAGAAAATTGTTCGAAATGTAGATATTAGCAATACCAACGCACATCGTCGACATTCATGAGTAAAAATATATCCTAAACATGAAGTACAAAGGAAGGGTCTCTACTCCTACTCACATAAAGGCATAAAAAACGATAACAATATTCACAGCAATGCGTTATTCATATAACCAAGTACCTACTGTTTTATTTATTTAATTATTTATAGACTTTAATGGACTTGATACATATGGCAATTTCTATTCTTTTGACTGATGTTTTACTAGGCTGTAGGAGATTACCCTATGTATCAAGTATCAATCATTGATACTTGATACCATTGGCGTGCAGTGCCTTATAAGCAATTACACCTACCTTTACCTATGTATTTAGTATATATCACATATTCCATACTTCAATATAAGATTTGCAGTGCGCATGCACAGAGTGAATGTACCGGTACGGCGAATTTTAGATAAAACGTACAAACTTCATTCTTATATTGTATTAAATTACAAAAACTTTTGGAATCAGAAATAGTCTATATGAAATTAAAATTGATTACCTCACTTCAGAGCATCAGTTCATAGTCTCAAGGCACGCTGAAGCTTGCCAGACTACATTCGGCTATATTCAGCCTGAAACAATCCCGTATTTATGACATTCGCATACAAATAATTAATCGTGTTATTATAACGATATCTCTGTTGTCAGTTTATCATTCTCGTTCCGATATCATTTTAATAGTTTTCCGATGATTAAATATACTTATTATATTTTGTTCGTGAAATACTTTCTGTGTTACCCGTTCTCTTTGTGTATTAAAATTATTATTTTGTTAGATTATTTTGTGACGTGCACTTTCGTCGTGAAAGTAAACAATGGCGACTATCGAATGTTTCTCTGTTTATTACGCCATTAAGGTAGGATCTTTCAAATATCTTATAGAGAAAAAATAGTCTAATCGAGAATGGTAGAACCTATAGAAGTCTATTTTGAAATTATACGTTCGTAATAAATCTAGCGTACGGAATTTTCACAGAAATTTTTATGATTAATGTTGGTGGCTAATCAGAAGTTGCATTTTAAATAAAATGTTTTGCTGGCCTTGTTTATTATACGTAACTGAATATAGTAAATGGAATAAAGATGGTTTTGGTAATCTAGGCAACTTGACAAATTCTGATAAATATATGGTAATTCTGAAGAAATCATTTGTCGTGCAAAGTAAAACTATACAATTTTAGCATTTCGCGTATAGAAATTTTGTATCGTGAAGCAACTAGCTATTGCGAATCGGGAACATAATGAAAGGGTAGATAGAAGTGCATATAAATTAAAAAGTGTAATAGATACTATTGTATGTTTAGATAACCAAGAATTAGTTTTTTCATGGTCACGATTAAGGTCATAATTCTATAAGTCCGGGTAATTACGTTGAGAGTTTATTGTTTTTGAGTGCCTACGATTAAGTTATTATGACACGTTTTCAATGTATTACACCTTCAATGCCGTTTTTAGGGCTGTCAGAGGCGGCGCGGACGCTTGTACGCATGTTTGTATATCTAATTATAATTTTTTATATCTTCGCCCCTTTGCAGCTTGCCCTTCCCAGAAAACACTGCTTTACCAAAAAACCTTGATACATATGACAATCTCCTAAAGCCAATTTAAACATCAGTCCCATTCCGCTCGACGAGAGCCGGGAATCGAACTCGGAATCCCGCGGTGCGCCGCACCATCAAGGGCCATAAGCCAGTGATTAACCCATGATTTATATAATATGGTGTTGAAAGCGATCATTTTATATCAATTATAGCATTAAATTTGTTTCCAGACTAAAGGATTAAGTTGGCCAGGCGAAATTTTTTTTAACATTTCTAGATACTACAAATTTATAATATGAACTATATAACTTACCACAAAGTAAATGTATATAGAAAGACAAAGATTTTCTAAATTCATTCAACTTCAGATTTCTCTGACAACATCTTCAGTAGCAAAATTCTGTTTTAATTATAATCTATTTATTTTCAATATTTTACATTGAAATCACAAGATTTTACATCGAAGTTAGTTGCATTGGAAATAATTTGATTAATGAAAAACTCTCGCTTTCCATTAGGAAGTTATTTTGCAAATAAATGAATTGATTTCCAATCAAGTAACGATTGCTTGTGGTCGCCCTCTGTAAAATCAGACAAACTTCATTCTTATGCAAATAATAATAAAATTTTTTTATAAAATTACTATGCAATAAATACAAATAATATACTTAGTTGATCATAATACAGATGACGGCTATATTAAAGTAAACGAAGGCCATTTTTTGTTACAACCTCATTACACTAAATTTTTTGATGTACACTTCTTCTCATTACCTCCGTCCGGTCTGCTAGTGGTTTCCCTCGAGCCCTGTTTGTCGATTATCCCTTGATTGTCTTCAGTCCAAAGAGTAAAGCAATCATCAGTGTAGTTATATCCGATTGAGTTACTTCTCCCGTTGTATGCTATTCCTGTTTCGTTATGTCGGCCCAGACATTTTTTCTTTCATCTTGTTGTGGATATTATCGTCGCGATGATATCTTACTGTTAGCAATCGTAATCGATTAGCAATTTCAGCAAATTACCGCTGAAATTTAACACAGACAATTTTGTTACATTATTTCTTAGTTTTGGCAAAAAAATTCGCAAATTCCGTACATTTACAAGTTTATTTAATTTGTAAGATTGGGAAATTATTTAATTTAGTATATTTTTATCTAAACAGCAGTATACTCAGCAATGTTTCATGTTCAGGTTTGGTAATTGTTGATACGTATTTGTGGTAAATATTTTATTAGAATATCCTCTACCTGTCGGTATCTTACCAAACGATAATTCAAAATGTATACACCATGGCAATACCTAGTGAGAATTAGATCTCAAGTTAGAGCAATAAACACAAGAAGAAATAATACAAGAAGAATATTTCTCCAAGCAACAACTGACCTTGCCCCCGACGGATGACCTTAAGCACGTCCAAGTGCATATACAATTTGACGTAAATCTAAACCTGGCGTCAAACATGAAGAAAAAAATTAAGTGTTTTTAACTCATTCACATTGCTCGTTAAAACGTTGGTAAGTGTTTTGTGGCAAGTTGAATTTGACAACACGAAAAGGTCTTTTAATATTAAAGGTATAACAGGAAGTATTTGATATTATATATATGTTACGGATAATATTAGGAGCGCAGATAAATCTAGGTTTACCCGAATAAACTTAATATTAACCAGGCTCGGTCGGTAAAGTCCGTAATATGTTTCATATAAATAGATCTTCGGATTCTACCCGGATAAACCTTCGGTTACCCAACGATATCTAAGCAATGTTAGCTCCAAGTATCATTTTTAAGCGGCGTTTACATTCATAGCCTGGCACCGGTCCATCAGTCAGGTAGTAATTAGATAGATTACTAAATGATGGACCGACACCCGGTATTATATGATCAGTCCCAACGACATTAGTCTCCTCAAGAACGTCTTCAAGATAGCGCATATACCGATGGACTGTAATAAAATGAAAGCAAATATATTAATAACTAATTAAAGTATTAACTTTTTCACATCTTCAATATCTGATTAATAGTTTTTGTAATTCCATTCTCTTTATTTTATTTTTAACCTATTTCAAAAAAGGAGGTGATTCTCAATTCGACTATATTTTTTGTGTATATTACTTTATGCTTCCGGAATGTAGCAACTGATTGAAATGATTCTTTTTTTTAATTTTGAAAAGTAAACTCTCAATGTAGGCCAAATAAAATTTAGTTAGAATCTGACCATGGAAATAGAATATACACCATAAAATTTCAAAACACTGAACAGTATAGGTATCGCAATCGAATTTGGATAATATAGGCACAATGAAAATCTAATATGGCACGGCTAAAGGTTACATGTCGACGGTGAAGTATAATGACCTCCTATCTAAAAAAAAATATTATTAGAGGAAACGAATAAAACGTTTATTTTTTACACCTATTAATTAATAATTTTTATATTGGGAATTTACCATCATAGGAACCTTCAATTTATGACATTAGTGAATATAAGGAAATCCTATGGTTTACTGAATTATTTGTATTTAGGAGGTATTGTGTTGAATTTATGGATAGTTTTAACTAAGTTAGGAGGTATTGCAAATTAAAACAAACAGAAATTCAAAGAGAAAATATTTATTATTAGTCATTTTTAACTGTTTATACTTCTTTTGTTTATCAACCTTTTTAAGTAACAAATAGAAACAAAGTTTTTTTTAAGTAATCAGTAATCAACTCACAAGATCGATTTTATCAGAACGTCGCGTATTAAAATTTTACATTTCTGTATATTATAATTTATTAATACATATTATAATTTAAATAGCATATTATAATTAAAAAAAATGTAACGCGCGCTTTCCTAGTCAACTAACTTTTAAACAAAAACTGTTTTCAGTTGCTGTAGGTGGTTATACTTAGTTGCCTTAATCGACAATTTGTTCGAATGAAGTTGGCGATATGTCACTTTATTCGGTAACAATTTAGCTCGCTGTGATAGAGGGATCCATTCTGCGTCAAAGGCTAGCTTTACTTCGGTAGTCCTCGTATTGTATCGCATTACTCTTATGTCAACTACTTGTGGATCGCCTTCTTTGCGGCCTGACCGAATACTTTTAAAAATTAAATTCTCAAAACTGATGTAGTTCTTGATGAAATTGTAATCTACTAGAACTGTTTCGTATAGCATGAGGCTTCGGGCTTCTTTGGTTATGGTGACATAATCACTTGGCAAGTGAATCTCCCGATTTTTTAATTTACGCTTAATTGCGCTATGAACCAAGTCACATTCCATCTGAGTGTGACCCGATTCTAAAAACTTCTAGGTACTTTTGGCTTAAATTTAATAGCGCATTAGACAGTATATTGCTGCCGTTTTGGCACATGCAACTGTCCGAGTATATTACTATAGACAGTTGTTGCGGAATGCAAGGCCTCTCCAAACAGTCAATTACGAACGTATTGAAAGTGCTTGATGTTAAATTAGCAGTAGTTTCATGAAACCAATAAAACGTGCAGTGGTGTGTTATTAAATTAAATACAGTAAAATTGTGACAGGTTAATTTTGTCTTAAAATGTAAGGTGCTTGCAGTTAAAAAAGGACAAACCTTAACAGCCTCTAAGTCCGTGGTAAGCAATGTAAATTCTCCCGCAGCGGCCTTTTTCTTGTCATATTCCCTTTCTTTTCTAGCCCTGTTCTTTCAAATTTATATGTGCCTGATTGATCCGTTTCATTTAAATTCCCAGTATTGTAACTTGAACAAGTATCGCACATATATTTTTTTAAGAGTAGACAATGAAAGATTTTTCTCGTGGAATTTCTTTTTAAACGTGAATCGGCAAACTTCCGGTTCTTCTGTATCTATGTAGTAAGATTTGTAAACTTTGTATAATTCAGAAAGGTAGTGATACATTAGTTCTATAAACAACTTACTTGAATCCTTTTGCGCATAATGCGACGGCAGTTTCGGCAAGCAATCCAGAAAATTTTCCAATATTAGAATCTCACTCTCTATTCCAGCTCTCTTCTTTCTATTCGTATTTTTATTTTTGTACACTTCTTCTCGAGTTGAAGACATTCCAAACTCACCCTGTTTAACCCATAACTGAACCATATAAGAATCAAGTGAGAGTGTACTGAGGAATATTTCTTTGCACACTTGGACTTTTTCGGAATTCTTTTTATATATTTGCAATGAATATGTCAGAATTCCTTTACGCCTAGAATCCTCACCAGTTGACTTAGTCTTTCTCGACGTTTTTGAGCGTTTAACAATCCTAATACATAAGTGTTTCATTAATCCCAGTTTAATGTTTTCCAAAAGTGTCTATGAATATTTTGCCGATACCCTTCTGTAACCTTCTGACAACTTCTTAATTTAACTTTCCTCGCAAAACTTGGGATTACGACTTTTGCCAAGTTGTCTCGAAAGCCGTACTGTATCAAGTTGCATTTTCCTATCTCGAGGTTTTAAGTGTCCAAGGTATTCTTCGCCAAGATGACTTCATTTGGTTTTTTTTTTCCAAGAACTGAGTTCAGCAGAATGGCGAAGTTTCCTGCCCTCGTTCATATTTCCATAATATTCTGCATCTTCAAATTCGGAAGTCAAATGGATTGTCGTGGTCGTCAGAATTATTAACACGATGTTGATTATCGACTTCAGTTTCTGTGGAATCTGTTCAGTTTCAGTTTCTGTATTTCTGTGGAAAACTATTAATATTGATGGATTATTAGAGCGAGATATAGAAACTGTTAAATGAGGGGCAGACTGATATTTTTTAAGGTTTTGAAAGTTATTTAGAGACGACACACGCCATAGTCGTTGAATGGGAGTTCAGGGTGACCGATTACAGGTGGACGAGTAGTGGTTGCTTTGCAGCGGGGCGGAATCTGGTTTTTAGTAGATGAAGTGTGTTTACATCGGCGTTGGACTGAAAAAGTATTGGACAAATTTTCATTGGTTCAAAGACAATTTGTTACTAAATTCAAAAACTCACACAATAAGTAACTTCATATCCCTAAACCTTAAAAATACTTACTGCAAACACGCGTCAGACGTAGATAGGAGATATTGGCAACAAAATTTACGCAAATGAACTGAGGAGCTATTTTCATTTTTTAATATCTAACCAAAAATTAAAAAATTCAATAAGGTGGACTTGGTAAAGCATGCAAAATCGTATTTCAAATCCATTACAATAAGAATAAGAATCACAAAATATCAGTTAGGACGTCATTACACTTCGTCGTCGATATATTAGCTCATAAGCGACAGCAGGGTAAAATGATGAAGCTAAAAGACGGTGACAGGAGTTCTTGATGAGGGGTAAACTTATCGAATTTGGACTCGTTAGACTTGTCTTGACCTAAGAAAGAAAGTAACAAAGTAAATAGATAAATAAGTACGTACAGATATATATAAAGTCATGAAGCAATTAAGGTATTAGTAGGTAGATAAGTACATGTAGGTATGTACAGGCTCCAAGCACTGACTCCAGAGAAGCCAAAAGAGGCAATGTGATTATAATGTATATACATATATATATATATATATATATATATATATATATATATATATACATACATATGTGTGTGTGTTTATATATATATAAATATATACATACATACATATATATATATATATATATATATATATATATATATATTTATATATATGCATGTATGTAAGTAGATATATATGAATACATTTAGGTCAATTAAACGCCGCAAAGCTCTGTTCTGATTTTAATAAACAAGATATTATCGAATTCATTATGAGCTCGTAAACTTTTGGGTAACATAGAAGATCATAAGCAATAAAATGGAGAAATAAAACTTTAAAAAAAAATTGAACCGGCCTTAAATAACCATTAAATAAGGAAAGCTTTGAAAATTTTAAAATAATGACAATACAAGTACTCAGTTGGAAATTTTGCAGTCGTTTTTGAAAGTAAATAAATTTACTAAATACTGCTACTGCTATTTTTGGAGTCGGTGAAAACGACATTGTATCGTAAAAGTTCCAACTCGTACTTTCATTATTTTGTACTTTTCCAATACGCTTCTTATTTAGTGGTCATTTGAAGTCGGTTGATTTCTTTGTACAGAAGTATTCATTTATGTAGGTATGGTGGGTTTTATTTCAGAGAATCGACAATGCCTCTATGGTTAATATAAAGTCATTCTTCGGTTCAAACGGCGGCTATAATACGTGCTTATCATTCTACTTCATCTCCGCCGGGCGTAGATTGACGGAATGCCATTTCACAATTAGTTTGTTGGCAATCCGCGCTGGTTTGATGACAGTTATCAAAACATTTAAATCTTTGTCATTATCGTCCATTAGTCTATCAGGCAACGTGTCAGACGACCGGTCTGATCAGATTGATGGAATGGACTGACGCGAGACTGAGCGTGTAAACATCGTCTTCAACACGTAACTAGACTCTTCCAGTCTCAAAATGGCGGTAGAACTGGAATTAATTTGGGTTTTTCGTGGGCGCTTTAATTGGAAACTTCAAGAATTACTGTCTGCAAAGTAGTCAAATTGATTTTATTTTAACAATGAAGAATAATTGTACACGTTTGACTCAGTTAAAAGTACCAAAGAAGCAACTTAAATCTTAAAGTACTTTGCGTTACCAACATTTGGAATGATTTGTATTATGCGGCAAAAGAGCAGATTCTTAGTAGTCTATATGAAAACCATATGATTCTTGGACATGGAGTAAAACATCGCATATACAAAGGGCGCAAAAAACCTAAGAATGTAATTCAGGATGATATACAACTATGTGAATCCTGCCAAAAAACTAGGCAGCTAAAAAGTAATGGTAGTCAAACCAATATTTTCCATAGAAATAATTAGTCGATGTCAATGGGGTTTAATAGATAATCAGTCTAGCCAAATGAGATTTACCTTTTTTAACGATGTATCAAAAACATTTAACGGAGTTTGTGAAATTACGTGACTTCATTTCTAGAGGAACTGCGAAAGTTGCGGATAAGCGTATTGACATATTCTTCTTTATTTGTGGTGCAACTTCAATTCTTCAGGCAGACAATGGAAGTGAATTTGTTAATCATCTGATTGAAGAGTTATGTTCAACGCAATAAGGTTTAAAAAGCTCGCTGCAATCAATAAGCGCAGAAAATTGTCAATGTTGGTCAGAGTTTAAGATTCATGCTAGTAATAAAAAATAGAACATTCAATTGAAGGCATAAAAAAGCTTCTCACACAGCCATGTTCGGTCAGAATATTGATAGCGGTTTATGGTCATTTTTGTACCACAATAAGTTACTCCCATTGTATAAATGGGGAAGAGTACGACAAACTTTTTGAAGAACTTGAATCCGAACTACAAGTGAATTTTATTAAGGAATGAGGTTATCATGTGAATAATGAGAACTCTGAAATTGAGTAGCTTACAGAAGAGAACGATGGTCAAGATTTAGAAAAAGAAGAGCAATAACAAGAAAAAGGTGGTGTCAAATCTTTAGAAACTATTCAGTACAACGTATTGAATGTTTTTTACTAAGCATAATGCATTCAAACAGAAAAGAATCTCGTCTAAATTTAGAATGTCAAGCAAACAAATTAAATCCATTTTGGGTTCAAAATTTCCTCCATGCTCTGTGGGAGACACTGTGGAATTACGTAATATTCTAGACTACCGTAGGAGATCACGGTAACATTTTGGTGACAGTAGTAAGATTACTGATAATGGTTTGTATAAGCTAGATAATGAATGCGGAACTATACTGTTTTTGATAAACCAGTTTTTTATGTATCATTATCCTGATGACTTAGCAATATTGATGACTTAGTAATATTGAAAATGTATAATCGGAAAAAAGTTTGAACCATCTTGCAAATGAAAATTGCTTCCAGGAGGTCATGGCTATAAAAGCTGAAATCGCAAAACAAAACAAAGTGTTGGTGGTATATAATTCAAAGGTTGTGACGGTCTTTTTGTATTGTGACTGCATTTTTTAAATTTTATTAATACAAAAGAATTTAAATTTGTTTATTTTTAGTTTTCCGTTCTTTTTTATTATTCAGATACTTTTAGTCACTAAGGCAAGTCAAAATTTAGAATTTGATACTGTTTGATTTTAATTTTTTTATGTACTTTAATGTATCTAATTGATACATATGGCGGACTCATTGCTACAAGATCAATCTCGTACAGCCAACCAGAACACTAGTCCAGCCCTGCTCGACGAGCGGCCGGGAATCGAACCCGGGTGCCCGCGGTGTACCGCGTGGTCAAAGACCTTATGCCTTCTGATCAACCCAACACATTACGGCGACGACATTCTATTAAACTTATGCCAATTCTGGCAAAAAATGATCTTAGATATATTATATAACATATGTGTCCCCGCCATACTGTATAATTAATTCGTTTACAAAGCGCCCAAAGGCTTTACGAAATGTCGCCGCTTTCTAAAAAGGCTAAATGAGTTTAGCTTAATTATAAAAAATCTCAATAAGAACTGATATATTGTTATAGCTGCCCTATAACAGTATTTCACGTTTTGTAATACAGTTAGATAAATTAGTCGATGATGTAGAATTTAGTTCAAAAGTTTGACTCTGTGTGACCAAAAGTTCAATTAGCGTGCAGGGAAAAGCTCCATAACGTACAATTTTAATGAACAATTACACTAACTCTACGGATCTCAAAGTGATTCTATGATTTACCTCAGACAATTTTTTTTTATTTTGGCTGTTACACAGTTTGTTTTGATTGGTTCATAGTTTTCTATTACAATTTAATAAATAATACTCGCAATAATATCACGGGTTCCTATACATTTTCGTTTTAATTTTTGACATAATTATAATTAATTTTTTTTTGTTTTTTCTCTCATATTATATATAGTTATAATATATGTTTATTCGTAAATCATAGCTTCCTATACTCTTAAAATTTGTATTATTATCATCTCACTTAACGTTGAGGAAATATAATCTAATATTGAGTAAATTTAGACTGATTTGAGAAAAAAACCGAATGACTATTCATTTCAATCATATTTCGGATTTTACCTAAAGATCTTGGGAAATATTAAGAGTGAGTTTGCAAGGATGTCAAGGGATAATGTCTCTTTATGGTACAATTCGCACAGCTGCTGTAGCGATGCTCTGATACCGGCGTTTGTTCGTGCGTTATCGACATGAAATAGGATATGGCTACGAGGTAGTGAGGAGTTTGATCTGCATCTGACTCAGTAAAGAAGGACAGTCATAATTACCTTGACAGATGATGAACATCTATGATAGACGATAGGCGTTTATGATGATCTTATTGGCAAAAGATTTGTCTGATAATCTGAAGAAATTACAATAAAAAGTGTCTCACGCTTTATTCTATACACTTCCAAAAATAATCTGAAGAAATTACAATAAAAAGTTTTCCAAAAAACAGACTACAGAAAGAATTTTCATTTAGGAGCTTTTAGAATTAAATCAAAATAAAATATGTAAACGGCCATAAGTTTTTAATGTTTTCCAAGTCAGTATATTTATCATATCAATATAAAGATTGCTTATAAATGACATTCATTTATAATTGTTTTTTTTTTATAAATACATGATCAAAATCAAAATAAAAAAACCTGCCAAGCATGTGTGAAACTCACACTAGGAGGATTCCGTACCCATTTAGGTATTTATAAACATTTCATAGTACATAATGTTCCTATTAAATTCTTTACAAAATTATATTTTTTTAGAACGAAAATATATACCTTTTTATTTGTAAAGAAGCAAGACCTTACAGCACAATGCTGTAAGATCTTGCTTCTTCACAAATTTCATGATTCTAGGTCAACGGGAAGTACCCTACAGGTTTTGATTTCAAATAACATGTCAAAATATGTGGCATAAATGGCCATATGTTTTGATTGCATTAACTTAGAACCTTTTTTTACAGCTCCAAGGGACCGTAGATCTAGGTATTTGATATTAATTTCAACTTGATACCTCCACGCGTTCCTGAGAAAAAGGGTCTGACAGATAGAAAGATAAACGGACAACGAAAGGATTTTGTAAGGGTTCCTTTTTTCCTTTTAAGGTACTGAAGCCTGAAAATATAATAAATATACTTCGTTATTATCTAGGATTCTAATAATATTAGGAAATAACATTTATAACTATTAGAACATTTTTTATATTATACTTATTAAAATATGAACCTATTTTTACAAATACACAATGCTCTTAAAGCAAAATTTAATTTTCGGTTTAGAGTGATACAAATCTTATAAATAGGAAAAAAAAACATTTTATTTTATTGACTGTAATATATTATAGAGGAGAGCGAAAAAAAGAAAAGATAGTTTAAATATCATTTCAAATGAAACGCTAGAAGTGACGAGTTTCGAATTCGGATATGAAGGTTACGTTAAGTATATAAAAACGTTTATGCTTATTTTTAAATTACATCTTTATTCTAACTTCATAAAAAGAAACTACTTGGAACATAACGGTTATTTTGATTTTGTTCCTCTTTTAAGCTAACATGACCTGCGGACAAATTATTTATGTTATTAAAAGGACATAAACTTTCAAACATATTTATGTTATTTATGTTGTTATCAAATAACTTTTTTATTAATATATGTTAGATTTTGATTTTGAGGAACTTAACGTTCAATTATTAAAGTTCATGCAATGAGAACTGCGCTTAAGACGATGCGAGCTTAATAAACGATGACTGGAGAAATAGTCGGGACTGTCGCAGCTTAAAACGTAAGTTATTTTTATCGCAGTCTAGGGTGGGTATTCTTAAGATGGAAATATAATTATTGCAGGAAAACTCTACTACATTAATAAAATAATTATAACATTTAATATATTATAACAATGTGATAATGTCCTACCGCTTGAAGAGCACCACTGGAGCAGCTGATATGATATTCAGATTTGCTTCTTATTTGGTCCGTCAGAGTCTCATAATTTATACTGTTTTAAACTTTAAAATCATTATCTTAATTAATATGTTGCAAAATATTATATTTTTTAAATTAAATATCTTTAGCGACACGTAAGTCCGAAAAATTTTTCGACACGTAAGTCCAAAAAGATTTGACCGACATCGTAATAATAATGAATAATATAATTGCCATTTCATAATTATTCGTATAATAGCTAACCCGTGGAAAACCACTGGTTCATTAACACGCAATATATACAATTAGTTTTTTTAAAATTTTATTTACAGATTTATAAAAATTCAAAGAATCTGAAAGAAGCTAACTCTAATGTAATAACCTTCCAATAAATATTCAAATTTAAGATATATTTATGTATAATTATATTTATTACAAAACTGATTGCAATGTTTAAGCTAATTTAACATGAAAAGTAGCTATATGAGTATTGGAACACGCAAAAGTATGGTCCTAGATCTCAAGTAGTTAGAAGTACATTAAAAAATGGGTCAAGCTATACTTGCACAATTAGCGACCCCTGCCATCAGCCGCCCACTTAAATATCGATAATAATGCATTCCGACTTTGTGCGTAAAAGCACGTTGCCCTATTAAATCACATACGCGAGGAGCGAGTGGGGAGCGTTAGGACTGAGCCAAATGAAAAATGTTGAAGACGGTACAAGGAAAAAAGTGTAAAACCAATGGTTAAACAGCTACAAGGAAATAAACAATTAATTTGTTTATGAAATTTAATAGCTGGAATTTTTCAATCCTGGTAATTTTCATTCAATCGTATTTAATTCTCAATGTTTCGAAAAAATATTATGAATTTTTTGGATTTTTCTGACCAATCGTTCTTGTGATAAGGATGCGAGACAGCAATTTTTAAGCGTTTTTCTTTATTTTATTTTTCCCATAGAATTAACCCCCCGAATTTAAATTCAACTTTTTATACTTCACATCTATAATTGGGCTACGGTACAATATATCTGTGCTAAATTTCAAATTTTTACGACCAATAGTTTCCAAGAAATTCGCCTGTGACAGATGGACCGACGGATGGACGAACACCTAAGAGATTCTATTAGTGTTCTGTTTTAACAATTTTACCACGGAACATTAAAATAATGTGAGCCTCACCCGCGTAAGCTGACGGTTGAAGTGAAACTTATTAAATTGTTCATACTAACTAATAATATATAATAATTATTAATTATCGAGAAGTATGTTCTATGTTCTTGTTTTGGATCGGCCACACGCTACGAAAGGCTGACGAAGCCATCGAGAAGGCAGCCCTAGACTGGAGGGTCCAAGGAGGAAGACGACGTGGCCGACCAAGAAAGACCTGGCAGAGAACGGTCCAGGAAGAAGCAATAACAGCTGGAAAGACCTGGAGAGAGGTTAAGCAACTGGCAGCTGACCGCACCAAATGGAGAAATTTTACGTCTGCCCTATGCTCCGATCGAAGCGACAGGAACTGATGATGATGTTCTTGTTTTAGAATGTTAAGGTAATTAAATTAATATCAATTTATTCATTCATCCAGTTCTTCATTTTTATTTACAAATGTATTCGATGGCTTATAATAACTAAAATGCGATACAAATGTCCTTTTATTTATTATCTCGTGGCAGCGTTTAGGATTGTTCCACGTTTGTCGTTGCTTCTTTGGAGCATTTGCTTCAAAACTATTCACTACGGTTAACATGATGATGTCGATCAAACTTTAATGTGCCCTCTACCCTGCGAAGTTGATCGCGGTCCGAAGTACGTGACTACACTCTCGTGCAACCTCGCGAGGAGTTCAGTAGCCGTGAGTCGCCCTCGCGCACCCACGTGTAAACAGTACGACGTCTATCTGCAAACTGAAGTACGCTGAGTAGTGTAGTGAGACGCTTCGTGTAACTTCGCGAAGTCCTTTGATTTGGGTGCAAAAAACCGACGGCTATCGGAAGTCGCCCGAGGCGAGGCGAGGTTGCACAAAGCGAATGGAAGTACCTCTCTACACTATTCTCTTCGACTAACTTCGCGAGTAGTGTAGTTCAGGTTTAAGACATTCGCCGAATGCTTACGCGTAAGCAATACAATGATCATGTACTAAATATGTCATTCGGTCAAGTTACCAGTCAAACAAGAAACCTCCTATTGAGTCCAATAATTATAAAAAAAGACTTTTAAGAAGAACTAAGCAACGAATATTTCACGTAATAGTACATTATTTGTGTATACATGTGTGCGCGTTAGAAGTCGTACTTCTTTGGTATAATACAAGAATAAGTTTATTTAGCAAGCAAATAATTAATTGAAATATAATAATAAATGGATTGGAGCGTTATTATAAATACGGTTGTTGAATCTAAATTCAGGCAAATAATTAAATTACAAATAATTTATAATTTATAATGCAAATAAATACATACTGAAACTTAACCTTGGAGAAACTATATTATATTATTATTATATGCGGAGATGCATTATAATTTTTGTTTACATTTTGCTTTATTTTAAGTGGGATTCTAATCTCAACCATTTGCTTACAACTGCAGAAATTGTGACGCTGTGACAGACGGACGTGATGAAATTATACGGATTCCTTATTCACAATACAGGTCTCATAGAACAAGTAAAATTATAATCATAGTGAAGTTTTTATGTGATAAACTTCTTTTCTGGTTCCCAATTTTTAACTTCTTTTAACCTTTGTAAATGTACTGTTTATAACCTTTACGATAATATGATATAACGACACGGAGTCTTCATCGCACTTTTTAAGTCACTTTATTGCGGGAATATTTTATATGTCCGTTTCAAAATTTCATATCAGTTAAGGCATTTGACATAAAACATAAAGATATCTACTTCCATAATTCGTTAAAGTTATTCGTGCTACTATCTCCTATCTCAAATTCGGATGTGTTTCTAGCAACAATCGCTATGCTCGATTTGTCATACAGAGTTATAAAATCCTCATTGATTTATTTGCCATACTTGACCTACTTTACGCAAAATTTACCTGCGCGTCGACAGTTGTGAATATATGGAAATAGCGCGTCTCGCTGTATAACGTCATACTACTGTCCCATTTACATAATAATTAAGTTATGGAATATTTTCAGCGCGTTAAACGATCTCTTTCTCTGTCATACTTATCGCTCGGTATTCGGTAATATATTGTATTGTATTATAGGTATTTAAGCGTATTACTATTTAAAAAAAAACCTGTTTCGAAGACAAAAATATATGTTGTATTTATGTCTATTCAGTGAAATAATAGTATATCGTTACAGTCGATAATAAACGAAATAAAGTGGAAGGCAATTTTTTTAAATCTCTGGAAATTAAGGTCATCAGTTAGTGTTTTAGTGTTTCGTGGGTATTAACGCAACTAAATAAAACCTGATAAGTGTGAATAGAACTCCCATTACGAGGGTTCTGTATACTCTTATGTATGAATATAATGTGAACATTTAAGAGTACATAGTATTTCTGGTAAATTATTGAATGGCTTATAGAGTAAATTTTTCAAAAAACTATGGGATTTAGAATACTCACTGTAGTTTTCCAGTAAACTTCATGGCACGTTCAAGTAACTTTTATGTAAACTTCAAGTAATTATGTTTTTTATAAAATGAAATTCATTTAATAACTTATTCTTTCTTAATATTTTTTACTTAGTGAAGTTGTCATGTTAGGGAAAGTTCGTACAATGAGAATGACCTTGTAACGATCATTTTCGACATAAGATTAAGGCTAGGCCCTTTTCAACAAAGTAGAAAGACGAAGAGTGGAAGAAAGAGATGATGAAGACACAAAAAAAAGATAGAGGGAGAGAGAGAAAGAAAGAGGGGGGAGGGGAGAGAGTGACAGGGATAGTTCAACGAATAGCTTAAAATGATACACGTAAAGAGAAAGAAAAAAAGCTTTAGGTACGCATACGATTATACATCCCTTTTTCAACCGTTTTCTCCTCAATGATTTTTAACCATAGAAATTCTAATTACTTTTTATTAATAAAAAAATTACAAATCAACTTTTCCTCAAAGATAGGTAACGAATTTTTCCACATCGTTAGCACTTAACATACTTAACAAAACAGAATAACTTATTTTCCTGTGAAAAATCTTATCATGCTTTTTACTATCTCCGACATCTAAATCGTTGTATGTGTTACGCGAATGTGTGGCGGAGTACATTTTCCTTAATACTTAACGAAATTAGAAGGGTAGCTATATGTTTGAAAAATAATTTTTATCCCCTTACCATGATAACTAATTTTAATACTATATAGATTTCTAATTTTAATACTATATAGATTTCTAATTTTAATACTATATAGATTTCTAATTTTAATACTATATAGATTTCTAATTTTAATACTATATAGATTTCTAATTTTAATACTATATAGATTTCTATTTTTAATACTATATTGCATTTAATACTACAGTGTATTTAATACTATATTGGAAGTTGATTTATAAATAAAGTCGATAGTTATAAATATAAGAAAATGAGACGTAGACGGTAGATTTTAGCCTCGATTTTGGGCGGATCCAATCCAGAATTTATCGACAGGTAATTTCGTTAATAATAAATATGGACAGATGATACCAAGTTGGGCGAGTTTTCAGCAACGACCGAATGTTCTTCCAAGTTTTCTAATTTTTTATTAGATTAGATAGATAACTTATGATTTTATCAGTCCTGATGATAAATACTGGACGGTCTACTTCCAACAGGACGTAAAAGCTAAATACTTGAATTCTTATATAAAAGAACAGACATATTACTTGATTTGCAGTTCTACTCTTTCGTATCAATTGCAAACCGTGATATGAGCCAAAACCGACCGACCAGGAGGACGTGGGACGAGCAGTAGATATGCGCTTCAAAAATGGGTTATGATTTTACAATTATAAAAATTACAAAAAAATTTAAATTTATGTAACGATTTCGCAACGATCGATTTTCGAAAAATAATTTTTCAATTGAAAACTTCTTTTGGCACTTCTCGTCCAAAACTGTTTGTTGGGGAAAGATTTGCGATTTTGCGTCACTCCAATCGTGACGCACTTCGGTTATACTAGGCGGTAGACCGAACGGTTTGACTCTTTACTCGGCGATAGGTCGAATACCAAATGCCAAATGATTTAAGTACATTTTTATTTCTTGAATTTGCCCGTTGTGTCATTGGCGCAGCATTGAATTACATGCGGAATGTGACGGAAGTTTAAGTTGCCGATGGTTGACTGCATTTGTCATTTCTATATTTCAAGCACATAATCCAGTCATCGATGGGAAGGTTTTGACATTTTTAATTTTGAAGTAACAATCATTATTGAAGCTGCCTTTTTTGCTAAGTTGTCTCCAGAATCTTGGTAATCGCGAATATTTAAAAATGTTGTTACTGCTCTGTTCTTCCTTCTCTTTTTTTGGTTTAATCTTCTATTTCAAATGGTGTCAGAGTTTAAAGGTGTCAGAGTTTTTTTGGTTTTCTTATCGAATAAATCATTTTCTCACACCTGTTTTATTTTTGCTTTTCTTACAGTTTTTCTTTATCATAATATTTATTTGCATCAAATGATTCTTTTTGTGGTACGCTTAAAAGTTTTGTTTGAAATCATTTGTAGGTTTTCTATTATCAGACAGGGGTGCTGATTAATTAATTAACATAAATGCTGATCAACTTGGTGAAGCTTCGGTATCAGATTTAGAAAGAAGTGCATTATGAGCTTGTGAGTCAGAAGCGTCAGGAAAATACATGCATATATCTCTACCTCTGAAATATATGCATATGTCTCTACCTCAGAAATATATGCATATTTCAGAGAATCAAAGAAGGTTAAATCTAGAAAATGCATTAAGAGTGTTTTCTAACAGTTCATTTCATGTGATCAAATATTGTTGTCTTACGTATGTACAAATGAAGGGAAACTATTTTGTTGTCTTACGTATGTACAAATGAAGGGAAACTATCTTGTTGTTTTACGTATGTACAAATAAAGGGAAACTATCTTGTTGTCTTACGTATGTACAAATGAAGGGAAACTATCTTGTTGTCTTACGTATGTACAAATGAAGGGAAACTATGTTGGAGTCAATAGTTGTACTCCGCATCGTCAATAGTTTTCTGAAACTCTTCTAAGCTTTTCTTTTGAAATGTTGAGGTACCTGTAACAATAAAAAGTAATTACATAATTTACAGATATAATGATTTGAAATGGACATTTTCGAACAGAAAAAATGAAAAGGGCGATAAAATCATTCAACAATGGGAAAGCGCCAGGAATTCGCCAAATTTCCGTCGAGGCCATAGAATATGATGAAAGTATCTTACAATAATGACTACTCGTTCTTCGTCAACATCGGGAGCAGAAGAAATCTCTTTAGCTTGAATGATTCAATACTGGTCCCATTATTCAAGAAACACCACAACGGCGAATACGAGAACTTGTCTTCTATAATTAACATTAGTCCCTTTTCCGATTCCAAGTTTTGGGGAAAGTCCATCAGAGTCTACAAATGCATCGAGCACAGACCAGCCGTGTGGAACAATCTGCCTTACGATCGATTCGAGGATTCATCGACCAATTTTTTACGCTCCGCCAATTCGTCGAGAAAAGGATCAGCGTTAGATTGTCTTTATTTGCCAGTTTTATGGAAAACTAAACTCCTAACGACGAAGCAACCGAATGGGGGTGGGGGTCGTATTATAATAAATAACTTTAAACTTACCTGGAACGTATGTTATTTGCATTAAATAAGTTGAAGAGAATACCCACGTCGCCATAGAACACAGTATCTTATCGAAAAAACATAGTTGTATCTCAGTGAAATTTACTTTATTCTGTTATATTACGTCGATATATTTAAAAAAAAAAACTTTCTTATAAATATTTACAATCGAAATGGAACAATGTCATTGACGCTGATCACTATTTCGAAAATATTGTTTGAAATGTAATGTAGTGTAATCATTAAAATCTCTAACATCAACATTGTGAAACACGTCAACCTAACTTAATAATAACTGAAAAGCTTTCAAAATATAAAGCAACTCATACAATTCTGATGCGTTTACTCTATTCCAGGTAAGTCGTTGTCAAGAATGCTGTAGCAGATGTAAGAAATACTAAAACAAGAAATAAAGATAAAAATACACACGATATGTGCCGTCTTTTATTTGTAAGTTAAATAAACAATAATTTATATTACCTCATTAGACACTTTACACTCAACAACAACATTATGTTTTTGAAGGTTTGTTTTTTATTTTGCCTGTTATCAAACTTTTTTGCCCCTTAGCCCACTTGCCGATATTTTTTCGTAGATCCCCTGTCTGCCTAATATTAAATTTTTCTGAGTATATTTACATTAAATATGTTTATCACAGTTGATACAGCTCAATTTCTTTTTTTCGTAAGAAGATCGCGAACCACGCTTAATCCCATTTCCACGTGATATAAAAATGAAACTACCAAAAAATATGTTGTTATAGTCCATAATGTAGGATAAGGAACAGATATACGTTTCTGAAGCCAGAACTGCTGATACTCTTTTCCGAAATGCGCCTTAAGTTCTTCGTTAGTGCCTATTCCAAAAACTTCTTGTCATGTGATATCCGATTCTTCCCTGTAACCATTTGGATCGATAACAACCAATTGTGGTATTTCAATAGTCAAAACATGCCCAAACCTGACTTTAACCTTTCATGTATAGGCCATTAATTTAAACTTTCATTGTAGGCCAAAATATCATCATGCTGAACGTTCGTCAATGACTAGTTAAGATGTTGTACATTCGTGCCTTCTAATGTTTTGCTTCAATAAATTTATTTTGGCAAGAAAAGAAAATCTGATGAATTTTGTTGTAATTAAATGCAGGTACTTACTATAACTGTAAGTTAACATTATTAAATTTAGAGAATAATTGTGTTTAATGAGCTATATTGTTTTCACTTGATTAAATGTTCTTTCAAAATTATATCTTTAGCTTCTAAAAATTATACAACGATCTCAAAAATTAAAGAAACGCTTTTCAACCATAAGCCTTTCGAGAGCCAGAGGACTTTAGTGTGAAGAAGTAATCGATTAAAGTCCTCGTCACCCTCTTAACACGACTGCGCTAATAACCTATATTTCACTGTATTGCTACGACTCTATAAAATTAACTTAACACAATTTTTCCATCTATGGCTTTTCAAAAATCTCTCTAACTATAGAGTTCTTAATCAAATCCGGCATCGTAATTTAAAATATATAAATTCAATAATTAACTGACTTAAAATAAAACGTTTCTAACAAAAACACACAAATTGAACAAACTAACGAAAATAATTTATTAAAACGATAAAAAATTATCATGCGATAAAAAACTAAATCCCTATATTAATAGCGATTTAATTTTTGTATGGCTCAATTATTATAAATATCATGTTCGTCCTACTGAAGAAAACCCTGTACTTTTAATAATAGATACCCATAGTTCGCATATAAATTTACTACCTACCCTATTCTGTCACACTAACAACATTGATGTTTTAACTCTGCCATCTCCGCCACAAAACACAACCTCTCGACAGAGCGTTCTCCAGTCTATTAAAGGGAAAATATTTCTCAGAATGTGATCGATGGTCTACTCAACACCTACGAAGAGCGATTACCCAATACCAAATAACATAATTATTTCATTTGACATACACATATGTAGCTACGTTAGCTAATGCAGACTAGTATCTATCCTTTTCATTCTTGCCTATTTGAAGATTTTGATTTTACTTCAGCCTCCAGTTTCAGACAGACAAATAATTGGTCATAAAATTTCCGATGTGTTTGAACCAATAATTAATCAAAGCATTAACTTATCGGTCGACAGCACAGATGGCACTGGATACCAAACCAAGCAAGGCCCGATTAATAAAAAAAACTAATGTCAAAAGGACAAATGGTTTTCAGGGTCGACCATAACGCCCCAACCCAAATCGACCGAGTAAAAAAAGAAAACAAGAAAAGCTCATCATTCAGAAATAGTGACAAGTAGCCCGTTTAAAGAAAAACTAGAAAATAAAGAGAAACTGATAGAAATTAAAAATAAAAAGATACCACTGAGAACTTTATCACCACAATCCCTTTGGCATAATATTGAGGAAAAGAAAACAAGAAGAATCTAGAAAAAAGACCAAAGAAAAACCAAAGATAGGAAAAAAAGGAATATTTTTATCCATTATTCAAAGATAAATAAATGTATGGAACCACCCGTCGAAGGTGTCTGGTGTCTGGTGGCATGAGGAGTCTACCACATACGTTATTGGTGCTTTTTTATATGATTATTGTTTATAAATTATGCATAAACTTTTCTCTCAATGAGTACACTTGCCTGCATTGGGGGCAAGTGTACGCATTCTTAATTCCTTTAACTTTTATTTTTCCGTATTTAAATGAAGAAGTTTAATTAGTTTTTGTTTTTATAATGTTGATTATTAAAAAGTTTGCTATATACATATCTAGTTTTTTCGTGCCTTTTTTATTTTTTTATAACGTGCCTTTAAATTAAAAAGTGTGCACACACTGACTGCATACAATCCGTTAGATATGTTATGTCATTTACCTACGGAAGACGCGAATGCTGATGGTAACTTGCCTAAATCGGAACGGATCCCGTTCACGTGGACTCCTCACTTACATATCGTCGACCCCCATATATTTTTCTTGATTACGTGGATCCCCAACAAGTCCAACCCTGGAAGTTCATATATCGCACTTTGTGATACATTGATTTAAACTATACTGATAGGTATGTCGTATTGGGTTCGTGCAATAACGACTATAATTTTAATAACGATATTCAAAAGAATTTATTGAACCGAATTAAAATACAATTTTAAAATAAAAAAAACAATATTCGCAATGAGAACTGTCAAAAAATATCATGACACTTCAGCCATTTTATGCAGCACTACTTATTTACCGCGCGAATTTTTCATTCATTTGTCAACTTTTGTTTCAATTATTAAATTCGCCCTGATTTGAAAAAAAATTCACATTTATTAGAAAGAGACATAAGCTATAAATAACCAATAGTAACTTCGAGCGAAAATAACTTAATCATTGGACTTTATTGTCATAAAGTTAAAAACTTCGAAAACAGAATAGGTAATTTTTTCTGTTATTTAACTTCATCTACGTAATGGGGGGTAAATAATAATAAGTAAAAACATTATTTTTGATCAATGTGTTATTTAGAAACCACTAGTAATTTTAAGTCTGCGTTTTTATATGAAATAGCTAATACTATTGGTAGGCATTTCCTTTGGGTAAAAATGTCCCGTTATTTGATATTACAAAACAACCCTGAAGTAAGCAACAAATTTCATTATTAAGAAGCCGTGTACTGCTCATAGGTGGTGGATCTAGCCGATCTACTGTATATACATTGAATTTTATATAAATATGTAATTTTTTGATTGATTATAATCAATTTATCAGAAAGCGGAATCCGGCTGGAAATACTCATAGAGTTGATTCGAAGTAAGTTTTTCTTCAAAATTGCAAACTATTAATTTTTTTAACCAAATAACATTTTGTACATTGATTTGGCTGTAATGATTGCCTTGTCAACATCAATATAACTGTTTATGCAATTAACAAATAAATAAATATTCATAAGCTGCATTTGAATAAGTAATAGTAAAACTATGTGTTTTATTGAGCAAGTTTTCAGGGTCGTATTTATCCGTCGACATGATGAAATGTATTGGATATAAATTACGTAGATCCTAACGTCCGATAAGACGTATAATCTAGGTAACATTGCAATCTTTGAAAAGTAATTTTTTTTATTAATTCTTCATTTAATTTTTTTTTATTTTTGTTGTCAGCTATTGCGACATGACACGATGGTGCTTGTTCTTTTTGTATTTAGGTAATAAATAATTCATCACAACGACTTTGCACTGTTCCGCCTATATTTGTATTTATACTGTCGAAGTGAGTTCGATCAAATACTTTGTACGATAGATTTTGGAAAGTAACTCTATAACAGGTTTTTGTTAAATTGATATAACTGGCCAGTTTACATGGTTCCTGAGTACAAAGCGCATCATTTTATATTGTTATGTATTGGTTGTTAGCTCCACGTCTAAATGAAGATTGACGACATTAACTCCAATAAATAATTACAAATTCGTGGGTTAAAGCATCAAAAGTATTTTATTTGGGTCGAATGTCTATTCTGAGATGACATTTTTGTGTAACAGTTTTGTCAGTTCTCTCGAGACCAGTGTAAGGGTGGATTTACACTGTCAACTCAAAGAAACCTGTGGGAGCACGACTTTAACGCTGGATGAAGGTAGTAACCTGTTGTGCCACGTTTGGTGGTCGCAATTGGGCTCAACTTACTCATCCTGTCCTTGAGATCTTCAGTGAATTGAGGGTCACATGATGGTGAGATTGATATCTCAAGCATATCTCCAGGAAGTTTGATGGTTGTCCCATAGACAAGTAGCTTGGACATCTTCTTTTAGGGCTGTCCATATGCCGAGTATAATAAATGGGATCATCTCCATCTTGGGTTTTCGTGAACTTTTTGGGCTGACTTGAGGTGTCGGTGAAATCTCTCAATAATTCCATTTGAAATGGGATGGTATTCTGTTGTCGTTATTCTGTTGGTGCCCAGCAAGTTGGCGAAAGCTTTGATCTCCCCGATTTGTAGTTCTAGTCGATGGACACCCAAAACGGGAAATTCACGTTTGGAACAATGCTCGACAGATGGTTTCCGCCTTCATGTTTGGAATTGTAGTAGCCCCGGGTCATCTGGTGAACCTGTCTATCATCGTCAGAAAATAAATATTAGCTTCTGAATAAGGTAACGGTCCAACTATGTCAATATGTATTTGAGAGAATCTGGCATCGGGTAGACTAAATGTCCCTAGTGGAGCCTTGTTGTGGCGTTGTATCTTTGACTTTTGGCATTGAATGCAGCAACGTACCCGAACTTTGATTTGTTTCTTCATATTGGACCAGATATATCTCTCGCAGATGAGTTTAGTGGACTCTGCAATACCCGGACGAGATATGTTATGCAAGTGGGAGAATATCAATTTACGGAAAGATTCAGGTACGATTGGACGAGGAGTTCCATTTGACGTTTCGCACAATAATGGAATTCTATTTTGCTGAAATTTCTTCACCTGTAGATTACTGGCTTGAACTTTGACGAACTCCACAAAGTCTAGATCACATTTTTATATGTTGTAGGTCGGTTGTATACTGGGAGGTGAACTCCAAGTGCCTTTGCTGTCTGGGAGAACATTTCTCAGGATTTTGTTGGGAGGCGAAAATCAATGGTTTCTGATCTATGAAGACTTTAAAAACTCGGCCTTCTAGCATGTATTTAAATTTCCGAATGTCGAAATAAATGGAGAATAGTAAGTAGACCACTCACGCTGGCTGCTGTCCAACTTCATTGCGAAAAAGACAATTAGTTCCCAATATTGATCTTCTTGCTGCATCAGCATTGCCACGTTTGATGCGTCAACTCAGAGGCTCAGCTTTGCCCCTGAAATAGGATGGCAAAGCACTTCGACATCACATCTTTGGCAGCCAAGAATGCTTTGTCAGTTTCCTCATTTCATTCAATTTCTCAAATATTTCTTTAGGTACTGAGCGAGACTTCTCGTTTCCTTCAAGGAATTTCACGAGAGGGGCAAGTATGTCTACTGCCTTAGGTACGAATCTTCGATAAAATTGAACGTACCCAAGAACCTTCTTAATTGAGTCCTGATCCCAGGCCTCGGGTAGTGTATGATACATTGTACCCTATCCTTCAGAAGTTCGATGCCATATTCTGAAAACTGGAAACCAAGAAAATCTAGGGTCGTTGAAATAAATGTGCATTTGTCGACATTGATGAATTCCCTCGAGCCGTTGCAGATGCTCTGCTTCGTTTTCTGAAGTCACCAAAATGTCGTCAACGAAGGTATAAACTTCTGGAAAGTCCCCGTTAACTTCATTTATGAAGCGCTGAAAGGTCGCAGAGGCATTACACAGACCAAACTGCATCCATGTATTTTCGTATAGACCGAATGGAGTGCAGATAGCTGTTTTGTGGACATCGCAAGGCAGGGTAATAGGAATCTGATGGTAGGCGTTTATGAGGTCGACTTTGGTCAAAAATTTAGTGCCATTAAGCTCTGCTGTGAAGTCTGTGATGCATGGAATTGGATATTTGTCCTTAACTGTTTACAAATTTAACGCAAGGAAGTCTCCGACGGGCCGGCGATTGGATTTCCTCTTGCGAGTATATGTACCACCTAGTGTTGTCAAGTAGTCTAGTATTATCTGAGGTTTTACGAACGTTTCTTTCACAGATATTATTGTCGTGATGCAATGTGCTCATAAGGACCATGGCCTTGTGCCTTTTTGGTACATATTTAAAGCGGTTAATGCCTTTTGTGAAAAAGAAAGAAGAGCTATGTATTTCTTTGTTAGTCATTGAACTGTGTCAAAAATTGTCATGTTTCAAATGATGTCAACTCATTTCCTTCGTTAGATGGCAAACTACACGCACGCGCAGAATCCTTTCTGTTGGTCCTTTCCTGCGTAAACTTGTACTTTCAAGGCGTAAGATATTTCACTGTCACAAAGAGTCCAAATCAATACCATATTTCACTGGTTTACTAGGAATATATTGCTTGAAGGACCTCTAAATGCAACTAGCTGTTCATCTACTACTACATTTCGTCCAGGATTATATAGCTTAGGAAGATTTTCTACCCACATTTCCCAAATATTTCTTGCAAAGTGATACTATCTAAAACTTTCTGCTTTGTACCAAGAACTCGTAATCCTTCAATGTCATTTTTATTATTTCCTTTTCGATCCCAGAAAAAAAAACACCATTTCACATGAGCTGTTTATGTTTGTAATTCTCGCACACGCACTCCTGAAGGATTAGGGTAAAGTGGTGTGCAAGAGTGCGCATTTTTAGGATAAATGATCAATTTTTTTATTTGAAGCAATTTTAGGTTTCTTAAAACCTTTACTTGGTTTTTTCTCTTTTGACTGTCGATTCTTTTTTGATACAGTTTTAGGTTATCACCTTTCAATTTAGATCGCATTTGAACTTCAATTTGTTTTTCTAGCTTCATTTTGTACGTGTTATGACATCTTCCTATCCTGGGCCTTAGGAAATGGATAAACATCAACCACTGTTTCAACTATAGGAAGAAGTTGCTGTACTCTCAGCAGCATCTATGGAAATATTTCTTTGGTTCGAAAAAGTAGTACCAGTACTAGAGGCACATAGGACTGCTATTTATAGTAGAGGACATATCAATCTCAGTAGATTTTGTACAGTCAGATGGATTTGTAACAACTGGGGCGCTGGTTGATTGCACTTCTAACTCTAATGCATTTATTACAGCGGTTTATTCGGAATTATCACTTTTGAGTTCTCTATCAGTGATTGTAGTTGCTAGAAAATCTGCATCACTGAAAACGTCGGGATTATAAGGAACAATGCCAGTAATTTTAAAGCTTTGAATTGCCCACGTAAGTGTTTTGAAGTAAGCGAGTGTGAAAATTCTTACCATCTCGAATACTATGATGATTCTATCAGGATGATTCCGCAGCCATTTTTCACACTCGGCAAAATATTTTTCCATCACTGAATTAAATCTCAGATTCAGTGGCTGCATTTTATGACTTGAGGGCGGCGGCAAAGTCAGCGCAATAATGTTGTTGTTTCGCTAACATTTATGGCTCTGATCGTGCAATGTGACACATGTCCAAAATTAGAAGGACTGGGTCTTTTTGGCTAGATTCGTGTCATCCTTAAAAGCTCGGCTTTCATTTTCTTGCTTGCAAATATAAAGGCCGGCGGTATATAAACGCCTCTTGCACTAATAGCATTGATTATTGTTTTATTAACACCCCACTCTGCAATTGATATTTTATTGACTGAACGTTTACTTGTTGAAGTAAATACTTTAGGGGCTTTATTGGGCACAGTAGTTATCCATGTTTCGTCCATATTGAAAACTCTGTGAGGCGGAAAGTTATATTTATCTTGCAGAGCTTTTAAATTGATATCAAATCTTTCAAATTATGGTCGGTTGAACCCCATAGCTAGGGCAATGCTAGCGAATGTTGGTTGTCTTAATGATATTTCTGGATATCGGCTTAAGAATTCTTTTAACCACTCTTGACCGGCTAATTTTGTTTCCATATTTAATCTGTGTGAGACTTTATTTGCTGTGGCGAATTCAAAAGCTATATGTCGGCAGAAAACTTCTATTTCTTTTGAAAATGTGGTGCCAAATCTATCTAACTTCGTTACAGGCTCAGCACGCTTTAGATGTTTTTTCAAGTAATATTCGGGCATTCCAAGAGTATTCGTTACTTTCCTTTTTGACTATGATGTTTTGAGCTTCCTTCAAAACATTAGGTAGACAATTCTGTCGATTAGAAGTTCTTTTTCTTCTGAACATACTATAAATAACTAATAAATCATATTTACATAGATATCATGTTAAGGGCAACCAAAGTTGTGTAAGAGTACTCTGCGCATGTAATTGATTTCTGACTGATTATAAGATGTATAAGTGTGCGCACTTACACTCTACAAGCTGCGCACACTTATACATCTTATAATCAGTCAGAAATCAATTACAACTAGCGATATCTACTAGAA
The DNA here is from genome assembly GCA_039881145.1 of Druceiella hillmani. Lineage (NCBI taxonomy): Eukaryota > Metazoa > Arthropoda > Insecta > Lepidoptera > Hepialidae > Druceiella > Druceiella hillmani. Next base: position 29,621,575 of record JAYKKI010000006.1, read on the forward strand.
TAAACCGCCGTTTTCTCGTCCATTGCAGTTTCAATGGTAAACAAGTAGTATGAATCAAAAGTGATAAGTTTATTAAACCGGTGTTTTCGGAAGAGTATTAATTGCAAAATAATAAATAATTATATCAAAAGCAGTAAAATCTGTTGATTCACCTTGCGGACACTTTTATTCACTAATCCTAATATTTTTCGATAGCGTGTGTCGGAGCAAAACACAAAAAACGACAACGTTGCTTAGGTAATTCTAAATTTCATTCAGTTTTACAATTTTTCGAAAAAATTGTTTGGACATTTTTAAGTATTTGAGGATTTCTTGGTATTGTTCACTATCAGAACTATCACTTTTGGACACACCACTTATATGATTTTCAAACGTAGAGACGGATTCATCACAGTCGAAAGTTTGTGCAAGAGCTTGCAGTTCTGCATTACTTAGTGGTAGTTGACTTGGCATTTTGGGATCGAGACTTAAACAACAAGCAAAATCATATGAAATAGTATAAACAAGTTGGTACCTATACATACTCTTGCACAAACCAAAAATAGGAGCTAACATGTTTCTGATTGAATATACTTGCGCAAACAAGAACATACAAGAAATTAACTTGTACAAATTAGTGACAGTCAAGAACAGAGCTCGGCGACTGGCGGTCTAGTAGACGCGCACCGAACAGCAAGGTTAATAAAAGTAATCATAGTAAGTAACTTTTATTGTAACTTATCTCGTTATCGAGATACACTATTTTATAATTAATGCTAGGCTTAAGCGTCGTGTAGCGCACTCGCTGACTTCTTTTATAGGGTAGACCGGGTTGGTACGGTTGTTACCATTTTCATTTGACTGCTCGTAATTTCACTTGTATGACAATTAGCTGGAAAAAGTATGGATTATATTAGTGTACTTTTGTCTCCGTATACATACTAAAATTTTATCCCTAAGTACAACAGTTAACCCATAGCAATAGATCGCAAACAAAATTTTTTTTGTCACGACTGACCTCAGGTTTGGGGTGATTGTGTTTAAAAAATACAAGAAAATGAAACCATTTTGTCCAACCAAATCATTTTTATTGCAAAAAGTTATTACAAAATACTGCTGCATCTTAACTTTAAAAATTTTGACAGTATTCAACTTTACAATCATTCAAAAATGTCTTAAAGTTAACACAGATAAGATAATCTTAAAACAATAACAAAATCAATAACGTGAAACAAATTCTCAAAATATTTTCTCCAGGAAAAAAATAAACATTTACCTAACAAACGGAATAAAAATTGGAATCACTGTAATTACTTGTAACTAAAAAATTATCTTCATTTTCATTGGCCTTATTCCGTAAGTATATATCGCAATAACAACATACCATTCACTGCATGCAGTTTCGCAGCTTTATGTGAAGAAGTTCCTTCTTTACAAGAATCTGCGTACCTCGCTATATGGTGATGATCTCTTTTCTTCCTCACGTATTTTCTAGGCATCTAAAGAGGAAAAAAATAAGTCTTATTTATGTTACAATCGTACCCAAAAAAAATGTCACAACTGTATCCACCCCCCACTTTCGTGAAAAAAACAATAGTCATGACGATACAAACTAGCTCACGTAAGAAGTAATTACTGCTATTTAACCATTAATGTAAGCAAGTACGTTAATGCTTATTAACGTATAACGAGGAAAACACCTAACACTTTATCTGTTTAAACAATAAAATAACAATTAATAAAAAAAGTTGAATGAAAATACTCACTTTTGATCGATAAAATAACATGTAGACCCCCGTTAGCGGCAATGGCGCGAGGTGACTGACGGAATACTAAGATACACGTTTGGACAGGAAAACTGAAACTCCCTTCCTTTGTACCACTTACCATATCACGTATCCATATAGTTTCGTTAAGATGAACGCTGTTCTAAGCGTACCCTGTTATAATTTTACCCAGTCTACTCTACTAGTACGCATCTAGTACGCTTGAATGGCTACACCACATAAAATGGCAGCTATTCTTTGTGCCTATTTGAGGCGCCGCCGTGGACGTCCCTCGAACTAAATCTGACATTAAACTAGAAATGTCCAAAATTTTCCTTTGTATCGACTTATTATTTCGCAATTCATTATATCGATGCACGATAATATCACGTCGTTTTGTATCCACACTATGGATGTTTTTTATTATTTTTAGGGGTATAAATAAAATAAAAAAACTGCTTGTTTATGAGTTTTATTTGTATTAAAAGGAAAATATTACAACTGCCTCTCGGTGTCACTATTCTTAACCAAATTAAGAACATTATAAGGTATAGAATCACCACCGCTGTAAGACAAATTCCGTAAATTTTTGCACTTATTTTGGATGATACAAACTCTACCGCGAAGAACACTCCTAAACATATTGCAGGTTTTATCATACAGGATAATCGAAACAAAATTAATCGTGACAATTGGTTAGTTGCATCTGAATATAATAAGTTTGCGCAATTTGCAATCAACGGCTCATAAAATGAAAAATACAAATGTTATCTGAGATCAATTACTTATTTTTTAATCCTTAGTATCTAAGCAACAAATTGACATACTAATTATAACAAAAAATATGTAACCTTCTGAGTAATTAACTTAAAACCACAAATCGGGAAATGCGCAATTTTATACATCCCAGTGTATAAAATTGCAGCTATGTTATTTGCACAAATCACATACATAAGCCCCGGAGCCACTATAGTCTGAACAATTTTCGTGCCACCACTCTCCACAGGTGCTACACGCGATCCAGTCTTCTTCTATTGGCTCCTTGTATACTTCGTTACATCCTAGACATGTCCACATTTTCTTTTTTTTACTAGTCTTCGGTTTCTTAAATGCTTTTTTCATCTTTTTGGTCTTTGGTTCCTTTTTAGGTTTATTTTTCTGCTCATTTTCTTTCTCTAATTGAGCTTTATACGGTGAACTACTAATCACATCTGATTTTTTATGCTTCCGGTTAGAACTCCGGTTTTGAGTACTCTTTGGAAACGAAATTAAGTCCGACAATGGAGGTGACCTTATGTGGAGACTAGACCTTGTTTCTGTTACTGCTGATGATAGCTTCTTAGGTACAGAAGTGGATGTTTTTGAAGATTGCAAAAGTATTGCTACGGAACGGGAAGATCCGGGCTGTGGTGTATCAGTTTGAACAGTCTCATTACACACACTTGCTACTGAATGGGAAGGTCTGTGCTGTCTGTGGTGAATGAACTTGTGCAGGAGGAACAATCGAAGATTGTACACATTCACGTGATGCATTCGATACCGAAACTGAAAGCTCCTGACAATCAGATTGTGTACTTTGATTCATATCTGGATCTTCTCTTTTAGTAACGTTGCTTGCCAGAAAATCAGCGTCAGTAAAAATGTCAGGGTACCACGGTACAATACCGGTGCATTTGAAAAGTTCTACTCCTCGGCCAGTGGTTGCAGCCTGATGAAAAGGAGGTGTAAAAATGGACGTCATCTGATAGATGGTAATAGCTCTTCCAGGGTGATTACAATGCCATTTTTCACACTCATTGGAATAAAACTTTTTCAGAGCTCCATGGAAACCGCGATCAAGAGGTCGCATCTTGTGGCTACTATGAGGAGGTAACGTTAAGGCAATTATGTTGTTCTGGCGGTAAAACTCCACAGCTCTTAGTGTGTAGTGTGAGACGTGGTTATCTAAAATCAGCAGAATAGACTGATCTTTTGACGGTTTCGTGTGATCTTTGAAATGGGTAAGCCAATCGAGAAAAAGATCCGAGTTTATAAAACTGGTGTCTGATACCATACCGACACACCCAGGTGGTGCAGCATCTAAGAGTTCTGTCTTCATCCTCTTCCTTCGAAATATAAATGCAGGCGGAATAAAATGACCAGTCGCGGACACAGCATTGATGACTGTCACATTTGTGCCTCGCTCTGCGCTGGCTATTTTGTTGACTGCTCGTTTACCCTTTCTAGACAGAACTTTAGGTTGTTTGTTAGGTACAGTGGATATACCTGTTTCATTCATATTATAAATAGACTGGGGTGGATAGTTGTATTAGCTGTGGATAGTGTCCATAATAGCTGATAAATTTATATAAAATCGTTCCACCTGTGATCTGTTGAACCCCATGGCAAGTGCAATGCTTATGGAAGTTGGCTGCCTTAAGAAAATATCAGGATGCAGTTTCAAAAATGCATGGAGCCACTCCTTTCCTGAAATTTTAGAGTCTGTGTCGACGTGTGAATCGATGAGGGATGTTGTTTTGTTCTGCATACTCGTAAGCTGCACTCCTCAACCCTTTAGCTGTTAAACCAAAGTACATTTCGTCTAAGCTCTTCAAGTGATCGAAAAAATCTTTTTCAACCTCCACCGAAAATGTTGTATCGAATCTACCTAACTTTGTGGCACAATGTGATTGTTGCAAACGGAATCTTAAAGTAGATTCTGCCATCCCTAAAGATGATGCCACAGCTCTTTTGCTTTTACCACTGTCAATTAGTCTGCGAGCTTCCTTCATAATATCATCAGAACAAGTCTGTCGCAAAGTTGTCCTTTGTCTTCTAGACATTCTGAAAAAAAAATCTATTTATTGATACAATAAAAATATAATAAATATAACTGAATTTGAAATAATAAGCTATTTTAAGATATTATCAAATTAAAAAATAGTGGTGTATAAAATTGCGCGCGCAACTTTACATGCACTCGAAATGCGCAATGTTACACATTTAGGTAATATTATAAACACCGTGATACTAACTCCATCTCTTATAAAATATTCGTACTACTTCCATCCAAGTCGAAACTTGAACTATACTGCCGTACAAAAATGTTACTAAATCGCTAAAATCAACAATACTTTTTGTTCAATAACACTTTCATTTATTAAAAAAAAATAATAATAATAGATTAAAACTTCATACTCACGTATTTCTCTTATTTTCCGCTGAATCCAAAAAAAAATTCGGGAGCACATACCGGCTTAGATAGCAAACAAAACACACCTGAAGTTGGATACGAAGTTCACTCCGTTGACTTGTTAGGACATGTGCGCAATTTTATCGCCCGAGCAATCTTGTATCAACCTACCCTACAACTAATCATTATTCCGCCAAGCTTGTAAAAATAATAAAAGTAAACCTCTAATGGAATTAAACTTTCTCGTGGTATTAACTGCGAAAGTAACTTATGCATAAAACGGGAACATTATTTTCTGATTTACAATATCAATTCAAATACCTAATCTTTGCTATAGTCTAATTGGTATTAAATAATCTAATAGCCACTTTTATATATCAGTAAAAGAACTTAATACAAAATAGATAAACAGGTTGTTCCAAAATTCAGCATCAAGCTGGGAACAGGTACCTATAGGCCACTTGATGACTACTCAGAAAAGAATAAACAAAATCGACGCCATTTTGTTTTGTGATATTAGCAGTGGCGTAACGACACAATGTGGATCCCTTGGCAGTTTTTTATACTGGAGCCCCCAAAGAATTAAACCCTTCGTTATTTTTTTATAATAGGAACTTTTAGTATGTTGTAGAACCTCATTTATAGCTCAATTGGCGTTCGTGTAATCAAGTAGAATTATAACGTAAGAAATATGTGCTGCAATAATATATATTTGAGAGTTCGTTTTTATCAATATAGGAAATAATAGGAAATACTTGACAAAAATCAAAATTGCTTTTTTCGGGCTTTTATTTGGGCAAAATTGTCAATTACTTTATCAAAGTCGAATTTTCTGGCCAAAGAATATTCCATAATCAATAATATTCATTAATACTGAGACTGCTAAATTTTGCAACCTTTTTTGTCCCATAGAATTTCGTAGATATCTTTTTAATAATTTTAATTTTAAGAACCATCGTTCGGCACGGAATTGTCAAAAGGGACAGAAATTGTCAAAGATAACATTAAAGCGGTACATACTTCGGGGAAGCTTGAAGATATAAAATATTTTTTTTTATAATTATTGAGTTCCTTTATACAGGTAAATTTTTCGATAGTATGTCTTAAAGCTGATCGAAAGGTGGGTTTTTATTGTGCGAATGTAATAGATATATCTTTTTTATACAAATCAACAAACTCTGTAGCCTTGTCTAATAAATTTGAATCGTTTAAATTTTTCAAGGATGTAAAACACTAAAATTGGAAACTGTTTCACCAACAAAGGGAAATGTTAATTGGTTTATGGTGATGTCTAATACACGATAAAATACGTTCACTCCAAACAAACTTTCAGGGTCATGCAAATGTTCATCTTTACAAATTTCATCGAAATACCCTTTCACCTTCCTTTGGCGAGTTTTAGAAAACTCAGGAGTTATGCTCCATTTTTTTGGTACGCTATAGTCTTGCGTTTTTAAGTCCCCAAATTCATCACGATACTTTTTAATATCTTCCAAACAGGCTTCTAAACGCTTCGATACTAGTGATACATCTGTTATTTTTGATTGAAGTCCTTTGGAGACTACGTCGACTGTTGATAAAATTTTGCAGTGGAAAACTAGTAATATAATAAATCACAGTTTTCAATCTTCTTTAGTGTTATAGCTTCATTACGCCTCATTTGCTTTAGAACTTAATAGTGTTTATTAGCGCATTTTAAACTTCTGCAAACCGGGCTTTCAGAACAAAAATAGCATAATATCCTCCTGACCACCGTGTTGGATTCAATTTTTTTAATGTTTCAAGAACATTCATCTTGTGCACTAGAAATAAAACTTTGACAAAATATTCCATCTTTTAATGCTATGCTCAAAAAATATATAAACTTGGTTACCGGTTTCAAAAAACGTTTGCATCTTTAATACATCTTTTACAGGATCATTTACTACTATATTTAAATTATGAGCAGCACAATGCACGTACACTGCATTTGACTCAACATTTTTTGATAAGTTTTTGAACTCCACCATAAATACCTTTCATGGTCCACAACATTTGCTGAGGGAAATGTTTTTTTTTATTTATAGTTTTTATAATCTGGTTCGACATAGCAAAGGAAGTCTGATACATTACTGCATGGAACCCTAAAAATAACTCTTTGATAACGAGAGATTTCGGTGCTCCATTGTCAATTTTCAGTTACACGATAACGATAGAGTTCAGACAGTTGGTCTATTTTTGATATATCTCGAGTTGTATCAAATATAATTGAATAAAATGATGTATCCACTATTTCTTTTAATAATATGGATTCAACTTTTTGTGAAAGAGCAATAAGCTCATTTTGTATTTTTGGACATAAATATTTTATTTCACATTTTAGTTTGTTTAACATCTCTAGTAAAACAGGGTCATATTTCACTAGTAACTCAATAATATTTAGATAACTTGGTTTATTGCTGTCTATTTTTTCCGCATGCCCACGAAAAACTAAATTAGGTACTCACTGAAAGCTTCAGAGTTACATCAAAGAGACTTTTCAGTACTCGACGCCAATTTTTTAAAAATTTTATGTGTGGACTCTTGTTCTTCATCTAAAGTACCATATATCCGCCGCTGTTCTTATACGAGACACGAGTGTAAATACATTTGAGAGGTTTCTTGTTTTTCTAAAGCCTCCAAAATATGCTTAGTCAGTATATGAAATATTTTGTAACTGTTTTGATTATGTGAATAATCAGCATGGGTCACGATTTTTGAAGCAATACCGAATAACACAACGATTTGCATTCTAATTTAGCACCAGATTTAGAAATAATGTAATACTTTTCCAAAAACGATTTTTGTCAGTATTTTAAAAAGGACCTTTTGGTTTACAGTGCCCTTTTTCATTCACAAAGCGTCTAAGTCTAACATGATCGTTCACTTCTTTAAAATTAACCTGATCAGTAATGTAAGGTAATTTTTTTTATTTGATCCAGGTCAAATAATAACACTTCATTGCTCATTACAGTACTGCTACTTTCAGTCACATTGATAGTTTTGTTATTATAATTAAATCGGATTCTTCATTTGACACTTCATCGAAGTTATTAGTCTTAAAGAACTCACCTATTTTTGGCAACTTTTTATTTTTCTTATCCGTTTTACTTTTACTGGGGTTGCCTGAAGGAAAAAGTTTATTTCAAACCCATATCAAATATTTCGGAACTACGTCGAATCACAAATCAATTTACGACATAGACGATTACAAATCAATTTACGACTTAGACGATTACAAATCAATTTACGACTAGACGATTACAAATAAATTTACGACGATATGTAGGATTGGTAAAGTGACGTCGTGCATGTATTAATTTCGTGGATGACAATTCGAACATTTTCTTTAGTGTAATAAAATTATTACAATGTATCATTTATTTTTGTTTAAACTTTTTACATCTGTCGTGAATTGTAGAATAGCCTCATTATCTCTCTCACACTTACTCCCATACTGTCTCGGTCTTCCTACGTCGTCAAATGGCGTCGTTGTCTATCTCTTTCTTACTCATATCCATTGTTAACTGAGACTACATGAATCTGAAACCTGAATCTTTCAAACAAGCACTGAATGCCAGTTTCACTGATTTTAATTAGTACAGGTACAATTAGTACCTTTATTAATTTCAAATTGACTCTTTAGAAAAAATTCAATTTTTTTTTAACGTTTAATTTAATGTTTAGTTGCGCCAACTTTTACAATAACTTGCGACGGTAGTATCGGTACATGTTTTTGTAGTATCGAATTTAGCTGAAAACAATTTCATCTAATAATTTCAAGAAAAAATCGAAACAAAAATACTTGATGTGTTTAAACTATAGCAAATCCCCTTTTATTTAGAATTGTCTTCAATAACAGTATATAAAAATGTTATACGGTGTATCGATTTTCAACATTTTTCAGTAAAATGCTTATAACATAAAAACAAAATGGCTTCAACTTGTTTAATTTTTTTTCTGAGTAGTTATTAACTGGCCTACAGCGTGTTCCCGTGTTGACGCTGAATTTTGTATAGATATCCGTCTGAACACAAGAATAAAAAACATTCACTGTATGTTGCAAATGTTAATACAAGGAATTTTTTCACACGGAAAATTTGAGCTCACCGATGATTGCAATCAATTAATTCTATGTTATATATTATATATGTATACATTTTATATTTTATTCCTGTCCATAAAAAAGTTTCAATTATTCACGCTGATTATCGGTGTGTTTACTATATTTTCTGCAAGTTTATTGGTAGGTCAATTGCATAAATAAACAGATGAAAACTTGCTATTGTAACTTTAATCTATCAAAGTTTTAATCAATTTATTTTGTCACACTATCCATCATTAACGTCAGTTGCATGGACGCTAACTGCTCAATGATGGACTTTGAATATTAAGCCGTAAAAGTATTTTTCCACAAAAATTTAACTGTTAATTCAACCAATAGTAGCTACTCGTGTTATACTGATAATTTAGTCTCTTTTTTCATGGAGGATTTGTTGAACAATGAAGTTAGGTTATGTTAGACTAGGTTAGGTTTTGCTAGATTAGGTTAGGTTTTACGATGGCTCATTTTTTGCCTAGACGAGATTAGTTTAGCCTGAGTGTGAATTTTATTATGAGGACAAACTGATATTGCCTAGGCTAAACTAGTTTTACTTAACACTCGTTTTCTAAATTAGCAAAATCAATTCTGCTGGAAATAGCTTTGCCGCTAACATTTACCTTTTAATCCATTTTAAAAATAATCAATATTAGTTTAAATCTCGGATTCACTGGTACAGTGGAAGGTGTCATATAATTTAATCTTTCAACATTTACAACTGAATAATACCAAGGAGAATGGGCAGTTTTTGAACACATACCTTTATTTTTAGAGTACTCGGAAACAAATGTTCGTAAATATATGGAAATATTAAAAAATCTAATTTCAACATTTAGTTATGTGAATACACACACCTAAATGTTTAAATTGTTTGATATTTCCATACATTTACGAACATTTGTTTCCTAGTACTCTAAAAGTTTTTGATCCCTCCCGACAGAAATCAGATTTAAATCTCGTCCTGTTGCGATCTAATTTGACCTTAAATTTCCCTATGGAATCATTAACTAATGGACCCGTCTCTGCTTCATTTTAACTCGTTTTATAAGAATAAGGGAAATGTTGAAAAATTTTATGATACAGCTGTGAAAATTGAATAAATACGCACAATTTTACACTTTGATACGAATTTGTGTCCTATGTAAACTTACGATTCTTGTCGTACGTATTGAGTGTACACACTGGGTGCGTTTTTTGTCCGTTATAACTAGTTCTTTTCTATTCCGCCCCAGCAACACTCGTGTAAAATGAATTTCGTATTTTTATTTCTTTCGTGATTTCTCACCATAATTTGCGTTGATGCTCTTTGAAAGGATAGTTGGAATCACTCTGATCCCTTAAGCGACTGTGTTTGTGCACTAAATTAAAACATTTTTCGACTTCCATGGTGACTCGTTCGTATGACAACGCAAAATATCCCACCAAGATGGGATCCGTGGTGGACGTTGCAACTATACGTGTAGGTAGTCGTACGTATACGCACGACTAATTCGTACCCGGTCTGTGATCTCCTATAGTACATCTATGTTTCGGGTTTCGTGTGTAATCGTACAACTCGATTTCGTACGAAAACATATTCAAAGTACGCCCGGCCTAAATCAGCATGCCATTTGGATTAATTGCGTACGCATGTGTTGCTATGCGATCTAGAGGTTACCGACGACGTGATAGTGATCGGTTATACCTTGGACAATATGTCTGTTTAGCTCGCCAAAACAAGTACAAGTTAATTTGTGGAGTTTAAATTTTGTGATAAAATACGGATGTAAAAGTTTACAAAGTCTTCGAAAAACGTACAAATTTGAGTGGTGTATTGTAATGCACTTCGAACAAAAATTGTAAACAGTTAATAGGTATGTAAGTTTTCAATTAATGTAAAAAAGTTGAATTAAAATTTTTTAAATACGCCTTAATGAAATTACAGTTTTCAATAAAAAATTTAAGAACATAGTCGTTATGTACAGGTTTACGTTTGAAGTAAAAATAAGAATCTTAAGAAATAAGAACAAATTTCATAAAGTAAAAATAGAGAATTCTATTAATTGAAACTTGCGTGAAATAAGTATCTTTTTGTAACGCAATCAATAAATAATAGCAACATTCGAAAATGTTGTCACAAAGTTTACATTACGCGAGAAACTCAAATTTTAGTACACGCCCGCGGACAGAATCCTTTTACATTTGAGCATTTGATCGTGAACGGATGGACCGCAAGAGTGTTAACAGATTCTCGGGGATGACCTCGGGTGACCAGTCAGTCGAGGTTTTTTAAAAATCAAACAAATGTTTATAATTTTATTTCGGATCTCTGACCCGAATGAAGACAAATGTTTTTGCTTAAATTTGAGCTGTAAAATATATTTTTTTAAATTTTAGCCACTGATCAAAAAATATTCCTGTATATATATATTACAAAACAAGGCACAACAGACACTGACCTCATGTCATTGACGAATTTTGGATTTCTAAAATATTTTTTCCTCAAATAGAATGTGGGAGGAGCGTTAATTTATATATACTCCCACCTTTACCCTAATAAATAATAATAAATTATATGAACTTCCATACGAACTTTAATCCTCCATTTTAAGGGTCGATTTTTCTTTTTAAAAGTAGCCATGTTCTATTCCAAGCATTGTGTATCTGTCATGGTATATTGATTATGATTGCGAATTTCATACAAATCTAATATTTCTTTCACGACTGATAGTCAAACATCCAAACAAATACACAAACTTTCACATTTATAATATTATAGGATAAATAATATTCTTTGACAACTTTGGAAAAATAATTATATAGGATATTTTTAACGTGTATACCTTATTGCAAGAACATATAAATCACACTTGCACATGCCAATTTTTTTATATTTTTCATGTTAACAACAATCTTATAAAAGTTTCTATTTTGGCAGCACTGGTCACAATTGTCATGTCACATTTACTTCACAAGGAATGGGATTTAATTTTTTTTACTTTAGTAACTGTTACATTTTTGACATAATCTTGTTATGTAGTGTTTTAATCAAAAAGTTCATTCATAAATTTCTTGCAATTAAAAGATTTACAACAATCAGAATTATGTGCCGTGATAACAATTATTTACATCATTCTTACTATCTAATTTTTGCCTGTATTTAATACATTCTTTCCTTCAGTCCATTGTTATGTGGCATAATAATGGCTGTAACAGCCATTTTTCTTTGTAACCAATGTGTAGACACGTTTTAAACGAAAGGCAACTTAGATTTCATTGAAATAATTATAACAATTCTCAAGTAAATATAAATAACTAAACAATTGTCACATATTTTATTAAATTAATTTTTTAGTTTGGCATGATGCATATTTACCATTCTTATTTTAGTATTATATGAAAGATATTAATGCATCTCTTCGCTGGCTCTTCAACAGTTTAATATTAATTGTAGCGTTAATGCATCATTTTCCGCCTCTAAACTAGAAGATCAGAAACATTTTTAGCCCACCACTGTGAAGCAAGCAAAATTAATACTGAACTTTTTAAGTTAACAAGTGTCCGTATATTACCGTTATAATTATTTTAAACAAATTGTTTCCATTATCACTTTTACATAACATCAAGAAATACATCAGTGTTATCTCAATATGTGAAATGAATATACCTTTCTTTCCAATAGGCTGTGCAAGATGGTGTCAGTGCCATCTAGTGATAAATTAACGAACTTTTGGATACAGTACTGTAATTTTTCATGTGAAGTCTCTTTAGCATACATATTCTAATTAATTGAAATTATTTAAATGCCTGAATATGGCGTAGTGTGTCGTATAAAAGCAGTTCAATAATTCATTGGAACAGTATTACTCGACAAGCATTTAACCAATGTGTCTCATTTCTGTCTTTTTCAGGTGACCTCTTTTTTCTTGCACAGTTCCTATTAACATTGAAACTGCTGTCACGTTTGGCATAGAAATTTAATGATACCAGATGGCGCTGCTGAACCGTGAGTTTAACCATATTACCACAATATTTAAGGTTTTCCATGAAATAGTGATAGTTGAAAGAATTATCTGTTGAACTGTTGATGTGAATTCTAATGGAATGCAGTGCTCTTTGGGAGAGGAAAGTTGCGAAGGCAAGGACATGTAAAAATTATAGATATACACACACGCGCACGAGTGTCCGGAACCGCCCCTGAAGGCGCTAAAAACGACATTGAAGGTGTAATAGATTGAATATATGTCTCAATAATTTAAACGTAGATAGGTACTCAAAAATAATAAAATCTCAACGTAATTTCCTAGAACTTATCGAACTATGTCCTTGATCATGACCATAAAAAGCTAATTTTTGCATACCTAAAAATATAGTAGTATCTATTAAACATTTTATATTATTTGTATTCCTATGTCATTAATGTTCCCGTTTCGCAATAACTAGTTGTCCCTTGGAACAAATTTCTGTACGCGAAGAGCTAAAATTTAGTAGTTTTACTGTGCGCAATATTTTTCAGAAGTTGCATATTTTTTACTAATTTTACATATAATTATTTAGATTATCAAACAACCTTTATTCCATTCAGTTTTGAATAATAAAAAAGGCCAGAAAACATTTTATTTAAAATGCAACTTCTGATTAGCCACCAATATTAATAATCAAAATTACTCTGAAAATGCCGTACACTATTTATTACGAACTTCTGGTTTCAAAATTAGCTTCGCTCTACCATTCTCATTTATACTATTTTTGAAACAAAAGAAAAACGTACAAATCCTACTTTAATCATGTAATAAACAGCAACATTCGATAGTCGCCAGTGTTTCTTTACTGTTACGATGAAAATAAACTAAAAAAGTATTAATTTTAATGCACAAAGAAAACTTCACTGCCAAAATATACGTATACTTAAAAACCAGACAACTATTAAAATTATTTTCGAAAGAGGGCGATAAACTGACAACGAGCTTGTTATGATGAGTAATGATCATTTCTTATATACAAATGTTATAATTATGACATTGTTGCAGTCTGAATATAGCTAATAATCTAACAAGCTTCAGCTTGCCTTGAGACTATGAATTGATGTTTTAAAGTGAGATAATCAATTTCATATGGGCCATTTCTGATTCGAAAAGTTTTTCTAATTTTGTACAATATGTATGTGAAGTTACATTTTTATAGAACATTCAAGAAACGTTCGCTTTGTGCATACGAACTACAAGTCATATTTCGAAGTGTGGGTTTCTGTAATAGTATAATTTTAATATGTTTAAATTTTCATAAATATGTTATGTGTATATGCTAAATGTTCAGGGCAAATTAAGTGTCATTGCTTATAAAACACTGTACGCCACTGATGAATTCGTTATCACACTTGACATTGAACGGCTCGGTCGACCTATCCTCTTAAATGTATTTTGATAAAATTTACATTAGATTTCATTTAGACTTTACAACTAACAATAAATGTTAATTATGTAGGGACAATTGTTCTTCCAGATGTTAAAATCAGGTAAAACTGACTTTACAAGGTATAAAAGGAGAGGAGTGGGTTAAAAACAGAGAGAATAACGTTGACGGCACAAAGAAAAAAATTATTGGAAGGTAAAGGTAACCTGAAATAAATTATACTTGGCAAGTTTTGCTTATCTTATTCAATACTGTTTGTTTTACTTTTATAAATTAAAGGATTACTAATGTGGAACTATGAACACCCGGAATATAATAGAGGAGCCAACATGACTTTCATAATCAGCAGCAAAAGTGATCCTTTTTATCAGTTTCTATATGAAATACAAATAATTCTTGGGTCTGTTTTTCTCTTATTTACACACGTACAAACAGAACAATCGAGAGTTGAACAGACCATCTTTTCTGCAAACTCCACCTCCGCTCCGAGTTGCCGATACCATACCCATATAAATTATTATCAATGATGTTTCCAGTAAGCCCGCAGCGCATCGACAAGACGGTAGTACCTCTATTATTATTATAGAAGTAACAATTTTCAAACAATATGATTCTTTTAGACGAAAAACTATATTCAAGGCTAAAAACATCTAGCCTAGTAATCAATATAAACTTGAAAATTCCAATATCTTCATTGTACCACACATGTATGTTGTTGTATAAAAATAAAAGCAAAAATAATTACGTATAAAAAAAAATAAATAATCAAATTTCTCATGGATAAAATCGACAGCCATGTCAGTGCTGCCAAAATAGAAACTCTCAATAGGTTATGTCATGTTTAGCATAAGACACAGACTACTGCCATATTAAACAACAAACAATTTAGTTCTAATTTTAAAAATTACTTTTTTTAGCATTTCTGTAAGTTAACCTTCAAATGGTCACACTTTAACACAAAATAAAAAGCAATAAAATCTTCTAAATTCACAATACTGTATCAACATAGAGTAATCCACGCAATCCTCAGATCTTACAGTATCCCAAGCTCTGCCACGCGATGCAGCCTCTTTTTCTACGAATTTGTTTTTTAAGCTATCACTACTAGCTTAATACACTCAATGCTGATGACGTTTTTATTGTGTGTGGTGTAATGGTTGTGCTTATTGAAAGGGTTAATCAGTTAAAATGAATTTGTTAAAAGTTTTAGTTTATAACAAAAATATCTTGAAAAATAAAAAAATGACATTCTGGTGCCATCGTGGTAAGTACCTTAACAACTGAATACTGTAATAATTCTAATTAATTTTGTGTTATTATGAAGTATTGTACTCTAGACAGTACCACTTCAATCAGTAATAGTACATCATGGGTAGATTGCAACACACCTATAAAGAAAATCATACCACTTTTTTCTTGAAATTTTAAAATTGTCATAAGTCATTAACATGGAAATGCATCAACTGTACCTTATATTTCAAAAAACATTAGAACGTTGCATATTACATAAATACCCTTCTTAGAGATCGATCATTTCATTTGCATAGTTTAATAAAAGAAGATATAAAAAAAAGAAAAGGACAAATGATAACAAAATTCTATTTCAAGGTTTATTTCATTTTGAGGTCAAAGTTGTTTACAACTTGTAAATAAAAATTATGGCCATTTGAAAATATTTACCATCCATAATTCGCCCATCTATGATTATAAAAAATACTATAATCGATATTTGGAATAAACTTATTTGAATAGCTATTAATACAATAGTTTCATTCACCATTTAGATAAATAATAATTTTCTTCTTATTAATAATATTAGTCTCATTTTAATTACGGTTTCAAAATAAATCTGCATGACTTATTTATTATTTAATGTGGCAACACTTACAAATGTCTTTTTAATCAAAGAGAATGTTTGAATCTTTTTGAAGATTATAATTATTTTTTAAAACGTGGATTAGTGTTTATTGTTTGTAAAATGCAGATTTGTCAGTTTTAATGCCTTTTGGTAAATTTTTGTAATACATTTTCGAGCAAGTGCAATTAGTGAATAATAATTTTAGTGTATGCCCAATGTAATTATAATACTAATGAAGCACTTAGTCTGTACGCTGTGCAGTACCCGAATTGAACTTAAAATTAGGTAAGAGTACTAAACATTCTAAAAGAAAATCATTTGAATTTTCAACAAACTTATTTTCAATGAATGTCACAAAACATTATACAGGGGGTGCGGCAGCATAACTTCCTATTTTTCAAAACTTAATAAAAACCATTGTATAACTCGGAACATTTTTATTTGTTTTTTATAAGGTAGAGGTGCATGCCTAAAGTTTTGTTTTACATAGTTTTGAAGATCAAATCAGATAGGTGACTGGAAATGAAGATCATCATGAAGAATTCTCCTCACAGAATGATCGGAAAGTCCAAGGGCAGATGCATGTTTGTATGCAGAACGCCGTGGTGATAGCAACATTGAAGCTCTCACTGCCTCAATGTTTTCAGGTGATCTAATGGGCCGAGGGACTCCAGTTCTTCATCTTGTCGCACTTGCAGTTTGTCTGATCGTACCAACCCACATAATAATTGATTTCCGGTCTGGGACAGGGGTAAACAGGGTTAAATTAAAGGCATTTTGAAAGGCGTGCTGGGTTGCGATCACAGAACATTCGCTCGAAAAGTAGGCCTCAACGGCAATAGCACACTCCTCACTGTTTCAACGCATGATGGCGACTGAACTGTGTCGGGACAAAACTTTATAGTCCCGCCTCTCAAACGAGACCACTAGCGCTCCGCTACATCAACCCACTGAATGGTGCGCATTTTAAAAAAGGAAGTTATTCTGCTGCACTCTGTATAACAGCGTAGGTATTTAGTAAAGAAATCAATGATAAAAGGAAGCAAATGTATCGAATTAAGCGCATTATTTCATTAATTTACTAGTTATTACAAACATAATATTAAGTGAAGTACGCTAAGTTAATTAGAACAGAACCTATGCTTTGTTTTCTAGTTTTTTTTTCAAATATATAAATGGTACTTCATTTTGATATTTGACAATTTACAATATGTTAGATGTTGCCAAACTGACAATTGGTGGGCCAATTCACAAGGTGCTAATTTACACATTATGATTTCATAAAAAATTGAAACTTTATTTATTATGTAAACTACGCAACTGATTTAAAAAAATAACACTGACAGATTACACACGATTAATTGCACAAGTGGTTGAAGTTGTGCTATTTAGTGATGGTACACATTGTATATTACCTATGAAATGTACTCTAAGCTGTGGTAATTCAAAAAAATAACAATTGTAGAGAAAGAGTTTTATAAAAAAAAAAACCAAAATTTGCAAGAGAAATAACAAATTTAGGAACTCATAATTACAACTTCCAACATCAAAAACAAATGCTACAGTTGCTTAATTGTCGTGGAGCGCATATAGGGATAGACAATATAAGAATAGTTTTACGTATGAATATATGTATATAGACAGCAAAATTCATTTCCCTACATGTAAATTAAATATCAACCAAGTATATAGTGTCACTTTTAAAAATTTTATGGAAATTTTCCTCTCAATCAAGTAACACACATATTCCTAAACAATTGAGTGGAAAACTTCAAAGGTTAAAATTGTGTCGTCAAAAAAATGTATCAGCATAGCGTAACTCTTAATAATAAAGACACCTCTCAGTGGCCAGATAATAATAAACAAAAATAAAACAACAGATTGTTCAATCATTAGTTTATTTGATAAAAAGCCACTTATAACAATATTCACAAGAGCTTCTCAAACTCCATGCACTGCTTACGGACAAACCAACCAGCCCACTTATGTATTTATATATAATTATTAAAAAATAAACAATAAAACCTACATCTATACACAACCGATGCGATATTCCTTTTACAAAGTTTTGACGACCCCCTCCCACACTCATTTCTAATTACAGAATTGAATTAAAATGACTAAAATATTTAATATCTAACATCTTAATTTAATTATCAAAATTTTCACAAGTAATTTGCTTTAAAATGACATCGATCAATTGATATAATTAAATACGTTGGGTGGCTAAATGAAAAAAAATTTCCTTAAGCTATTTCTCTATAACATGACACAAAACTTTTAAATAATCTTTTTAAATATAAAAAAATAAATGTGACTATAGATTATATGGAGCAACCGATGAATTTTATTAATCAATAAAATTTTCAATTGACTTCAATACATTTTAGCCAATCGAACTTCACTTTTATGACAAAGTAGCATCTGTCCGAAACGGGGGTTGAAATCAAGCCATTTTCACATTTAAAGTTTTTTTAAAATTAATGAATTAAATAATTATATACATATTTAAATACACTTTAAAAATTGTACTTGCTAAAAGATATTTCTAAGGGAAGAAAATTTACATAAAAATAAACATACATAATTCAATATTAAAATTAAATTGATTTTCATGACTATTTTTTCTAGTTCGAGTGCTAATTAATTATTTTCACCTATTACTTTTTTATGATAAACACATTATCATCCAAAACACCAGCTGTTTCTCTTTTTATAATCTTAAGATTTGGAAAAAAATTTAAATATTCACGAAACCAAATGTCATGTCGAAGAAATTGTTAAGGAACTAATTGAATAGGACAAAAACCTTACAAATTGAATGGCACAATAAACATGTTCATTTAAAGGAACGATGCTCTTTAATAATGCGAGGATTCATTTCATAAATACATCGACCTACATTCCACTTAAACCAAACTAAAAGACCCAGTAAAAAATTAACAGGTTAAACACGAAGTTCACTAACTCCATTACTCTCACGGTGCTTCCGGCGATCATTTTGCATCTTTTGCATTTGTTCATGATAATAAAATTGTTGGGCAAACCAGAAAACTAAGTTTGTAACCCAAAAACCAAATTACATGTAAAAAACAAAATTTGCAAAAAAACAATTTACAACCTCAAAAATAAAATTTCATTTGCCAAAACTAATGCTACGGTGAGGCTATCCATCGAAAAGCACATATCGGGACAAACAATGTTAGAGTATTTTTACGTGTGAGTACATATAGATAGCAAAATTGATTTCCCTACGTGTAATTTAGTTTATAATTAAACATACCTACTTATAATTATAACATAATTCCCTAACGGTATCACAACATCGATCTGACTATCACTGGAAATTATGTGTTTAATACAACAAACCTTATTTAAATTGGAAATACGCAATTGTTTAGAAACATGTTGCGCACCAACGCTTTAAATAGTACATATAACTACACGACTGCAAAAATGGCGCGTAACGTCAAAAACTTTTTCCTAATGTTCTTATAGTCAAGATAGTAGAATTTCAATAGAAAAATAGGATTAAAATCTTTTACAATCAATTTATGAAATCCTCTTCAAAAAAAATATTGTTTTTAATACTCTTAAGTTTAATTCTGCCAATATTCATAGCGACAGGAAATAATTTTGATTTTCCCTTCTCATATTTCCAAAAATTATATTATTGAAATATAAAAAAAATATTATGAGCTAAATTAAAGTTGGAATAGAAATTTGTCAAAAATTATATGAAATTTTAAGATGCGTTAACAAAACTAAAAAAGATATTTTAAAAAGTATATTCTTTGTTCAAAATTTCCTAGTTTTCTTCTTCTATTTATATTGACATTAAAAATTCTAATTACATCAAGAAATTTATAATGACATTATGGCAAACATGAAAACATATATTTGGGGTAATACTCATCGCTACCCTTAAATTGCAATATTTACGAGATATGAAAACAGAGTCACCGACTAAACCTTGTATTGAATTTTTGATTATAGTAACAACCCATTTTACTGTTTAATACTGTTTCGTAACTAAACGTTTATTTACTGAGTGATAAATGACGATAAAAAGCCTTTCAATGGGACTTTGAGCAATTTTTGCAAGATAGATCGTCCAAAGTATAATTTTGGTTTTGTCTTTCAATTTGTCGATTATTACATATAATGTATTGTCTTGTCGATTATTACACGATAATACATTATTACACATGCTTTAAATTTCTAACGATTTGTACAAGTCGTACAAATAAACCTTGCTAAATGCAAATTTTCAATTAGCGCATTTGTGTAAAAAACGTTACATTAAAAGAGGTATTACTTGTATTACCTTACGCCTCGTACATTTCGAATTTTTTACAGATTGGACAAGTACCCCCAAATACCATAAAAACCCTTTGATCGTCTCCCTATCTTTTATGGATCAGCCCTTATGAAAAAACCTAGAAAAACCCCATAAAATATTTAAAAATTCACATCGACCTATAGGATCCACGTCCTCAGCTACGCACATAAACAACCGACAAGCGGGGACTATAATGAGGACGTCTAGATTAGCACCAGATTATAATACAAATGCGGATGTATGCTCTAACTCTGTCAATGTGAGGTATACGAAGTTTTATTAAATTAAGCTTAATATAGTAAGAATTCGCAACATATTTTTTAACATCACAGGGTTTGTGCGTTCGTCCCCTCTAGGACCCGTTAGACTTCGACTATCTGAAATCTCTTCAGTAGAAAAACTACTATTACCAACAGTATTTAGACTAAAAATCTTTAAAATTAGATAATCATCGAGACTTCGAGAGCACATCTCGAACATTTTCCATTTTACAGAGCCTTATAAGAAAATGTTTCCTTTTGTTACTCCACGATGTAAGAATTTATAGTTAATAAAGACTTGCCTCGGCAAACGCCTTTATAGTGACTGTTGTACTCAAATTGTTATGTAAATTGTAATAAAGGTATTAAAAAAAGTTTTCAATTTCGGTGAAGGAAATATGACAAGGAAGGAAGTAACAAATTATAAGTATAATCAGAGGGTGTAACACCTCATCCATAAATTTTGAAGGAGGCATTAATACTAATTTTCATACAATACGAGTCATTTCTGCAACGTGATGAAAGCAAGGTGGATCATGAAAATTAATTGGCAAATTGGGGAGAGAAAAAAACAAGGTGAACGTCGGTAATGTTAGCATCGAAACTGTTTGGAGTGTATATCTACCTAGGACAAATGACTAGGCTGGATAAAAACAACTTCGACAGATAAGCTGATATAAGAAACTATTCGAACTAGGCTGCATTTGGGTAATTGCGTTGAATGTTCAAGTCATCAATTCCACAATTGTTAAAAATGAAGATTTACTATCAGTGTTTAACGTCCGCAATTACCTACAGGACTGATATGTGGACATTCAGTCGGCCTAATCCATAAATTTAAAATCACTCAGTGAATGATGGAAAGAGCTATGCTCAGAATAGTACTGAAGGATAAAATTCGAATGAAAAAGTCTGACAGTGAACCAAAATAGTAGATAATACGTTTAACATAGCAAACTGATGTGGTGGAACAACAGAGAGGTCTGGAAAGGATATTTGTCGAAGAACCAATGGCTGATGAAGCAGAAAATTTTCGAGTAGAGACTACGAAGTTTGAAGAGCAGTGTCGGATGCCTCCTAGGCAGATCGACTGACGACATAGAAAGATCTGCAGGAAGTGGTGGGATACGGAAGGCGGAGGCCTGTGTGTGGTGGTGCACACCTCAGAAAACGTCTGTCTAGTGGTTTTAGGTTCACGACGATAATGACTGACAAGAAATGAATAGTATAATGATTGATAAGAAAGTGCATATTTTCCAAGGTGATATGCGGAAATATGGCTTTTATGAAAGGTGCCATTGAGGAAGGCAAAACTATCACCGTGTTCTTCTAGCTTATACCCCGTCAAGGTTTTCAGATAATCAAAGTCCAACATCAAACACTTAGCCGCTAACGGAACACCAATCTACTTTCACTCGTGTTCTAAATTAAAACTTTACAAAAGACGCTACAAGAAAAATGTTGACTTATGTATGGCTTACACCTAATGCAATTAAGATTTGTATAATATGATATTTATATTAATTAGGTTACAGTTACTTATACAATATGCGATCGATATATGTGTGAAGGGTACCCACATTTAAGTACTTTGCATTTATATGGCCAATATTTTGCATTTCAACAGGAATTGGTGACTTGTTGTGTGTTTATCGTACCTTACTGTCAGATTGAGTGGGCGTGTGCATGCTACGATAGCTCTTACCGCTACGTATAGATAATACATGGTATCGCTTATGTTTCACGCCTACTGCTAACATTCAAAACAGCAAGAAAGATTATTAAAATTTTAAACGACACGAATAATTGTTAATTTCAAATTGGCTTTTCTTTACCAAAGGAATTGGTCTTCCAGTTAGTCACAGCACGTGTGACAGCTGAGCAAACTCCGTTTCCTCCGAAACTGCAAACGTAAATCAAACCAATCGTACTGGGATTTAATGCATCTACGGATATCCAATATTGGTGTCCGATCGTAAGGTTGCTTTCTGCTTCGGCCGTAAATTAAGTTTTTCACTCTATCTCAGAAATTACATTGATATATGCAATGCAACGTTTTCTTATCACAACTATTTGGAACTTTATATCACATTTTCAATATTCAAATATAAAACTTTTATAATTTTGTTACATTTTCTTAACTTTCAATATCTTAACTCCGTCAATCATACTGATAATTTCTAATTTCAAAATTTGTAATTTAACTAGACATGGTGAAATAGTACAAAAAATATTTGACTGGTCCACGAAAGCTTTGAAATATTTGCCTTTACTGAGAAAGTAAAAAAAAGACTTCCAAAACAACCAGTGATTTTTTGTTAAAACTTGACTAGCCCCAATTGGGCTATTTCAAACATAGATATTTTTTTCCGAATCAAACTTTGTCAAAATAAATTTTTCATGGTTTATCATATCAAATGAAAAATCCTATAAATATTTTTAAGTACAAATATGTCAAAGATGGAAAAAATAATCACAGTACTAAGTGATTCTAATTGTACCAAGTTGGAAACTCATTCAAATCCCTTGCAACTAGACACATGATGACAAAATAACATCTCACACATTGAAAATATAATATTTCTTAAGTCGTTTGACAATAGGGATGTACCAATAGGCACATACCAGACAACTCACGCGTTACATCAATCTAACTATCACCGAATGTCTCACAACTAACAATTCATAATATAAAAAAAATAAGTATAAGATATCTTTCGCGGCCGAAACGGGAAAAGGCAATCAGAATCAGTCTACCCGCAATTGGAAAGCCGTACGGCATCCAAAGGCCCCACAGTAGCGAGAGCGCTACGGCACCCCTCACACAAATCCATCGCCTACTTGCCGTGAAATTGGCGCAGGCAAAGCTGGCACGACCACGAGCCCTCAGGAGGAGCTGCAAGCGGTGGCGCCAGACAGTACATGTGGTAGCCACGGTCGCAGTCGTCACAAAACAACAGCTGGTCCTGAAACCAATACATTATGCTTTTTAACTGAGGTTTTGTTCAATGCTCTAACAGGGAGCTAGTTCGAAATGAAAGATACAAGCGTATACATTTTTGCATTGAGTATTGAATTTTTTTTTATATAACTGCGATCAGTTCCTTTGGACTATTATCAGTTTTGTTGGGTGAGAAATTTGATGTTTAAAGTGCAGAGGCCAATGCCACTACTACTCAATTAGAATACTTGGCTTCATTTGAGCCTGTTAACCGAATTAGTATTGTCCAGCAATTCAGTAGCTAGAGGGTTTGGATCTGTTAATCCCCTGTAGAATAGTGGGAATGTTGAGGTATTCGTGAATTTCACAATTTCGTGAGAAACATAGTCAGTGAACCAAGGTACACTTGACGTTTAAAGTGCAGAGGCCAATGCCACTACTACTCAATTAGAATACTTGGCTTCATTTGAGCCTGTTAACCGAATTAGTATTGTCCAGCAATTCAGTAGCTAGAGGGTTTGGATCTGTTAATCCCCTGTAGAATAGTGGGAATGTTGAGGTATTCGTGAATTTCACAATTTCGTGAGAAACATAGTCAGTGAACCAAGGTACACTGACTATGTTTCTTAGAATTGAATTTTGAGCTCTTTAGAGACACATTAGCAGCATTAAAAGCAAGGTCCATTCTGCACAAGATCGAAGCTGGAGTCCCACAACGTTCAGTCCTGGGACCAGTCTTGTATAATATCTTTACTTCCAATCTCCTTACCTCAGTAGATATAACCATCGCAACTTATGCTGATGACTTTGCTTATTTGGTAAAAGATTCAGATTCTGCCAACAAGCTCCAGGTATTGCTGGACAAAATGTATACCTGGTTGAATAAATGCTAGTGAGCTAGCTACAAAAATCTACCTACATCATATTTACATTGAGGAGAGGTAATTGTCCCGAAGTAAAAGTAGGAACCAGGTAATTGTCCCACACTACTTTACCACACACTAATTGTGTTAAATATCTGGGCTTCCACTGGGGGTAGAAGGCTTACCTGGAAAATCCAATCAAGCAGAAACGTGACCAATTAAACATCAAGGTACAAAAACCTGCACTAGCGGTTGGGTCGTAACTCTGTGTTATCAGTGGACAATAAACTACTATTATACAGATCACTCCTCAAGCTGATATGGACATATGGCATTCAGTCGTGGGACGTGGCAAGTAACAGCAACATGATGTGTCTCCAAAGAGTATAGAATATAATCATATTTCTTTATTTGGCTACATTTTCATAGTATCACTGCCTGCTGCGCAGCAAAATGAAGTATTGATGCCATTCACATCTAATGGTTCTCATCTACTTCCTGCATTTACTACATCTCGTACATAAATTACTTCATCAGTCTCTAAACGATTTGTTGATCTTTCTGTAATTTAAAGTAATTAACCCACCATGAGAGGCATTTCTTAATTTTTAATTCAAATATTTCTTTTACCCTAAAAGTTTTGCTTTAGATACTAATTTTAACTTACTATTTCTGGCTCTATTAAGCGGTACCATTACGGCACTGTTTGCATAGATCAAAACCAGATTTGCACCAGTATATTGATTGATATTAACTAGCAATCCACATCTCTTGTAATTTACAACTCATACATTTTACAATTAATAACTACATAATGGTTTCAACAGTTTTTCTCTCTAATGGTCGTTCTATGCACCCTTAACTACGGACAGTACCTGTTATCAACCAAGATCGTCATCTGTCGCAAAAGTACCTTCAAGCGCTTTTATCTGTTTTAATAAATAGCCACAATAAAAAATAAACTAATTTGGGTAATTTATTTTTACTAAAACATGAATAGAATCCAGCGTGCATCATACACAGTCAGCCGTTGACACGTATTGCTTCTGAACTTTCCGTAGACAAAGGCTAAGTACCGTCGGAACTATGAGGAAGAGGAAGGCGGAGCTATATATATTGTTTAGGCGAGAAATATTTGTTTAATGTTTTCAATTAAATTGCTCGCATTTATATAACCCTTGGGTATCCGCATTCTTATATCATAAGCCCATCCCGTATCCTTAATTGTTATTACAGGCAATTCTTATTGTTATGACAAGTTATTTTACTTACTAATAAGTAAGGAGTAATATAAAATTAAACAAGTTAATATGGGAACGTGTTTCATATATGCATGTAGTTACGTTTTCCGACCCGCACTTAATCTGTTTAATTTACGAAAGTGACACGTTTAAGAAACAAAGCACAATGTAATACAGTATATAAATATTTTTAATCTGTTTATTACAAAAGTTCTCTAACACATATGTTTCATTTTTTTTACATGCAACATTTGCAATGCGAAGTTTTTCTGACATGTGTAGCCATAAGAATGTTATTATTGATTTCAAAACATTGTTCAAAGTCGGGATCATACAACTCAGATATTTATATTGTATACATTATTTTTT
The DNA here is from genome assembly GCA_039881145.1 of Druceiella hillmani. NCBI lineage: Eukaryota > Metazoa > Arthropoda > Insecta > Lepidoptera > Hepialidae > Druceiella > Druceiella hillmani. Next base: position 29,647,877 of record JAYKKI010000006.1, read on the forward strand.
AGTGACTTAAGTTGGTACATAATTATGAAGATGTAAAATGATGGCATAAAACCTTTTCAGACATAAAAAGCAATATTGTATAGCGAGAATTCCCTATATATCTATTCTTCTACTATTTAATTCAAACAAACATATTCACAATACATTAAAAAAAACTGTATACTCACGTCATTATCGCTGTTCCCGCAAACCGAGCAGCACTTGCACTCTATACACTGCCAGCGATACTTGCGCACTGACACTATCATGTTGGCGGTAAACTGGAGGCACGTGGGGTGGCCTGTAACACGCAAAGCTCGCGTCAGCGCATCTCGATTGCGTGGCACAATATACGAGTGTGATATCTACCCCTACTAGCCGTAGAGATAAATATCTCGTCCCTTGAGCTACGAGATCCGTATTGTAGACAGTGTAAAGTAGCTTTGTTGACGTTAATAGCAATGGAATTATTAACTGAAATGAAATATATTGTGTATGTTTTTTTGCAAATCTTATTTACACTTCGTAATGGTTATTATTTGACCATTTCCACTGCGTGACTTTGGCATCATCAGTGAACAGATAAATCCGCATATTATATTTTTCTTAATCTTTTTGCACTATGTCTTTTATATTTATTAATTATCAAATCTATTATTTCCAAGAATTTTATAAGATCTCCAAATAATGAAAAAGTATAAAAAAGAAGTTAATGAGTTGAACATAGATATTAATGACATCAGAAGAGTGAAACAATAAATTGATCTGAAAATATAAAACAAAATATTTAAAAATTGTCTCTGTACCGATATATTTACGTAACTCAAATATTTAAATTTAACGTTGAAAATATGTCAATATACTGAAATGAAATGCCTTATATTTGTAACCATGTTGATATTTTAAATTTTGTTTCTTTTTATTTATATACAGAATTTAAAGGATGTTTTGCAAATACTTTCCGCATAATTGTCCTGTGTAGCTATGTTATTATACATATGTAAAAAAAGCTTTAAATATATAAATGCTACTGTCGTCACTAATAATATTATTGCCAAGAGTTCATTTCATTGAATACCACATTTTAAATTTGCAAGAATATTTTCAGATTATAAAAAGAAATTTTCCAGAACATATATTGTGTAATATTATATTACAAGACTGCATACGACATGGAGAATATTTCAATGAATATTGCAAATATTAACATTCCTATACAAAAGCAGCAAAATACAACATAACTCGACGACACAAACTATGCACGGCGATGACACAATATACAAATATCCGAATTAACAAAATCATTCCACCATACATCTACAATACGAGTCGCGAATCTCAAGTTAATCTACTACATTCACTTAAAAATATAAAATTGACAAATGATAATGGCTGTTGTGAAAGTGAAAAAAAAAAGATTTACAAATTACAATATTAACAAAAAATAAACAGTAAAATGCATTTGAAATTTATACCAAGAATAAAAACCATCATCATTTGTCGATTGTTACTTAAAAATTGCAATACACATTAAAACTAAATGTTAAAATTTAAAAAAAGTTTAACATATTCTAGACTCGACAAATTATCACATATTGTAGGGCACTTAATATTGCTTACCGGTGATCGGGATTGTATCAAAATGTTGTCACTTCTTGTAAAGATCTGAAAAAGCCAGCGATAGATTCACGATATCATCAACGGTATTTTCACTTTTTTAAAAAATAACTTAATCTTTTTGTGAAAAGAAAAAAGAAGAACTGAAAAAATTATAATGAATAGAGCGGGGCGGCCCCTCTAATACATGACAGAAACATGAATAAATGGGAACAATATTAGTGTGCCGAACAATAGTGAAGGAAAATATAAAAATCGACATAACGTACACGAACAGGCGGACTGTTAAGCCCGCCGCTAAATAAACTAATCAACAACTCACTATATGCCCACATGAAAAAAAACATCAATTCACATGATAATCATAACAGCATAAGTCTTCTCTTTTTGTAAAACACAACATTCAATTTTTTTCTCAGACAGAAAACGAGAAATAAACTAAAAAAAAATAAACAAAAATGTCGTGAGGGAAGTGCATTATACAAAATTCATATATTTTCATTCACTATTTTTCAGCACAGTGGCAAAAAAAACCGAGGCTTGAACAAAACAAACACTGTCATTTTATACACTTAAACATTTATTCAGAGAACTAAATTTAACAAATTTCATTTTAAAATATTGTTGAAATCAAATATATATGTATATATATATATATATACGAATATAATAATATATCATCTATATACCATCTATAACTGTTTAAACTCATTTCTCGCTATACGATCGTTACATATATTAAATGTAGATATGTAGTAATTCATATTTTTCGAAAGAATCCTAAAATTGACTATTTTACTATTGAATATAAAAGAAAAAAAAATCAATGAACAAAATGGAGAAAAGAAATAAAAACATGTCCGTTATTTCTACATCTACATATACAAAATATATGTGTGAGTACGCGTATATATAAAAAAATTATGTATAAATAACATCACATACCCTCAATTTTTTTCAATATATTGTAGTAATTAAAAAGTGAAGAATAAAAAAATTTGAACGTGGCACTTGCACTTCCCTAACAGCATTTTTCTGAATGATTATCTCATTTTATTCCTTTTTATACGATACATTCGTGACAATACAAGTATTCACTACACTAGTAAATCAGCATGTAATAGGAATTTTTGCATTTCTAAAGCATCGCAAAAATTATGTCTCATTATACAACATAGCAACTTTTCAATACGAACCAATCTTAATGTTACGTGTCGCTAATCCAAAGTCGTCTATTATGTCATATTAGACAATGAATTTTAATTATGTTCTACATTTTATTAAATGTATATATTTATGAATCAATTGTGTTTGGTATTGTTTATATTTATTACCTTGGATTTTAATAGTAAACTTCTTTTGGGTGTGAAATAAAATAAAGTCTCATTAGAATCGATAGAGGTATACATCATATTAACATCGCATATAAATACACGTTAGGTAACATTCCTTATGACTGCAGCTTGTTACTACGTATCAGAAGCTGTTTCCATGTAAATATTTAAGACGGCAAATGTACGCGGCCAGGAAATAGCTAGTGATGCAACGAAGTTTTTCCTCTATTTTAAGTTTTCAGAGGTGAATAATTTAATTCTTTATTGTTGGTTGAAATGAAAACGGGGCAACTATGCACATTAATAAAAAAAAATTGTTAAGGGATTTCTGGGAATGATTGCGAAATCTTACGTCTGATACTCTTAAGAACGAGACAATTCTATCTTCCTGTAAACTGACTAATGTAATAAAAGACTGCATTGTCTGAAACTGTCTAACATGTAACTTTGTCAAATTATGCATCACTAGTACCACGTGCCCGATCGATCAACGAAGTCGGCAACATAAATAAAAAAACAAGTAACGAAGAAAACGCGCCATGCCAATAAGCGAGTAATTTTTACCAAACAAATAATTTTCCATGAGCATAAAAACTAATAAGATAAAGCATCAAAATTATTTTAAAAATTTACAACCGAAAAACCAAGCAAATCAAAAATATCCAAAAATTATATCACATGTCAGAGGTATACATAAACTATGCCTGCGTCTTCTATGGATAAGTGCCAGTGTGGAAAATATCATAGGAAACTTCAATAATGCAAAAATTTCCAACACGCCGATTTCGACAACTTACATTACAATTTATAAACTTACAATTATTGTATTTAATCGCTTTCCCAACTAAACTTTCGTAATATTCTAACAATACATAAACTTATTACATTCAAATGTTGCATAAAATAATATATTTAAAAAAAAATTATAACGAAACATACATAACAGAAATATATCAATTCTTTTTTTTTTATGAAGTTACAAGTTTCGTTTATGCGAATATAGTAACGTAGGAAAAACATCTAAAATACTAACGTATCGTAATACTACACTATATATTTAACTTTTTGGTGTTTTCTATAGCCTAACATTTGCTTTGCGAAACGCATAAGCAATATCCAACATGACATTGAGCAAATTGAGGACAAAGCCAAATATTTAATATTTTATACAAAAAGAAGTAAAAAGAATGACATTTTTTTGACAGCTTGACTGAAACCTCAACGTTGCCATGACAATGGGCTGCAGTCTTAAAAACGAAGAACCATAGCCAATGAAAGTTTGATGTGTCAAAAAAAATTTTTTTTTGTAAGAAAATATTTACGATTTTCAAGCCCTTTTGGATATGCTTCATGCGTAATTTAATATTTATATCTCCATTACAATTTTCCTCCAACAATGCTTAAGCCAAAGGCACTATATACTTCGCACGATCATTTCCGTAATTGAGATGACAACGTGCGTTACATTAACTCATTCCCTATATTGACATCTTGTAGGATGTTTATATCATACATTATGTTATATACGTGCGATTTTACGTTACGGAAAGTCACCTTGTAAAAAATTCCTTTGGTTTATTACTTTCAATTATTTAATATTGTACGAAACATTTACTTATATCGACTTGACGACTTTATGCCTTTTGTAAATCTTGCATTAAATACAACCGTATTTGAAAGATCTTATGTATCACTTAATAACTGCTTTCTTTTGGTATATACTTTATTTTAAACGTTTGAATTATTCAAATGATCCCTAATCGCCCTTACTTTTTGAATTGCACCCATTAATTCAATTTAGTATATTGCTATGCTAACTTTTAATTAAAGGAGTAAAAATCATCATCCTGTGCATGTTCTGATTGTTTAGAATAAAATTAGATTCCATTTTTAAATTCAAAATCTTTATCTGTAAGGGTTTCACTCAAAAGGACATTTTAATTTAATAGTCTTAAAAGTATGTCTATTTAGTGTCGAAAAAAGCTTATGTTCTCTGTAATTTTTTAAGTATTTCAACTTTAGCCCCGTTTCATTCAAACTGTCTCTAATTATATAATAATTGTGTCTCTGGCCAATATACTTAATTCCAAAAATATCCACTACTATTTTTTTATTAGCAAGCTATTTGCCTACGATTATAATTCAATAGGTGGGTGAAAACAAAATAAATATCGAATGATAGTGTTGTTTATAGTAGTTGTTGATGCTTAAAATGTTACATTTACGTAGAAATTAGAGAAGAAATTGTACATATGTTCTACGTACACAACAGTGACACAGTTAAAGAAGTGCTACATTCAAGAGAAATTATTATAACTATTAAAAAGCTGAATCTCACAATATTTAATAACGCTAAAATAATATGAATGCAAAAAACATATTTTTTATAGGAAGATATTTAATAATCATAGATTTATTTCCTTCAGACTTTAGGCATTAGATAGTGATTCTAATTAATAATCAAACATATTTAAATATGAATCAATTTAAATCTTAGTAGTAATCACACAGTTTGAACCGTAACCCAGCTAAGCTCACCAAGAACTTGGCTTCCAACTTTTTCGATATATTGCTTCACGCTTCCCACAGTTTAAAAAGCTAATTATTTCCATGAACATGGTGAACTCTAATATTATTACTAGTATACACACAGTACTGAGCCAATTTCATTACTTAAAAGCTGTTAATTTCCTATAAAACACTACAATTTTGACAATTAGATAAGTATCAACAACACAACGCCATTTGATGGAAGAAATTTGCACTCTTCCTGCCCATTAATGGAAAATTATGCCATATCTAATGTACGGTATGTCTTCTCATATTATAATAAGCATGCGTCTACGTATTCATTGACGTAAACATTGTAGTTAACAATATAGTATACAATGATTTCGCACTTTGGTAAATATAATTTTCTGACAAAAAAGAAAATATCTTTATACTAATAATAAGTGACTTGCCGCAACGCATATGCGCACACGACTTTACACAAAAGAAATAAAAACGATGATAGCGTGATCATGGAACAAATATTGTCTAAATATTCGGTATATCAGTCTTAGATTTTAGAAATGTTTTCTTTTTAAATATCGAGCGTTGAACACAAGTGATTATAATGAATCAATAAGCCTAACGAATATCGTACACTAGTAACATTAATGGCACTTATACGAAAGATATAATACAACACAAGCATCATATATAACAGGTAAGCGCACTCACGTTAAAACTCAATATTTTTTACTTTTATATTATTTCTTAATAAAAACATATTTACTAATTAGGAAGGTATATACTTGAATAATATATAACAGCGTTGATTTAATTATTACACAGATACATTATATCCAAAATAATCAATTAATCTGTTAAATTTGGAATAATGAAACTAGAGGGGGGAAGTTATTTAAACAAATTTAATTTCTAATGTTGTAAATACTGTTTTAACCTCCATTAAAATTAACTGCCTAACCACAGAAAGGAGAAAACCTTGTAGAAAATACATGATTAAACCACGGCATTTGAAAATAAACAATGTTTTAAGGCTTTTTTTACTACGGTGGTGTTGCTTCATACATAATTTTGTTATGTTCAACAGCACAGAGCTATACTAAAACAACATATCAAACGCAGAGCCGGCTGCCAACTTAGTTATTAAAAAAGACTCCAGTCCATACATGTCCAGGGTTGGCACTCTCTGCACCCCGCGCATGTGCAGAGTTGTCAGCGAAAGCGTTAAATTTTAATGGTTGCAAAACTGTTTTAACCTACACCAAATGGATTGTTCTACCACAGACAAGAGAATATTTTTCTAAATACCCATTGCAAGCGAAAAATTAATGATTGTTTAACATAAATAACAATCCAAAGGTCATTCAAGCTACGATTATGAAACAGAGGACTTTTACATTTTTACTCAATGGAGAAGAGACATGAACCTCTATTAAGTGTTCAATTGAAAAATCTGGCTCAATAATAGTAACCATATTCAGTTTGTTACAGAGAAACTTATTATCTTAAATAAGTATAAGTTCCATCGTCTGAAAATTAAAAAAAAATTGAAGAGAAATTACATAAAAATTTCAAATATTGCAGGGTAGCTATGTCAGTGACTTTCTTTGGCTATCAGACTCCTTTAATTTTTCTAACTGAAAATTGCACTGCGATGCCAAGATTAGAGGTACAAGTATTACTGAAACTTCTGTGAAGTTGTATGAGATGCACACTAATTAATTTTTTTCCTTCGTCTTAACTAATTCATACAAAAATATTGAATATATCTTGATATGTTTACCTTTCTCTTTTTTAAATTTTGTCAAAATTGTTAATATAACATTTTGGTTTCAACATTAAAAAATACTTGATAAATTTAAATTTTTGACACTCGCTAATATAATTACTTTATTTGACATTTCTATACATGCTTTTATTTTGAATCAAAAAGTGCCGTTTTATGATATGTTATTAGTATAATATGTATGTGTTCTTTAAGCTCGACTAAAACCCCCCCTCGGGGTAAAAGTATTAAATAGTCAAATTAGTAAAAAAAATACTTTGCTTCATCAAGATAAGCATTTAAGAATCTGTATCGCGAATGCGATAATTTCAACTATTGCACAAATCATAATGTAAAGTACGATATTAATTATATATAAGTTTTACTAATATATTAATAATAATATTAAAAAAACTCATTTTCTATGAGTAAAACAAAGGAATGATTATGTTACTACACACTAAAGGGAGAGAGACTCGTAAGCAGGTGACGAGAATGCGTACAATGTTTTGCATCTTGCCAAACTTACAAGCAACAATTCATTGCTTTTTATACTCCAATATAATGTAAACCTTAACCGGCCCTTATAGTAATTACCGATATCAACAATTGGCAGCAGCTAAAATCCCTAAAAATACTTGCTACTCTCTAGAGATGTATTTGAAAGTTTTAAAATTTTCTTAATCACCTTCAAACTGCAGTAAAGTGATGGTATATCTCAATTCGCGGCTAAAGTGACAAATGCTCCACTCGTCTTTAGCTAAATTAAGCTATACTCTCAATTTATTTAACAACTATAAGCTCCATAGCAAGAAAAAAATTAGTACCAAAAAAATAAAACTGATTAAGCTATAAAAGTGTTTAAAGGATTAAATCTATAGTTATTTAAAAAAAATTTTTCAAATAACCAAAGGTATTCCAAACATTTTTTTATACATGTTGACGACTTTAAAAACAATTTTTTAATAATAATTTACATTTATCGTGGAGGCAACACTAATAACGCTATACAGTTCAATTTTAAATTCTGAGAAAATGGACAAGTGTAACTGTGTTAATCAGAAAATTGCAAAGATATAACTTTAGACCACGTTATATAATTTGAAGACCATTAACTTAAAGGCTATATATAAGCCCTAATAGTAATTAATATTATAAAAACAATAAAGACATGTTTTCACTTTTGACTCGAGTACTAAGCACATGAATACTACTAATTTAAGCACATGAATACTATATAATATTCAAATGAAGTTATACCTGAATTCCAAGGCAAATAATCTTCATAAAGCTATCGCCACAGAAAATATGAAAGGTGACCAAATAGAAAATGTAAATAAAACCACTTCAGATTTTTCATGACAGCGTACTTCGGAAGAAAATAACTATAAATTGAAGAAATAGCTATAATCAGAACAATAAAAACACCGTAGCCTTTCAGGGCTACCCCAAGAGCAATTTCTTTTAAAAGCTACTGCACTGTCGCAGATTAATAATTTGTTGAAATATTTGCAACACCAATACTGTTTACGAGTAGCTTCTCGGCCATTGATAAAATTTTAAATGATACAGGAAAATTTTGAAAAAATTATTACTTAACACAACAATGAAGAGTCGACCATTGAGAGTAAGGCAAAAGACTAAGTGTAATTTTTCTTCAATAACTTTTTCCTAATTTCTTCAATCTCCGTTTCCAGCAAAATATTCTTATGACATACACATATAATGGGATTGTTAAATTGGTATCGTCCTCCAATTTCTATGAATTTGATTAAGATGATTATAATCAATGAGGTGTTTTTGCATTTCAGCCCATTGCCGACACCCACATTTTGAACGTTTACATGAAAATTAAACATGTAGTACACCATAAACAAGGGTGCCGAGAAGCACAATCGAAAAGTAACAATGAATCTCATTTTTTTTTTGATAACTTCATGATTATAATCAATGAGACCTTTTTGCATTTCAGCCCATTGTCGACACCCACCATTTGAATATTAACATGAAAGTTAAACATGTACACTATAAACAAACCCTTACCAAAATTTAAAAAGTAAATAATTAAATATTTTTTCACGGAAAGAAATATCGATATCACTAATAATTTAAGTTAATTCTAGTTAAGTTTTTTATAGAGGTTTTATATACGATAATGAAATATTTAAATGTACAAAATATATTGAGAAAATATTTAAAATAAATATTTTTATTGTTTGAAAATTGAAAAAAAATTTATTGAAAAATAAATGATTTCTATAATATATAAATTAAAGGTTAAAATCAAAACATGAAAAAATTTTATATATTGTATATATGTGGAGCCCAATACTGCTTACACAACTTAGCAATTTGACATCTGATATGTAAAATCGACAATCGTAACAAAAAGTGATTTTCTGAACAACAACACTGAGCAAATTTCACCACCTGTTTACCAGTCTCTCACAGAAGGCTAGACGAAGCCACTTTTCGTTTTGGTTCTATATACTACAAACTAAGATCATTCTCAGAATGATCGCAAACGACGTATCTATACAATACAATTCATCGAACAACACACAATAGCAGTTATACAAAATTATAACACTACATTTGTAAAACTCGCACACTTTACGCTTAGAATTATATAAAACTATATCATATTTATAATAATTATATAAAAGGAATTTTTATTTTTTATTGTTTGGTATAAGGCGTGACTATTTCTTGCATATAGATACGTGAAAGTCGAACCATAATTTGTCATGCCGTATTCAGTTTTTCAGCACTTTCAAGCAAAATTTTAAACAGACAAATATACCGATTGTTGTTCAATTTATTTGGCTAATTAGCTTAGTGTCAATTCTGACATATTTATATAAAAACAGCTATGCTAATTACAGGGACAGTCGACTTTTATTTATAGTATACGAAAGAATCAAAACAAAATTTAAATGAAATATAATTTCTATATATTCAATTACTTACAAAATATATCTTGACGTATTGTCAAATTAATAAAGTACATTGAAATCTAAAAAATTTCTTTATATAAAACTGTTAAAAATGACTGCATTCCCCGTCTTAGCATGTTAACTAATCAACAAAATACAAAATATTTCCTATTACCACAAACTTTAGCATCTCATTTTTCTAAATAAAAGTATTTTTGTCTAAAGATATTTCATATCTTAACGGATTAAAACTTCCGTTCAAAACAAAAGAAAAATTCTTAATTCGACCAAAATGCGACCAATGCACAGTCGAAAGGCACACCGACTTAGAACATTTGATAAAGTTAACAATGCCACATCGTGCAGACAATAAGAACCATCAGGCATTCTCAATTTTTACAATGACTAATTTTGGGCCCAAAACAAGCTCTTTCCAATTTCTCTTATTACAGATATTACTTATAAAAAAATTTGTTTAGGAACCCTCGTGGAACGTCTATAACAATTATATAATCCCAAAATAATTTTTGATTATACAAAAATCAAATATAAATAACATTTTACGACAATATCCTTTTGACACATAGAGAGAGGCAGTGCTGTTTGTGTAATCAAGTCAATTTCTATATTATTTAAAGATAACATGAATTTTATTTATTTACTTGGCACATAAGCCGACTGTTACATTATGTAATTGCTGTGCCCGTTAGACCAGCAACTTCTCTATGCGATAACGAACCAAAAATATGTAGTATATAAGAAAACATTATAATTTTACAATTGATTACATCATTACTGGCACAAAAACGCAAGCCTGCAAGGACTCTTTGGTTTGTTCAATAAACTTTACTATTTTAATTCAATAACAATTCAAATGTGACCATCTCGATACCAGACGCACACAGTTGTGCTCACGGATATAATTTTCATAACAAAAACATAATATAATATATTCAAAAAACAAACGAAAGAAAACTTCAACTTTCACTACAAAAATGCCAAAAAAAGAACGAATTCTATAGTAATATTATTATAATACTCGATAGTGCGCAGCGAGACTAAATAAATAGCGAAATGAAAAAGCGTCTCAGACGGAGCGCTTTTTCTTTCGTCGAATGCGATCGGGCGAGGGGGCGACAGAATTCCTCTGGCTCTTGCGTACGGACGTGGAGGCCTTGCTCTGGCACGAGTCATCCTCGTAGGGCCGCGAGTCGCCACCGCCCTCGAGAAGCCGCGTGCGCATCACGAACGAGTCGAAATCGTCCGCCGAGTACGACTTGGAGTGCACAATGATATCTGCGGCGCCGCTGTTGCGCCGAGTGAAGTGACAGTGGCCATTGCGCTCTCCATTCGAGATGGGCTCATCTTTTGTCCCGTTTGCGTCTTTGGCGTAAAGCTTTGGCTTCGTTTTGCCCTTACTACCGGCACGATTGAAGCGCCCTAGCGCACTAACACTACCGTACTCCTTACCTGATCGACCACAGTCGGAGCAGCTGACGAGCTCCTCGGGCGTGCCCGTCTTCTTGTTCTCGCGGTTGTCCCCTAAGCAAAAGTCACAATATGGTGATGGAGAGGCCTGAAGCAAAATGCAATTATCATTCCATTAGCGCGATGGCTTTGAGTGCCATGATACTCTCTCTTTGAGTGCCATGATCATCTTGGCTCTATCGCAAAAGTGCCACATATATTATTACATCAGACTTATCACTTTTAAGTTTTAAAAAAATCGGCTATAACACCATGACATAATATTAACAATATTAAATACAAAAAAATATCTATTTTTGATTATGATAATTCATCTTAATCAATACTACCCAATGTACATTCACCGCTTGCACCAAAGTCTATTTCTCTGGCGAAACTATTCCCCTTTTTGAAGGGGAATAGTTTCGCCATGTCACAGGCGTTTTCAAGCTTTCTCTCCCAGGGAAATATAGGATTTCTCACACTAAGCATGAGAAATCATCTTTGCCTATAAAGGGAAATCTTACCAGGGACGTCGGTGGAAATTCACCAAATAAACGTCAAAAATGTTGTTCTTACTTATTATAACATATTCCAAATTATGTAGATGAAACCTCTTGGCAGAATTTTCCTGTTTTCGAAGATTGAATTTCCTGACAATTACATCGAATTAACATGAAGTTACTTTTCTTTAAAGTTATTATCGGTTATCTTAACTTATGTCTCCTGATAAATGTAAAAATCAATTTTTTTATTATAACTTTACCCCGCTTACCAAACATTATAGTCTAAAAAATAGGCAAAGTCAAGAAAGTCATCAAAAATGAACTCCAAAAATATAACACTTATTGATATAGCGTATATTAATAGGTATTATTGTTTATTTAACTTAATAAATAAGATCTGTTGTAATAATCTTTATAGTGGCTTACATTAAATTGAGTAAATATACCAGTCACATAAATAGTTTAATACTTTGAAAGTTTGATAGTTTATTATTGAGTGAGTTTGATGTGTTCCGTAAAATTGCTAGAAATTTTAATGATTAAGGCTACATAACATTTCAAACAAAATTGATCAAGCATCAGTGACATTGCTAACTTTAATTGTTAATATTTAGTTATCTCCAAAACTTACACTAGAAATGTTTTTTTAAATTTAATTTATTTATTAGATAAATACTATAAAACAAAGTAACTTTCATTGAGGTACAACTACTTTCAATATGACACTGTGTTCCATAGCAGCGTGTACATTCCCCTTTCAGTCCATTGAAATGTTACATGAACTTTGCATTTTTTAGAGGACGCAATTTTATTTTTGGGACATGTGTGGGAGGTCAATAGAAGTTTAACCTCAAGTTTGTGGGGTCGCCACCCTTGTCCCCCGGCCGCCATCTTGGAAAAAGGGGTGAAAACACTTTTTTCGCGATATCTCGGAAACTATGCGTCTTACAAAAAATTTGTAAAGTCATAATTTGTAGCAAATTATTTTGCCTACAAATATGTTTATACAACTTTTTGCCCTGAATTAAAAATTAAAGAAGTTATAAGCAAAAAAGTGAGAAAATTTTTATAAAAATTTTCTTTTTTGCTCTATAACTTTTTTTTTATACATTTTACAACAAAATTACCTCAGACCAATCTTGTAGATTATCTTTTGAGAAAAATTTTTCCCTATAATTTTTTTAATTTCATTCATTTAAAACGCTGTTACAGCGCTCCAAAGTTGACCGGGTTCGTCAATGCTCATGAGAATTCGGTCGAAACGAAATGTTTATTTTAGATTTTTTTTTATTGTAAATATATTCTTACAAAATTTTTGTTAAATTCGTACAACTTTACTTATTCATTCTTAACTCTTTTCCCCGCCACCTATGAGGTAGAGTCTGTAGGCGCGTTTTTTTACGTGGTATCCCCAGTAGGCCTATTCTACGGACATCTTGCTTATAAGGTAATCCTCGACCTCATAATATTTTTAATCACTTATTAGCTAGCTACTCTAATCGACTTTTCTTCGATGGTCCAGGCTGTGGATCAGAACCTAAATCAACGTCAAATGTGAAAGTTTGAGGAATGACAGGAGTTAAAATTGGAGTCATTGTTGAAAGTTCATCTTCAAATTCATTTTCTTCCATTAACTTTGATATTTCCATAACGTTGTTGCATGTTTCGCCAGAACAATGGAGGCATACTGTAGAGCATTTCAGGCCTGCTTTTCTGCAGCCACAAATGCTTCCACAGTTTCCTTTGCATCTGCAGAAAATTAATTTCATGAGATTGGGGGGTGCTGGAGGCTTGGAAGCTTGTATTGGCATCCAAATTTTTGCATGCTTTTCTTTCGTCCTTGTACTTTGCCTTTAATCGTTCAATGACCGTACGCTTCTCTGGAATGTAGTCTCCTTTAATGGATTGGACTCTTCACTATTCTCATGCAAGTAAGCAAAAACATCCTCCATAGCATTGTCAATGTTATTTTTGCGCTCATCATGTCTTATTTCGTCACTCCATTTTTTGGAGTACAATTGCTTGCTGCAATCCTTGTGATACCTAACTCCAACATTGACTAAGCTAGAAACATTAGCTATGCGATCAGCAATGATCTTTGCCTTATCATCAGAACGTTTGAGAACAAGGTCCAAAATGCTTTTTTTTGTACTTTCATGACGTATAATTCGCCGCAAATAAAGCAATAGTTTGAGAAATCAAAATCAGTATCTAGATTTTCTGATACTGAAGATGATGAACTGCTACAACTGAGATGACGAACAATATTACCTGTTCGACTATCACTATAATAATGATAGCAGGGAATATGAATAGTTACTTCAGAAACACTTTGTAAAAATAATTCATTATTCACATTGTTTTTGAATTTTGCTCGTTCAAGCAAAGTTTTCACTCCTCTAGCTTTCACAGTTTGAACTTTAATGTCCCCAAAAGGTTTTTTACATATAAAACAATCACTCATGATTCACGCTTTAAAATAGGCGCAACTTTTATAACTAAATGAAAATTTCACCACACAAAACTCACAATTTAATTGAACTGAAAATAATATCCGCAATTTTCAATACGTCTACACGTGACAAAATATGTAGCACAACTAAGAGAATAAAATGAGGTAGAAGAAACAGCTGACCCTACGTATAATAATAATAGTCGTAGCAGGCAGATGTTCCTTTGTCCCCAAACGGTAACTCAGACCTTTTCTACCTGCTTAACATCCGATAAGTTAAATTTGGTAAGTTCTATGGTAAAGAAAATTTTGTAAGAATATATTTACAATAAAAAAAAATCTAAAATAAGTTAAACATTTCGTTTCGACCGGATTCTCATGAGCATTGACGAACCCGGTCAACTTTGGAGCGCTGTAACTGCGTTTTAAATGAATGAAATTAAAAAAAATTATAGGGAAAAATTTTCCTCGAAAGATAATCTACAAGATTGGTCTGAGGTAATTTTTTTGTAAAATGTATAAAAAAAAAGTTATAGAGCAAAAAAGAAAATTTTTATAAAAATTTTCTCACTTTTTTGCTTATAACTTCTTTAATTTTTAATTCGAGGCAAAAAGTTATATAAACATATTTGTAGGCAAAATAATTTGCTACAAATTATGACTACAATTTTTTTGTAAGACGCATAGTTTCCGAGATATCGCGAAAAAAGTGTTTTCACCCCTTTTTCCAAGATGGCGGCCGGGGACAAGGGTGGCGACTCCACAAACTTGAGGTTAAGCTTCTATTGACCACCCACACATGTTCCAAAAATAAAATTGCGTCCTCTAAAAAATGCAATATTCGGTCCTTAAATTGTAACATTTCAATGGACTATTTGTGTTGTGACAGACAGCTGCTTTATAAATATTTACTTCGTGATATTAGTAACATTACCTTAAGAGTTTACTGCTAATGGATGTTAATGGCATTGACAAGTATAAATTTATATATACATTTTTAGTGCAAGTCTAATATCAAACTGTACCTGCTTGATAGTCCATATTGTTCATTCATACTATTATACAAACAGACTATAAGCAGTAACTATATTTACAGTAACAATTATAGAGGAGTTTGCTTCGTAGAACTGTCTCTTTTATCCTTCAATATTTCTTCAACACTTCAACGACTTTTATCAAAACGAAAATCTAATTAGTGATATAATCTTGCTTGTGTCTTGTCTGTGGTATAACTTTAAAATTACTAATTTAACTAAGCTGCAATGGGGTGCTAAAATTTGCTAACTAGCTAGCCACGTTTAGAAAAGAAATGAACACTGAAGAAATAAAAATTTAGTAATTTTTTGTAACTGTAAATATACCCAGAATGCCACAAATGTAATAGCCACAAATATTTTAAAAAAATTGGATACAAGAAAAAACATCCTTCAAGGAAAATTTATTACATTGAAATGAGTCAAACAATTTTATATAAAAATGTATTTTTAGCACAATATATACTTCAGTTTTTTTTTTAACTACACGCTTTACTGTTCAACTTGTATGTATTGATATACTAAATAAATAAATATTTTTAAAAACTACACTTGTATAAGACTTTTTACAGACTTATCTTCCCAAAAAACAGATATATTACAAATTTCCAAACAGACATTAATTTTTAATAAAAAATTAATAATTTGTTTACTAAAAGTATACAAGCATACAAGAGTACAACTAAGATACGAATGGGAAAGGTACTGTCTTGTGTTATGTAGCATAGAGTCCTGCAACAATTACTCTGGCAAATATTGTAGTTTTTCCAATTTTCAACAGGAAGTAGAATAAGTTCTAATAATTTCAAAATACACATTTCCTTCCACAACTCTAGATTTCTGTTAGATTTGCATTTGTATACAGCATGTTAATAAGCGCAACTTTCATTTATGATTCAATATGTAACATTGGAAAAACAAAACATTACTCTGTTAAAAAAAATAAAAAACCAAGTGGAAAACGGAATTGAAAACTTAAGGAATAGAAATTTAGTAAGGTACAATTTTTTTTGGCGTTATACGACTTAAGTGTTTAATGTGTCTAATAAAAAGAAAACAATGTTACATAGAAAATATAAATTTAAACAGTAGTGATACCGATACAATAAACTTTGTTAATTATTATTGGCAAAACTGTATTCTCAAATCAAAGGTTCATACGAATTACCTCACAAAATTGAAACATTCCATAAAACAAAAATGTCCTTTTTTATATATATGTTATTAAGCGTTATTTTAGATTTTGGCATTTTAAATCATAGTTATTAGTCTTCCATGTACTCAAATATCGCCTAGCTTTATTTATGCAGTCGTTCGTAATGTTGTATTTTCTGTACAGTATAATTATATTCTAGATGTCGGAAACAAAATAATACGTATCAACCGGCTACAAATACAAGGTTTCATTGTTTATCTACGACAATTGGACTGACACTGAGTTGTACAACTAATTATGGAAATACATAAAACCAAAACCATGGTAACTAAATAAAAGAAAACCAACCTTATCCCTTTTCGGTTTCTCTCCGTTCTCCTCGACCGCCCCGCCGCCGGAGCCCATCGACGCCACTTCTACGGCCGCGGGCGCGGGCGGTGCCGCCGACACGTTCGAGTCGCTCGTGCTCGTGTCGGCGGAAGGCGGGCGCGCCGGAGAGGGCGGTTCGGCGGGTGGCGAGGCGGGCGCGGGCGGCGCGGGTGCGGCGCGCGGCCGCCGGCCGGCGGGCGACGGCGCCGGCGCGGCCGAGGACGACGTCGAAGCCGATGATGCTGCATCGCAAGTATTTATTCTCGTTATTTCATTACATCACTCTTCTCATATCGGTTTACACTTGAATACATCAATTTGCATTTTAATATAAGTAAAATAAATCAAATGGACAATGATCAATGTATCGTATTCAGTAAATATTTATTGTCGCCTGGCATGCAAGAACATTGCAGTTTCAAGTGTGAGAAAAATAATTACAACTACTTCAAAAAGCCAATTTTAGGCCTATATCAAACCTATATATTATCTTTTACAGTATTATAGTTTTTCCATAGAAATGTGCATAAAAATTAATTTGTATCTAAACAGTAAACTTGACTTTCAGTGAAGACGGTTCAAGTTTTAATTATCATGAAAAGAGGACGGTCTTTATTCTTTTCACCTATATCAAATCCTGGTCAATTTCTATTTCCTCAGATTTTCTTTTCTAGCGAAAGCAATATCCAAAATAGACAAAAAAAATGAACTGAAAAACGTTGTTATATGAAAAAAACGGAATTTTTGCTAAAATATTTCACATAAATTTTAATACAATGTAAGATAAATAAGCAGCTAAAACAATATCACCATCTTTAATAAAAACCACTCAATTATTATCATTTTCAATCTTTAATGAAAAAACACTCAATTGTCACCATTTCCAAATTTGATTCAATTGAAAAAGTTTAAGTATGTAACTCCTGAAGATCCAATACAAGAATCGACTCACAATTGTAATTTCAATGAAGTTAAATTTCCTTAAAAGATAAGAATAATTTAACATGTTAAAACTAAATCAATTTGCCATAAAGAGCAAAAAACAAACATTTTATATCTAGAATATAGCTTGTAAAAAAAAACAGAAAAACCTAGCTGAGTAATACAAAACTTGCAATAACCTCACATCAAGATTCAACTTATGTAAAACGATGTTGACAAATTGAATTATAATAATATGATTATACATCGATGTTTTATACACAAAACTTGTCTGGGATAAACAACCTATATTATAATGAAAACTGCATCAAAATTCATCCAGTAGAATTCCGAGACCGAACAGATAGAAAAATAGAAAGAACGTTGGTTTTACAAACACTTAATTTCCCGCCCCTAAAAGTAAGCAACTGCATAATAATATTTTCATTCTAATTGGATCTTTAAACTTAAATAAATCATTTCATTGGAATACGTTGAATTATAAAAGTAGAGCAAGATAACAAAGAGAACCATTTCACAGTTATTTCTCTACATAAGTGACATATGTCTAGAACAACTTACATATATCTGAAAAACCCAATAAATTATCAACCTTTCAAGACCTCAACAATCAGCAGTTGCTGAAAGAATTCAAAGAAATTACTCAGAAAATCATGGCCTCTGAGATGAAAATACTGCCAAGAACCATTTCTTAAATAAAAAAACAAGACCTTAGTTTGAAGCTTTGGAAGAATTCCGGAGAGCGATTGATAGTAAGCTCTAACAAAAATTACGAACCATGAGAGTGAAACTGTTATTACAGTGGCACACTACTAAAAATCCTTTACGAAAACTCATAAATTTTCAAGGTAGAAGAATAGTTTAATCATTACAATGTTAAAACATATACTTGAGTGTTCCAGAAAGCTGCAAAAAAAAATTGGGAAAGTCTAGCCTGGCTGATATGGTTTAATGGGAAGTGATGTACGATGTTGTCACCAAACTGCATTTCTGTGAAAAAATGGGCAAAACACTGCATATGTTTTTGTTAGCTATCAAAGAACCATTGATAAGAAGGTAGTGAAGCCACAGTAAGATTTTGCACCTGCTGATATGGCAAAATACAGTTAGCAGCAAATTTACCCAAATTCATCGCCGTTGATGATCGACTCTAAAAGATAGAACCACGATTGTTGCTACAAAATTTCTTAGAAGCACAAGTCTGCTCTAAACTTAACCGGAATATTGAGATTGTGCATAACCAGAAAGAGGTCAAAAAACAGAATGGAGGAGAAAGAGAGGTAAATGTCTCCTCACATAGTATCATAGTAAATGACAATCGTCAATGATATATACATATCAAATATCAAGTCTGTTGTCAGAGAGTTATTAGTTTATCAGATATTGTGGTGTAGATAAGAAGAATTGTGCAACGATAGAGCAAACAGAACTGACACTAATTAATTTCCTTACCACGCCAGGAAAAACTAGGCAATTTATATAGGATGAGATGAAAACTATTTATGGGTAGTCACCCCTGTTAAAACTATAAAATGACATAACATTTTTAAAAAAGGCAGAGAGTTTATTAAAGATGATCCCGATTTAAGCAAGCCTATCAAAGCCACCAAGTCAAATATAATCAAAAAAGGAGGAGTTAGTATAAGATGATGCCTGTTAAAGGAAAAACAGCTTTCTGTGTCAGAAATTACCATTTTAAGGATCTTACACAATCATCTTGGCACAACAAAAGTCAGTGCAAGATGTGTACCAAGAATGTTTACATTGTCTTCGAAACAATGCGTGTCGAATGTTAATAAACCTGCTCCTATTTTGAAATGAATTGTGACCAAAGATGAAATTGGGTTCTTTCTTCGAACATAGGTCAAAACAGAATCCAATGTAATAAGATATTACATTACTACCTAAAAATTTAAAAGGGTCAAATTCAACTGGAAAATTGATAGCTAAGATTTTTTGATATTACCAGGTAATATTACTAATTGACTATAAAGAACAGAGTGTCCATTATGACTACAAAATATTATGCAATATTACTGGAGAAATAAAATGGAGCTTTGATATTACCAGGTTACATTACAAATTAATTATAAGGAACAGAATGTTCATTATAACTGCAAAATATTATGGAATATTACTGGAGAAATAAAAAGGAGCTTTGAAATTACCAGGAATATTACTAATTGACTATAAAGAACAGAGTGTCCATTATAACTACAAAATATTATGCAATATTACTGGAGAAATAAAAAGATGCTACCAAGAAAAAATATTGAGGATAATGAATAGGGGACCTGCTGCTGCTAAGTAGTTAAGCACACAAAAATTATATTGCAATCATTGCTTCTTAAACAGGCATGGCTAAAAATAATTCTTTATTTCATTTTAAAACATGAAGGATATAAACGTCAAAAACTTTCCAACAACATTTCACAATACTTTGAAAAGTGAAAAAAAATAAAGATCTGTGGCAATGAGCCCATTATTTAATGTAATATTGATTTTTTTAATGCAATATTAAATTGGAAAGTGGGTTTAATGTAATGAACAAAGAATTTATGCGCTTAAATGATTCCTATTTGCTAGAAAAAATAGTAAACAAGAAATTTAGGAAAGGGCAGGGAGAAAAACAATGGGCTCAGAATGAAACCGGGTGTCTATGTATACAGGAAATACAAAGTATGAAATTAGAATGTATATATGTGTATATACATTTATAGAAATTGTTTTTATCAAGTAAAGTAACATATTACTCCCATATATTTCACTTCCTTTCTTCGAAGACTTGTTCATTTGTTATTAACTCATGACGTCACTAAATTCTAGATATGATTAGAGTAAATCTCTTCACCAATGCGTCTTTACCTTTTCATGTTTATTTAATTCATTTATCGCCAATGTCTATCTCGGACCTCATTGATTTTTAGTGTTTCCAGATATCTTTAGCCCATGTAAAAAGATTGGTTGCAACATGAGGCTTGTAGTGAAATTGCACATTGGGACAAGTATACAGTTCTGTGGTTTTCTGTGTGTCTTGAAATTTTTGACTAAGTTTATTAAAATAATTTCATGACAGGCACGTTACGTTGGAACAAAGAATTATTATAGAAATATTATAGAATTCCACGGTTATCTATTTGTCTTCAAATTTTTGACTTATTTGTTTGAAATAATTTCTCGACAAACGGAAATAGTATCGAGTTCCTTGGTCATCTATTTGTCAAGAAATTTTTGGTTTAAATTAATTTAAATAATTTCATGACAGGCACGTTGGAACAAGTATAGAATTCCTTGATTATTTCTGTGTCTTGAAATTGTTGATTTTAGTTAATTAAAATAATTTCATGACAGACACATTGGAACAAGTATAGAATTCCTTGATTATTTCTGTGTCTTAAAATTGTTGATTTAAGTTAATTAAAATAATTTCATGACAGACACATTGGAACAAGTATAGAATTCCTTGATTATTTCCTTGTCTTGAAATTGTTGATTTAAGTTAAAATAAATTTATGACAGACACATTGGAACAAGTATTGAGTTCCGTGGTTATATCTGTGTCTTGAAATTGTTGACTTAAGTTAATTGAAATAATTTTTTGACAGGCACGTTGGAACATGTGTAGAGTTCCATGGTTATCTCTGCGTCTTGAAATTGTTGACTTCAGTCAATTGAAATAATTTCATGACAGGCACGTCGGAACAAGTTTAGTGTTCCGTGGTTATCTGTGTCTTGAAATTGTTGACTTAAGTTAATTGAAAAATCTTTTGACAGGCACGTTGAAACTAGTGTAGAGTCCCATGGTTAACTCTGCGTCTTGAAATTGTTGACTTACGTTTATTAAAATAATTTCATGACAGCCACATTGGATAATTTCATGACAGCCACTTTTCTTATTTTTCAAACTCATGGTTCGAAAATTTAAAGAAAAAGATACACTGAATGTTACTTTAAAACTTAAAATTTCATAAACGAGGCTTAGAACAATGTCACGTCGCAAGAGGTACATTCAATACTTTTTTTTCAATACCACACTACCTACAAATTCAGATTTTTTATATGAAGCACAAGTTTAAAAATTTTATTCACAAACATCTAAAACTGTAAAAACTCTTGAGGCTATGACATACGGATATACTACGGAATGCCAAAAATTGGCTAAATGTAAAGAAATGGATGAAATTTTTAACACTATTTGCTATTTCTTAAATTTACTGTGATCTGCTTGTATTGTTTTTGGACCTTCCTTCGTTACATTTTTATTTTTTCATTTATCTCCCAGTTTTCTCTCTGAGTATTCAGTGACATCATTTCCACCTTTTTTATTTTCCTTTCTTCCTTATTATACTTAATCTATGATTCAGTTTCAAGTGCAATAATAACTACCTGTGCTCTTTTCAATATTCTTTCATTCGTGAGTATATTCATAACAACGGCATAACTGTTTTAATACTTCTAGACACAATTAACATATGACTTAGTCACTAACATTAATTTAAGCCCTATGTATTTTTCTAAAATCTCCGTGACAAATATTGTATGGCACAACGAAAAGTTTATGTAAAAATCTTGCACAGTCCAAATTTAAGGAATATTTATATGTAAGGCGCACAAAGGACTTTACATAAAAAGTTACGTTTCGCTTGCTCAGAGTATAAAAATGTCAAAAATTTCGATATCAACTGGCCATTAGGAAAAACAACTAACAAATTAAATTCGTAAAAGGTATAAAGAACAATATAACAGAGCAATTATGGTTTAAGTACAAAAAAATAATGAATAGCAAACAACTGACAAAAATGTAAACAAACGTAAAGCAACTAGTGAATTTAGGTCAGATGAGGTTTTGTCAAATCAAGTATTTACTAACAGGAAAACTTAACAAGAGAAATATTTTCAAACGAAACTTCTTTATCAATAATCTTCTTCCCTGAGTGTGAGGTTACATGCCAAAAGTTTATACACAACTTGTAGTAGCAAAGCATTGTATAAATTACCTAGTAAAAAATCTGACTAAATCCAGTAGCTATTGGAAAGACATAATATTAGAAATCATGTGGCGTATAAAGAAATTGCATACCAAAAGAGGTGAGAAAAGGTTTTGACATCATCGCAACATTCTCATCTCAACTTTTAGCAACACAAGTGACATATACTATATTATTTATAAAGTTATAACAAAAAATAACAAAATTAAAAAATTATACAGAAAAACATTTTTGAAAAAGAAAATTTACTACCAGCGTTCCGTGAGGAAGTTTCAAAATTGAATTACAATTGGATATTTTTCACATAGCAGGCAAAAAAGCAATTTAAAAAGTTGATGAATTTTTTCTAACAATGAAAGCCTCCTTAAATGTCATAAAATCAATAAAAAGATATAAATTACATATATTAATAAATTATGTGATACAAATGAATGTGAATGTGTATAAAATGAAAAGGGATTGACTCATCATAACCAGGGACTGACTATTCCAACTTATCAGTAAAAACATTCTGAGAATGGAATGTAATTTGCAAAATAGTTTGATTCACAAAAATGTATAATTTACGTATATTATTTATTCAGTAAAAGCTACGTAAGAGTGATACACGCAAAGAATTAATGTTGATTTCAAATATATAATGGTGTATGGGAATAAGAATATGATGTGCCGTCAGAACATTTTTATTCTCATTAGTTGCAATGTGTCACGTCTTGCTGGCTCGTTCTCACTTAATTTGGCCAGTTTCGCACCTTGTCGGCTCTTTTAGACTTCATTCGGCCAGCTTTGCGTCTTGTCGGCTAACAGTATTATAAAATTAAAAATATATTTTCAATAGATTGTTAAGAAATCTTTCTGTGATAAATTAATTCATGAAAATAAAATAGTAAATTTAAATTAATATTTCGACTATTTGAATATTTGTTTTTTCGTTTTCAACACGTTGAAATAAAAATATTTCAATATGAACTAACTGCCAGGCGTCCCATGACAGCTTACAATTTTTTTTAATTTGTCGTATTAAAACTGAAATGAAAATTGAATGATTACGGCTGTACCTCGGTATATGGCTGTTTGTTTGATATTGTATTTATCTCGTATTGGTATAAGAAATGTTTAGATAATTTATAGAATATACAGACATAGTGCTATGGAATTAACGTTGAGAGCTTCTTATAGTTAATATTGTAAGGTCTTTGGCTAGTCAAAAATATGTATAGGAGCATTCTTTATTATTGAGAAGGCGAAAAATTAATCAAATGATTAATATTCTTTCTCTAGAACATTGCCTGTTTTATGAAAAATAACCAATTACATATTTTCAGAAAAATATAGGTGTAATGTAATCCAAAAAATTTTCAATGTACATACATGAAAGCATATGAAATTAATGGAATTCTGATATTTATTATTACACATCGCAATGAATGATGAAAAGCAGATTTAATAATGTGGGATTATTGAGTGAAACAAGAAAAAACTAAAAATCATTAGACTAACAGAAAATTGGCGTGTATAGCGAAAGAGAGACATAAAAAAACATTTTCCTCAAAGAAGTGAAACAATTTTTAAATACGATTCAAAAATAATAAATATATCTCGATAAAGGAAGTGGTTAAAGACTGTTCAGGTAGTATACAAAGAAAAACAGAAGTGAAGTTTTATAGACAGAGTGCTACGGAAAGAAAGGGCAGAGAGAATATAAAAGATGAAAGAAAACTGAAAAATGAAATAATAATTCAGAAACAGATATTTCAAAAAACTTCATCAAGCATGTTCATCGTCCAACATTGCTTCTTACCAAATCGTAAAACGTCTTACAAAATAATAACAAAATAATTGCAGCGTTTAAAGATTCTTAACAAAATTCCTTCCACAAATACTTTTGTTAGAAAACTACGAACCGTGTTAATCCTACTTTAGCCACACAGAGCCGACAATATTATTGACAAATTACCATGCATTTACATTGTTAGACACAAATACTAACGTCAATACATGAACGACAAAGGTTAGAAACAAAAAATTATGCAAGTTATTTAAGCCTACATTCGCTTAGAATACAGAAAATTTTTTTTGTATTAAGAAAGTGCTATAATTGCATTTACGTGCTGATAAGTCATCTTCCATCGTGTCACTATAAACCAGTTTTCGCAAGTCGCTTGTTCTTTTATTTAGTATATATACTTATTATTGACTTTTTCTACTAGTCGCCAAACTCATTCATATTTCTGTCGCTTTCTTAATATGGTAGTAAAAATTAACACATTCATCCATTTTCATAAAGCATGCCATCTATCTTTTCCAACCATTCTTAAACTACTAAAAATGGATTTTTTTATTAACAATTGAAACATTAAAATATCATTTAATAAATTTAATAAAAATCATCAATGACTCGCATTCTTTTTTACAGAATATATTATGTTTTTTGCCAAAATAAACGTAATATATTAAACCATAAATTAATTTTTATTTAAACTAGAAGAAAAAATTTCACACTGTCGTCTTCCTGCCAGTGACATACGAACGAAATTACTACTACTTATTTTGAATTACTTTGAAAATTAATCATGATACATTATTAACATTTTTCATAGATTAGATATATTTGCGAAGGTTCCTTGTCTTTTTCAATCTGGTATTTTACAAAAAAAGCATCCTAATCCCAATAAAAACATAGCGCGACACAATTTTTGCATTTCATTTCCTTTCTTATTGCAATTATATCTTTCGTATTCACTTCACTTTTTTCGTTCATTACAATGTCCTTATTCTTACAAGCATTTATGCCCACATAAACGAAAATGATAAACACCAAATCACATTTTGTCTTAACACTTTTTTCGTTCGCTGCCTAAACTGTGGTGAGTGTAAAATTGTTTATTTTAATTTTACCACGCCCATTCATCTCTATTTTTACGATCATTTTGTACCTACATTTTCTTGATTTAAATTAAACAATTCGCAAACCTTAATACCTTAAGTTTAGTCATGAAAATTTATTTTGTCACTTTCCAATTAACTTCATTGTTTGCAATATAACTGTGATAACACCGGACCCACTCTTCACACAATTCTCATAGGTCGAAAGCGGTATGGCCTTTAATTCCTGCTTCAAACTTGGTTTGATGGCTTCAATCAAGTCTTCAATAGATCGATTCAATCATTCATTCAATTCAATAGATCAATCGATGTCTTTAATCGATGCTATTTTTACAAGAAATTAAGCTCGTTCAAAACCAGTCATGCAGTGTCGAGTCTCATGCACAAGACGTTGGTTAAAAATTTGTCAACGATCATTTTATCAATGTTCAACTCCCGAGCGAACTCTAACACTGAAATGATGAATAAATATTAATTTTCAAACACTAATTTTTTCAATGTTATCATCAGTGGTAAAAGCTGAAGGCCATTCAGGACGAGGCAATCTTAAACCAATTCACATCAGTCTTTGAACGATTTATACCACTCGTATGCCTCTGTTTTTGACATGGTCGAGCCACCATAGGCCTTTTTTAACATTTTTAACAATTCGGCACCGGAAATTTAGTTTCAAAAACAACATTTAAGGCACTCTTTGTTCTACTAATTTATCCATAATAAAATTTGCAGAGCTACTTTGCAGTCGACCTATTGAGTGAGATTGACAGATTGCGCTCAAGTTTGGCTTGATAATTAAAGAAGGTGCATTTTTTAACGATTCTGGGTAGTTGTTATAGAGTAGGTACAATTGTAATAATCTTCATATTTCTACGTTTACTTCAAACATTCATGGTTTCATAACTATCACTATTATAAACTTTCATCATTAATTACTTGCTATTTTTTTATTTATACAGACCATTATCAGTCTTTGTAATATAATTAATCTTTAATGATTTTCTACAAATATTTATTAAAAAATAGTGGGACAATTTGAAGTCTTTTCAGCATTTCATAAGTGAATAAGATTTCGAGCAACTTCTTCAATGATACTGTTATTTATCATTGAAGAAATTACTTTAATTTAACCGAGCAATCCATAATTAGGCATTGATCAATTATTCGCCTCTCGTAAATCATGCCATGAGAGACAGTGGCACAATTAAACTCAATTCGCTGCTAGTATTTCCAAAATACTCGCACAAAAATTCTCTGAGCCATTTTTCAGTTCAGCTTCGAGGTTCATTTGGAGAGACAGATATTTTTTGGTATGTTTATTAATTCAGGTCTAGCATTGCAAACGCAAAAATGGTTCTTTTGGTTACAATGTGAATTGCACGTTAGTCGCATTTTATTTTGTTATTTTTGTTTAAATTTCGTTTAATATTGGATATGTCCAAAACTTCACATTCTAGAAAAATATACACTCAATTGTCAACTTGTCGCATATCAGTTGCAACATAAGCTGGTATTACCCGAGCTGGTACTGCAGACGAAACCCTCAAAACTCTTTAAGAATAAAAAACAACCTAAAAACAATGGCAAGATTGAAAACTTAACACTGTGAAAAAGGTTGAAGAAACATGAAATGACATTTAACTACACAAAATGTACCAACCTCAAAACTAATCAATTTTAGAGGCACATTTTACTTAATCATTCCTAGATAATATATAAATTAGATATATTTCTATTGGTACCATTGGCAAGATGTCCATAACTGAAGTTTGGATTTAGACAATAAATTTTTATACAAATACATTTATAACAAATTCAGAATAGAGCTAATTTCACACAATGGTCTTCATGCCGGTGATCAGTGGACAAAGTTACTTAGAATACTTTTAAAGTGAAACATGACACGGTATTAGCATTTTTCAATTTAAGATAACGGATATGAATATACAACATATTCTTTCCATACAATACAAATAAAACAAAGTATTTTTAAACTTTTTTAAAATTAACATTTTCTTAAGAAAAATTTTGCACATTTCTCAAAACCTTAGAATACAACTAAAGTCCTGGCCACAATACACCAGACCATTAACATGAAACTTTTTTTAATAATAGAAATGCAAAACCAAAAATTCAAATGCAGTGCGACCAGAACCTTTTTTGCTATTTTGAAAAGCATAAAATAGCCTTAAACATATAATATGTCGCCGTTCTGCAAAAATTAACAAAGCTCAGCTGAAATTATTTAAAAAAAATTATTTCACTTCTTTCATAATTTTTTTATCTTTAGTAATACTTTGCCAAGGGCCTACGATCCTTCAAAGAATTTTAATTAAAATGTTTATAAATCCAAGATACTTAACTTCAATTATAGCACTAAATTTTTAAAAATAATTCAAAAAATTTAAATCTGAACTTTTAAATCATTTTTACTGTAACATATTTAAGCATCATAAAAAATAGAAGTTATGATGATAATATTATTACCCGCTGAGGCCAGATTTCGGCAGTGTTTACAATCTGCCACATGTTTATTGGCTCCAAGACAGAAGTCCTCATACACTTTTACCAATTTTTAAGACTTACATTAACTCTCTCTTAGTTCTTTCTAAATCCATATTCCACCAGACATTCCAAATATTCCTTTACTTGCAATTTATTAGAGTACAATAATTTACTTTGCCACTTTTTCTTATTATTTCTAAACGGACAAACCATCTCATAGGAATTTATTTTGCTGTCGTGATAGGTTCACGTTTTCATCCTACACTTTTTTTCATAAATATTTCTAATGAATGGAATGAGATCAATAGAAGTAGTCTAATGATCTCATTCCCAAGGCATTGATACAATTTTTTTCAATCTCACAGCAATCATTACAAGCTGAAGTACTATCTTTTCAACCACCATATATGTTTCTTTCTGAATTTTTCATCAATTTTTAATTCTTTCTTTTCCCTTGTATCTATCTGTCATCATCACACTTTCCAGCTGATGTAAATAACAATCAGATTATAATTCATAAAAAATTGAGTAAAAACAAATTACATGTCTGCTTGATTTACGTAACAATATTGATATTTTACCAATGCACTGTGCTAGTTACAGGCCAGCCGTTATCTACCTTCGATGCTGGTTAATAAATGTAAAATAAAATAAAAAAAAACTGTCATTAAAAAAGAATGTTTACCTACTGTAAAGTAATTTTCTAAATCTATTTTCTATATAGCTCTTGAAATTATCTTTAGTTTCTTTCTTCTTGAATATTCTTTTTGAATTGACTATTTTTTTTTTGAAACAATAGTATAGATCTAGTAGAACAAAATTATAAACTACGTTCCAAAAAAAATTAATAAAGTAGTTTTTGTGCCCTCCCCTAAAATGTGTTCAAATGAAGATCGTTCTTAATGTTCTTTTCTATAAAAAGCTATAAAAATGTAACCAATAGTATAAAAAGTTTAAGACTAATTGAATGGAAAAACGTGTTATGTCACTTGAACTGGATTTTTTTTCAGCAAAATGTATAGTCTGCGTGTTGGTAAAAACACAATAAAACTTTATATATTTATTCACTCTTAAAATAGGTTTTTTTTTAATACAAGCTTATACCAAGTTTTCTAATATATAAATGGAGATTTATCAGAATAAATACCATGTTTTTTGCTTACTGTGGCTATAAAAAAATGAAAACTTCGAGACACAACTCGAGAACAGTACTTTGTTTACTAAAATTATAACTTTACTATGAAGTAATGTAAACAACTTACTAGCTAACAACGATACACCTTTCCAGTCTTTTTGCTTCTTTATGAGTGTCGGCAGACATTCTATCAAGATTGTATGCATATAAATAAAAACAAAATTTTCCATTAACACTATCCATCTTTCAGCTCTTCAGCTTAAAGTTACACACCAACATTATGCATCGAACTTACACTGGCCTCTTGCTCTATGTGCTAACACTTTCATACCTCTCAGCCATTTCCCACACAATCTGTTCCCGCTTGTGATTTCCACTTTAGGATATTGTTTCTATTTTCTCCTATCCTTCCTTACTTCAATTAGATTGTAAGCTATTCTTATTTCCATATTTGACTTTGAAATGTTTAACAATCCATTATTCTGCATTAACCAATTTTGCAATACAAAATTTAACAACATAACAAATTAAATCCTTTAAGAATTAGAATTTTATTGACGTAGCTTAAAATATTGGATCTACCTTTAAATTTTAAACGAATCAATCCTTTTGCATTAAACTTTTTCACAAGTTTAAACCTGATTATTTTGTAATGTCTATATATTGTTGAAACATTTATGCAAGCTAAATTAAGCCAGCCTTTTTAGCATTCTAAAATATAAAAATCTTCCAAAAGTTCCAAAAAATACTTTGTTTGGGGTGTTAAAAAAATTGATGTCAATTTTGGCAGAACGACTACAACACAATCTATGTATCGATCCCTTAGTAACGGAAAAACGTTCCTTTAAAATTTTCGCTTTGCGGGAAGGGAGTGAATAATGCTTATAACAAAAGCCCCACTGAAAGTAATCAAACAATAAAATGCCACAGATGAGATAATTTATATAAAGTTTACTTAGAGAGAACATTTTTTAATGAAAACTTTAACTAACTTACTAACAGCAGAATTAAATTCTAACAGTAGTTGGCACATTTCCTTTCTAATTTTACTTTGTTTAACAATATTTGACCGAGCAAACTTCATGACAGTAATACTCTTGCCTAATTTTACTTTGTTTAACAATATTTGACCGATCAAACTTCATGACAGTAATACTCTTGTCTAATTTTACTTTGTTTAACAATATTTCACCGATAAAACTTCACGACAGTAATACTCGTGTCTAATTTTACTTTGTTCAACAATATTTGATTGATCAAACTTCATGACAATAAACACTATATCAACTAGCTTATTGATTTTTTATTATTTTTTTCTTTATATGTACACTGACTAGTTCTGCCTATGTTCGCAACAAATTTCAATTGTCCGTTTTAAACAAACAAAAAAGGCTAATAATTTCGCATACTTTCCGAGTGCGGCAAGTAACATTAAGGTTAGTAAAACATTACCGATTACCTCATTACATTCCAATAGAACTTAAAACCTACATTTTTTAATTACTTAAAAAAATCACGGTTGGTTTTTGAAAAGCTACACTATCTGACCAAATCTGGATAATTTGTAAAATTAGTTTTGTTTTTAGTAGTTTCATTTGTTTTACTTGGTTATAGAGTTTACCTCTTAAATTCTTACGATTGTACATCAGTTCAAAATGTTTAAACATTTATTGCAAAAATATTAACTCAATATAAAATTTTACTCTCTTTTTAATGTTAACAACAGCAGTGAATCCCTTGCAAAACAAATACCCTTAAAATTTCAATAAATAGACCATTCCAAATCTTCAGTCTATTTTATGACACCAGCTGTATTCAGGTAACAACCTGAAACCCCCAAGTAATTCTGCCTCTTCGCTTTCCCGCTACCAAGGGCCGTCGACACAAACGCAACACAACACATGATGATATTCACCGGTGGCGGGCACGGGGTTATTGAGGAAAGTCACGTAGCTGTCCTGGTACTCTGCCGGCTGTGCGGCGGCGGGCTGCGCCGGTGGCGCCTCTCCGTCGCTGCCTGCCGCCGCGGGCTCCTTGTGCGAGTGCGTGTAGTGGTACGTGAGGCCCGGCCGCGTCTTGTACCGCGCGCCGCACACTACCATCATGCACAAGGGTTGACAATGGCCGGGGAGAATATAACGATTAGGCCCCGTCACGGCATTGGTGCTACATGTTCAACTATACTTCGTCTCAAGGCTACAACTGCACACTATATCACAAGATTCTACTAGCATACTATATCAGATACATACCTTCCATGATAGTTATAAATGCTATTGTTAAATAAACAGTGGTAGAAGCAAGAAGATGCCCACTGGGAACCTGGCAACCTGCCCACATTTTTATTCTTT
This sequence comes from Druceiella hillmani, assembly GCA_039881145.1. NCBI lineage: Eukaryota > Metazoa > Arthropoda > Insecta > Lepidoptera > Hepialidae > Druceiella > Druceiella hillmani. The sequence goes on from JAYKKI010000006.1 coordinate 29,679,810, forward strand.
TTAAAATTAGGTTATGAATTTTTTTTAATTCCTTCCCTTAGCACTGTTTCAATTGTGTAAACACACACACTACTATCGGTAATAAACAGTTTCAAAACAGATTATCTAACTGATTTAAGTCTTTCAATCTTTCATGATTTCCTTTACATGTTTCTAACATCTATTTTTAAAGGTTGCATTGTATTTATTGCCATTATTAAATTGTTTAAAAATAACCAATCTCTCGATTATGAAAATCTGACAAATATAACAATTCACTTTTAATACATTCTCAGCACCCACTCCTACCAATTATTAAACTTAATTTTTAATTCATGCATTCTATTTAAATAAACAATTTCAAAACCCCAAAAAAAACACTCAAAAATATATAAATTCACGACCACCTTTTTCAACTGTTTAAAATATTTTAGCTCTGTCTTAGGAAATCTTTCAGCGCATAAGTCCTACTGTTACCCCCCCCCCCCCTCCCTCGAATATATCTGATCACAACCTCCAGGTTGAGGTGGGATCTATTGATTTTACCTGAGCAGAATAATCACAAGTAACGGAACACACACACAATCAAATTACATTCAAACAAACATACAATCACATACATCAATCTATTTTTGTGGTATCTCAAACAAGCCTCTTTTCAAATTACTACAACCTGACCCAATTTACTGGTTTTTTCATTGTTCATGCAATCTTTATCTGAGAAAAATTAAATTTTTATTACCCAAGTATTCATAACTTCAGTTCTAAGTAGTCTAAGTAACCATGTCAAATTTTAAATACATGTATTCTATTTTCTTAGGATTTTCATTATCAAACTTTCGAATTACTCTTATACTTCTTCTCCAAGATCCTTGTAGAGTTCCTGTGCAAATTAGAATCTAACATTTACTCATACAAGGGATCAATCTGGAATAAATTAGAGTCAACTTTCACAATGCACTCCATTACATCAACCCTGAACTACTTCTATTAAAACCTTCAATCTTTCCAGTATCGCTCAACATTGGATTATATCAAACCACAATCCAAAGTTCAAAAGCAAGTTCCACCAAAATATTTCATATATAATCTATAAGATAAAAAAATTATCCCTAGTTTCAATTACAATTTTACACCATAAGGTAAATAAATTACTCAGCTAGGATGACAACTAGCGCACACTCTTCCAAGTCATTATCTTAGGCAGACTTCATTTTATCCTATCTACATCTTTCATGTTCTTCCCCAATTTACTCCAAGCGTGCCTTTTTAGTCACTCTTTCATTTTTAGGTCATTTCTATAAGACTAAAACATCTTTGTTTGTTGTTTTTTATTGTTTCCCATTTTTATTTTATCTATTATTCCAAGAGACCTTTTACAAGTATTTATCCATCTCTCACTTCCATACCATTCTTTGATTGCCTTTCAAGTACACATATATTGCCCAACATGCTTCTTAAGCACATTATATGCCACTTGTCGTATATCCTACAAAAAGTTATACTTCTTAGCTCAATTAAGGTAAAGATTGTATAAAGGACAATACTTATTATATGCTTTTTTTATGTTAAATATCACTCTTACGATATACTATTGAAATACAATTTAAAGCATAAGTACTTAAAAAGTAATATATATAAATTTTTATGTAATAAATTTAAAAAGAAATGAAATTTTGTCAGAAATTAAAATGTATTCGCTCCATCACTTGTATCTCTGTCCGCAATCAAAGTAACGAGTAGCAACCAGTGACCGTGACGCGGATTTATTGATCTGTCACGTTTGTTCTCAATGTTACTAATAAATATCAAATCCGACGGCAAACAGACAAAGGCATTGTCGAACGAATTTTAACAAAATACAATAAACACAATTCTCTTTATGAAATTCATTAACTCACAAACGTATTCAAAATTAAAATTAAATGAAAACAAATGTCAAAAGATAATAAATTAAATTTTGAAAAAAAAAATCATAAAATTGTCAAACCCTGCGCATGAGTATCGTGCGCAGGTGCGTGGGGCAAAACTGATAAAGCCATACAGGAGCTGATATTCTTAATTAGGATCGTGTTTAAGCCCAACTTGGCAGCCGACAGCCCAACTCAGACAATTATGGAAGCGACACGTAGTACCGACACCAATAACGAATCACAAACATACAACCCCTCCGTGACAGCGTTAACAATGATTAGCTTAACCGACTTGTCTGAGTTAAGCAGTTAGTTGCACAAATAATATATAATGTAAATAATATATGCCTACAATTAAAAATTATAATAATAAATTAATTATAATTATACAATATAAAATATAACTTCAAACAGCGAACATTCGCACTGAAAATACGTATCACACACTCTTCATGCAATGTAAAAATTTAATGAACCAACCAAATGGACCATGTTACAAAACAATATGTATGGTTAAGTTGGGAACTTTAATCTTCATGTTTCATTGTTGATATATAAATAAAACCTCTAAATTGTAATATATGACGATCACAGATCTTTTCTCATATAATGAGCCTATTGTCCCATAATATCTTTTTGACAATCGAAACTCGAATCGTTTCTTTCAGTTTAGACTAGTTGGCGAGGTGTTTCTTTATAAAAAAAAAGCTCTACCTAAATACAATAATAAAAAAATTAAGCGATTATTTGATTGTAATTTAATAACTGGCACATTATGTGTATAAAATAAAGTTGATGCAGCTCAGGGAAACGTGCGTCAGCTGCCATCTTGATAAACGCCATTTTACAAAAATGCCTGGTTCTATGACAAAAGTACAAGATTAAGATTTTCAGAGTAATAATTACTCCGAAAATATTACTAACTAAATATTGCTACAAAGTTTCAGAATAATTGTGCGACACAATGTTTCAAAAAAATTTCTTTGGAAAAGTAAACATTTTATACCGCTATACTCGAAAAATATTGATTTTCCAAAAAACTTACAAATAAAAATGAAAGATCTTTTTTTTTTCTAAAAAAAATATCTCTTATACATTCTTCATGGGACCAGCAGTTCTCGAGATATTTTCATAAACGTGTTTAACAAGATGACGGCTGATGCTTTTCCCCACCCCCGATGTCGCCACCAACTTGGTTTTATACTTATAATGGACCCACTAACAAATATCAATCAAAAAATCGCTATAGGGGTATAATACATCTTAGATACAATCTTTTCAACCTGCCGACTGGATTGTACTCAATCCAAAAGCATGAAGTTCCAAGTATGATATATTTCTTAAACTAAGGATTTCATTATAAATTAATAAAAAAACAGATGAAGACGTGAAAGGCAGAAACAAAAAATAAGTAGGTGATTAGTATACAGATAATAAATGTTGAAAATCAAGGAAAGTCAATAAAGATAAGGCGGAATGAGAGAAATGATGCTAAACAGACTCAAAAGATGTTCTTACTATAAATATGATTTTAAAAAAAATAGTGGTAGCTATTCGAATATACGCTGTGAATGACTTCAATAACATTTAAAGACAAATTGTATTCAACGGAATAAAAATAACTTGCCATCTTATTTCAACTGGTTCAAACCAGTTACAAAATAATTTATCCAATAAAGTACATATTCAAAATCGTGCCTGGTCTGAAAAATATTAGTAAATTTAAATACTTTCATGCACAAGTCGACTATTTGTCTAAATTCATTTAAAGGTAACAGCTACATGCTGGCGAAAACTATGCTAATAGACAAGCCATGTAAAAAAAACAAACAGAAGGGAATCCTCTAAAACATGCATAAAGGATATATATTTTTTTAATTTTTTTCATCTAGCTTTCATGCTTTGTAAGATAATTTATTTTTAAAATAAGTTTTTACTACAATACATGCATGATTATGGAACGTCGGCATTGAATTAAGGGCTCAAAATGCCTTAGAAAAATATTTTCTTTATCTTTCCGTGCTTTAATATCATATTCCCTTGGTTGCTTTAAATTGTATGGTATATCTCGTAAAATTCTCAAAACGAAAAGTGTAAAGTTTTGTTTGATAAGAGCATCGAGAAGTAATGTGACAGAAACAGAAAGGTTTAAATGAGGTGAAAGAATTTAATCAGAAAGTCTGCTGTGGTGACAGATGTTATAAATAGACAGATAGAAAATAAAGTCACAAGTCGCAGTGATAAGTTTTCAGTGCAACAATTGATTTTCTCAAAATTTATTTTTTTTACTACCTTAAAAGACTCGGGGTTGAGAACGGTTTTTACTGCTTCTGTTATAAATTTTATTGAAGGGAATTGTTTTTACAATATAAAGAAATGTTAAATTTTTGCAATTGATTTTCCATTTTATTAAGATTTATTTATTAAACTCACACAATGGGGTCGAAAACGAAAAAATGTTAGTGACATATTAATCCCCAAAAAAGCTCACCCTAAAATTACAAATTAAGATTTACTTGCATTGTCTATTTGGATAATTACTAAAATAATTGTATCAAAGTTCAGTTCTGTGTATTCGCAAGGTTTCTAATAAATAGACTGACAGATAGACAGACGCCAAGTTTTCTTCATTATTTTGCACAGTTCGAGCACACGGGCAAACAAGTACACCATCAGAAATTGTACTTAAATTGCTATATAAAATATTAGTATTCCAATTAAGCATACAGAATGTTGCTTAATTAGTATAGCAAGAATTGATCTGCAACATTTTTTGTTTGGAAACTTTTTTGCTAGGTATAACAGAAGCTTCATAAAAAAAATTGAATTACCAACATAAACAATATGAATATTCAAATGCCAATCATAAGGGATTCACCGGGCCACATTATATTGCTTTAATGGTGTTATGCGGCTACTGGGCACGGTGTACGGTGTATTTCGTGATCATTAACACTTTAGCTGACGTTGAAACAAATTTTTTTGCATCACATATCAAGAACAATATAAATTTTACTGATTACAATATTCTCATTTTGTACTTTGTAACTCATAGAAGCTAGCTTGCTATACCTATATAACAAAACCTATATGTTATAGAAAACAATTATATTATCTATAGCTCGAAACTTTCTGAAATGAATGCACTACAAAGCATTGAAACTGCATTTACAAATTCTAAATTTGGCCTTTTATCTTCTACATGTTGAGATAGTTAGCAAGTTACAATAACCAAATATACAGTACTATTTATAAAAATTATAACTTTATTAGCATAAAGCAACTGAACCAGAACAGTCTAACATTTACTCTGCTATTTGTCAATACCCCTCTGTTATTAATTATGTTATCATAAAAGCGTAAATTTTGAAATTTTGTGCTGCAATCTATTCGTAGGTACAACCATTATTTAATTTTACTGTCAAATGGATGTATTATTTACTTAATCTATAATTTATTTTATCAACTTTATTTAAAGTTTTATTTGATCTTGAACGCTAATGATTTTATCATAACAAAAAAGTGAGAACTTCAATAACAATCGGAAAATTGAATTTTGAAGAATTTACAATTTTTTATTACCTATACTGTTTTTACAGCAAAGAAGAAAAAACAAAGAAATATTTTGCATTAAAGATATCAAAGTTTCCATCTATCAACTTAGCGGTTTTGATTGAAGAAAAAATTTTATGATCAAATAAAAAACAACAAATTTAGCATGCACATTATGCCATTCGTTTAAGATTGAAATAAAATTAGGGCCATTTCTCTTTTACCTATAAAGTGATGAACAAACTTTTCAGACAAATTTTGTAGTATTTTAAAAATTCTTTTTAATGTTGTTTGTCTGTGTACACGTCGCCGTGAGTTATCATGGCTGCTGTGCGAAACTCTTGAAGAAATTAACCATGAGCGGTTTTATCTCTGACTTGGCTTCCAGTGACTACAGCTTATTTCTAAATTTGACAAAAGACTTTTGTAGAAAGCGATCTCTAGACCATGAAAAATTAAAATTGACGGTTAATGCCCACTTTTTGAAGAAATACGAATATATTTTCTGACGGCATTGAAAAAGTTATTGTTCTTTCTTGACTGTAAGGATGACTAAATAAAAAAATAAAAATAACATCAGATATGTATTTCTTTTATCTTCATATCAAGAATTTATTATATGCCTCTCATAACTCTCTAAAATAGAATAATAAAACCCGCAAGCATTGGCAGGTTACTTTAATTGTAATATTATGACCATCCCTCTTACAAAGTGGAAAAGGATATTTTGAGCAACAATGTGAAAAAACTTTAAATCAGTAAAATGTGCCCTTTCTGAAATGACACTTATCATGGGCAGAGCTTTCCATTGTAATTAACATAGTTCTTTTAGTAAATTTGATTATTTATAATATCAGCATGCTAATTTTGTTGGATTAACTATATGTTATCTGGTATAAGAATCTAAAGAATTCCTTTAATAAGAAATCAAAATAAAAGGATTGGGACTACACACAGATATGTAAAATAAGTTATCATAAATTACATATTGGGTTGGCTAAAAAGTAATGAGCGTTTTTTCGAAAATTATCTAGAAAATATAGGAGAAGCTTCCATGATCGAAGATATATAAAGGTGTGGCAAGCTCTCATCGATTCAGTAGTAACTTAAGCCGCTGCACTGTTAACACGCATAAAATATAGACAACATTAAGATGCATGTGAGACACTGTCTATTCTACAAGTACCAATTTGGTGACTGTGCTGCCAAAGCTACATGTAGCTCCTAAAGCAATATCTGAAAGCTACTGCAAAACTATGGTTCCAGCAGTTACGCAATGGCGATTATTCCCTGAGTGATCAACCACGCTCTGGTCGACCAGTGGAACTGGATAGAGACAGGTTAAAATTGTTAATTGAAGAAGATAACCGATTAAAAACATGCTGGCTAGCAATTGAGCTCGGGTACTATCACAGAACTATAAAGAATCATTTACACAGCTTGGGAAAAGCTTGAAATACGGTGTGTAGGTACCACATGAACTTAACCCAGACCAGCTTTACCACCACTGCGCTGAAATTTGTTCTCAACTTTTGACTTTTCGGTGAACCTTGCTCTGATTAGATCATCTAATTACCAGAGACAAAAAATGGGTTCTCTATATTAATCATAACCGGAAACGCAACAGAAAAAGGGCTTGAACTAAAAAAAATTATACTGAGCTGCTGGTGGGGTGATCAAGGTGTAATATACTGTCTACTGTCACTGTCACCAACTTGATCATCTGAAGCAGGAATTCCAGCGTAAACATCCTCAACATGACAAAATATTTTTTCTCCATTGATAAGGTTCGTCCTCAACCTCGTCCAAACAACTCAAGGCTAGTTCTTGAAGTTTTGGATTTTGGTTAGACACAGATCACCTACCCGCCATATTCCCCAGACCTTACGCCCACTGATTATTGTTTGTTTAGATCGCTCAGCAACACCTTAGGCGAAAAAAACTTTGATGATGAAGATCACCTACGACAGTTCATAGACCAATTTTTTCATTCCAAGCCACCAGAATTTTACGCAGATGTTATCCACTCCCTGCCAGTACATCGGAGGACATATTGTACAAAATGATGGTGATTTATTATATCAGCGATTAATTAATTTAAAATTGGAAATATAATAAAAAATTATAACATTAATGACCACTCATTACTTATTAGCTAACCTAATAAATATCTGTGTTGATGTCACAAATGAACTTTCACATTCTTTTATCTTTCGCATATTATTGGGCATCAATGCCAAGAGATTATTCAATAGAGTAAGGTAAAAACCAAGTTTTTGCTTTGCTGTATTGAACAATCTCTGTGGACCACAATTAGTACATAATAAAAAAATATTTTAATTAAATTGAAAAGAAATACAGCATCGAATAGAGAAATCCACAAACAAATAAATTCAGCAGACTTTAGTCTTTGGATTTTGTTGAGACAGACACATATAACGAACAGTTGAAGAACTTTGTATTAAAGCAGAAAACTGGGGAAAATATATAATACTGTTTGATATTATAAACTCTCTACAATATTAGATTCCATTCGAGACAATACAGTTGTGATGTTAGTAGGTAAACGGATACCGAAAGGATATATCTTGATATATCTATAGACCTTTTGAGAAACATATTCTATATTTATAAATCAGTCTGAAACAAAAAGAATTTCCTTGCTGAGGCAGCGTAAGAATTACTGACATATCATCATTAAAGTCGACCCTAACGGAGATAGTAAGCTTCTTTATTATATTCTTAAAAATTATAGAGACAACTATTAGTTTTTACCTGCAACTATGATTGCGTTAATATAAGAGCCCATTTATAAAGAAACCTTGCTTATGTTCAACTCTTAAGATATTTTACTAGGGCAATTTAAATACATGGAGTGCCATTAGGTAAGACAAGGAACTAGTCTTCTGTACTCTTATGAATTATTAGATTTATTATGTCAGAGTGTACACATTCCAAAAAAAATTCAGAAAACAATGGTATTCTATTCAAAAGATTATTTACAAGTCCCTGATCTCATTTTCCCCAAAAAATATATCCAATGTATAAACTTTTTTACCTTTGAAAATTTCTTTCTTTCCATAAATTTTATTTGATTTTGACTTTCATCTCATAATATTTCATTATGGCAAGATTATCCAGACTTTTTCACTTTTAATTTATTGGTTTCGCACAATTTGTTCAGTGTCCCACGTTAATGCCACTCTTATCACAAATCAACATACACTACACTATTCTCCGTTATGTCTCTGAGCATCTTTCCTACTTTTGCTTTGTATCCAATATTCACAATTTGTTTTATTACCAACCTTTATCAATAATTCAACGTTAAGTAAACTTTTAAAAAATTAAAAAATGCATTCAATTCCAAAAGAGAATGTTTGTAAACAAAGCAAAATTATAGTTCAGGTATTGTAAACATTGTGGTGTTACACTGTATAAATAATGTTTAATTAATTTTATTGAGAATAATTGGTATCCACATGTGCATTGTATAATATAATGCCAAAATGACTATAAATAATGTCAAAAACTGACATTAAAGTTTTTGGTAATGTAATTTTTTTCAAATAAATATATGTCTAACAATAAAAATGATTGTTGGAAAACATACAGTCAAATAGGAGCAAATGATAAAAGAGACTGCCTATTATAAAAAAACATTGCTGTACTATTATGTACAAAGTGCGCATTCTACATTGCAAAATAAACTCTTGTTTGAAAATAAAATGTCACAATTTTTTTTCACTTTTCCCATACTAAATACGCTGCATACGTATATTATATTTGTTACATAGCATGACTGTTCCGTTTTCTTTACTTTTTTTCCCTTGTTAAAGAGTCACGCTAGAAAGATAGTTGAATATTATCAATGGCAAATTAAAATTAATTGATTACAGATATTTCACTTCATCACATCGTAAAGAAAATTATGTGTAATAAATAACATTTAGATTAGACTTTATACTTGTCGGTATACTGAATATTTTTCCAAAATGTTTTCTATCTCTGAGTGACAGTTAGGTGACTTGTGACTGACAGTTGTCCATTTTTCTGTAATATTGATATCATAACATTATTTAACATTATATATCAGTTAAGTTAATATAGTGATTTTAGTACTGTGGTTAAATAAATGATTGAATTTTTATTTGTGGAACTATATTTTAACTGTCAAATTGGTTTGTTTAAACATTCCCTTTTGAAATGGAATGGAATATAGTACATCTAGTGTGACCATATACAGTTTCCTTTACCATCTCTATATTATACAATTCCACTACAAGAAAATTTACTGAAAAATTATTTCTTGTAACAGATATTTTTTTATTATAATTACAATTTATAAATAGCTGGTAATACAAGCAGTAGACAACACTTTCATAACAGTTTCTTAATCACCTAAACTATTGAGAATTGATCAATGATAAACTTAATTTTAATTTATATTTTAGTAATAATTTTGTTAGAGTTAGAGAATAATTTTGTAAAATATAGACATCTAACAATTGAAAAATCAGCAAAGGTTTTTTGATAAAGTCACGGACGATTGCACCCTATTCTTTTTAAATACTTCCAGTGAAAAATTTAGAATGTGTGATGATTCTGTGCTTTTTGGCCTACTAAATACTAATGGATTGCATTGAAAGTTATTAAATGTTACATTAAACTATATTTCAATATTGTTACATAAATCTTACTTGTTTCAAACCATATTTTTGTGGTAAGAAAATCTCTCAAAACCACCTGAATTTTTAAAATCCAGTCTATATTTAAAACTAAATGTTTTATTTTAAAGATAAATCAAGTCTTAAAAGGTTTGTGTCAATTTGGGGTCAAAAACATTTCAGTAAATTCAATTGCAACAACATGTAGCTTCCACAAACTTTTTTTTAATAGTAACCCTTTTTAAATTTCAAAATAATATACAGTATGTTTCATCACTAAATAGCACCGCTTCATTCCGTAATAGTGCAAAATGGGTAGATTGCAATGCACCTATTTTTTTTTTTAAATTATACCATTTTTTTCACAACAATCGACGGTGAATTTGACTTTTCTAACTATCCCTTTCATTTGGACAGTTTTACAAAAGAATGTTAAAAAAAATTAAAGGATAAAAGATAACAATTCAATTTCAAGGTTAATTTCATTTCAAGGTCAAGGATGTTTAAAATTTATGAAAAATTATTGTCATTTGAAAATCTTTAACATGTATAACTCACCAAATATCTAAGATTATAAGAAATACTATTATCGATTTTGAAAACCGACTTATTGGAATACGATATTTTTTCATTTATCATTTAGATAAATTATTATTTACTTGTTAATGATAATATTAGTCTAATTTTAATTATGAGATTAAAATAAATCGGCCTGGTTTATTTATTTTTTAATATGGCAACACTCACAAATGTCTACAACCAATCAGAAAGTTTGAATATTTTTGAAGAGATAGTTATTGTTTGCAAAATGACACATTGTTTTATGTTATTGTATAATGTGGTCACTAGTTTTTGTTAAATATTTGCAATGCATTCTTGAGTGAGTGGGGTCAGTGAATGTCCTTTTTAGTGCCAGTGAATATTTGAACATGATTTTAGTGAATACAATAATACTGGCGAAGCCCTTAGGATAAAATTTAGGTAAGTGTAGAAATTCTATAACAAAATAATTTGAATTTTAATTATTGTGTACATATGCACAAACTAATTTTGAATACAAATACATGTCACGAAACATCATACAACAGCATACTTAGTAAACGAATAAATGATAAAAAAAAGTAAATATATCAAATTGAGCACACATCTTTTTACTTTATTTCGTTAATTCACTATTTGTAATATTTAAGTGAAGAATGTTATTTTAATTAAGAACAAAATCTACGCTTTGTTTTCTAGTTTTTTTTCAACAGATAAATAACAATTCATCAACATGAAATGTCAAAACATTTGACATTTTACAATAAGTTATACTTTGCCAAATTGACAATTTGGAGCTATTCACACATAATTAAGATTTCATACAAAATTTAAACTTTAATTATTTTAGGCACTAGGCAATTGATGTAAAAAAAATTACATTATGCCAAATTACATATAATTAATTGTACAAGCAGTTGAAGTGGTGCTATTTAGTGACGATACATACTGTATATAATTGCTACATCTCGTAATTTCTTCGAGTATTTTTTATGTAGTTGCATTGAGAATTTTTGCTTGTAACAAGAAGTTTTAATATAATTATATGGCTTTAGACAGGTTAGATATGCTTTGACAAATTACATTTTGAAACATTAAAGATTTCAAATTTACGGCGTCGCTTTCTTTACTTACTTAATAAGACCTATTTACAGCCACAACAGTGAGTTAGATCACAGACAAATTATTAGATCAAAATATTTATTCCAAAAGCTATAATTAAAATTCGCATTGGTGTTTGTCTTCTCTGTTATAAAGAATTAACACATGAGATAATGGAGTTACAAAAGTCAATTTTCTCAACAGTATTGTGATTGAAATTAATTAATATTTTTGAGACTAAAATGCTTGTTGCTAAAAAAATATTTGTCGGAAAAAATTTAAATTTTTCTAATGAAAAGAAAGTACAAAACAAAGTTTAATATAGAACATATAAAGAGACAGATGGTATGGTAAAAAGGGTATCGTTTACTTAACAGTCATTGTAACTATATTTCTTAAAGAAATTTAATACGTCTTTTGTTTCAGTGATTTTATGTGAGTTTCCATTTGGCTATTTTTACTTATATTTTAGTTTCAAAATTCACTAAATAAAAGTATCCTTTGAATAATTTTCTTGTCCTACCTGTCTTTCAATCCACTTGCATTCCTTCATTTTCACAATGATGTATCACTCTCTCTTCCACGGAAGCAGGGCCAAACAGCGATCGCAGAATGCAACATCGACCATTACTCAAGAAATTTCCTACTCAAAGTATTTATGAATTTAAGTGATTCAGAATGTATTGCTACATAATGTCTTCAGCAAGCACACTTTTTTAGATCTGTGAAGTTTAATAGGTTAGGTTCTGCCAAACTTCTAAAAAATAACACTAACACACTTGTTGTATGACATTAATCAAGAAGATTTGGGAGCTATTAGTGCAACTCTTGGTGTAATAAAGTATGTAAGTTGGAGAATTACAGATTTTTATTTATTTTCGGGTTTTTAGAAATTGTTTTTATTTTTATTTTATTATATGCTTAGTGTGAAAGCAAAGCCATACTGCATAAATATATAATTCACAAATTACATGTAACTTTATGAAAAAGTACCGAAAGGATTTAAATACACAATTTTTTTCAGCACATTTATGGAAAGTTTTATAAAAAATTTTTAGTCACATTCATAGAATGTTTATGTTTGTTATATCATTGTGTATATGACACAGGCATCTAACTGACATAAAGTTTTGAGGCCATCTTGGAAATGAAGATTCATAATAAACTCAAATTAAGAATAAAGATAATTAAAAGTACAATGAAGCTACTCAGTCATAGAAAGACTTTGTAATTATAAGAGTATTAAATTAATAAATCAACCAGGGTTGTGACACAAATTAGGTGCAATGATGAAGAAAGTCAAGAAGAATACCATGAAGAAAGTCAAGAAGATTTTAGTATTTTGTCAGGACAATATGTATCTTCTGTATAAAAACTACGCAGAATCATTAAAAAAGGTTGCGCTTAAAATGAATCGGTATAATTTTTTTTTTAAATTAGTCGAACCTCCCTTAATTACCAAGCCAAACTTGAGCACGATCTGTCAGCAAGTATGTTTACAGCAACTGTCATAATAGTTCGATCTCAAAATTGAATTTTATTATGGAATAATTAGTCGGGTTTGCCTTAAATTTTGTGTTTCAAATTTTTTTGTGCTGAATCATTAAAAAAGGCCTGTGGTAACTCGGCTATGTCGAAGACACAGGAATACGAGTGGTATAAATCGTACAAACAGGGACATTATGTGGTCGAAGATTTCCCTCGTCCTGGATGGCCTTCAACATCTACCACTGACAATTAAAAAAAATGAAATTAGTGCTTGAAAAAAAGAGCATAGATCGATTGATTGAACTGAATGAATTGAATATCTAATGGGATTTGCAGCAGAAATTCAAGGCCCCACAACTTTCAGCCTATGAGAAGTGTATGGACGAGCGGGTCGAGCATTATCACAGTTGCATTGCAAACAATGGGGAATACTTTGAAGGTGACAAAATAAATTTTAAGGAATAAACTTAACTTTGTGTTTTTTTTAAAGATTCCGGGTACTTTTTATACTGTAGGTAAGACGGTCGTCGTTATGAATGGTTTAAAACCTACTGGTAATACATAGTGTAAAATTTCACTTATACTGTTTGATTTTATCTTCAAATTCATAAAACACTGTAGATCAAAAAGTCAAATGTAACAATATACGTCTATTAAAAAGTTCACAAAAAAATATTTTGTATAAAGAGGAGGGTGGAAAAATGAGAAATGCTGATCGAGACAGAATAATATAAGGTTGTAGAAAGTACTAAGATTGATAAAAAAAAAGATTAAACAAGAATGCAAGTTTGGGAATAAATGAAGATACGTCAGGATAAGAAGAGATGCAGATTTTCATTATTATTTCTTACCCAGCGTAGATGAAAAATTTTATGAAGCTGCAGATAGATAAACAGAAAATGTCTTGATTCGTCTGTTTCGTAGATCGATGTAAAATCATTTCTTACTCTTCATTATACAAAGATGATTTTTCATTTCACAAAAATAATTTTCACCAAAATGTTTGTTTACATATGTAGGGTATTGTTTTCCCACCACATAAGATATGACATGGATTACAAATACTCTTGTCATATTTTAGTCACCGATAAGAATGCCATATTATGGAATTTATTTGCATACACAAATATCTAGTTGATGATCACCTTCGAGTGATGAAAAATCTGAACTACGTTCTTTATAAGTACAGTACTAAATTTTCCTTTCATTTATTTATTATTTCTCGAACATATATTTTGGTACTTTGAATAGGTTAGGTGTCCTTAAACCATTCCAAGTTTTTTTCTCTTTTTCTTCAAAGAATAGCACACACCAATTTAACTCAACTAATTCTTAGTATGGACAGCTATTATTCTATAAAGCAAAACACATGGTACAGCATTCACAATGTACATGAAGCGACAACTAAATAAAATATATAAAATCAAAATGCAATAAACCAACAAATTTTCTAAAACATCTGTCAAACGGCACCAAAAATATTTATTGAAATTGCTGACTTCAAAATTGATTTCGACTTCCTCTACAATCTAATTTCAATAACCCTATTCCACTTCTGACTCATGTTTGCATGAATTTGTAATTGCATTTAAATTTTGACGACACCCAACCTGTTCAGTAACCCAAAGTACTTGTTGCCCAAAGTCATGAATATCAATATTTTCTTCTACAATTTATAAATCATACAGTAAAGCAAATGCTATGTAAAATCCGAAAATGTATTCTATTGCACCAATTAAATATGAATTTAAATTTCTTTGTAAAATAATGTTTTTAAAAAAATTCTTGTATTTCTTATAAACTAGTATTTTTACAAAATATTTTTCTAAAATTCTCTTCTTTTAAACCCTTTTTTAAATTAAAAACTATAATAAAAAGTGAAACGTATCAGCAAAGGGAGAGTGAGGTTACGCAAGGAATATTCTTCTTTGCAGTCCGACACTCAGCATGAATAACATACCGCCAGTACAGTAAATTTGCCAATAGTGTCTAGCTTGTTTCAATTTTCATTATACTCTCAGTTGAAGTAAATTAGCATTGCATTCAGAATAATGCCATTATACATTCTGTCAATAAAATATTGTTCTTTTAATTACAAAAATACCTTAATATTTTCCCTTTTTATTTTATTTAATTTAAAATTTGAATAATTGTCATGGAATAGATATATTAAAGTAGTTGTCGTGTGACAGTAAGATTAAAGAATTATTATAAAATTGCTTAACAACTCTATAATCATTTTTGTTTTCCA
Organism: Druceiella hillmani; assembly: GCA_039881145.1. NCBI lineage: Eukaryota > Metazoa > Arthropoda > Insecta > Lepidoptera > Hepialidae > Druceiella > Druceiella hillmani. The sequence continues at coordinate 29,695,301 of JAYKKI010000006.1, forward strand.
AACTGTTAATATAAATCATTTTAAGTTTACAAAAAAATTAATTTTTGCATTTTTTATTGCGCATTTTTTAAATAAAATAAGTGTAGCGAAATACATATTTCTCCCGTAATGTTAATTTTTTATTTTTACTAAAAATAAATGGTGAATTTTTTAATTATTAAAATTTAATAAAAAAAAATTGTTAAAATTTGTAACATCACTTCACACAAACTTAGTTTTTTAGACAAACTGCTCCACCCATGTTTAAAAAAAATTAAGTGTGGTCAAATCACCACTTTTTCTGTAAATTTTTCCTGTAATGTAATAATTTTTGAGAGCGATTTTTAGCAAAACCAAAATAGCAAGTTTTTATATTTTCAACATGTTAATATAGCATCATTTTACTTTGACTTAGTTTTTTACTCTATGCATTTTTCAAATAAAATGAAAAGTGTTTTGAAATTTCTACTTTTGTAATGTTCATGTAATGTTAATTGTACAATTTTTCAGAGCGATATTTACCAAAACTAAACGGTAAATCATCTTTATTTTTTTCCACATAGCATCATTTTACTTTGACTTGCGTTTTTTTAGACCAATTGTCCCGATGCAATTTTTAAATAAAACGTAAAGGTCTTTTGAAACTATAAATTTTGTAATGTACATCTAATGTTAATTGTAAAATTTTTCAGAACAATATTTTTCCATATGTTAATGTAACATTTTATATTGACTTTCCTTACACAAATTGCTTGACGGGTTTTTAAATAAAATTAAGTGTGATGAAATAACTACTTTTCTTGAAACGTTAAAATTGCACAATTGAGAGTGATTTTACTAAAACTAAACGGTAAATATGTAATTTTTAATTTATAAAATAAGTAAGATATTTATAATATGAATAATATATAAAATAAATTCAGTAAATTTCATCGACAACACGTTTCACACGACAACTACCATAATATCCATTTTTGTCCACATACTTTTATCCAACAAAGTAGGAGTTTAAGTAATTAAGTCCGATAGCAGTGAGCTATTGGTAACAGGCCATCAAGTACAAAGAACTAACTTGTTTAATACTATGTAACAACGAACGTAAAAATAAATTTTAGCTATTCGGATAAGGTTTCCGAACTTTTTTGGTCAATCTATAATATCAGCAATATTTGTACTAAACAAAACAACAAATTTCAACACTAGACATTTAGATGTATATTTACGCAGTGACAATGTATATAAGTGTGACAATGTATAAAAGTTTCAAAATTGTGTTATAGTATATTATGGAATACCTCCATGTTCTTAAGATATATAAGCACAGTGTATACTGTGCAATTTAAAAAAAATCTCAAAATCAACAGTTGAAGTTACCATTGACTTTCTTAATTTCCTTTTTAATATTATCATTCCATTAAATTGTGCCTTATCGAAAAGTAAGTACATACAAACTATACAAAAAGTGATTTTAGCTTTTCGCAAGATTCAACGATGAACACAAACAGTGTGCAATATATAAATCGAAGAATCAATGATGATTTATAATTCTAATGCATAATTTTAATTTGCGTCTTTCTGTTATACTCATAATAATTACAGAGTAAGTCTAAAGCATCATTTCACTTGACATTTCAGTAGGGCATGTTAGAATTAAGAGCTGTTGTGAGGATGAGTCAGGCATGTCAGGATAAATTCCATAATAAATGCTTACTCTTCTTAGCTGGGAGACAGTATGTAGACGTAAATAAAATGAATTAAAAAGCGCAAAACTGAGATTATTGCTGCTAACCCACATAATGTCATAACTAGAGAATTATTTACTAGTAACAGTACACATTATGGTTAAATTAAAAAAAACAATTAAGCACAGGAGAGCTATTAATTTGTAACTGGCATTCTTGGTATAAGTATTCTATATGTTGATCAATCTCCAAATCAATTGAAGAAGCAAAAATATACTAAAATCGATCATCTTATATTTAATAATATAGTTGAAAGATATTTTTTATAATTCGAAAATATGCAAGATTCCTGTTTATGAATGGTGATTATCAACGAAATCAAAACAGAAAAATTGGATGTTTGTTTGTTAGTCTGTTTCTTTGTTTCTAATCTTTACAATTGGAGTTAATGAAGAGGTGAGGGAAATGAGCATACAAACGGCCAAACGCTGTAAAGCAAAAGCTAGTAGCTATAGTAAGAAACTATTCATGTTAAAGTGAACATGCCAAATTTTAAACCTTATACATGATCAAGTCAAAAATTATTTGTAATTTACAGATATACAGAGAAACCATCTGGTAGAATTTCTCAAAATTTTTGTTACTTTTAATAACATACAAAAACTCGAATGTCAGACTATACGGTAGTTTACAAAATTAAATGAGAAAGGGGCAAGCTCTTTTCGAGTAATAATCTCGTTAACTATGGTGTCCATAGATAGAGAGGTTATTTCTGTATGTGAGGCCATGCAAGAAATATAGAGGTTGCTTGAAAATGACAGAAAACAATATATGTCATTGAATGTTAAGAGGTTATGTTACTAGTGAACAAGAGATTTAATTTTTTAAAAATCAAACATTGTATTGTTTTTATGAATTATTAAAATGCTTTTATACAACACGCTACCCAATATTTAGGTGTTACATATAATTTTAATTGACTTCACTTGAAAAAATGACAGCTGTTTAACCAAAAGTTTGTTATTTTATCACCAGATAGCATTAATAGGATATTACACAATCTCTATATTTATTATTTTTAATCCATATAGAACTGTCAAATTGACATTATAATTGATTAAGTCTTAAAACAAAGTAATTCAAAAAATGTTCTTGTTTGTGACGCAGAAGTCAGACTTCTTTTTGTTTTTTTAACTTTTAAGGGCCTTGACTTTACTGGGCAAGTCAAATGATACTGATGACATTCATTGACGCAATATAAACCATGATAAAGCCCATACTTGATGATGGTTTACAATCGAGATAAAATTACTTTCAATTTGTTGCTCACATAAAATACTTTAGAAAAATTTATGAAGCAGCCCGGCATAAACTCCACATTAGAAGTAATGTTGATGTTAGGTCTAAATTTACAGATATTAATTGTTAAATCGTACTTGAGGAAATTACACAAAAGGATCTGGTATAGATCTCATCAGAACATTAAAAGACTAATTGTGGGAAATCAACCACAAAATAGCAGAGGAAAAATGAATATTCAGAAAACGTAAAAGGTTATGATGAAACGTCAAATATTGAATCAATAATTGGCCGGTATTGATGCTAAATAGTATAGGAAATTAAAAAAAACAAACTATACTATACTGAAAATGTCCATTATCAAGTATTTTTAATAAATTAGCAAAATTTTGTATGAACTAAACAATAGTTCTGGAAAAAATATTTTTATATATATAGGTTTTTGGAAATTCCAAAAAGTTATAATATATTTCTCTTTGTAACATTGCCCTTTACTAATATAATAATACGACGATAATATTTATATAAAGTTTTTTTTCTATTTGTCTTGGATTCAAAATCATGTGTAAGAAACAGATGTAAGTCTTTCATGTATAGATTCCTGCTGTTATAAACATGTAAAATATAATTAATAATACATATATCTAAACAAAAAAGAAATTAATTTAAACCTAATTAATGGAAGGAAATGTTTGAAAATAAGAAGACTATAGAATTTGAGGACACTCAAGACAGAAATCAATTGATTTTACGACAACTTCTCTTACGTTGTATTAATATAGTCCTCTTATATTATATTCTTTCAGTTACATCTTAGTATCTGAAGGTCTTGGAGACCGAAAAACTGACCGAAAAATTTCTTAAAAACTGCCTAAACATATTTTACTAAAATTTCTTTCATATTTCCAAACCTAATTACAAAATGCTTAAAATGGACACGTTAACACATTTGTCCGAATTTCTATTTTACACATAATGTTAACTCCACATTCAAAATATTACTTGCGAAGCATTTACTGCACTTCAAATAAAAAAAACTAAAAATGATTGTCTATAGCAAATCCCTACAGGATAAATTAAAAAAAAAAACTACTATAAATAAATCAAACTCTGGTTTAAAAGCATAGCAACGGTGATGTTTAGTTCTAAATTGAAGTGCTGGTCAAAACTCGAGTAAAAGCTATTTCATTAATCCACAGGCTATCTTTAAAAAAAAATACACTGACTGTGGCTCTTTATCATACAGAATGCATAATTTTTGTGTCCGAATGATTCTTTAAGGATATTTGTCTCCCAGCTAACAAAGCCTGTTCTACAATTAGTAACAGCAAGTCCACATGAGCAACTCAAAGCGAGGGTCCACAAACTATAACACACAAACACCAAGAGAGTGAAAGAAAAAATAAATTATTTTATGGTTCTCTACAAAATAAACACCAAGTAATTTTTTGCAAGATTCGATCATATTTATTGACTTTAAGTTTTTAAAAATAAAATTTTGTATAAATATTGTATGTTTTAATAAAGCTAGTTAACTAAAACTATTTTAATAAATTAATTTCATTAAATATCAGTAGTTATAATAATTCAATCACCCCCGTATCAATATTTTTTTTATTATAAATATATTTAACCGACAATTGTATTACGTTGAAACATATTATTTACACAAACACAAAAATGTGAATAATTTCACTCATTCCCCCTGTTACCACCTCAAAACATTAAAACAATTCAGGAACCTTCCCATAACCCAAGCCGTGTAAAAAAAAATGCAACAAATTTTCTATACATACGAATTGCACACAAAACATGATGTATAATATAAATAGCACTAGTGTTGGTCGTTACCTACATACTTAGACAAAGCGAGTACGGCCCACGCGTAGTAATAAATAAAAAGGTAAACCAAACAAACGCAACAATAGTGAGCGTAACCGCGGCGACGCAAGCGTCAAACGGGCTTTTTAAGAATGTAGTGTAACTCACGTTCACACCCGTACGGCTTTTCAGCATCGCCCGCCACTTCGTAGGGCAACGTACCTTGAGCTGCGCGCCGTCGGCCCCGGCCCTGTAACGCAAAAGTGTTTACATCAGGCAATGTAGGTAATATAACATAAAGTTTATGTACACTTTAAAATGTTAATTGCAATACCGAAGATTTTTATTTATTATATGCTTAATTATATATGGTAGATAGCAAATCAATGTTAAAATTGTTAATAACCTATGACTATCATGATTATTAACAATTATATCAGACACTTTTGATAATCTAAGATTAGCGAAGGCGTCTTTTTATGAATACATCTGTTTTTAACTTTATAACTTCGGGATTACAAAAGATGATGCCTAATTATATTGAGAGGGAGACAGAAATCTGAAAGCAGTTGGTCTTCGTCAAAAGTTAAAATGATTAATCCACCTTATAACGTTGTACAGGTATTGGAAATAACAATTAAGACCATTCAACAATAGTGCAATTTCCTAATCAAAATCACCACTCGAGTTCTCTTTTTTTTAACTAATATTTTCAATTTACCACTTAATAATGTAACTCTATTAATACTATAACCTATTAATATTATTAAGAATTTTATAAATAGAACTGAAATAATATGATTACTGAATGACAGTTTAGAATAATGCCAGAAACATAAACAACTGATACTTTGGTGGCCATATTGCCACAAATTACTCTAAGAGGAGTTTAAGCCACACCAGTCCTGCCACTAAAAATAATCTAAAGTTTAAACTTTTAATGAAATTAAACTGTCATTGACCTTATGAAATTATAATTGCATCATCGTTTAAACTTCGTCGGTGGTTTAAACAGTAATTGATCATAGACTTTATAATGAGATATAAGTAAGAGATATAGCTCGATTCTCATTTACATAGCAAGTAATCGAGGAGTTATTAAATTAATATAGTCAAAAAAATTGTGAATTCTAAAATAACGGAAAGGCATATCTAGTTACAATTATGAATTTTGAAATTCTTTTTGGTTGAGAGGTTATTTTACTTATACATCTGAAAGCTTAATACACATTCTACTAAGCTAAAATCTGTTTGCCAAACAGAAGAAATGAAGCAATAAGGCTCTAAAAACATAGTCTGGAACTTTCATATAACATGAAAATTACAAAATTATTAACTAATTCAAAATTTAGGATAATTTTTTTTTGTATAGTTTAAGTAGATGTATAAAAAATTGAAACCAATTAGATGAGTCCAAAATGAACATGGATCAGGAAACAACATTAAAACTTTGTAACATGAAAAGTCTTACATTTAAAAGATGGAAACCCATAAATGAGCAGAATATAAGGAAAACTTCATGACATGGTTTAATCAAAATGTTTTAATAATGAAAGATTGTAATTTCCTCGTCAATAATTGCTTATAAAAATACAAATGTATTTTATAACACACTTAAAATAAAGAATTATAAAATGGTGCTAATTCCCCACACGCAATTCAAAATTATTAAAAAAACATGCTTTTTCACAGAAGCAGTTAGTTGAAGAAGATCTAGCAATTTCTAACACTGAAAGATCAACTTTTCTGGCACTATTTTAAAAATAGATAGTATGTATTGAAGAAGGGACATCCTGTCAAATGTAACAAATATACACAAATTCTAAACTCGCTACTCACACTGCGCCCTCTCTTAGACGGTGTCGACTCCTCGCCACCACCTCCAGATGCTGAGGCACGTGCGCCCGCCCTCTGACGTCCCCCTCGTGGCCCAGTGGTCACGTTCCCGCCACCACGCCGCCGCCGCCGATTCGCATAAGTGTCATCGTAATAATCCTCGTCACTCTCCGGCTCAGGCTCCTCTAGCCCCTCCAGCTCTTCCATGGCGAGCTCGTCGTAAAACCATTCCTGGGGAGCAAACGGAAATGGTGTTAAAAACCTAAAGCTACTTACTTGTAATATAAAAATAAAGTTTTATTTAAACTTAATTAACATTTTGTATTTACGTTTAAAACATTTTGTATGGCAGAATCGTTAATAAAAGATTTCTCTCTAAATAGATCATACCCAATTAAAGTAAATGATTTTAATAAGACTCACAAAAAAATAACTAATACTATTTATAATTAAAAACAAAAAAATAAATACTAAGTTGATGGCAACTAATAAATCCGCCATCTTGGTTCACAAAATTATTTTATTTTTCGTATGTAATTAATAAAATCAAAAAATAATATTTAAGCACAATCCTTATCTTTCAATTGTCACCAGCATGCAGGCAGAAATAAATTTTCTTTCATGCAGTTTTAATTGGCTTTTCGACTAAAATATTGGTTACGTTCAATGTTAAGATGGTTGGTTTTTAAACAAATGTTAGTCAGAGAGCGAGAAATTCAGAGAGGATGGTGAATGAGAAGGCACAATCCATTGAGGTGAAACTATTTTTTCACGTGTTACTTTTGCTTGGCAATTACAGAACAAGAGATTACAAGAAATTAAGTTTGTAAATAATTTAAATGTCTAAATGTGTACGGAATCCTCATAGTGCAAGTTCCACTCGTGCTTGACAGGTTTCATTTAAAACTATACTCTACTGTAATGTGAGGCCCATTTTTACCCATCTACTTTATTTCATTTCCCAAAACTAAAACCATGTAATGAAATATATAAAGTAAATACGCAATAAAATTTATGGCAGAAATGTTTTGACGAATGAAAGAAATAGGCATAACTATACAGTTACCAAAAACTCCGAAGAAAAATATGAAGAGAAAAATATCAAAGAGAAAAATATGAACGAGGCCTCAAGACCTCATTGACTTAACAGAGAATCTCCCTGCTCTAGATTTATTGTGTTGTTCTTCTACGCCTTTTTATGATATTACTATTTTTCATTAAAATTCTAACTCTTCATTGCATTAGATATTTTAAGCACCTTTACTAAGTTGAACAACAAAAATTGAAAAGACGGATCGAATGTTACGAAAACGCACTAACAGGGAAAGGATAGAACATATGATATAATACGTGCTGAAGGGGATGAATATTTAGCCGGCAGTGCACGCCTAGCGTATGCATCGAGTCAAAGGAAAGTCAGCCTTCGACCTTGTCCGACAAAAGGCGGCAGTTGCCGGTCGCCGACTCACGACATATGAAAGACGTTCATCTACGTTGTGCTTTAAGATTATTCAATATTTTAAACTGAAATGACAGAACGTCACGGTTGTGCATGTCTGGTGTCTCCACCCATTTTAATTAAGACCTAAATCTGTTAATACAGCTATATTTCTTGATGATATAAAGAATGTGCAAAATTTTAAGAATATCTCACTTATTAGGGCAATTTTCAGATGCAGACAATAAAAATGTCCCTAGTTAATCAGAAGAAACTAAAGCGTTTGGCAAAGGCTTGTTTTACCACAAAACTCAAGCATCGATAATAAACTTCTAATATATTTTTCAAAATATGATGTCCGTACCATAATCTTAAAAACAAAGCTGAACTACTTACTAAATCCTTTTCTTCGTATGTTGGACAATCCACATCTAGAGATTACTTTCTTCGTCTACGTATTAATATGTTAAAAATTAATAATTAAAACTGGAAAATGGGAGTTAGACTCCACACACGGAATATTTTGTCATGTGTCTTATACTTTATGAAGACGGAAAACATTCAGTTTATTAAACAAATAGTGGTTGAGTTCGTCACCTATTATTTTCAAGATTAAAAACGCATTTCATAATTAAATTTCTAGACTTTCAAATTAAACAGTTTAAAATGAAGAAAAGATCATTTAATATATATATTTTTTTATTTCTTGACAGTTTTCTTATAAAACAATCAACATCACAAGAAATCTGTAAGTCTAATCTTTTAGTTTGATATCTTTATAGAATTTGTAATTTTTTTGTATTTTTTATTTTATATATCTGATTCCAATATGAATTTATGAGAAATATTCTATATTTCCTACAATTACTAACTAATGTTTACTCTTTGTCATTAATGAAAAATCATATACTTAGCATTACACATAGCATCTTTTATCTTTCCAACCTATTAAAAAAAGGTACAAATTTTACTTTGTCTCTTTTCTTCTTTAAATGATGAACTAGCTCTTAAAATTTTCTTAAAAAAACAATCTTATAAATGCTATATTAGTTTGCTTGAATATATTTGTGAAAAAATTATTTTCATAGCATTATTTCTTTCAAAAGCATTGTGAACAATACAAGTGGCTATTAGTAAATCAACTGTCACTCCATCAGTAATGATGGAAATATCTAATAACATTACTATTTTAGTCAAGTAGATAAAAATAGGACAACGAATGGTCACATATTAAAGAATAATAAATAGTCTACCCAATATCTATAATAACTCCCACCAAATTGTAACTGACGGTAGCAACCAAATATCAAATTACCCCGCTTTCATGAAACATGTTGTGGAGAGGGAAAGTTCTGATACCGCTTTTAAATGTTAATTTCTTGTTACTTCAAGGCAGTTGAACATTGAAAGTGTAACTTGGAAGATAAGAGACGATTTTTTTGCAGTGAAAATTGCATGACAAGATAATTTCTAGATCATTAATGAAGCAACGGTTGTAAACTAATTTACAACATTGTGCTATGAGTTTACATCAAGATACAGCGATTACCATGAAATGAAGTAATCATACAATGTGTTTGTATTTAGTAAACATACTGTATACACTCAAAATTAATTAGTGTTGCATATATGATATGTTTGTAGCATTAATTAATTTTGAATGTATATGTTTACTAAAAAAATAATTGTTGTCCATATTTTGATTACTTACAAATTTTTCTATTCATTAGTTTCAGAAATATATTCACAATATTAGTTTCAGAAACAAATTCAGTTTTTTGTCATATAAAAAAATCATAAAAAAATTTTTATACTTGTTAAAAAATATTAATATACATAGAATTTTCCCAATCTATTGGGTCGGCTAATAAATTAGGAGTGTTTTGACAGAAAAATATTTTTTAAATATTTCTCAGTATATAACTTATCATAAGTGGTATATGCATAGACATTATCGATGACCCTCTTATTATTTGGTAAAGACTGAATAGTGAGAAAATAGAAACGCAGTATAACTGTTAAGTTTTAAATTGAAAAATTTACTTAATAGAAAAATATGCTGACAACATGTCTGGTGAATAAGGGGATTAGGAATCATTTCCCATCCCAGCAGGATGTTTCATTGAACACACATCTTTTGGTTATGGGGTTCGTTTTTTGGCATTGGTTAACCCTATTCCTTTTGGCCCAACTACTGGCGCTTATGGGTACAATCCACATATACAACCCATTTCTCATGGTCAGTAATAAGGTGGTTCAACCCGTTGAACTCATGCTGAAAATATCAAAGTTGTGTACCTAATGAGTTGATCCTGACTACCAAAACTTTATATTTGTAACTTTAGCTATATATTTGTAACTACAACTATAAGATCAATTAAGACCCACTGTCTGCAAATAATGGTTTACAATAAAACTCTCAATTATGTCCAAATGGTAATTTCAATATTAAAATATTCCATCCATTTAGCTAAGTTTAATTAAATTTATTTGTAACTTGAAACACTGAAGATTTTGGACCAAACGTTTTATTATTGGGAACATAGAGAATAGACATCAAAATCTACCATTATTTGACTAACGAAAGCGTCTTTTTCTTAAATATTTTCACTTTGTAACGTCATGGTTACAAAAGAATGCCTAATTTTATTGACAGTTAGATGGGAATTTTAACACAATTGGTCTTCATAATTCGAAATGTTAATATGATTAAATAGAGTTCTAATGATGTATGGGTGTTGGGAGATTATCATTATTACCATACAAAAAAAGTACAATTCCATCATGAGAATTACCACTCGTTTCGATTAATAACGTAAACCTACTAACTTTTAATGTAACTCTATTAATATTATAACCTATGAATATTGTAATCTAACTGTATAATGTATTTTTCTAACGACCGAATAATATGACGACTGAATGAGTTTGCTATAATGACAGAAAAATAAACAGCCAACAGCTAAGTGGCTATATTGCTAAGGTTAATCCATGAGAGCAGTTAAGGCATCCCAATCCGATATAGCATTATATATATATATATATATATATATATATATATATATATATATATACATGTCTATATATGTACATATATATATATGTGTGTGTGTGTGTATATATACATGTATAGATATGCGTGTATACGAGTATATATGCATGTTTATATGTGTATATATATATGTACATATATGCCTATTATGTATATATACACACGTGTGAATGCACATGTGAGTAGGGGTGCTACCCTGCATCGTGCCCCGTCCCACCTCATCCCGCATCCCATCCCTCCGCATTCCGCACACCAAACATAACATGCCGAACTCAACCGGTAGAATCATCGGGGTGGTGATTGGGTTGCGGCACCCCAGAGCAAGATAGTATCTAGTCGTCCATCTCGCTCTTCTGGCGTCTTACCAGAGGGGATCGCATTTTGCTCTCGTCAATGTGTGGTATTTTTAGAATTGTTTTAAATTTATTTTGGCACACTCGATACTGCGAGTCGGTGTACGCCTGTAGAAAAAAGGCAAGCAATTCTCTTAATATCTGTATTTTTTATTGCGTAAAATTTTTATCACTTATTACATTTGCAGATGTTAAAATCTACAATGTAAAATACTGGTAACTTGCACAAGTAGTAAGTCTTCAAGACCAATCGACGTCTGTAGCGTATTAGAATATATGGAGATTTGTCTGAGGAAAAAATCTCTGGCAAAGGGTTAGTTTTCGAGCCTATGTTACATTTGACAAACGCAATCGCGACTAAAGGGCACCATGATGGAGTTTAGAGTAAACATTTTAGGAAACAGCAGTGATGTCATTACTCATCTGACTATTAAAGTAATAACGGAAAATGATACTTATTTTGAAAGGAAAATTCCTCATAGAGGAACGCAAACAGATGAGGTACCACCACCACTTGTCGTAGGTGGTCGCTTCTTCGAAGGCATATGGCTGCGTTATGGGAAGCGGAAGGGGTACTGAATATGAAAAAAAAACCACTATACGGTTAGAGGAGATACGTCCTCATGAAAAGGGTCTAAAATGGTGACAAGAATAGGAAGGATAGTCAAAGTCGCGATCAAAATCGACATTGTCATTCTCGCCATCCAGAAAATAATACCAGTTGAGACCGAAGGGCATGGCGGGAACGGCAGTACCGGCGTCAAGGTGACTGGTTCTTCATCTGGACGTTGACGAATTCCTCGCCGATGGCGGACGTCATCTCAGTGATGTCGTCAGCGAAAGGTGCTGCGAATAGGAGTGGAGAGTAACAAATTCTTCCTCGACATTGAGACTCCTCAGCAGGGAGCCCTCAGGCAAATTGTGCGGACACAGTTGAGGTATGATGACAGTAACAGCACCCGAAGAAGTAGTAAAGTAGACAGGGACAGCGGCGAATATTCAAAATCCTTTATGGTATTATTTACGCTGAACTCAATGTAAGAATGATGCAAACCGTATGTCTGCCGAGGTTTAAATAAAAGAGTAATAATGGAATTAATATGCATCACACGCAGTCGAGGTGGAGACGCATACTACATACTAGTGAACGACATATTAGGTGAACCCATCGGTCACATCGGTGCACAAATTTATATAATTTTGGTATGTGTGCGGGTGTGTGTGTATATATAATTTATAGTATGTAAATGAAGGAAAGTTCGCCACATCAATCTGTAATAGTGCACCATGGGTAGATTGATATTTAAAAATTGTCATAAGTCAGTAACATGGAAATTCATCAACTTATATCTTATATTTCGATAAACATAAGAAATGTGGCAATATTGCATGATTAGTAATCAATGGTGAATTTGTCTTAATCCCTTTCATTAGCACTGTTACAAAAAAAGGTTGAAAAACAAAAGGATAGCAAAATTAAATTTCAAGATCAACTTTGTTTACCTTTCGTGAATCAAAATTATTGCCATTTGAAAATCTTTAACATCCATTCATTATTCGCTCAAATATTTAAGATTATAAAAAATATTATCGATTTAAAAAAAAAACTATTAATACAATATTTTTTCATTTATCATGATAATTTGTCTTATCATTGGTTTTTTTGTTAATGATATTAATTAATTTTAATTGCGATTTCAAAGTAAATCCTTATAGATTGTTTATTATTTAATATGGCAACCTTCACACATTTCTTCAATCAACCTAAATGATTTAGTGTTATTGTTTACAGACTGTTAATTTACACATAATTATGATTTCACAAGTTTAAACTTTAGTTATTTTATAAACTAGGCAACTAATTAAAAAAAAAAAACAATTTGTGGGATTACACATGATTAATGGGAGAAATGGTTGAAGTGGCGAACTTTCCTTCATATACATACTGTATGTATGTGTATATATATATATATATATATATATATATATATATATATATATATATATATATATACATATATATATATATATATATATATATATATATATATGTATATATATATATACATATATATATATATATATATATATATGTATGTGCGTGTGTGTATCTTCTGTATAAACAATTAAACAGAATCATTAACAAAAAATGAACTGCTTAAAAGGAATCAGTAAAATTTTTTTTGGTTGGTAAAACCTTCCTTAATCACTAAGCCAGACTTGAGTGCGATCTGTGAACTAGTGCGTTTACAGCAGTTGCCGTAATAGGTCGACTATAAATTCACTCTGCGAATTTTATTGTGGATAAACTTGTTGAACAAACCTTTTGCCATAAATTTTGTATTTGAAACGAAATGTCTTATGCCTTATCATTAAAAATCCCTATGGTGACCCGATTATGTTGAAAACAATGACACATACATAAGTAGTACAAAACATTAGAAAATTAGTGCTTGAAAATTATTATTATTTATTTGTCACTTCAGTATTAGAATAGGCTCGAGTGTAGAACATTGATAAAATAATTGTTCCAGGAATTTTAACCAATGTTTTGTGCATGAGACATGTCACTACAAGACTGCTTCTGAAAGAGCTTAATTTCTTGCTGTTTTCAATCAATGCTCTTTTAGAGCATCGATTGAAGACATCAAATGGAATTCATAGTGGGAATTAAAGACCATACCACTATTGGCCTATGAGAAGTATATGAAGGGTGGGTTTGGCGTTATTACAGTGATAAAATAAATTTTGATGAATATACTTAAATTTGTGTGTTTTTTTAACCATTCCATCTAGTTTTTATACAGAAGGTATTATATATAAATACTGTATGTATATTGACGTTTATATAAACTCTAACATTACATAATTTTATATTAAATATAATAACATTAAATTTTACCGTTTCTTAATTACTTCCTGTAATGATATTGTCATAATTGTTTTACAATACCTTTGCCCAAAACTGAATAATACTTTCAATTCCCCTTTAGTGTGTATTCAACAGCTCAATCACCTGATAAACAGATAAATCAGCATGCGATTTCTTTAAAATACATCATTGTTAACTAACCAAATCACTGAAGTGAATAATTTTCTGAGCTTTGTAATGATAATTAATTCCGTTTACAAAACTTAGTTTTATAATGCTAATAAATTCCATAAACATGTTGAACTTAATATTACACTTTATTTATGATTTTACCTATAATGCTGAAAACTTAAGTCTAATTGATAACAATGATCACCTTAGGATCATCCTTAACAGCTGACTGCGACCCATCCCTGCTGTCTTCCCCGTGGCCGGAATCTCCCGGCAATCCACAGCTATCTTCCCCAAGTCCCTCGGGACCAGCTATCGCTGTATCAGCACCCAGAGGCCAGGCCCAACGTGAAGTTTGCAGTGTTAGGTACTGCCTACGGGCCTTACGCCAACTGGAAAAGAAAATGTATGATAACTTTCATTGGTACCCGTTTATTGTAAAAATAAACAATCTCTTAATTAAAAATTTTTGACCACGGCAGTTTCACTAACATGAATGAGACTTCTTTTCTTTCTGGGTTAATTATTCTATCTATTAAAGTCGAAACATGATTATATCTATTTAAAAGAATATCTACACTTTTAAATCATAAATACATAAACAAAAAACTCTTAGGTATGTCCTATATCATTACGAATTTCATGTCATTTTCATTTCAATAAAGGTAGAATCTTTTTAATAACTGAATTAATAAGAATTTATTGAACCAAAATGAACATACAATTTTTACCAAAACTCACATACAAAACTTTAAACACATTATCCCTATAGCAATGACAATAACAAGACAGCCAACTGCTTAAATGTTTCGCTTTATATACCCTTTTTCAACACAAAACAGCCAGTAACTTTGAGATAATTCAATGTAATCGTCATAAATTTAAGTGTTTTGGCAATCATTTTAAACATTCTCGAATTGTTGTTCACTACCAAGGAAATATCTTCTTGCATTACACGAAGCATGTCCAAAGCGATAAAATAAAAAATAACAATAAAACGTATTTCTTGTAACAATACTAACGTATTAGATGCTATAAAGTTCAACCTAAATTTTAATTTCAATAACTTTCCGCTCTTGAAATAGTTCAACTCTTTGTTCACATTGAGTTATTATATGTACATCAATCGTTACTGTAAAACTATAAGCTAATATTCAACCAAACACATTTTGCAGTTTCTGTAGCCAAGTTTTATTCCATTTACATTCTCTATGATGCTTTAAACTTTGAACCAGGGCTTCCCAACCAATGGAGAGTGCCCCCCTAGGGAGGTGTAAACAGCTCATAAGGGGGGGAGGGAGCGATTTTTTCTCTGCATGAGCATGAACATGTATATGATACCCTACATTCCTATGCAGAGAACAAAGCCTATTTTTGAAAAATACCTTAATTTTTACAGAATGAAACTCATTTTTTTAGGCAAGAATAAAAACTTTGTATCTGGATGGCACTACGTTTATTTTCAATTTGATCGTGTGTCTCAACATTCCAAAACCTGTATTTAAATTTACAACTTTTATCAAAAATCTACACAGGCACTATTACGTTATATATCAGACAAAAATAAAGATTGGTAAGAAAGAAATATCAAAATAATAAGATTACAAGTAAGGAATTTTAAGTGTTGGTATCCTCTAGAGGTAATACTTATTATATATCAATGGGGAAACGTTGAGCAAAAAACCCTTCGATTAGTTATTTAGGTCTGCGCCATCAATAAGAAATCCTTGGTGCTCGATCCTAACACAGTTAAAGAATAATTAAACTCTCAGGACAACAATATAGATAACTCTCCATGCCAATATGAAAAAATTATTTCAATACAAGAAGATTAAACTTTCTTTCCAAAAACAGAAAGTTGGCATGATACCAAGATCGTTCTGCCCATAATGATCTATGGTGATGAAATATAGATACTCATGATCGGCCTAATACATAAATTTATAGTTGCTCGGCGAATGATGTGCTCAGAATATGCCTGAAGGATAATATCTAAAATTAGGAAGTTCAACAGAGAATCAAATTAGACATACAATTTTATTACCTTAGAACATAGAATTTGACAACCTGTGGGGTAGAAGATTTCTTGAATGGAGACCATAAATCTCAAAGCGCTGTGTATAAATGCCCCCCTTGGCCAGATGAACTGACGACTTAAAACAGTCAGTGAAAACCGTTGGATACGGAAAGCGGATGACAATGTGTGGAGGGGGAGCAGTAGATGTTATCAAGTTGATGATGTAAAGTACATGCTTCTAATTGAGATATTCATCTAATAAACAACAAAGTTATTAAATCGTCTTTAACCCTTAACTGATCACGTAGGGTGTCCTAACGCATTTTTCCAGGCTCATAAATTTTAAAAAATTGATATTAGCATGCTGGTTTTCTAGGTAGAACGAATCAAATGATTAGTGGCGTAGTGAGGATGAGGTGTCATTAGAAAGTTCAGAGCCAGCTAATGAGAATAGAGTAATGAATCATTTTACCTCGGAAAGCATAGGCCAACCATAAGGGTTCAAACAATTACCATACTTCAGGGTAAGAACTCAATGTGCTAATATTGTAACAGAAGCTGCTGGACCCAGAGGGGTTGCTAGAAATGTAATTACATTGAATGAAGCATTTTTGAGTGTATTTTCAAGAGAATGTATAAATCTTATTCTGACCTACACGAACGAGTATATAATATCCATTCATTGCAACTTCCAGAGAGAATGTGATTGCAAACCTGTATCTTATGAAAGTTACTCACATTCTTTGGACTTCTTTATATGTCAGGAGTGCTATTAACATTGCATGTGAATTATTAAGATTTATGGGATACTGATGGTACAGGAATCAAATTTTTCTCTAAGTTGCAAAAGGTTCCTTTTCATTCTTAGGAGTTTAAGGTTTGACAGTCAAACAACGATGGAGGCGAGACAATTATTGGATAAACTGGCGGCTGTCAGGAACTTCTGCAATTAGATGAATGATAATTTTTAAAAATGTTATAATATGTCTGAGAATGTTACCATTGATGAGCAGTTACCTGGGTTTCGAGGTAAATTCTGTGGCTTGGTGTATATGCCCAGCAAACCCACCAAATATGGGATCAAACATTTTGCTCTCACAGAAATTTAAACGCAACATATTATCTACAGAAATTAAACATTTACGTTGGAGTACAATCTGAAGAACCATTCAAACTGCCCTCTAATTCCGGAAGTCTAATGAAGCGAATGATAGAACTTATTTCTGGTACTAGAAGAAATGTCCCTATGGACAATTGGTTCACCAGTATCCCACTGACCAAAACACTATTGGACGAATATACGCTTACCATGGTGGGCACACTGGGAAAAAACAAGAGCGAAATACCGAACTGATTTCTACCAGAAAAAACACGAAAGGTAAGTTCTAGCTTATTTAGTTTCTAAAAAGATATGATGTTGTGCTCATTTGTGTCGAAACCAAAAAAAGCATTTCTGCTTGTATCCATAATGCAGCGCAATGACAATGTTGAGGGTGACAAAAAAGGACCTGAAATCATTCATTTTTATAATAAAACGAAAGTAGAAGTTGATACGAACGACCAAATGTGCTCCAGTTATAATGTAGGACGACATTTCAAAAGATAGCCGATGGTGATATTTTGTCATCTTTCTAATATTACTGGTATCTATTCCTATGTAATATACAAATCTAAAATAGACTTGGATTGAATTCTAATTCTTTATTACATATAATTTTCTAATAAAGAATTTTTTACTAATTTTTTTTGTCACATCACACATTTTTTTGTCATGACAGCCAAAAAAAATTTATCATAAGTAACAACAAAGTTACATCGCTAACATATCGGAGTGTTTTCATTAAGTTCACAACATATACAGACTGTGAGGAGCCCTGTGTAATCAAGATGCTCTTATCCAATTTAAAATCATTTTTTCATAAATTAATTTACACTCTAAAGATATAGATAAATTAATGAGCAAAAAACACAAAGAACTTTGACGATAGTGTAAGCGCATAAGAATGGGTACCGTAGCATTTTTGTAAGTCAAAATACTGCAGAAAATGAAATGAGTGGCGTCTCAAAAAATAGCAAGGGCTCTAAAGATAATGTGTCTTTTCTTTCTGGCATATCTTGTTGAGAGGTTTATTAAAGATATTCTTGATAGCGTATTATTTTTGTAAGTCAAAATACTGCAGAAAATTAAATGAGTGGCATCTCAAGAAATAGCAAGGGTTCAAAAGATAATGTTGTGTCTTTGCTTTCTGGCATATCTTGTTGGGAGGTTTATTAAAGATATTGTCGATAGCGTATTATTTTTGTATGTCAAAATACTGCAGAAAATTAAATGAGTGGCGTCTCAAGAAATAGCAAGGGCTCAAAAGATAATGTGTCTTTGCTTTCTGGCTTATCTTGTTGGGAGGTTTATTAAAGATATTCTTGATAGCGTATTATTTTTGTAAGTCAAAATACTGCAGAAAATTAAATGAGTGGCGTCTCAAGAAATAGCAAGGATTCAAAAGATAATGTTGTGTCTTTGCTTTCTGGTATATCTTGTTGGGAGGTTTATTAAAGATATTCTTGATAGCGTATTATTTTTGTAAGTCAAAATATGCAGAAAATGAAATGACTGGCGTCTCAAGAAGTAGCAAGGGCTCAAAAGATAATGTTGTGTTTTTGCTTTCTGGCATATCTTGTTGGGAGGTCTATTAAAGATATTCTTGATAGCGTATTATTTTTGTAAGTCAAAATATTGCAGAAAATTAAATGACTGGCGTCTCAAGAAGTAGCAAGGGCTTAAAAGATAATGTTGTGTCTTTGCTTTCTGGTATATCTTGTTGGGAGGTCTATTAAAGATATTCTTGATAGCGTATTATTTTTGTAAGTCAAAATACTGTAGAAAATTAAATGACTGGTGTCTCAAGAAGTAGCAAGGGCTCAAAAGATAATGTTGTGTCTTTGCTTTCTGGCATATCTTGTTGGAGGTTGATTAAAGATATGAATAAATAAAGTATTATTAAGTAACCGAAATGATAAATCCTTGCAGATGAATCCTACTGATGAATTATATACAAGTAGTTAAGAGAATATTATACAAAATATAATTAACACAATAGAACTTTCAAATTTGACAAAGAAATTGGACAATCAGAAATCAATGGTAAAAAAGGCTGTAAGAATTATAAAGGGAAGCCAATATATGTCGAGATAGCATCCATCATTGCAGATTACCTTCTTCATTGCCAAGATTGTATTATTGTACTGACACAAAGACAAACAAACAGATATGCACACTTTCGAAAGAAACATAACATTTTTAAGTGGAAAAATTACATATCTGACTACTTTATGAGAATAAAGAAAATAAAATAAGAATCAAAGCCATCAAAAAAAACTTTGGGATAAATATAAAGAAAATGTCGTTCCTGTGATGAAAAGAAGCTTAAACTTTGACAGAAAACTAGAACAATTGGTATAAACTTATAAACAAATTTACAAGCTAGAAAAAGTAACAAAAAGCAATATATATAATACTCCAATTTTTTTTATCAGAAGAAACCAATTCATTCAAGTGTTTTATGAACCTACATAAATATTTTCATTCCCCCATTTTTTCAACTTAACCTTTCCACACGCGACCCAAAGGACCGATATTGGCTCCGATACAAACCAATGCTATTAGCCGAAGTCGGTACACGAAAGGACTTCGTATATTTCGTTTCTATCTATTTATTATTATCCATAGCCAAGCATTCTTAAGTTGTCTGTGTGATACCACCAAATCTTTTTGACTTAAAAGATCATTTTCCAGAAATAATACGGAAAAGTATACTTCTGGACAAACAATATATTAGTCACGTATACAAAAGGATTACTACATCTTCAGAGGTACAAACTGTTCCTCCAGAGATGTACACCCTGGCTGAAAATTGCCAGATGTATATTTGGGTCTATATTTTTATGTAGGTTAATGTTTGTAAACGAGTCATATAGAATTAAAATACACAATCATTTGTTTTTTCTAAAATGAGTACCTATCATGCTAACATTGAAAATTTAAAAATGAAAACCTTTCTTTTATTATTTCCTATTAAAGAATGTGATATTGCTTTGAACAACTTATATTACAAATAATAATTTGGAATCAAATCCAGTAATATATCAAAATTTGAATCAACAAAGGTAATCGCACTTAATCAACCAATCAGAGGCGTCCATTATGTCACACATTTTAATGGCTATGTATAAACATTTCAACAGTTGTTCAATGTGTAATAACAAATTATTAGTTTTGCTGTTAAAATTTGCTTCCATTGAAATTTCAATTACATATAGCTGTCCTATACCAATGGGTAACTGCTTTACAAGATAACGTAAAAAAATCCAGAAAACAGGAAGTGAAATGTGGTCAAGAGAAGGAAGTGAATATCAACAATAGGGCTGGCACACAGTTATAATAAAAAAGTATTTTATTAGGTTTTGTTATTGACAAGATGCTAATGTTGTGAGTTCCAATTTGATTTATTTCCTTACTAATTGGTTTTCTGTGTTTACACAAAATGTATTTTATTTCTACGTATTCATCAAAATGCATACTGAAGAGCATGTAACCATAATACAGGTGGGTCATGAATTAGGTAACATTTATTCTCGCTTAAACCCAAACGGCACGGGACACGGGGATCGGTCTAGCATCTCGGTCGATTCACAGAAATATAATCACAATGGATCAGTTCATGGGGCTGCAGGACGCTATTTGCATAAAGCAATTTTATTTAAACAAAGGATCGCTCATTATTGTGAGGCGCTTGTTTCATGTTGAATACAATTTACACAACTTGAATCAGTTTGAATAGACAGGATCGACACTAAATTTGAAGCAAGCTGGCGGCCCATGAACTTCACAGAATGAAGAGAATGTGCAGAGTTTCGGTTTTGGTTCGATGCGATCCTGATTTATCAACACGCAAATGTTCCGCTGAATTAGGAATATTACATACATCTTTACGTCTATTTTGAAATTACATCCATACAAGATCTAACTAGTATGATCTAATTAGTAGGAATTAAAGCCTAATAATTTAAATTTACGTAAATTGTATGCTGAAACAATGTTGGATCTCTTCTGTAACTTCGACAACATTTTGTTTTCCGACGAAGCATTTCCATGTCAATGGGCACGTTAACAACCAGAACTGCAGATACTGGAGTATCAAAAATCCTAAAACCAATATCAAAGGCACTTTCATTCACCAAAAGTTACTGTATGGGCAGCAATTTCAGCCAAAGGAGTCATTGGGTGCTATATTTTTGAGGGTTTTCACGGCCGTATGATCACTATTAATACTACTGAGTATATGAAAATGTTACGAGACTTTCTGTTACCACAGCTACAGGAATTTGCTGGCTTCAACCAGATTATGTGGTTTCAGCGAGATGGAGCCACCTATCACACGTCAAATGAGTCCCTGCCTGTCATTAAAGAGATGTTCCCGGAAAAACTGATTTCTCAGAGAGGTGACAACCCGTGCCCACCCAGGAGTCTTGATTTAACACCAGCAGATTCCATTTTATGGGGATATCTGAAGCATCGTGTGTTCACCCATAACCCAAAACACTGTTTGAATTAAAAGCAAAGATTAAAGAAGAGATGTCAGCAATCTCAGTCTTTGCCGAAATCTTGGAAAATTTCCATTCATGTTTACAAGAACGCTGGAGTCACGACGGTGGTCACTTAAGTGATGTTATATTTAAAAACTAAATTCCCTTTTATTGCCTATTTTATGATTAAATAATTTCTGAAATAAACTTTTATTGTTTTTTCTACAAATATTTTAAATGTTACCAAATTCATGGTCTACTTGGTACTAAATGACTTTAGTATGCTAGATTGACTATGGCTCATGTAATGAAATTACATAAAAAGTGTTATGACCACACAACCAAAGAAGAACAAGATAGTCCTATATTAAAATTCTGTTTGATTGTGTCCATTAACCACAGAGGCCTGGCTACAAAGGCAAAAAGCAAACTGCAAGTAAAAGATCTGATTTTTATAAATTGTACATAAAAGCAAATTACAATAAAATACTCTCCTCTTTATTGATAATAAAAAATCAAGTGTGAGTACAAGATTTGATTTTTATAAATTTTATGTAAATACCTTTCAAAAATGGAGCCACAAAAAACTAGTACCTAAATAAAACTAAAATTGGCTATGATGAATAAAAATTTCATTAAGTATCATTTTTCATTTTATAATTAAAATATAACTCTTATTTTTGTCAACCCTAATTCTGCCACTATTCCATTCAAATCTAATACGGAAATCTGTTGGCTGTTTGGGATCCAACATGGTAACTTGCAGAAATCACTCATTAATCAACAATTACAATTTTGAACCATATGTTATGTTTTTATTCAATTTCAAATACTTTTAATTGATACTTTAAACATGTACATCATGTAAAGTACTAAAAACATTTTTTTTAATTGCGACAATTTGATTGGTAACTTTGATTCTTTACAATGCATATTTCATGTCTTCAGTGTTGTCACCTTTAACTATTTTAGAAGGTGACAACAATAAGTTTTCTTTCTATAAATAAAAGTAGCCAGTTCTTAGATTTAATTTACATTATTCTTATAAGGATTCATTGGTCATCTTAAAAATCTAATATAAGGGAATTTTTCAGATCCACCAAATCTATATTGGCATTTACACTTGGTACCTACTAATTTGCAATAAATGCGTCTGAAACAGATAATATACAAGTAAATGATCTATCCTAACTAAATCAAAGGAGTTATTTTTTTTAGGTCCACCGACCTAAAAAAGGAACCAAGAACCAAGAAAAGGTTTTCATAAACGAGCAAGATCTGTAAAAATTATAGGAAATTCTAACCAGAATCATGTAATCAAATAAAAAAATATATATAATATTTAAGCTCATCCTATTGACCGTATATCGCTTACCAACAAACACGGACCTTTCATTGGATACATTCCGTTTTTTTCCCTTCACATTTCTACCAATAATCATTCCGATTGGTTATCGGTTCGACAGTTAACAACAATACTGTAAAAAACGAAAACATGCACCCACAAAGTTTTAATAATTATTATTATGTTACTTTATGCCAGTTTTTATTTGAACAATCTAGAAGCAACTTTTGCCATTCTGACAGCAATAAATATATCATGGACGATTCGTATTACACAATTTGGAATGCATCTTTTTTTATGGGGTTATTTCCTACATTTTTCTGTGGCCACTGTCATCAAGTATGTGTGCGCCACGAGCCCTATGCGCCACTGTCTAGCTAGAGCATAGCTGTCGCGAATAGCGCACTTGGTGATGATAAATATCGACTAGGTTACATAAAGCTTCTCTCGTGTTTTCCATTGTAATTAAATCCAGTGACTATTGTTTCACTAAAATGGAAGCTACAATGTCTAGACGTAAGCAATGTATAAATTGTGCCATCAGATGTCAATGATATTTGCACAAAATGCATTCCTCTGAGATGTCTGCAGATATGCGCCAACTTTGAGAATTTGGATTTCTCTATGTGGTACAATTACATATTGCATGTAAGAAACAGAAGCTATTATTCTTTAACATCTATATTGTATTTATTGGTGTATTTTTGTGATAGACTGTATGTTTTATACAATATAGTACAAGATTTGACTTTTATAAATTTTATTTAGAAGTACTAAAATAAATAACAAAGGACTTCAAATTCATAGCTGTTCTTTGATTTTTAACTGGTTTAGTGCCATGGTTTTTTACTCATATATATTTAAAAATGCCAAAGAAATCTTTTGTTTTTGATGTCATTCACCCTTATCTCGAAAAAAAAGTGTATCTCTTCCAAAAATTATCAGATTTTAATAATTTTTTCGGTGTTTTCTTAATAAAAACTTGTACAAGGATAATAAAATACAAAGAAAATTATGGAAATATATATTGTGAACAAAAATTATAACAAAAACTGAAATCAAGGGTCACATCCTATTTTCGCAGTTCGGTACATCCTCCGTATCAGCAAAATAATTGTTATCGTCACTATTATCACTGTCACTCAAAATTTGCATTATGCCAAATTGTGAGCGCACCACAATATCACACCCACTATCACTTTCTTCACAACTTTTAATTAGTACACGCACGATCGCGATAGCACTCATCGGCACTCAAACGGTTAAAGGTGATTATAACCTGAATTGGGAAAAATGACAACTTATGAAATAGCTTCATTTTGCAGTATCACGCTCTTACGTAAGTAAAATATATTTTCTATGAACACAGTCAAAGAGTGAAGAATACTTTTGTGCTTTCTCACTTACACATATGCACGAAGTTAGCCATATATGATTATAGACCGGATGTATAGTGACAGTGTAATGTTTGACATTTGTTTTTAATGACTTGGATACAACTCCTTTAGTCCAAATTAATATTTCCATTTTTATATTACTTTGAATACCATGAAATCCTTTACATAGCAGTAGCTTCCCATCTTTTTTTGGAATAAATGTTCCAAAAGAGTAACAGGGAAGTAATCACAATATTAACAGTTTCATATATTGATAAATCTATATACTTTCAATAGCGTCATCTCCTTTCAACGTCAGATTTCTCCACATTCAGGTTAGACAAATGAAAAATTCAAATGATTTTGTAATATTCAAAGCATAACAAAACATAAAAAATTAGGTAATTTTCATCAATGTCCATTTCTTCAATTTATGATGAGCCTGCTCCCCATTAGTGGAAAAAATTGGTCCTTTTGTGACACCAATTTGTCCTTTCTATCCTGACGCTCAGGGATAAAGAGGGAAAATTAGTGATGACATCCGAAGAACGGTTTCAACGATGGCATGAATATTTCAAAGAGGCTTTTGGTATACTCGCAACATCAACATTTACAATTGACACATCGTCTTTCATCAATATTCCACCTTAGCTTCTGGATGTAAATAGTTCAGCACCAACTGTAGACGAAGTAACAAATGCTATTCACTCCTTTAAAACTGGCAAATCTCAAGGAATGGACTTGATAAAAGCGGGATGCTCAATGTCGACTACTATATGCTGCTGTCAAACCCTTAACTCCCTTATACCTCCAGACTTCTAAAATAAAGGGGTTCTGCTTGCCAGTCGAAAAAAAGGGACCTTAAGCCAGTGCCGCAATTGAAGGGGTATTACCTTGCTTTCGGCGCCTTCCAAAGTGCTCTATCAAATTATACCGGACGAGCTTTCGGAGGCCACGGAAACCCTGCTTCATAGAGAGCAAACTGGTTTCCGCCCAAAACAGTCATGTAGAGACCAAAATTAACATCATTTGAATATCCTCGAATAAGTATCAGAATGGCAAAGTGATTTATTTCACCTTTGTAGACTTTGAAAAAGCTTTTGAAAATTTTTAATGGCTTAATTTTTAATCTAGTCCTGACTCAGTGAGAAATCCTGCGAAGATTGTAAGTGTCCCGCTGAAGATCGTAAATATTCTAAAAGACAACTACAAAAAGTATTCTCATAAGGTCATAATCAATGGTGTTATATGTGAGGATATTAAAGTGCATGTGGGTGTTTGACAAGACTGCCTTCTTGATCATTCCTGAAGGTTTAATGCACTACTCAAACAAAACAATGTAACATGGAATAGTGTGGGAATTGTCAAAAATCTTGGAAGACTTGGATTATGCTGACCTCTTCTCGCTGAACCATAACCATGTGGATATACAGGCTAAATTGGAAGACTTGAGAAGCAGGGTACATAGGGCTCAAAATCAACATGTGGAAAACTCAAGAAATGAGATGCGGTTTGAAGAACATAACTACATCAGTGCTAGGCACAGAGCAAGTAACACACGTCCACCAATTCAGGTTTCTCAGGAGTACTGTGTAAGATACAGAAGGAATGGAAGAGAACATCGCTTCCAAATAAAGTACTCAAAAAAAATTTTAATATATGAGGGTCATAGTTTGAAAGGGCTAGAAGGGTCTCATAAATATGTTTTCATAATTTTAGATAATGCATCTTCAGGGATATACAATTCAATATGCAAAAATATGTTCCACCCTACCTTATTTCTGAAAATAAATAAAAAAACAGAGTTCAAGAAGCCTAAAGGTTGACGATGATGCTATATATCATAGCGTTACAGATATTCATGATAATATACATATATATCCCTCTACTTAATTAAACTAGGTATTAAAGAATATTACACTAACAAGTCCATATTAGTGATAACTTATATTCCATATATATATATTATAGATTTCACTTCAAATGAGGTAAGGAACTAACGATGCACGAGCCAGATTCAAACTTGGCCAAGAAACCGAAGGACCCAATTATAAAAGTTCGAAGTGAAATTGGTTGGTACTTTTAGTCTCGCCAAGTATTCTGTATTTATGTACTTTAATGTATCAATTAGATATCCAATCAATTTCACTTTAATAATATCCTATCAATTTCACTTTGAACTTAAGCCCTAGCACAGAATAACAATTGCCTGGCTAAAATGGAGGTCACTAACCAGAGTTATGTGACGCTAGAATGCCAAACTCAAAGATCGAATTTAAAAGCAAGCACTATGACCAGCGTTGATGTATGGGTCGGAATGCTGACCGATGCGAAAGGTGGACAAACAAAAGATGCACGTCATAGAAATTAAAATTCTGCATTGGGCCAGGGGAATTACAAGACTGGACAGAATTTGAAATTGAGTACATTAAAGGAACGTTTAAAGTCGCAAAAATTTATGAAAACCTGGGAGAAAATTGTTTACGTTAGTACGGGTATGTTTTGAAGCGCAGCGAAGGCAATATGACCAAAGCAGTATTAAAAGTAGAAGAAGGATAGAGAGACAGAGGTCGACCCGATGCCACCTTGAAGAGCACTATAGATAAAGATCTTAAAATTATGAATTTAAACTCAATGACAACATACAATAGACTGTTGTGGTGAAAATGTATGAGAGCTGACCCCAAATGAGATATGGGACCATACCCAGAAGAAGAAGAATGTATCTAAATGACACATATGGCAAACTTACTGCTACGGGAGCAATCTTTTACAGCCAACCAGAACACCAGTCCAGCCACGCTCGACGAGTGGCCGGGAATCAAACGCAGGTTCCCAGTACGCCACAAAATCAAAGACTGTATGCCTAGTGATCAACCCAACACACCACGGCGACGACAAATAAAGGTTTAATATGATGTCGATTGCCCGCTATTTTAATGTTATTGTGATCGTTTATATACATAGATTTTGTATAAATTGTTTATAAATGTTTTATAATTATTAATCATTTTTTTCCATTGGACTATCTGTATGAACAAGTTAAGTCAGATTTTTAATTCCTTTATAAAGCGAGCATTAATTTTGATCTATAGATACTCACCGTTGTGATGGATATGTATATATTTGTCCCTCTCGCATGCCCGGCATTCGTTGCCTTTTCGTCATAAATAGGCTGCAGTGTGTCTGGGCTACACCTGTAGAACAAAAGCATTATTTTCATCATAGTTAATAGATTAGAATATGCTAAATAAAAGTATTAGTATCTAACATATTTTTGTTTTTGCTGAATTTCAGTTTCCAGAATAATCATTTTATTTCTGAAATAGGTTGTCACTAGAATCGGCAGATTTACGTGACATCATCAACGTACATATAGACTGTTCATCAGTATTTTAAATTATTGATAGTCTGTCTAGCAAGTACAAAAATTCACAAAATCTCAAGTCCAAAAGATAGCTGTTATTTTGATCTAGGCTACAAAAATTTGGACTAAATTTAATTCTGAAACAAAATATTAGAACACAAAAGTTCTAAAATTTGTGCCAAAAAGTTTTGCCACTCATAATTAATGACCCTCAAACTGAGTCAACAATTAATATTTTATTCCATCATTTTATTTTTATATTTCCAGAAGGAAGTCTTTGTAATTTTTATGAAATCGTTTCTATTCTTTCATAAAACTCTCTTTCGATATCTTATAAACAATTTTCTTATAGTGGAATTATAAGGACTTAAACACTCAAGCTGACAATTAATTACCTTATATTTCTATTTGATGCTATTGACAAGTTCCATAAATATCCAACCTTACATCATGAAATGGAACAATTTTAGATTTTAATTTTATATGCTTCTTGCCAAATAACTTATTTTTCTATTTAGATAGGGTTCTGTAACTATCTTATAATATATATTAGAATCAGTGAAATCCCACTTCAACTTAATTTATCACTCTCAATTAATATTTATATCCATTTACTTAGTAAAACTTAAACTTGATTCCAATTTTATGTAACACATCATAGGAGCTACTTGATGGGGGAATTTCATCAAAATTTCATATAGACATTCCTTAAAAATTTTTCTTAAATTTTTTAAGCTACAATATCTTTTATAACTTTCATTGAAAGTACATAATAAGAGCAATATTCCATATTTTCTTTTTCAAGTTGAGGGGTCAGGAGCCAT
The DNA here is from genome assembly GCA_039881145.1 of Druceiella hillmani. Classification (NCBI taxonomy): domain Eukaryota; kingdom Metazoa; phylum Arthropoda; class Insecta; order Lepidoptera; family Hepialidae; genus Druceiella; species Druceiella hillmani. The sequence continues at coordinate 29,724,316 of JAYKKI010000006.1, forward strand.
ATAATATCGCAAGACAGTAACATTGAAATGACTTAGTATGAAGAAATGTTTTATTCCATATTAAAAGACTTATCTAACAACACCATGGAGTGGCTATGGGGTAGGTAAGTTTTTGCTCTCCTTTTCGTTGTATGAGAGGAGGGGTCCAAATCTTTTTCTTTTCTAAATCATGACATGGGATTATTGATGAAGGGTTAGAAAAGATGATTACTCATTTTTTTCTCAATAGGTGTAAAAATGAGAGAGTAATCAAGCTCTGCTTTACTGATGAACAAACGTGATGAAACTATAAATATTCCTTACTTTGCTACAGAACTCTAATAATATTGAAACACCATAGGTTTGCCTCACATATACGCATAATTTGACTTAAAACAGACTACCATTTTGTATTATTTAACTGGTTCATCCAATCATACCATTCTCAGCCTACCACACTTTGTTTTCTTACATATTTTTTCCGTCATCAACATTTATCTACTTTACTGTCCCCATATATTTTTAGTGACTACATTACCTAAGCTGACAGTTTTCACAACTACAGCACATTTACTTTTTTCACTTGAATACTATCATATTTACTTGTGAACGATTGACCTCGTCGGTCCCATTTAATTATTTTGTAAATTAATCTTCAGAATTAACTCATATGAGATAACTCTAAATACTACTAAATAAACCATTGATTCCAGATTTCTAAGGATTTTCATATGAATGGAACTTTTAGATAAGCAGTGAACAGAATAATCAAAGCAGCATTTAGTAATGGTACATTCATACCTAGAATCACACACTAAAAAAAGAACAGTTGTACATATGGGTATGGAAGAGAATATAAATTAACAGGTTTGTAGTATGCAGATTTCTATCACGACTGTATAGAGTTTTAAAATGTACCGATGCTATTAATTTTCCTTAAATTATTCTATTTATCGTAAGCATTTTTATATTGCTGATCGACAAATGCAAGTCTTTGCAGCTGATAATTAGACTATATTTTACAATCCAACTTACAGCTACAGTAATAGCTCAAACCAGTCATTTTGTAAAAAAACGATCGTTAAATCTTTGATAGCTAATTGTTAATTAGACTTGAGCAAATAATTTAAAATACCTCTTGCATTTCAAACATTTTCTAGATGTTTGTAATGAGAATATTAACGACTTGCAATTTTGAATTATAAATTATAAATCAGAACATAATAAAACATATAATATATAAATATATGTAGTAAGTGTTCTTTTGGTTTGAAAATAACGTTAATTATAGAAGCAAAATAAAAAGTAGCAACAAAGTGGATGGCACTATTCAAAAAAAAAAGTTTTATTCAAACAATTTAAGATTTTCTTCTTCAAATTGGCCTAAAACATTTCACTACATAATTGTACACAAAATCAAGGCGAAAATCAATGTGTGTACAGTTTAACTAAAAATTTACTTAAACTTTCACTATTTAAATTAACAAACATACATTGCTCAAACTTTTAAAAATATTATTTTGCATTATTTTATGTTATATTTCATACTAATTTCATAATTTCTCATATATAAAATTATGTCCAAATGAAAAAGCGCACGCAATGTCGTTAATACGTATCCTGTTGCATGTTGCGGGTCTAATCGATTCGCCCACCGCAAACGACGCAAGATTTGCCAATACTTAGTGGTCAATTTTTTTTATATTACTTAACGCTTTTGTGATTTTCATGCCCCCATAAACTTGTGGCAATATTGGAATTACAACACAGATTGTGTTTGATCCATCTACACAACTCTATAAGGATATATAAACCAAACACTAAGAAATGACCAATATTATTTACCTGTTTGAAGGTCCAGGAATGGCATTCTCAGTCTTCGTTCCACACATAGTCGTGTGTTAAAATTTGCCGAGTTTTCTATAGCTTCTTTGTACGCGGAATCATTTAAAAAGCTGAAATAGAACGATATTGTAAATATAAAGCTGTGAAAATTGTAAACTTTGTTACACTAATCGTCTACATAAGAAACTCATTTGAAGTATAATTTTTCTCGAGAGTATTTCTGTAGATAATGTATAGTAGGATGGAAAAATCAGTCTTACCTTTCTATTTTTTGTAAATTTGAAGGATTTACAATTTGTATTTCTGCAGCCGCCATTTCTATGAACTAACACTTATAATGGCGGCCACAGATCGATCATTGATTGATCAATAAAAAGATGTCTTTGGTAGCGTCGCTGTAAATTTGTTGATAACAATCTTACCTACGCTGTATCTCTATGGCATAGCTCTACAATTAAAATGGTTGCAACGTAAATAAAAACTACCTATTTGTAAATATTTACTCTACTTACAAATAAATTTTAGCCAATTGTTAATTGCCGAATGTAAATTATAATTTATAATTAAACATTTGTAAAATGTTTGCCAACTATAAACGTTATGACGGTTTCATTAGTCGCAACGTAAGATTATTTTATAGAATTTAAATCATATTTATATCTCATAAAAAATAAAACACATGTTTAGAGATACACAGGAAAATCATTTAGTAGTACTTAACTATATACTTAGTATTTTTACAAAACATTTTGAAAATACTTCTTTTTTAACAATTTCTATTAGAATAAAGTTTAAAAGTATATCAATTAGTTAGTAATAAATCTTTCATGATATAAATTAGATAAAAAGTTTTTTGACCATCAAATATTTAATACAATGTAATATTGATATACTTATGTAATTTAATTATATTTAATATATGCTAATTTTTTTATTTTAGCAATATTAAAAATATTTTAATTATAAGGAGTTACATTCAATTGAATTATTTGTAGGGTTTCTTTACTTCGAAATTATTTATTTCGGAACCAATTTTTTTATTAGATCACGTTTTCCCTCTGATTTATAAAATTATTCTAATTATTTTTCTATGATTTTATAATTTCTAATATATTATATAACAATAATTGATTTTAAATAGAAGTTTTCCCATTTAATTTTATTTGCAGAAAATATTTTCAAACCCATATGCAAATGGCATATTATTTATTTTCGCTAAATTATAAAAATATTCTAATTATTTTTCTACGGGTTTATACGTTATATACCTGATTTTAAATAAAAGTCTTTTCATTTAATTTTGTTTGTGGACAATATTTTGAAATTCATATGCGTATGACGTACGGCGTCTATATGTTTACACTTCAGAATATATGGAGCCTCAATTAGTGCATTTTGGTCGACCAGCGTCCTGAGTGGCGGACAGCCGGACGAATCATAGTTCTCGTGCATTTGTCGTAATTGGTGATTGGAGATTTCCAAATATTTCGCTGATTGGCTCTCTTCTGTCTAGTTTTGGTAGTGAATTTAAAAGCTTAATATTTAAGATTAACTTTTCCAAACAAAAAATATAAATAAAGTGTATTTGCCAAAAGACTGGTGTTGGTTTTAGAATTTCGTCATAATACAAAATGTCGGTATGCTTCTTTGTTCCGGCGTAAGTATTGAATCGATACGAAATTAAGTTTTGTAATATCACTATTTAACTTTAATATGGAATTTTTACATTTATTAAGATGAAATAATTAGTTTTCTTTCATATTTGATCCTGGATAGTAACAAGATTATTAATAGTTTTGATTATCTATTTTCGATACGTATCTGACATATGAATTTTCAACATTACGCTTTTTATTATGTTTCCCTTAAGTTTTCACGAATATGTTATACGTGTCAAAAAGAAGTAGAATCCAAATCTTTGAAATAATTAAGTATATCCGAAATAATTGCTTTTTGCAACTGTTTTATATGAAAAAAAAATTGTAACCTTACCCAGCATAGAAATACCTGCATGGAAAACTTTGCAGTTCATGATATTTACTTCGAGAAAATGATAAATCGATGATTGTTAATCGATTCTTTAAATTGTTTTATTTAGTTTTTTACGAAAAATAAGCTAGTCAGTGTGTATAATATTTTAACAACTTTTAAAAAAATTTCAGCATAATGAATTTTAAAAGAAATTGTAAAAAAACAAAACCAAATGTATTTTAAATTAAATATTGTTGGTGAGTGTTGTAAACGTAGTGTTTTAGTTCTTTTTTCTTTTATTGTAGTGTAGTGTTTAAATTATTTATTGTTAATTATGTGATTAATGTTTTAGGTTATTCTTCCTAAGTAAGCCTCATAAACGTCGCAATGACCTCAGTGCCTCCATACCACATAATTCTTGCGCATTTTTCATTTAATTTTCCATATTACCAAAATCTTTCTTAGTTTTCATTGATATGGAATGCTTTAAGATTTGTACGGGTTTTCACACTCTAATTTATTATTTATTGCTCTGATATAAGATATATTAGAGTAATAAATAATGTAATAGAATATTGTAACCCTTACATAGCTTTTTAAAAAAACCTGCATTGGCAGATTTATCTTAAATCTTTTGTAATAAATAAACCACGTCACATAGTAAGTGGTTTAAGCAACATAAACCAAAATGAGGCACAATTGTAAATGTATACTAATGTTAAATAGGCTATTCGCTTCTTATATAAACTGACTAACATAAACCACGTCAAAGGCCATCTAGCAGAAGTCGAGTAAGAGGTGAACATACAGAGAAACCAATGTTGTGTCTTATAAATGCATTAAATGATCCACCACTTTGAAAAAAGAATACATATGTCAGAAAACTGCTCTGTTTTTCTATATTTATGGCTGCTAATTCGCTTATCCATTTCCAAAAAATTCTTCATCGGAAAATTTATCTCTAACGTTTTGTAATAAATAAACCACAATACGTAGTAAGCAGTTTAAGCAACATAAAACAAAATGAGCCACAATTGTAAATGTTCATTAATGTTACATAGGCTAATGTTTTCCAATATAAACAAACTAACAATAAACCACATCAAAATCCATCTAGCAGAAGTGAGTAAGAAGTGAACATACAGAGAGACCGATGTTGTGTTTTATAGATATATTAGATGATCCACAACTTTGAAAAAAAAACATGTCAGAAAATTGCTCTGTTTTGCCATAATTATTGTTTATTCATGCAACCTTGGGTTACATAATTAGACTTATTGGTCAGTTTCTCATTTGAGCAACTTTTCTGAAATATATTCATGTCACAAAACTCGCATATCAGGACATTGTTTCAATAATAATGTGTGATAAAAAAAGGAGAATAAAAAAACTGTGGTAAATCTATGCCACTTATGGTCATCAATTGTTACCTTGAAAGTTAAGTATGCAATCGTCAACTGATTTATGAAATAGACAAAACGTACGTTCCATTTTAAACTTTGAAATGTTTTTGGTTATATAGAAAAAAATTTAGATTTTTGATTGACAATATTGAATTATTGAATGATATTTTACAATATAAGAATGAAAAATGTGGAAAAAGAATAACAGTTTTGTCAAAAAGTAAAATTTTAGATTTGAATAACTCTGGAAACGCGGTTTCGGGAAACGCTTTTCACTATTTTCTTCAGGACAATGAAAGAATCACCACTTTACGGCTTCGTTGTTTTCAATTTACTTCCTGTGTAATACACTTGTAATTGGGTATTTGACTAAATTTTTTTATAGTAATAAAAAAATTGATAAATTGAATTTTTTTATAGTAATAAAAAAATTGATAATAAAAAAATTGATATATTGAAAATTGATAAATAGAATAGATAATAACATTAAAAATGGTTAAAATAAATATATCATACTTTGGACTTTTCATTACAAAGTTTTAACTACTTAAAAACTGATGAACTACGATTCGCACGAAAATGCCCCATAAAAAATATAACTGGATTATGACATCACTGGCCCATATTTAGCATTCATTATAAGGGAGTTTATTAAATATATTTAGTATCTTGTTAAATATTGCGTTTACGTTATATATTGCATATTGTAATTTTTTCATTTTTTTTATGTGGAAACCGAATTCATAATAACTTTTTCTATTTAATGGAAAAAAATTTACACTTTCCTATTTAGAAGTTTCGATAAATTTTTTGTTATATGCATTATTTTTTTCATCCCAAGGTTTTTTAAACCTGCTCTACAGTTTTAAATAATTTTTCCAAAAAATATCGACATCAGTCAAATACCCTATTGTAAAATATTTTAGGAAAATTTTTTCATTAATATTAGCCGCGGTGCTTTTCCTACAACTGTTAAATTACTGCATTTATACAGTCACATTGTTTTTAGAAGAAAGCTCCTTTATTTATTTAGCTTATTGATTGGGCAGCTAAATACTATCAGAACAAAAAAGAAAGTTTTAATTTTCTCACAATATTTAGCTGCTCAATCAATGAGCTAACAGTCAACAATGAATAAAAGGCATGAATTGTTTGTTTTACACAGGAAGTTAGTTTGTATCCTGTATATAAATTTTAATAAAAATGTATTTATTTGCTTTAGTTCTAGTTAATAACTGGTTATAGCAATGAGGTATACTTTCATACGAAAGTTGTTTTCATTATATATTGCTTGATTTGCAAAATTCTGATTCCACTCTCAAAATATCTGTTCCTTGTATATGTTTCATGTACTTTTAGTTCTAATCTTACTCAATTTAGTTTTAATTTTTCAGTGCTGTGTATGAAGATGTATTATTTTACTACTCTATAATGGAGAATAATGAGTATTTAACATGTATCTTCCAAGCATTGCCTGTAAACATACCAATTCTAGCATATATTGGTTTTAAGAGTAATTGAAAGTTTCATTATATTTTATTATAAGGTACAAATGAGCCGAAGTATTGATTGATTAATGACAATTAGCACCAAGCCCTCAAGTACATTGTATCAAAGGACATGAATTGAATCAATATCTCTACTACATATATGAGCTAATTCTACAATAACAATTATTTACATAAAATCTTAACTTTGATTGGCTGATGCAATTGATATTGGTTATGTGGTATGTGTTACATACTTAATCACATCCACATATGCATTGTCATTTATATTAAAAAAGTCACAAAAATTAGGACCTAACTTTGACCTAACTTATGTTTTAATTTCTCTCTAAAAGTTTGTAGTTATAGTCATGCAAGCGAAAAAAAATTGGGTAAAAGCTAGTGATGTAAATATTTTGTTTACCTTTGGTATTCATTTTTCCGTTAATTCATTTTTAATATATTTTCAATAATTTTGCTTTATACTTGTTTTTCTCACAGCTATTCTTTTATTATATGCATATAAATCTTATAAATCCATAATTCTTCTTAATGAAATTTCCGATTTTCATTTTTATGTTAGTAAAATATTACAGAAAGAAATTCAAAGTTTACTTTAACCCTCAAACACATTAGGTTTATCTATTTCCAACATATTATTTTATGTAATAAATCATAATTCTTTCATTTAGAGTACAAACATAGCTTCACTGTTATGACCTATAATTAAAACTCTTTTTGTACTGCTGTCATTTATCTTTTATTTATAAATCTGTGAAATGTTGCATCTATGTAATATTTTTATCACTGAAGATGATATATACATCCATATTTCGTTAATAGATCACTACTAAGAAAAGTGTTCTTGTAAAATGACGTGATTGTTGTCGTCGCCGTGGTTGATCATAAGGCATACGGCCCACGTTGGCGTGGATCACTGTGGGCACCCAGGTTCGTTTTCCGTTGTTCTTCAGTGGGGCTGGACTGATATTCTGGTTGGCTATAAGAGATTACTATTGTAGCAATAAGTCCACCATATGCATCGATTGTGTACATTAAAGTATGTAATCAAACAAAATTGTTAAAAATTGTCTATTTTGAAGAGTGTCTAGTTTTTAGAAAACAGTTTTATGGAATATAAACTATAATATATTTGTAATTATATTTGTCTTATTTCAATATGTGTTTGACACATAGTAAAATATGTCATGGCATATATATATCGATAGCCGAAATTATGAGTATTTTGAAAGAGGAAAATGGTCTGGAAAGTTCAGAAAACATCAATGCATATTCTACTCGCTTTTGATAACCTTACAAGATTGAGGATATAAATGATCAGGAAAATTCAGGACTATCAGGTAGCACACATGTGGAAAATATTTCAAAAGTAAACCAAGGGAACTACCTTAAAAACACGTCATCGAAAATACAATAAGATAATGTTGGATATGTCATAATAGAACAGGGATACAAGTCTAAAAGAGGAGGTTGTTTGCGCAGAAGTGTCAAAGTATATCACACACACCTACAGTAAATAGTTCTTGTCAAGTCCTTTTGTTCCATATGTGCAACATTTTATATAAAGTCTGCGTTACTTTTGATTTACTTTTTTATGATTCTTTAATACATTTTTAAAAATTGTTAAACTGACAAATTTTTAATGCTGATTTTAATACTGAAAAATAGTAAGTTTATATTCATTTTGCGTATCCTAGGCTGTTTCTTCTTAAATTTTAATTAAGGTATACTTTCCCTTTATGTTTGACGTGAAATTTCTTAATATAGTATTATTCTAAGTTATTATTACTTTAATATATTTATTTTCATTCTTAAACAGTAAAATTTTTAACATTTGGGAAATAACAAGGTAATATTAATTTTGCATATCCTCGGGTGTTTCTTCTTAAGTCCTAATTAATAAAAAGATGGTGCGGTTGTCACTCGTGTGAGAAGTGAAATTTCTTAATATATTATTATTCTGAATTTTTATTCCCTTAATAATTTATTCTCATACCGTTTCTTTTTAAATCCTAATGAAGAAAAAGATTATGTGATCTCTACTTGCATTAGAAGTGAAATTCCTTAATATATGATTCTGAGGAAAAAACGAAAGAAGTTTAAAGGTAATTGTGAAATAAAAACAAGATTATATTGAGAGAAAATATATTCTATTATATATTATCTGTCTATGTAATGACACTAAAGAAAACTTTTATGTTAATTGTGTCGTATTGTTAAGATATAAATTTTGTATATATATATATATATATATATGTATATATATATGTATATATATATGTATATATATATGTATATATATATGTATATATATATATGTATATATATATATATATATAATATTAGAAGTACTAAGAGTATGATTACATTTGGCAGATTTATTGCTACCTGAGCAATCTCTTCCAATCATCCACAAGGGTTAAACATAAGAATTTAGTGACATGGAAGCACTGTAAAAGATATTCATAAACCTGCTCTATTACAGCATTTATAAATTGAAATATTAATAAAAAGCGAACAAAATATATAAGTAAAAAACAACACTAAAAGCATATAAAAAATAAACAAATTATTAATTTCAAATCTTGACATGGTACGGTTAAGGAAAGGATTAAGATTCAAGGAGGAGTAAGATTCAAGGATTGAGAGGAAGAATGTTTCAGATGGCCTTCGAGAACATTTATAGAGGGGGAGTTCCTAGTATCGGGATCCAGTTGACTCCAAACTTTTCCATCTTGGACAGAGAATGACTTTTCATTAAAGATGGTTGTTTGTTTGGGAAAAATGGTTTTCAAAGCACAGTCCTAAACCATGAGTCAATAAGTAACTAAATCTGCATCTGTTGGATAATTTGGATTGTTAAAAATATTTAAAAATAGTGAAGAATGTGTGAATTGCGCTGATTGTGGACTCCCTTCTATAATATTAATTTGCACTTTGATCGAGAAGTTTGTTCTTATTTTTTGCAATAAAAAATGAAACTAACGCTAATAAAATCTTGAAGCCATTCTGATTTTTTAGAAGATAATCGGTAAGATTGTTTAAGTCAAGCACAGTAGAGAGTGGAATAAGTAGGGTTACTTTATTAACAGTCTGCTTTTTGTTGATATGCCGAATGCCTGGTACCCGAGTAGGAAATTAACTAAATCCATTGTTTACTCGCTCCGCTACTCATGTGTTCAAAGATGTTGGAAGACGCACGTAATCCACTCTTACTAGAGAAACCCTGCGTGTCATTTGGGTGCACGCACACTAAGCGATATAAACATCCACCCACTTTTAACCTACTCACACAAAGGCCTGACGCATGGTCGTGTGTGTAAAACTAAATGCATGTACACTCAACACTTTTTCACTTAAAGTGTGCATTTGCACAGTTCCGTGACACGAAGTTTGAACAGACGGGCTTTACCTAGTAGAGAGCGGGCTGTGTGCATCTTCCAACATCTTTGGATGTGTTTAACTTTTTATTACAGTCTCATTTCTCAACATACAATCTTATGATTTTGAGGCAAAAGAAGGTTCACTTCGATACTTTTGGAAAATGTGACTATGTATTGTTTTCAAATAATTGATTGCGACATTAGATATAGCTGTATTTTTGGAATAGCTGAATTGTAAATTTTATATTATTTTTAATAATTTTGTATTTACCGTGATAGGGTTATAAGTAATAATTGGTATTTTAAAAATAATAATTTTTAGTAGATTTTGTGGCTGTAACTATTTATACAACTTTGGAATACCAAACTGAAAATTATTCTTTTAAGTTTCATAAATATATATATATATATATATATATATATTTTTTTTTTTCTTTTTTTTTTCATACGTATGTATGCATTTTTATATTTGTATTCTTTTAGAGCCTAATTATCTGGGATGGTTTTTATTATAATCAAAATTTTTTTAAATACTAAAAGTCAAATGAAATGAAATAAGCATTATCAAAAATATGACATTTTACGTGTCAAGTAAAAGTACGCATTTTGGACGAAGCACTCTTAAAGTAAAAGTAGTTTAATATTAGTGCAGTGATATCGAATTGATGTTAAGTGGAAACTATTGGACCAATAGGACAGATGCCAGTGGCATATTACTAGTTTTGTGTATGTGTGAAATAAGCAGTAGAATGTGTGTGAGCTTGGCCATGTAGGCGAATGTCAATTTTATATTTCCAAAGTATTTTGTTCAACTTACAATATTTATTTTGGATAAGTTATGAGTATAAACTGTTCAAAGGAAAAGTTATTTTAATAATAATCACTTGAGAACTTTGCAATTGCATTTTTGCACGCTTTTCATGTCGAACTCTAACAATAATACTCGCTATTACCACTTTGGCAACTGAATTTAAACTGAATCACCGCGTGAAAAATAACGCCAAGCGACCACAGTCTGTACTTCAGAGTGTTTGGTCCATTCTTTGTCTTAATTTTGCCACAGTTTCGAAAATGTTTATGTTTAAGCGGCACTAGCTGCCTCTAGCGGAGCTGGAGGCTATGATGGTTGTATACGCTCAAAGGTAATGCAAAAATATTTCTATACCTATGAATTAAAAATTTTTCAGTGAACAAACCGGTGTCTCCAATGCAAGTGATGAACCAGGTGACGTGGAAGGTGGCATCGGTGATGCCGAAAGCCAGAGTTCAGATACAACACAGCTCACGTTGGCTCAGTTCTGGAGTAAGGTGATGGATGATATGCGCAAGGTTACAGCGGTATGTATTTGTTCTCGAAGAAAAATATTAATGATGTTCAATTTTGGCAGTAAAGACATTTTTGCACATTTGTTTTTCTATGTTTTTCTCATGTTTAGCTTCTTATATATATTTCACAATGATTTGAAATCCTAAAAATATAGTTCTTATTAGTCTCGGACGATGATCTCAAGAAGTTTTAAAGAAGTAAATTGTGAAACACCAATTTTTAGCCACATTTTTTACGAGATCGATGCTAATTTACCAATGACACAAATTATATTGGTTTTCAGATTATTTAATGTTTGTGGACTGTTTGAATAAATTAATGATTTAACATAAGCCTAGAGAAACTATCCTAATGGTGTAAGGTCGCATGATCTTTATGATTATCATTTAAATGAGAAATTACACAAGTTGTTTATTTTGCAGGTTGGAAATGTGGGTTTCTTATTTAAGCCACATATTCTCCAGCTTAAAATAGAGGTGGGGCGTATATACTGTAATTCATATGAATACGAAGTATTTGTGTAGAAAAGATGTACTAACGTATTACTTTCCGCAGATACCTGTGACAAAATATGCAGTTTTCTATTTCTGTTTGTAATGACTCAATTACTTTAAGAGCAAAAGAAACAAAGCGTACGTCCGTAGTGTACACGGGCTATCCCGTTCATCATATAAAATCCCTTCTTAGGAAAGAATGAAACAAAAACCTTTCCATGTAATAGGCTTATATTTGTAACACCGTCATACTCTTGGACAAGCTAGTATCTCATATACTCGTGCTTTGTGTTTGCTTCATACTAGGTTTTCTCTAGTCTGCTTAAACTCCACTGCGTATCGATATTTGGCACCCACGTATTCATTCATTGTTTCTGAAGGTCTGTGACAAAAGGTTGTATAAGAATAGAACAATAACTTACAAGACCAAAATGCATGTCATATAGTAATATTTCATGTGCATTTTCATAGACATTTTTGATTATCTACGAAGTCGTTTAACTAAAAAATTTGTTTAATTCCTAAACATTTTTTGACGAAAGAATTGAGCAACTTCAATCTGCTCTAAATCTTAGGTAAATTCCTGCACACTTATTGGTCATGCGAGTTGAGTTTTTGAGTTAGTTGAATTTTATATTTTTTTTAATACAAACTTTATGAAGAGCGTCGTAATATAGTGCAAGAAATAAATAAGAAAAGTAAGAATATAATCAAGAGTATTATATATTGTAATATAGTATACGCCATAACAAAGTTCGAGTTCTTGAGAATGATGTGTAATCAGTTTATATCGATTGTCACTCGCAACTTCATTTACGGCATCATTGTTTTCAGGAATACGTGCTTGTTTTTGATGCGTTGAATTCTTTACATAAGCAGATGACTCAAATTTAAGTTAGATTAAAAATAATATAGTAGACTCTGCATATCGTTTATTTTGACCAAAAAGTCATAAAATTTAGAATGTTTAATTGTTTTATTAATTTTATAAAAAAATTTCATGTTTTTTTACGCCGTGCAAGTGTTTATTTTTCCATAATGTTTTGCCAAACTATGCTAAGTACAAATGTCAATTTTGATGGAAATCTGAAAGAAAAGTATGGCGGCCATAACATTTCAAAAACTGAATATTTTGATGACCCTTTAGTTTGTCTATTGGTCTTGTGTCATCAAACTTTTCTTAATAATTTTTTACACAACTTTTCCGTCCATCATATTTTTCTAGGCATCTATCAAATTCAGAAATGTTTATTGGTTCAACTGTTTGTGTGCTCATTGTTACTCGAATGTCATTACATAATTTGAGCCGAAGTTTAACCTGTTTGTGTAAAAGAAGTCATTGATGGTGAGAAAAGTATTAAATAAAAAAAAATTTCCTTGATATTTTTGAAAAAAGATGTCTCGCCATCTCCCCAATATAGATAATAAGATACTATAACAACAAAAGATATGTATGAATTTAAATTGAGTTTAAGAGAAACATTTTTCTCAAAATTTCATTTTAGGTCTACTGAGAAATATGGAGTTTTTTTACAAATGTGTTATATCTGGTTTTCGTGTATAATACGCAATTTGCATATATAATTCAATTTCTTTTCTATATCTGCATATTCTAATTCATGGTACCTAATAACAATTACAACTGTATTACAATTTTATTATAAAAATACCTTATTCATTCTGTTCTTAGATATTATACCTTTTTATATCTTATCACTTTTCAGTCCTTGCAAATTTATTGATTGTAATCTGTTAACACGTTGAGTGTTTTCATGAATAAATATGTAATGAATTATCTGTACTCTGCAGTTTTATATGCGTAGAAGTACCTGCCCCGCTCTGTTCACTAAACATCATTAGTCATTGGGGTCTGTGGTACATCACCATTTACACAGTGTTTACAGATTTCGATTACATTTTTTACACTGCTCTGTTCCTTTGAATTGTATTGTGATGATATATACCCCATAATTTTCCTCAAAAGCTTTCCAAAAATTTCTTTTTAAATTTGACATGTGTCTCATCAAAGAAAGATAAAAAGATGGAAAGATGGGCAAAATTAGTGCGAATAAACGAACAAAGCAAAAAAAACTTCCCGTTTATCACTGCTTCCGTTCTATGAATCTTAACGTGATCATACATAGCTTATAATCTTCCTCAAAGTACTGTCTACCATAAAATGAATTTTAGAAACTAGACTTATGATTCTAGAGATAGCGCAGACAAACAAATATAAAAACATTTATTAGTATTGATGCTGTGGACACTGCACCACAGTTAGATGCAGGAACATTTCAAAAGCATCGAATGCATTAATGTCTTCAAATTTATACGAGGAGTAAAAACAGTAATCAATGTAAAATTTTATAAGCAACTTTCAAAATTATTATTTGTTAAATAACATTTTCAGGATGATTTCAAGACACAAGTATTGCCTTTGGCTAGAATAAAGAAGATAATGAAACTGGATGAAGACGTTAAGATGATATCTGCTGAAGCGCCTATGCTGTTTGCCAAGGCTGCCGAGATATTCATACACGAATTGACTCTGAGAGCGTGGGTGCACACGGAGGATAATAAGCGGCGAACATTGCAGGTAATTCTAGTGAACAGGGTACAGTTGGACAGTTTATGAATGTTTAAAGATGTATAGTTGAAGAGTTGTCTGTATAAACTCGACAGTTTCAAGAAAATAAAATATGTATACTTTTTGGCAAAAGATTGTTGACAAAAAGATAAGAATAAAACTTTTGAAGTTTGAGCAGATTTTGCACATTCTTATGCACATATAAATATTTAATCTTATAGCGGTCACTGAAACAGCAGTGGTCACGCTTTTTGAGTTTTAGGTAATATACAACACAAATGAATAAAATAATTACTTATTTTCTGTATTTTGCATATCGAAATATATTTGTAAATATAATCTTACTTAAATATGAAATAAAAACAATACATATTTTTCAAATTCACATGTGACATTTGCAAGGTTTCAATGACGTGGAGTTATTTGAACAATATTCGGATTTCAACAGTTTTCAGATGTTTTTCAGTCAAGAGTTCTGCTGTATGATGCAGCCTTTTTTTCTTTAAATTCATTGGTGTGTTTGACTACCATTTCAATAACTTGCTTACAAATGCATTTCATGCATCTACAAAAGTAGTCATCCCTACACTGTTTCTACGAACGTCAGACTCTTATGTAAGTATATTTTGTGGTTATTCTGTCACTTGGTCACCTTATCACATCCCGTAAAAAATTCAGGTCTTATTGACAGAGGTACATCTTCTTCATTCGAGCTATTTGCTTCATCCACAGATTCTTTCAATTTCTTCTACATCAGGTAGGTTATCTGAAGCTTCTGAATGTGCACCAATGATCTTTGATTCATGCTCAATCTTCTTCAAGAAGTATTTGTGCTATGCGGTTATCACTAATATTTCTATAAGCCATTGTTTGCAAAAATAATACTAACTTTGTTGTATAAAATAGCAAAAAACTTTCAGGAAGAGAATCACACGTCAATTTTAAGACGCTGGACCAATTCCACGTCTGAGTCACAACTGAAATAAAAACTACCACGGGATGTGCAGGGAAGGGGTTGTATTAGCTACTTGTTTACGTAATAAACAGGTTACTGGAGATGGAGAATACCTATGATGTGAAAGTATGATTTTGTTTGTTAAGTGCTGTCGATCAGTATGATTTGTTTGTCAAGTTTGTCAAGTGCGGTCGTTTGTCAAGAGCAGCGCCATGTGACTGTTTGAAGATTAAGGATACATTTCCATTTACTATTAATATATATTAATATTATTTTTCAACATGTAAATATATTGTCTGGTATATCTTTCACTGGTGAAAAACATTGAGAATTATTCAAAAATTACAGAATTTAAAATCATAGTTTTTCACTAAACTTTATATATACTGCTAGTCAGGCTGTTTTTTTCATAATTTTGACTTCGGCAGTTTCGGAGATGATGAAGGGTAATATGTTTTTTTGTGACCATTTTCAGTAGTATCTTTTGAAGTACCCCATATAAAATTCTGGAAAAATAGTTTGAGAAGCTGTGCCACACAGATGAATATGTGAATGACCTTACAAGTATTCTGTTTTTTCCTTTTGAGGGAAGGGAACTCTGAAAATGCCCCCATTAAACACAAAAAAATCCTTATGTATTTTAATTTTTTTTCTGTCATATTTGTATTTTGTAGGATTTAAATTTGTTTGAAGGTATCATTACTTCTTCAAAAATAAGACTCAAAATAAACATTTTTCTATAAATTTTTTTAACAAAAATAATATTTTTCACATGTTAGTATCATTTAGTACAATGAAGTAGCTATTTTTTTTTGTTGTGAATAATTACAACTTTAAATTATATGCAAGAATGGCTTTTTACAAAGCTTTTTGACTTGCCACATGCAAAATGCAGATAATATCAATCATAAGAATATAGGTTTGAATTCTATTCAGACCAAAAAAATATATTTGTCTTTTATGATTTTTTATTATACATTATATTACAGAAATGTTTTATTTTATTGAAATTGAAATGTAATATCTGAAAATTTTCTTATTTTTAGAGGAACGACATAGCGATGGCGATAGCAAAGTCAGACCAGTTTGATTTCCTCATAGACATTGTGCCAAGGCAAGAGGTTAAACCGGCAAAAGTTAGGGACGATCCTACGAGCAGAACGGCAATTAATTCTGATCAGGTATTTGGTTGTATATGAATCGTTTATTGTAATTAAAAATTAAATTTAAGTCTGCATATAAGATCAGTAAGATCTACTATTACTGACGGAAAAGCTAGGTATTCAAAATTTGTTTTTATGTACTTATGGGTACTTGAAAAGTCTTAATTTGGGACTAGTATCTTTAAAATTAAATTACAAAAGAGCAAAAAATCATATTTCCATTGCTGTCCAACTGCTATTAACTGACAAAATTTTATTAAGTGTTTGATTTGGGAAAATAGCAGCGCGTTATTCTACTTGTTTACAAGAATATCTAATTTCTCAAACTGAAATAATGCAACTAAGAACCTTGTTCCATGTCCTATTGATTATGGCATCTAATTTTCAACAGTGTGTTTCTGTTCAGAATACAGCAAACATCAAAAATATGATATTAGGTACCAGTATGGATGTATGTCATGTTCATACTATTGTTGAATGGTATCAATATTGAATGCATATCATGCATCTGATATGCTATCATGGCGAGATAACTTCATGTGAAATGCTTCTACATTTCACCTATTATATTTACTGATTTTTTACTGGAATTTCTTTAAAACCTAGTTTTCTTTTTAATATACTGCCATAAGACTATTCATTTGCGCATAAGCCATTAATGGCCATCACATGGCCCAAAATGGGAGACATTCTCTTTATACAGTTTATTCAGCTAAGCATTTTATCCAGATATTTAGGAATTATACATCGGTTAATGCAACGTTTTCCAATCGACTCTCAGGCATGAATTATAGTAATTAGTTGGAAACTTTTAAAACTAGTTGGGTAAAACTGAAAAATGTTATTAGAAGACCAAAATTTGTCCAATTATGGACTTGCATTCGAACAAATGATTTATGCTTCTTATTCCCAAAGACAATACAGCCCATTACGAAAACTCATTCCCTAAGTCACAAAACCTTTAAAAATAATTTTATATTACTTTTGATCATGTGAAACTGTCTTCCTCTTATATGACATGGATCCTATATAATTCGAGTGCTAGTAGTAATAAATAGTGATAAACTTGACAATTATTGGCATTTTAATTGATAGAAAAAGTGAAGACTTTTTGGTTTGGAAAATCGTCATAATAGGATAGCAAAATAAAAAAATTACGATTATTATTCATGAAAACAATTGCTTTACTTTCACTAATTGTGGGTTGATCACAAGGCATACTATGGGAACATGGGCTCGATTTTTGGCCGCTCGTTGAACAGAGCTGGACTGGTGTTTTTGTTGGCTGTAAGGAATACATTAAAGTACATAATAAATAAATAAATAAACTTACCATATTGAAACAACAAATCATCAAGAAAATGGGAAGACCCTAAATTAATCTAATATTAATTTCATTCTTGCCCAACTTAAATGCCATAAAATTATTATTGTATGGGCACAATAACCTACGTTCTTTACCTAAAATAACAAATCCTTAAACACACCATGTTTTCAACTACAGCAGGTTCAGGTTTGAAAACAACAGCAAAGGTCCAAGAATGACACGTCAATTTCAAGAAAATGAAAACATGGTAACAACAACAGTCCACACAATGGAGAGTAATGTCATATTTAATTTTGACATTTAAAAAGACGTTTGTGTCGCTAGTTTAAATAATAAATAAACCATGTAGCTTTTATTATGGAATCATAATGAAAAAATGAGACTAATATTATTACTAAGAAGCAAGTAATAATTTATCTATATACATTATAAAATTAATAGTTATTCAAATAAATTTACTTTAAAAAGCTATCATAGTCACTTTTTTATGTTCCTAAATTTTTTGGCCAATTGTCAAATATTTTCAAATGGCAATATGTTTTATTTCCAAATTGTAAACAAGAAGAAAGCAATGATTAATTTATTTTTTTTAAAAATTCTAGTGAACTTCCCAATGCTTGCATTTATAGAGAATTCATAAACTGAATTTTAATAACATTAATTATTTTGCATATAAATAATTTGTCAATTGCTACTTGTCACCAAGTCATATCTTGGCATACTCCTTTTTCACAAAAAGGAGGTTTAAAGGAAGAGGAGGAAAAGTGATTTATTGGGAAAAATGTCGGTCTTCATAAGGTTAAATTTCCCTAGTTTATTGACATCTCCTCTTTATAAATAAGTATAAAACTGCTTTTAAATTTCCTTGTCTTATTTGAGTGGGCATATTTCTCATTCCACTTTTTGTCTGAGCATGTTCATTGTATAGGGGTCTTGGTCCCAGGAAACAAATTAATTGTGCGCAAATGAAACTTGCATCATTTTAAAGCTTAAAGTTATTATGGTGATATTTAATAAAAATGTTGGTTTTATTGAACTGCTTGTTTTAAATATTTATAAAAATAGGCGCTACTTAATATCATTTAGTGAAATTTTTGAGTGATCTACTTTACCATTTTCTATAATTAGTACCATTTTCTATAATTCATACACTTTTATTTCATCTCATTCGTGGCCATCACTAATGAGACGACATAAATTATTTCATTCTTCATACACTCTTACGCGTAAATGACACCACGAGGTAACATAATGAAAACACTTAATTCTAATATATTTAAGTTTTAACATTACAATACTTACATTTACATAATTTATAATGCTCTCTATTATACATTGAAAACCATGCCGAAGTATTATAATTGATTGATTTCGTGCTGAGACGTGATACCAAATAAAGGTGTCATTGTATGACCAGTCTATAGACTTTTTACGCCTTTATGTTACAACAATAAACAATTGATGCACGTCTCTCGTTTTATGTAGTTATAACAATATATAAATCGGAATCGTATCACTAAATGCAATTAAATTATTTTATTTCAGCGTTTATGACAGGAAGGAAACTGTGTTCAGTCTAATGCGTCTAAAAAGTCATTTTTTGTTTTCTGGTCATAATAAGTTTTCATCAAAATATAGAATTTAAACGCGGCTTCTATAAATAATGAAAAGTAGACCAAAATATTAGGTTTTTTTAATGTATTTTTTTTTCAATATATGCAAATTATGCACAATTTTTTTCTTTTTTCCCGTGGCGGGCCCGTTTTGAACATACTCCACTATTTTCTGGCTGTTACAATTTGAAAATCATTCAGCAAACGCATGTTAGATGCTATTAAAAAAAATTGCCTCCAAAAAATATTAATGAATGTTTTTTTAGTTCTTAAAGAAATTTGGTTTGCATATACATTTGTGCAACCAGAGTTATTGATTTTTGTACATATAATATCAAGTGTTTTTAAATATTGGTGTTATTATTTTCTTTGTTTTTTAAATTTAATTCATTTAACAAATTTTTTCATCATTTTTTTATTGAAACTGAAAATTGCCTGTAGTTTTTCTGTTATTCATTTTCTTGCAAATCCTTGTTTGAAGGTAGAGATGTATGTCATTCTTGTATAGATGTATGTAAATTCATTGCTCATTAATTCATTAATTCTATTTTGTCATACTAAAAAAAAATTGAAGTATTATTGAAGTAAGTTATATTCAAGTTAGGTTTTTCTTTTGTGATATAATGAAGATAAGATAAATGCTCGGTAAAGATCAGAGGAATAATAGTTCATAGTTGAATGATTTTGTTTTAGGTTCACTACTATTTCCAGTTGGCGCAGCAGCACCAGGCCGCGCTACAAGCTCCGCAGACTCAACTTCAGATCTTGCAGCCTCACCAGCTCCAGCAGTTGCAAACTATGCAGGTGGGGTGATGTTTATTTTTGGTTCATCAATATGCACATATTATACAGACTTGTTTGTAATCATCACTGTAAATTAATTAAAGGAGATTGGCGAAAATAGGTCAGGTAGAAGCAAGTATAATTTTAGAATATGCAAAGCAAACAGTTCTGCGACTGACGTAAGGGAAGAGTAAAAACTAAAAGAAAAAACCATAATATGGAACAAAAAAGGATTTTTTAACATGTATAAATTTGAATATTTAATATATCACGAATTCTTAATATGAAATAAAAATATAATGAAGTATGAACTTATGAAATGAACTATTCTGTATGAACTTCTAGAAACCATTACAAAAATTAATTAATACATATTGCTTTTTTTTAATTATAAATATTGCCTGAATTAATTACAAAAAAAAACTGTCTATTGTCATTGACATTCCTACTGTTGTCAAAAGGAATGTCTATTTCACTGATTTTTACAACAAGTTAAACTCGGAAAGAATTTAACCTGATGTAAAAACGAGTGAAGTGTGTGAGATTCATGTTATGAGGGTTCCATACCTACATAATTTAAAGTCGCAAATATATATATATATATATATATATATATATATATATATATTATTGTTAGTTTAAAAAGTACAATGTGTGTACAAAATTTACTTATTTATGCTATATTTTAAAGTAAGTAAAAAACTTATGTTTGTGTTAAAAAACTTATGGCTCACTTTCAAGAAGCCCACCATTGAGCATAGACAAATGAATTGTTATGAAAAGATTGTGGAATCGCTTGCAACTATGCAGGCGAAGTCTACTTCAGTCTTGTTTAGTGACCAGTTGTGTAGTGTCCCATAACTTTTTACAAGGAATGACTTTATGTGCAACTGAAGTTTGGGTATATTTGTGTAGCGATTCCAATTTTAAATTTTGAAACCCTAAAATAAGTTCCATACTACTGGAAGCACGTGGAAGTATTTTAAATTGGTTTTTAAATTATCTAAAACTTTGTTTTTGATTTATATTACTAGACCTTATAATTAAAATATTCAGCTCGCAACAGGTGTGCTCTCTATTCTCATCATTAATGTTTTGCCACACGATTATCATACTTAGCAAGCACCAGCTCAGCAGACGGCCAGCACGAGTGCTACGTCCGCACCGGCACCAGCTCCTGTGGTTGTGAGCAGCTCTCCGGCACCACAGCCGCTCCAGATTGTGCAGCAGGTGGTGACGCCGGGTGGCGAGTTGCACCATGTTCCTGTGAGTTGAATATTTATTGAAAGTTATTTGACATTTAATTTTTTTGTCAACATTCGCTGCACGAACTGCATAAGGTTGCAGTGTAGTGTTTTTTCTACTTTCACATCTTCACAGACATCAGGTGTTTTTGGTTTTTTAAAAACTTTTATGCTTTCCTATAATTATATTTAATACTGTTATGCAATAATATGCACAGGCATGAGATATAAAAACATTACACTGCTTCTCGTTCTGTGCAGCTAGTGAATGTTAACACAGAAGCCTTGTAAGAATATCCATACGAATGCATAAGATCCACGTGTTTTATGTAATTATGTATACCTATGCTGATTTTATTCAAAACTATGATTGATTTTAGTGAAATTTTAATTTTACTGAAGTTCTCCGAAGCTTTAGTAATGGAGATACTCATTCAGTAATATTTCATAAAACCATGGTATTCGGGAGCACATTTCTATAAAACATGGAGGAAGGTATATAGAAAATTGATAGCCTGCAACATTAGAGAATGTTTGTCATTGTTGTGTACGAATGAAACACACAATTTACCATTATGTTTATTAAAAATAAATTTTTATAAAAATGTATCTTGAATATTTCAAACAGTGCTCATCGAATAACTTATATTAGCGGAATTATCCAGTATCAGATGAATAAAGTTATTCTTTAGTAAAGGAACCAAAATTATTTTCCAGTTTACATCTGTCAAATTGACATTTCAAGTAGAGGTTATGATTTTATATTTATGTTAAAATCACTGTTGTATTTTTATATACAATTTTATATCACTTTACTATAAAGATCCATTTAATTATGTTGAAATGATAGATGCACAAAAACAAAGTTATCGGTAATGGTAGTTAGAGTGGAGTGAAATGTTTTTATTGACGAATGTCAAATGCTTGATTTTCTAGCTACACCACTCTAATACACAAGTTTTTTCTTTATTTCATTCTCTCTTATACACTGCTCCCTTGAAGTTTGTTCAAATAGCTATCATAGCCTAGAATAAAACTTCAAATAACTATCTATGAATGAAAAATTGATCATATTGTTCTTTATGTTCTTTATTTTTATCTCCAATAATTAGTTTTTAAGTAATTTTTAAATATGAAAGAAAGTATTGTTTGTGAATGCAGAGCCGTATAACCACTATAGGTTATACGGTAGATGTTGTGCTAAAATTTCAAGTGGAAACTCGTGTCCAGTGTAGCTGTGAGCAAAACTTAATTTTATATCTATTTGATTCTAAAACATTTCCAAAAAGGAAAATCTTTGCAAACAGTTTAGAAAGTATTTTGTTTATTTAATTTTTAAGTTTTTAAAGTATTTCGCTCTATGTTTGTAAACAGTTTTATTGAAATTTTCAACAATTTTGTGGTTATTTTGTTAGTCTTGTTTTTAGTATGATTTTTGATGGATATAATTTGTCAGGATTGAGAGTACTCGGTTTGGTGATGTGAATATTTTATTTGTTGATAAATATTTTAATTATCTTTATAATTATGTTCAGAGTTGAGTAGTAATTTCAATAATAAATATGTCTTATAGATCACTAACACAGGCTGTGGAACTAAATGGTGTTTTTTTTGTTAAATGCAATATTTAAAACAGAAATATAACATGTAAATTGTCACTCTAGTCTATTTCGAGGGAGCTATAAAATGTAGTATTTTAGGGTTATTTCTGTCAAAAACAAAATATCTACATGAACTAAAATGTTTTTGGAAAATTTATGTTATGTTCCATGAACCATGTAATTGACTGGCAAATTGGTAAATGTTATTTAACTTTTTCACTGCCAAGCGCATTTATATGTGTTGCCAAATAGTACCCCACACGCTAAGCAGTTTTGTATATATAATCACGATTTTGCCACTTAATTACATTGTAAGGGTTGATGAGAAAGTATTGTTGTCTTATTTGTGACATCAATTATTATAAAACATCAATCAAAAGCAATAAAAAGCAGTGATATAAAACAAAATTCTTTTGTTCATTACAGGCGGCAGAGGTTTATCAAATACTGTCAAATATGTCTAGCAAAAAAGCTGATTAAAGCTTAATAGAAAAATAACATGTAAGTTAAAAATCAGCAGGATTTGAATAGCAGAACTCGCTTATCAATTTATGAACTTCACACAATTAAGTCGAGGGATATTTTGGTATAAGTCTGGTTCAGTAAAAATGAGAATTGCCAGCTTTTTTGGTTTAAATGAAAGAAAATACGATAAATATATTTAAAACAAATTTTGACTCGGTCTCGGGAAAAAAATTAAATTGATTTGAAATTTGCTTTTCCTATGAAGAAATGCCTGTCAGTTGGTTGTTTATAAATGTATCGATACACCTATCTGGACGTCTGGGATTCAACTGTGGAACACCAGCCCCAAGTTTAACGTCAACATTATACAGAGGTTCCAATCCAAAATCCTGAGAGTGATGCCCAGACGCCTTATCAGACGATTAATTAATCATCGATTGAATTTGATTGAAATAGTTCACATTTGTGATTGGTCAAAAGATTGCAATCTTCTTGATTGGTAGGTTGGGGTTCATTGTCGTTGTTAAAATCACTTGGCGGTGAAGAGCTAAAGAAATATTCATATACAAAATAAAGAAATTCAAATTTATTTTCAAGTTAAATTCAAAATTATATTGAGTATATTTAAAGTCATTCAAGATTAATCTTCCCAGCAGATATTTTGTAACAATCTGTTCTATTTTTTTTAAATAGGGTATTAAAAATAGATAAATATTACAAGTAATAGGTAACGAAAATAAAAAGATGCAAATATACTCTTACCATAAAGAACATCAAGAAAGGTATCAGATGTTCACCACTGAAACTATGGGAGACAATGGCGGGCTCTAAGTTTGATGTTTATTGTAAAAAATGAAAGTTCCATTGAAAATTGTAGCTTGAGATAACGCTTAGAGGTTTCGCTCTTGTCAATACGATGACCAATTAACAGGTTAGAGTTGTTAATAAAACCTCTACTAATTGTTTCAACCTTTCTAAGTTTTTCCAGATTAATTTGTTCTCTTTCACATTTTTGTTGAATTAAAACTGTTAATCCCATAGAAATGTTTAGTATTTTTTTTATTTAATTTGACACATTATAGTATGTGTTGTACATGTTAACAATTGGTTATGGCGCTCAGATCATGTGATGTTTAATGTTACTCAAAGGTATAATTTTTACTCAAAAGTTATGTAACGTTTACATTTGTTTTTCAGATCCAGCTGTCGCAAGCGCAGCTCAATTTGATCAGGATGCAGATGCAAGGCAACAATGGCCAGCCCATCATACTTCAGGCGCAACCACAGCAGCAAATCATACAGGTATTTTTTATCTATGTTTATGTGGTCACATTAAAAGTGAGGCCTAAAATGCTAACAGGTTTTTTACCCCTTCAGACCTTTTTAATTTTTCATTATTTTCAACATTTGCAGCATTTTAATGTGAAGATAATTTTATTTTTCTTTCGCGTCAGTTGAATCCATTGATGATGGCATATGTTTGACTTTTACCACACAGTTTAAAGTAAAAAAGTTGGTTAACCTAGCTTTGTTTACTCATGGTGTATGAACATGAAACATAGATGTCGTTAAAAATGCCACAACGCTATGTCACAAGAAGTATTGGTTACATATAGCGCGTATATTTTTGTTCTTGTGATATGGATAGAATTATAAACCATGGCTACCAGCCAATTTATATTGGTGGATTACAAAAAACTGTGACTGACAAAGGGGAGAAATTATTGAGGGCAGGCCATGTCATAAATGTGACAAAGTTTAATTTTGAAATAAGATTAAAATAGGGTTTTTGACTGATGTCGATATTTTTTATAAAAATGCTTAAAAATGTAAAATGTAAAAAACTGTAGAGTAGGTTTAAAAAAACCTTATGATGGAAAAAATTATGCACATAACAAACAATTAATAGAAACTTCTAAATAGGGAAAAGTGACAATTTTTTTGTTCATTAAATTGAAAAAGTTATTATGAATTTAGTCTCCACACAAAAAAATTATAATATGCAATATATAACTTAAATGCAATATTTAACGAGATACTAAAGATATTTGATAAACTCCCTTATAATGAATGCTAAATAACGGGCCAGTGATGTCATAAGCTGGTTGTGTTTTGTATGGGGCGTCTTCGCGGGAATCATAGTTTGTCAGTTTTTAAGTCGTTATAATTTTGTAATGAAATGTTCTAGGTACGATATATTTATTATAACTGATTTTAATGTTACTACTTATTCGATTTTAATAACAAAAAATATAGACAAATATCCCATTATTGGTCAAATAACTATTTGACAAACAAGTATAATATAAATTTTCCCGTAAGTAATGTTCAACTGAAAATATTAAGTGATACATATTTACTAAGTACAGTAAGTAAAAGAAAGAGTTAGTGAAGTGTATTATTAGTGAAATTACTGTTTTTCGTTATATAATTGAGAGAAAACTTATGAAGTAGATTTTTCTTCTGTGTTACCTTCTCGGGGATAAATTTTATTTTAATCTTTTCACAAATAATGAAGTAAAATATTGCCTTGCTGCTCGAGGTAACTTTTGAACAAAGTTGATTCCAATTTCGTGTTGCATGCATGAGTTCTCCAAAGAATGCTGTTCTATATTAATCGTGTAAGGAGTTTTTGTCTTTGTGTTTTAACCTTACATATAAGGGCCTATCAAAAAGTTCGTGGAATTGCGGATATCATGTGGGGTCCCCACCAATTCCTCTGTTGTTTACTCACATAGTCGCTAATGAATGACTCATTATGAGTATATATACTAAATTTTAGTTTACTTGTGTCATTAACTTCTGAGCTATCATCGATCATGCAACACATTCTGCAAGAATTCATTGACTATGTAGAAAATCGAATTGCGAACTGTCACCAAGTTCCTGACAAAGTAAGAAGAAACACTACAAGTCATATTGAAAGTCAATAATGAGAATAGTCAAACCATGATTTACAAGTGGCATAATCTCTTCAAATAAGGTAGAGATTCTATCTAAGATACCTCACAATCAGAACAGCCAGTCAAGGGAACCTCTTTGGATATTGTTGAAAACGATGAAAAACTTTTATTGGAAGATGCCCGTTTACAGAAAAAGTAGTTGGGAGAAATGGTAGTAGTACTTCTACAACCATTTTAAAAATTCTTCATGACCATCTTGGCATGTCAAAAGTCAGCGCAAGATGGGTGTCACCACAAAAGCAAAATCATGAAGAGGTTAAGTCTGCAATTTCATTTTATTTTCAAGATAAAGAGAAAACATAATTTTTTTGAGGGTGCAAATAAATTAAGGGTCGGATGTATGCGATGAAATATTTCGTTTTCCACTAATACACACGCGCGCGCGCCGTCCCTGGTGGTGCTGTGTAACTCTTAGTAGTGTGTGTTACACGAACACGCTCGGCACAATGGAATCGATTGAGATGCTTTTTAGACTAATTATTAAAGTAAATCCGAGCATGATTTCTCTGTTATAATGTCTCTTTAAATCTCTTGATACGGAATACGATTTAACCTTGGATATGGTTTAGGTCGGTTTTTGACTGAATTTGGAGAATTCCAAAATGAAAAAATGTTGCACATATTTTGTGTAACTATTTTTTATGTATAATCTTTTTGTAAATTAGTATGGCAAGCATAGACTAAGATAAGAATAAAATCCCTAAAAAAATGTTGTGCATGATAAAAAGAATTTAAAATTCTTTTTTTCTTTGCAACTGATAATATTTAGGCATTAAACATGAAAAAACTAAAATTGACCAATTTTTTCGTGTACTTATTGATTGATTCCTGCTGTACATTGTAGACATATAGCAGCATAAAAGTTATTGATACAAGTAATAAAATTATAACATAGCGAATTTTATAGATTGAAATTATTTTAAAGGAGTGATTAATTTAGCGTATAGAATGATAATAGAAGCCAGAAAAAACTTTTTTTTAATTTTTGTGCTAATATTTTATGCCATGAGCAACATATAAAAGAAAAAAATTTCTAATTACACGCAATCGAAGTCTTAGGGACATCTAATATAAATTAATGTTATACAATACGAAGTAATGTTAAAATAATAAAACTACATATGCAAGAAACCTTAAGAATTTGTTTGTAAATAAGAAAAAAAAAACCTGTAAAGGTTTATAATAAAATACTTTAAAAAATTATTAAAAATGAAAAAGCCTATATAATGTCTCCATTACGATGTTTCGTGAACCAGTCGAATAACAAGCGTCTTAATATGTAATAATTTATTAAAAGATTATTTCAGTAATTTTTTAATTTTACCCAATATAAAGTGATCTATAAAATTTTAAAATTATATACCACATGTATATCAAATCTATGTTTCAACATTTAAACTTTAGGTGTGCAATCAATAGCTCAATTAACAATTTTTAAATTAGTTGGCTTTAAATGTTACGAATTTCAGCGATATCGAATTGCAATAGACACTTTACAGTCAGAATTATGGCCAAAATATCAAACCGAAACAGCACACGCACAAACGGAAACAGCACACGCACACACGCACGCACTCACGCGCACACACACACACACATACACACACACACGCACGCACGCATTATAAAATGTATATCCGTAATATAAATACTCAATAAAAGCAAAATATCGATTTAATACTTCTAAAATAGGAGTATATTTAATAATTCTATATTACGCCTATTATAACATTTCTACAAAACTTTCGTTTAGGACACGTAATAATTTTTTTTTAATTTTTGCTCCCAATACCGGACGGCTGTAAGAAATCTTATGTTTTCCCATTATTATCTGAAAATATACAAAATAACAACAAATTTATCCACTTATTTACAAAGCGGCACAAAATATTATGCATTTCAAATGTATCATAGAAATATTATGTTACAATCATTTATGCGTAATTTGCATTTTATTGTAACATACAACATAAAACTTACACTGTGTACAAGCCGTGTACGCGTTATAAATCTATGGCACAAGCTGACGAAGAGCGACCGGATCTCACGTCCTCACTGTTTGCAAGCGCAAATGGTACTAAATTCAAAATATGTGCGAGCGCCACAGATAGTAATCGTTTTTGTTTTCATAGAAGCTAGTATGAAACATTCGTGCGTGGAATGCGGTAAAAATTCGGCAACTTTCACCTAATACCAGAGGCTTCATATTTATCTCATGGATAAATCCATGTACAAGAATGTAACTTCATTAATTTAGAATAGACACAGTGAAATGAAAATCGATATATCTTTATAATTTTGTTCTAATATGCGAAACAGCAGAGAGCCTTTTTGGTAAAAGTGGTTACTTTGAGATTTTTTTTTAAAGTTTGGAACATAATTTAGAAAAAATATTGTACAACAACGTAGTATAAAGGCCATTCTATGCCCTGGTATTTTAATATAATGTCTAACTTTGGTAGTTATTGAGTATTTTGCGAAACCAAACACCCATTTTCACCTATTTGCGTAATCCGCCCCTTAATAGACAGATCTAAGAAATATCTTAGGGTTAAAGGAGAATATATTAAAAAGGAACTGTGAACTTTTTGACTCCCTTGGATCTATCTACATTTGTGCATAATTCAATACTTATTTGTAAGTAATGTCTGGTTATTGATAACAAGTATTGCTTGTGATTTTTCTATCACTGGGAGGCGCCACTCTAAGTGATGTTTTTTTCTATAGAATTCATGCAGTTCACTCGAGATATATACTTAGTTAAAAAAATGCAAAGTGCATAAAAAAAAGATTCTAATTGAAGGTAAATTGGAAAATAAAGTTACCTAGTAATGAAGTGAATGAAAAGAGAGAACATAAAACATTTTAATAAAGTTCGGCCAAAATAGACTTGAATGTAGCCAAAACTCCAATAAATATGAAACTTTGTACAGAACATCAAATCGTAGTTTTAAATAATTATATTGTTTTAAATAAATATATTACTAATTTTTTCAATGTCAAAAGTCATCAAATGAATTTTTTTGTTAATATGTCTTGAATCGTAAATTTTATTGTAAAAAAAGTTATTATCAAATTTGTAGATCATACAATTTTCTACAAAAAAGGTTCTTATATTTTTTTCCTATAAATGATCATTTCTGAGATATAATGATTTCAAAGATTGTAAAAACTCATATGCAGCATGTATTCCAAAGAACATTCTTGTTAGAGTATATAAAAATATAGATCATAACATGAAGATGTTTTTTTACTTGAATGAAAAGCATGCAACAGTTGTTTTCTTTATTGGCTTCCAAAATTCCTCAATATTTTATTTTCTATAGTTAGATTATGACGTTTTTTAATATCTAAAGCATTGCTAGTTATTTTCTTATTATAAATACAGAAATTAAGGATTGAGTATAAAAATCACATTGTGTTATTATGAAAAGGAGACCTGTAAAAGTCCTTACAGTTTTGGGCTTAGTGTTAAAAGATAAAAGTGACACTCATAAATACAAAAATCGTAAAATAAACTCCAAAAAAGTTTTATTTAAATCGTCAATCGACAAATGAGAAAAGTTATGTTTTTTTTATGAAAATCAGGTTATTTTTCATAATAATATGTAAACACTATTTCTAATTAATTAATTCTTAAATTTTTTGACCTAGCAAGATGGGACAAAGTGCAGATTGTGTCATTGTATTCTCTATAAATATATGTAACATAGTAATCCAAAAACTTACAGGACCGGTCTGGACCATTTTGACAACAACAGAATGAATTTACATCTAGTTAATTTGGCAATGGCTATAAATAAAAAAAAAGCAATCTATCTTGATTATTTTTTTGAAACCATGACTAAAATGGTATTGTGTAAATTGTCCGTTATTTTTATTGCTTATTAACAGTTGTTGATATGTGAAATATATAATATTTGCAATATTTGGTTACAAATTGTATTTTTTGTTCTTTTGTGTTCGTCAACTGATCAATTGTTTGCGTTTTTATATCCTAAAAAACACTTGTTTTGAAAATTGTGTTCTATTTCTCTAACACCAGATTTATTTTCGCCGGCATCTTTTAGGGTATGATCCAATTATTTTTTAAATGACCAATGTAAGATTAATAAATTAAATAAAGATATTTGACAAAATTAAGCAAATAAATAAAATATATTATAGTAAAATGAAGTAAACTGGTATAGCAAAGTGTAACACTCATAGGTTAATAGCAATTGTGGTAAAACTGCTAGGAGTTACACACTTTACATAAACACCTAATTTCTGTGCATCCTGCCATTCAAAAATGCTCGTTCGACTAATTTATAGAATTCAAGAAGCAAAGACAATAAATACACTTAACAAAATTAAAGAAATAGATTCAACATATTACAGTAAAATGAAGTAAACTATTATAGCAAAGCGTAACACTCATAGGTTAATAGCAATTGTGGTAAAACTGCTAGAAGTTACACACTTTACATAAACATCTAATTTCAGTGCATCCTACCATTCAAAAATGTTCGTTCGACTAATTTATAGAATTCAAGAAGCAAAGACAATAAATACACTTAACAAAATTAAAGAAATAGATTCAACATATTACAGTAAAATGAAGTAAACTATTATAGCAAAGCGTAACACTCATAGGTTAATAGTAATTGTGGTAAAACTGCTAGAAGTTACACACTTTACATAAACATCTAATTTTAGTGCATCCTACCATTCAAAAATGTTCGTTCGACTAATTTATAGAATTCAAAAAGCAAAGACAATAAATACACTT
Organism: Druceiella hillmani; assembly: GCA_039881145.1. Taxonomy (NCBI): domain Eukaryota; kingdom Metazoa; phylum Arthropoda; class Insecta; order Lepidoptera; family Hepialidae; genus Druceiella; species Druceiella hillmani. The sequence goes on from JAYKKI010000006.1 coordinate 29,755,698, forward strand.
AACAAAATTAAAGAAATAGATACAATATATTAAAATAAAATGAAGTACTCTCGTTAGCAAACTCGTACCAATTATATGTTAATAACAATTGTGGTAAAATTACTAGAAGTACACACTTTACATGAACACCTAATTTCAGTGCATCCTGCCATTTAAAAATGCTCGTGCAATTAAGTTTTAGCATTCAAGAAGTAAGAGGTCAATTTACTAGAATTCTAGCGTGTTTATCACGTTTATTATGTAAATCATTTAGGGTGACATTTTTTTTTCTAATAAGTCAATTTACCCAACTATGTAACAACAAGTAGACAATATAGAGATAAAAAATAGATTAATTTTCTGAATTAATTTTTCTATGCTAATTTCTACAATCCAGGTTCAATCTTCGCAACAGCAACAGCAACCTCAGCAGGTCTTTCTGACGCAGGTGGCTACCAGCCAAGACACCGACTAGCACCAACTTTCCTCTGATTCCTCAGATGATGACTAGAAATTAATCTAGCCATCTGTTTGCGAAAGACTCTTTGGATTGGTTCTGAAGAATAGTCTTGGTGGTATCTTTTTGACTATTTAGGGAAGTAAGTGCTGTGGTATGGAAATTATGAGAAACACTTGAATAAGAGACACTTGTGGATATGTTTCTTGTATCAATTGAGTGCCTAAAAACAATGATGTTTTAATTATTTCTAAACAAAATTTACTTATTTTTAAATTTACATTTCTTCATACATTTTCTTGGAATATAAATATAATTCAGTTGATTTTTGTTTATGAACAAAAATCCACACTGATTTTGACAAAATTTTTCATCATTGCATGTCTAACGCGATGTGGGCTTTTAGAAATGTTATAGTTTTTATGCAGGATCTTTAATTATTGGGTTTTTATTCTCTTTTGAATTATTGAGTTTTTATTCAGGAACCCAATAATTAAAAAGAGACATTGTTTATCCAAATAACCCACAAGCAGATTTCTTTGTACTTCTGAGGATGTCATATAGACAAAAATATTTGAAAATTTAAATTTTTGTATGCACATAAACTGTATTATACAAGTACAACAATAAACAATATTATTAATGATAATAAACAATATTACAATTTTATAATAAACAATGTAATTAAAATTTACATTCTATAAGTGTTTGATGTATATGGAACATTACATCAAACCAATTAATGTTATAAATGCGAAAGTTTGGATGTTTGTTGCCTAATAACATTGAACCAAGGAATGAATGACTTCAATTGGGTGTGGTAATAACATTGAATCAAGGAATGAACGACTATTCGATTTGGTGTGGTAATAACATTGAACCAAGGAATGAATGACTTCAATTGGGTGTGGTAATAACATTGAATCAAGGAATGAAAGACTATTCGATTTGGTGTGGTAATAACATTGAACCAAGGAATGAATGGCAATTCAATGTGGTGTGGTAATAACATTGAACCAAAAAATAAATGAATATTCAATTTGGTGTGGTAATAACATTGAACCAAGGAATGAACGACTATTCAATTTGGTGTGGTAATAACATTGAACCAAGGAATGAATGGCAATTCAATGTGGTGTGGTAATAACATTGAACCAAAAAATAAATGAATATTCAATTTGGTGTGGTAATAACATTGAACCAAGGAATGAACGACTATTCAATTTGGTGTGGTAATAACATTGAACCAAAAAATGAATGAATATTCAATTTGGTGTGGTAATAATATTGAACCAAGGAATGAACGACTGTTCAATTAGGTGTGGTAATAACATTGAACCAAAAAATGAATGAATATTCAATTTGGTGTGGTAATAACATTGAACCAAGGAATGAACGACTATTCAATTTGGTGTGGTAATAACATTGAACCAAGGAATGAACGACTATTCGATTTGGTTTGGTAATAACATTGAACCAAGGAATGAATGGCTATTCAATTTGGTGTGGTAATAATATTGAACCAAGGAATGAACCACTGTTCAATTAGGTGTGGTAATAACATTGAACCAAAAAATGAATGAATATTCAATTTGGTGTGGTAATAACATTGAACCAAGGAATGAATGACTATTCAATTTTATATATCACAGGGCGGACTAGCACATAGGTTAATATTTGTGACCTGGTACACGTGGATTGATAATAACAAGAGTATAGATAAACGTGACTGTATCATTGGGTTAGAGGTAAATGAAGCTATTTTAATAAAAATCCATGTGGAGAATGAAGCCGTCAGGAAAAAGCTAGTATGGCTTATATTTAATTATCTTATTGACGAATATGAGTGATACTAATTAAATCATCCGATTATGGAAATATTTTGAGATATCTTGATTAAGGGCATTAGTAAATATAAATTAGAAACGTACTACACGAACATTTTTTTAATATATGTTTCCAACATGAACTAGACAGAGCAACACTGGACAAATATCTGAGAGTAGAACATCACCTAGATGGTGCAGAATGAGCAGATTACCAGTTTTACAGTTAGGAGTTTCATTTAATTGTTAATTTTTAATCGATTGTTAGAATATCACATAAGTATTGATCATTAAAATCATTAATAATGGTCTATCGCTAGTATTTAACAAACATTCATAGTCTATGGCTGTATTATCAACAGAAAAAATTGAAGAGTTGAAAATGCGTGATCGTTTATGTTGTATTTATATAAAAAATTAAAAATTAAATGTAGTATGAGTAGGTATATGACATAATATTCTGAATTTGGAATATAAACATTTTAAAATGAAACGCAATAAACAACGATATTGTCGCAGCTGTGGCGTATTGAGTTGACCGCAAGCTTATGGTATTTGCGTCGCACACTGTTGGATTTTGGGGTCAATTCCAAGTTGCTCTTTGAGCAGGGCTGGAGTGAAGTTTGTAACTGTGTACATAAAATGCCACAGACCAATGACGAGCTAGAGTGGTACTGGTATCGGTGCATTGCGACCGTCAAACAAATTCTACTGTAGTGACTATGGCTATTATGTGTAATGATACACACATCGGGAAAGGCCTTTGTCCAGCAGTGGACAGAGACAGGTTTTTGATGAAGATGATTTAAAGGGATATCGCTGTAATACCTCAGACTCGTTTTGTGTATAAATTATTGGTACACTTACACTAATCTGCTAATGAATTTTGATGAGCTTCATATATCTTGCTTTATGAAATACAGTGAAACGTTCACAGTTAATGGGAGTTTCTATTGCTAAGCCCCATTCTGTCCTCCATGTAGTCCACTACCAGTCGGTGCAGGACTATGAATATAATGGCAACCTGCAGAGTTTGGTACAGCCGTGCACGGTGGTACCTCTGTTCTGCTGTAGTCTGGCAAGTTTTGTCAACTGATTGCAGTCCATTGCAATAGAGATTTCGGTAGCACGGCATTGAACAATGTTCGTGGTGTCATAGTGTTGCTTCCTGCAAGGATATAGTGTTTACGCTTTGGACTTAAAATAGTCATTTTTTAAAAACCGATCTAGAAACGCAGTTAAAACAGCGGAGGACATGTTAAAAGATGACATGTGGAATGGCCTCCCGTATTGTCCGTGGCGTGACAGAGAATTGGGCGGCTTGAACATTTTAATTAAACACAAAACAATGCAAAGCAAGATTGATTTTCGAAAATACCATTAAAGCTAGCCAAAAAAGTAGGTACTTGATATGCATGCAAAAAATGCCGAATGCTGTCATTTTACAAATTGTATAGACTTTCGAACACCTCTGCAAGATTTTAATTTTTTTATCTCTTTCAAAGATATTTTCGTGTAAGGTATTTGTAACAGTCTTGCGTATTATATCAACAAGCAGACATTCAAGGCCAGCCTTAGCAACTTTCATGCTGTGTTTGTGCATTGTTTTATCATAACATTTAGTATTTAACTATAAATGATTTCGTATTTTATGGCCGTAAATGTAATGTTAACGTTTACAGATATAAAAATATTTTCATGAGTATCTAAAAATATATTGCAAAATTCTAGAAGCAATGGTTTTAATATAGATATTTTGTTTTATTAGTAGGAAAGGGTATTTTTGAATGTTTTTGTTTAATAATTCTCGAATTAAAGAGGATTCTCAGTAAAAATGATACATAACTTTCACAAGCGAGGAAAAAGGAGAAAAGTTAAAAATTTTTTATTTGAGAAAACAACTAAATATCCACTTAACACATAGAATGCTGCGGGACGTATTGCCATGTATAAATTGGACGTAGTATCACGTTGAACATATAGTACTCTCAATATGGTAATATAATTTAATTTTGATTATAATCTATATCGTCCAAAAAAGTTTAATTTTTTTACAAAATAATTTAAAATATATTAATATTTATTATATTAAAATATATTATAATGCTCTTGGTAGGTTAAATGATAAAATGGATTAAAAGCAATTTATATAAATCTTCAAAATTATCCAAATATATTAAAAAAAGTAAACATTTTTGTGACCCTTTGACAATCATAGCATATTTACGTATCAGGGTGCATATATATACCAGGGTGGATACTTGGATGATAAAATAGTCCACTTGTACTGTAAAATAATATCGCCCGAATACATCCTTTCTTAAAACCATCCACTATAGAAAAGTTGATTTTAAACTAAATTTCCTAGTAGCTAACGTCATTCTGAACAGCATCAAAGAATTGACAGGTTAAACTTGCATATAATGCTAAATTGGTAATTGACAAACGTGGTGCATATGATGTTAAATTGGTAATTGACAAGCGTGATAATTGATAGCATTGGACGCAAGTGTGACTTTCTGTAAGAATGAGTTTATGGATCTAATTTTTAATTGATATTTAAGGCTTAACATTTGTCAAAGATTGTTTATGGAATAAAGATTTGCATAATAATAAAAATTTGCATTATTGCCAGTAATATCATTAAATATATAAAAATAAAATAATTCGGATGACTTCAGGATATAAGTAATATTAAATCCAGCTGATTAAATAGAACCAAGCAAACATACAATCGAATGGTAAATAATAATTTGTTACGACAGGATAACGTAATTATTAAAGGGTGGCGCTGCTTAATTCCGAAGTACACAAGCTCATTTTCAATCTTGGTGCCAAAAAGATTGTGGCCATCCAATAACACATGGACATCAAGACTGTTAGCTATTCTAAAATCTACTCTGCATAAGAATAAATCGTAAGAAACGCTTGTGAAAAAGTCTTTAAGAGACACCCGAGTTGGATCGAAGGGTAGTGTAGGAATTTTACCCACTAAATAAAACATCACGTTAACCACAAGCCTAAAGTGGTCCGACTAGCGACTCTTATTTCATTTTGTTACCGGGTGGGGGGAGCACTTATCATAGTGTAGGCCTCCTGTTGGGTTCCAGACCATCACTTCATGAGGTTTAGTTGTATTGAGACATTGTCGCATATTCACCTCATTGAGGACCACTTCGTTTTCATGCCTCAGTAATACTCGTGTCTCGTGAGACGAGCCTCTGATGAGATTAGACACAAGACGAGCCAAGAGACGCGTGTGTAACAGTGTCTCGTGGCTTGTGCACGAGTGTAAATGAGACATCAGGGTTTTTGTGATTCAGCAATCACATGATGTAATTAGTTGCATATTTTTTATCATTTTTGGAATTGTATGTAACTGTTTCGAATGTACCACGAGGCATTGACAATTCTTCGCAGCACTTTATTTCGGAAAGTTGTATTTGTTGAATGTTTGTTTTCCTGCTTTTGAATGCCATAAGTTCAGATTGATTTTAAAATTTGATTGAAGATTCTAATTTTATTCTCGACCAAAATTTCTGAGTGTCAAGCTAGCATCCAATGAAGTTGTCTTTATTTTGTATAATTCCTTTTTTTATGTGGACTTTCCATTTTAATTCCACATCTATATTCATTCACTCTTCTCTCTCTATATTCATTCAACAAGTATGAATTGAGAATTACATGCAACAATTTCATGTAGAAGTTAATTAAAGCAAGTAGCTGCAATTGAAGCATTTGAATGATATTATTGAGGAAAGCAATGTGGAAAGACTTCAATAGAAGCAGAAGGTGGGATTTAAAATAAAAGCGAGGACAGAAAGGCAGCATGATTCAAAATCACAAGATATGGAACAATTTGTGAAAAATAATGTGAGGACGATTGTGAATGAATAAAATTACAATTGTACTGTGAAAGTTATAATTTGGGATGCTTCATAGTTTGTGATCACTCTTTTATGGTAACCGATAGCCTAAAGTTTTTTTTGGTAATGATCTATATAATATGCATTTCATATATTAAGAAAATGAAGCAACGAAAGAATTCAAATACACTGTTTACATTTTTAGGAGCTAGAAATGTTATATTTAATATTTGTTTGTGGAATATTGTGGTCTTTGGCAGGTATTACAGTAAATATTTCACTAAATGTCTGTAAAATGTGAAGTCCTCACAGGGTACCATACAGACCTTAATTGTAACATAGTTTAATTATGTGTTAATAAATGCAATTTACTAATAAAAAAACAAGTATGTAAATATTTTTTACATCCTATTTTTGTGAATTGAAATATGTACAAAGAAAATGTTTTAGTTTAAGTATATTTATAAAGTGATTAACATTTAGTTCGTATAGTGTGTATTTACTTATATACATATATATATATATATATATATATATATATATATATATATATATATTATAAAGTTTTAATAAATTAATTATATTAGTTGCTTTCAAGTGTTTTATTAATTTTATTGAGAAAAGCAAAAAGCATCATCTGTTTTGAGATAGTAAATGGTACAGTCGTGCATGGGATCATGGGATCAATTTTTAAGAAAAGCGAACTTTATAATTATTTTGAAGTAAAGTAACCTAAATTAGCAGGTTAGAAAACGAGATGATCTAGATCATGCGATGAAAATGTACAGACATTTTTTTGATTTTAGCTTCGTATATTGTGCTAGTGCTTTGGAATAGATTATAATTAAAATCTCCATATCAATTTTGTGAGTGAATACAATTTTTTTGAAGTAAAAGTTCTTTACGCACGCTTGACTTGGGGAGTAAGCTGGTGAATGCGTGGCAACAGCGTTACGAAAAGTGTGATCGGGCGAGGCCAACGGAAGTTGAGTGGGAGATATATGTAGTAAAGATGTAGTAAAGTATGTAGTAAAGATAGAAAGAGACAGAGTTACGTTTCGTATATTACGGTAGGGACAAGAGAGAGAGGTGCGAGCACACATTTTCTTTCTCTCTTTCTCTCATAGCCAGTTATGTTTCGTATATCTAAGACACAGTGCAAGCCTATTGTCTGTATCACACTGTAGGATCAAGAGAGAACAGTGCGCGTGCACATTTTCTTTCTCTCTTCCTCTCATAGCCAGTGCATGAAATATATATATATGCGAGTTTGCTAGCGTTACGCGAACGGTGATTCTTTTATTATTTCGTAATTTCATTTCGTTCTTGAACAATTTTATAAATTATTATTTTGTTCAATACATTAAATATTCTACGTTTAAAGTGAATAAAATTGTAAATTCATTTTAAAGTTCATATTTTGTGAATTTGAAGTTTTACTTCAGTCGTGTGGTGGCACACTCGTTTTTTATCATTTCTTATTTACCTACTCAAATGTAAAAATGTAAATTTATATCTGGATTATCTAGATTAGTATCTGGGGCTTTGTTCTCTTATTATGTTTTCTGCTCTAGATATTACAGTAGAAACTATTATTATAAAAAAATTATGCTCATCCAAAACTATAAAAAAGCGTAGATATGAAACAATATATAGAGTAGCCATAAATGTCTGTATTCGTGAACAACTTAGGGTGTTTAGATAGTTAATATTTAGTTTTGTTTGTAATGCAGATATAAACAATGACTATGTGGAGCTCGTGATTGGCGCTTTATACATATTTGGGTTGACACGAGTGCCATATTTGCCGCCGCAGATTTTGTATTGAATAGGGTTACCAGATTTTGTTTTTCCTCTCTTGGGACAGATGGTGAAAACAAGATTTTATAATATAAAAGAGGTTAAAAAGAAAAACAAAGAAGATTGTTTTTTTTCGTGCTGCAAACAAAAGTGCTTCTTCCGGTCCAGGAGTGTTTCAAGAATAAGAATTTCACGTTCGTGCACGACGTTGTCACAAGGCGAGAACTATTACAAAATTGCTCATTGACAACCACGTAAAGGTGCTCGACTCGCTTGGCGATTCGTCAGGCCTAAATCTTATCGAAAATCCTTGGATGAAGAAAAAAATATCTAACGAAATTATTATCATCAAGCGCCGGCTGATCGAGCTCTTAATAAAAGTTTGGCATAGAAGTGAAAAAATGAAAGAAAACTGCCATAAATACATAAATGTATGTTAAGAAGATACCAGGCAGTCACAGATGCAAAGGGTGACCCTACCAAGTATTAAACAAAACGCGTAATTTTAAATGTTTTCTTATGAATGTTCAATTTTATTTTACTATGTGAACTTTATGAAGTGTGACAAAACAATAAAATAAAAACAAATATATAAATATATTTTGTTGCTCAATTATAAACCCTTTTTAAATAACAAAAATCAATTTTACCAAGTGGCTGTAATGAGTTGATCAGACACTTTATATTATTTTCGAAAAATAAGGCCTTTCCTAACTACAAAAATATTTATTTATGAAATGTACATTAAATAATAGTCTTTGGTCATCTTGTCGGATATGTGCAGACAAGATGGCCACTCAATTAAGGATAAGCTATCAATATAGTTACAGCTTGTTTGGCTCTTTTCTAACTGTGCTGAGCTATTCTAACACTGAGCAGTTTGGATTTAAGGAACTTTGACCTAATATTCCTTTGGACTCTTGTTTATACTTTCCCTCTAATGTATGTTAACAGTGAGAGAAGATGTGATGAACGGTTATGTTTTCATATTGTGAAATGGAATCATATTAATTTGTAATTTTTATGTAAAAATATATCAATTTAATACATATTAAATTATTTACTTCATACAAAATATATCCAATCATACTGGTGATATAGCCATTAACTCATAACATCATTTGTGAAGTGCCAGAATAGCTCAGCACAATTAGGAAAAGAGGCAAACAAATGGCTACACTACTGAAAATTTAGTATATTATCTATGACTGAAAACCTATAGTTAGTTGAGCGGCCACCTTATCTGCGATTAGATGGCCTATATCAAATTAATTTATATCAATTAGATGGCCGATATCGATTAAATGACCGATATCAAAGTTTTAACATTTAATTTATATTTCATAAATAATTATTTTTATAGTTATGAAAAATATCAGCTTTCAAAGATAATAAAATAAATGTTAAAAAAAATTTGCGTGTACATACGTACGCGTGTTAGACATCATACTTTTTTGGCATTATACAAGAATAACTTTATTAAGCAAAAAAAATTTTAAATAATATTATAATACAAATAAATGCATACCAAAACCTGAATTCACATAGAGAAATATTTTTCAAATAAATTTTAAAAAGCTTATAAGCACTATTTCTATTAACGAATATTCACAATAAACAAATGTTTTTTTTTATTATATGGACTACTATTCAATTTCAATTACTAAAAAATATTATTTAAAAGCACAGATATAAGTCAGATTTGTATATATATATATATATATATATATATATATATATATATATATATATATAAAACACGTTTTTGTGTTTACCTCAATAATTAAAATAAATATAGATCAGTCACTACATATATGTTTAGTGAGTAACTTCTTCCCGTCGATTTTTGTTGTATCGTATGCGCGCATCATTAATTTTCACTCATAATTTATCAGAACGCGTCTAAAGAAGCATAATTTCAAAATTTAAAAATATTAATATATTTTTATTTTAGGTTTCAAGATGGTTTCTGAGGAAAACGTGTTATTTTCAATTACTCTGTTTATTATTTTCATATTTCCAATACCTACCATAGATTTTGAAATGAATCCATAGATTATTGGATCAGTCAGATTATTTGTATTATCACAGCATAGACGTGAAAAATCACAGATTATTGGTTTCGATGGTTTGTTTATTCAACTGTCAAAATTATGTTGACAGTTTAGTGCGATTTTGACAGTTTATGTGAATATTTAAAAATAATAATCATTTGGAATACATAACATGCTTCCACCGATAGGTATGTTAAAAGTTGACATCATTGCAAGATGTAAAATGTAATATTATAATTTTAACCCTTTTATGAAAAATAATACTTTATTTTTCAGGTAATATGTTAGCAGTGGCTCTAATCTGGGGTGTTACCAATCCATTTATAAAGAACGGTTCCACGGGAATAGGTAATATTAAATCAAAGTCGGTACTTAAACAGATATACCAGGAAATTATACATTTAATTCGAAATTGGCGGGTGAGTTAAATTTCTTGACAATTCAAATTCAAGTTTGAATGAAGATTGTAAAATTATTTTAGTAAATGTCTAAATTAGAAATTTATTTAAATGGCAAATTTTAGTTTTCCATTTAATTTGTATTTATGCCATCAAATTATGTCAGTTATGTAAACGTTTAGGAAATGTAGTAAATTGATACAAACATTTAGAGATTTTACGATATTGTTTTCATATTAATAGCAAGAGCTCTTATATCTGTGTGTTATAAATAGATAAATAACAAATGAAGAACAGTAAGTACAAATGTAACAGTCACATTTTTTAAGTTTAGAGAACATAGTGAGTGGCAAACTAGTTTATTTTTCGTTCATTTTGCACAATTTGGTTTTTGACGCTTTTCAATCATAGGTTAGTGCCGGGCCAATTATATATTTATTGTTTGCAAATCTGTAAATTGACTTAAATTAGTTTATTCCTGTATTTTATAAAAAAAATTAGTATTTTATTTTTGTATTATTTTAGATTGTTACTCATAGAATAGACTCATTCATGTAGAAGGTATGCATGATAATATTTTTCCAAAAATAAATACATGATTTTGGTCTAATGCACTCAGGCACTCATAAATAAAATATTTGAAATGAAATATAGACCTTTTAACTTGTGAAGGCCTTCCCCGTAAGTATGGTGTTCTCATTCCGCAAGTTATCATTCTGTAAGGTGTTCGCATTGACCACGTGGAATATTTTCTTTCGTACAACATTTTCTACTGTCATCTATTTTCAAGAAAATTTTCAAATATTGCAGTACTGGCTTGGTTAGGTTAAATGATAATCTAAAATTTAATGTTTTCTTTTAAATTAATTTTTCATAGTATGTTGCATAATGAAAATAGAATTGGTAATAAAATAAAATATAAAAATAATTGATTATAATAAATCTGTTAAGTAACATTAGGACTCGTACTACGATTGTCCAAAGGAGTTGTTTTAATCTTGGCCCGATGACACATTTACATGTAAATAAAAGTAATTTGTAATTTTATTAGCAAGCATATTAAGAGAATTAAATAGCATTTAAAGCTATACTAATAAAAAAAAAATTTAACTTCATTTAGAACTTATTTTTAGTATTTTATCCGTTATGCCAATGGAGATTTCCAGCGACTTTTTATATGTAAGTAAAAGTTCTTAATGTAAGTAAAGGTTTTGATTAATTATAAACTATTAACATGAATCTTAAGCTATTTGAATTGTATACAAAAATGTGTTAAAAGCTTATCATTTACGTAAAGGTATAGCCAGAGTTTTCTTATAGTGAAAAAGTAGTAAAACTGAATAGTCCAACTGAATCATCATATATTTATTTTCAATGGCTCATTTTCTTTTACAAGCAAGTCTTTTACTGTGTATTTGCCCATAGTAGAACTCGGTCATTTTGATTTGTTTTAATCTAATTTATAGTGGCGTACTTCGTTGTGTCGAAGTAAGAAGCAGAAAAGAATGTGACAGCCTCTTTTTTATTTATTGGTAAATAATATAAGTAGTAAATTTTTATTATAAATAAATAATATAAGTAGTAATGTTTGAACAAAAACCGAGTCGATTGACCTTCATTCTATTTAATTTTTTTGTTTTATATAACTTATTTATTGAGAAAATTAAGTTGGAATTTTTTGCCCACTAAATGGGGAGCAAGTGATTTATGTGCCTCATCTTGGCTACGCCCAGATCTTTATATTTAAGTAAATTATGTTTTATTATTCATTCTGTATAAGTAGACAAACATTTTTTGCAAAGCCGACAATGCCTGTTTGTGTTTTTCTTTCTTGGCAGATGGGAATTTACTACAATGATTTATATTGTTTTGTCTTTTTTTAACTAATCTATTTCCTTTGTATTTTTCAGTTCATCCTTCCATTCCTCATAAACCAGTTGGGTTCTATAGTATATTGCTTCTTTACATTACACAAAACACAGTTGTCTCTCGCGGTACCTGTGACAAACTCTTTAACATTTGTGATAACAGCCCTCACAGGTTGGTGCATAGGTGAAGAACCTTTGAATAAAAGTAAGTTTAAAATATTACACTTATTTTTATTTCTTTAATTATAGATTTTAATCTCACAAAGGTGATTGTTATCAAAATGTTTTTGGGTGTCATTTATGGACAAGAATGATGTTCTTGATGATCATGTAAAATATGTTAAATGTATTAGTAAAAATAAAAAAGAAGTTACTTAATTTTTCCGTTATTGTCTCTTTTGTACATATGGGATATATGTGAAGAACAACACACTAAAGAAACATCTTTTACATGCTATATGGAAACAGTTCTCAGTGATTTATTAATATATATACAATTAATAGTATAATGAAGTATAAATGCTTTCTATCAAAGGTGATTTTTTTTAGCACAATTACCAATTTTTGCGTCATATATTGTTTTTTATTATGGAAGTCCTGTAGAATGGGAGGGAAGATGTAAATAATAAAAAATCTCATTGTTTATTGAAAAGTGTAGTTTTGGAAAATCTCCAAAAGAAGAGATTTTTTTAATTCTTTGTTATAATATAAAAGTTATGGTAAAAAGTTGATAAGCAGTAATTAAAAAAATGCCATGTTTTGGAGTGACGAAAATAAATATTTACAAATTTTGGAACTATCCTGGTTTTGTAAAGTATTAATATCTGGATCTGCTTATAGCTCAGGCATCAGATAGGTGATAGAAATGTATTCAAAAATAGTGCACATTTTTTTGGATTACTCTTAGGGGGTTAATGCAATATTTTTAGAAAATGGTAGGTGGTAGATGGGTAACTTGCTAAATCTGCCATTTTGAAAACCATAAATTGTGTTTTATCTCATATATCGTGAGATTTATAATAAAAAGCATACCTTTTTTATAGACATTTAAACTTTCGACCACTTATGTTAAAATATTTTTCCATATATTTAATTTGTTTGATTTATAACACAAAAAGTACTTTTGCTAAATTTTATAACATGTTTTTCTATAAAGCTAAATTATTAGAAACTGGAAGGAATTTTTGGACGTGTTTCAGTGATTTTGGAAGATAATCTTGTAATTAGATACTTATTTAAGAATGTTAATTTGGATAATATTTTGATTCATCAGGAATCAGAAGTAATCTAACTTCTGTTTGTGTATACAAATATTGTATATAATAAATTAATTATTTGATAAATTTAATAATAAATTGTATATAAATATTGTATACTTCATCTATAAATATAATAAAATTGAACACAGTGAATTCTGTACATGGAAAATATTTTAGAAAGAGTGATTGATCTAGTGCATAGAATGATAGTAGAAGTCAGAAATGTGGTTTTTAGAATTTTTATCTATCTGTCTCTGTGTTAATTTGTTATGGTAATAGGAAATTTGATATGGTAATAGTTTATATCCTCGAGCTAACTTTTTAGCTGCATATCACAGATGTTATAAAACACCCTGACTAGGTGAATATTATGATATTGGTACTGCCAATGCCATCTATTAGCATTTTCAGTAAACTTTTATTAGTGTTTTTAGTAAATTTTATGCTAATAGAATTCTGAGAAAAATAAATAAAACACAAAAAAATTCCTAATACCAAATTCTACACAAATGAAAGCAGGTATGGCTAGTATTAAATATTACTGGAGTTTTACTAAATATTAGGTCGGCCACTAATAAACCTGCAGTTCATTAGTGTTAGCTCACGTGGTACCAGAATATCTCCACTTCTTCCCCAAAGTATGCAGATGTTTTTCTATTGTAGTATGTGAGCATAAGAGTAGTTCTGCCGGATAATGCAAACTTAACTTAGGGTCAGTTCCGTTAAAACCCTCGATGAGGATTATCGGAGAAATCAAAATTCCTTCAGATTTGAATTTTTGGAACCAATACTGGGCTATAGATGAATGCACCTTTATATTTGTTGTGTATACATTGTGTGTTGTTTTCTTCGCTTTTCACTCTAAACAAAATCATGAAGTAAGATCATTTTTAGATCTTTTCATGAAATTTCCACATTTTTTATCTTTTTCTGCCTAAAACACTGTTGCTAACTAAACAGAAAATGTTTCCCTACATTCTTTATATATCCTACGAGATGTTTGAGAAGATTATTTAATATAGCAGAAATTCAGATATTAGGGAATTAATGAGGTGAACAATAAGGCCAATACATATTACTTCGCAGTATAACTAAATAACTTGTGCAATTATATAAACTAAACATTGAACATTTTATGACGAAGTGTACGGAAATTTTGTTTGCTTAAGTCTTGTGTTGTTATGTAATATTTGGATGAGTCGCTGATTTGGAAATTAGATTTAATTCGCGAATAATGTTTTGTGAGTATAGTGACGTAACAAAAAAAATTATTTCAAAAACTTGGAACCGTGTTGTAAATTCAAAGGATTTTTAATACCAATCATCTTTTCGTTTGTTGTACATTTAATTAGTGCAAAGCCGATTAGAATCTGCCTGTATCATTTGGAGCTCACACGAAACTAAATACAGCTTGATGATTGTACGTGTACAAAAAACATTTCTATGATATCTGTACATGAGGCAGTATGGTTACTTTTCTATTTTCTACCTATTTCTTCCTGGGTATGCTAGCTTATATTCTTTGTAACTGAGAAGAGATATTGCGCTTATGAATTTTGTCTTCCAACTTTAAAGGGAAAAATACTGCCTAATATGCCCCATATAATTGAGTAAATGTCATTCTTCGTAATGATAAATTCCTGCTCTCACACAATCATCATCTTTTCAGTCTCCTGCGGTATTCAACTGCTCGCAGTCACAGAGTGTGATTTGTTTATGATGAATGAAAGTAAATTAATAGTATTGTGTCCTTGTTATCTTTTATAATTATTATGAATTTTCTGTTCAGGTCTAATCTGTGAATTTAAATTTTGTTAAGCCATTGATTATTAATCTACTAATACGAAGTTCACCTGTAATAAATTGATAAATGTTTGTGATAAATAAATAATTAATTAAAAATGTCACCATTTTCAGTATACTTCTCTAGAAGCTGTCGTTATGTAAAGCATTGTAAGGTTTTTTTTGTTATAACCTCTTCCAATTTCTTCAATTGTGTCCAATCTTTTCGCATGTGTCCATCGATAAATACAATGCTAATGAAAATCTGAAGATGATGAAAATATAAACACTAAAGATGGGAACTTGTTTTGAGAAGAATGTCTATGAAACGTGATGGGTTTCATTTTTTAAAACTGTTAGACATGTATGTTCTTTTGTTTTCATGATATGAAGACGAACCTGCTTCATTCTTTGGATCTTTGTAAACTTTATTACATCATGCTCCCTGTATATTTTATATAGTTGCGGATTAATTGTTTCTTGACATGTTACATTAATATGTACAAATACTCTGTAGGACCTTTCTTTGAAATAAAGCAAGTATTTCTTAATTTCTGAATGTGAGTTTTGAAGAATTTCTGTGTTGCTGAAAAAAATTAAAAAACGAGTAAAAAATTCATGCAGCTATTATTTGTAATTTTTCAGGGTCTTGGCTTGGTGTATTCTTGGTTCTTATGGGTACAGCATTATGCTGTTTGGACAAGACAAATGTTGAAACGGTCAACGCAGTACCATTCCGGGAGGAGTTGTGAGGAAGTTGGTGGATTATAAAAGCAAATTGTCTGATATAAGATCGTCAGTATTCCATTGAACATTTTATTCTTGTTATAGCGTATATTTATTATAAAAACAATTATTATAAACACAACTTTGTTTTAATTTTAAGAAGAATATGAAAAAATTGGTGGTTTGTTGAGTCAAGATGAATTGAAAATTAGTATCATGATTTTGAGCAAATATTTTATTGATTTTAATTTTATTTATTTTCAAAAATATTTAGATATAAGAAGTGTTTACTATGTTAGAAATGTTATAAATTATAACACCTAATGCTTCGGGTATTTATTGCGTGAACTTATCACGATGACTATATGAGATCTCACATAAGACAAAGTAATATTAATTTGGGTATTGAATAGTTTTTTAACAATGAGTAATATTGATCTGGTTATTAAATTATTTTTTGCCAATGGATAATATTGATCTGGTTATTGAATAACTTTATTGTCAACTTTGTTTTTTTAGTGTGCACTCTGTTGCAAGTATATGATAAGTGCACCTTTGATAATATTAAAATGCAGCTCTTTGCTCAGAATTAGAGATAGTAAAAAACAAACAATTGGCACAGGGACTACAATAACAATAGTGAGGTGTATTACTGTTCGTTTACAATGAAAAGTGTAAACGTTTGTATTAAGTGTTATGGTTGTTGCTTGCGGGGGGGGGGGGGGGGGGGGGCGGCAAGGTGGTCGAATTAATGTGCTAAAAAATTAGCCGTAATCAAAGGCTGTATATTTAGACGTAAGAGGTCAGAGTTACCTCGTAGGAGATGGGAAATTTCAATTGCTAAATCTTGATAATTGTTTGGTTTTCTGAACAAATTTTTTTTTGGTTTTAACATTATATTAAAGTTCTCAGTAATAGTGCATAGTTCCGCATTAATGTATTTCTCTTTCTTTATTATTAGTTTTATAGATTACTTCCAGTATTTTTATCCTTTTCACTTTATTCTAATAGTGGGGATTACAGAATATATTTTACTAGAAAAAATTAAGATTCAGAATTATAGATTAATTCAACAAGTATTTGATCACTTGAAAATATCCATAGTTCATATATCCTATAACTGAATTTTACATACAAAGACGATGAAACTATTAAGAGAAAACAGTATTATTGTTCGTTTTACAAGTTTCACAAAGCAATAATATTGTTTACAAAATTCCACAACATTTTATACATAATCTGAGACTTGCACACCAATAGTGCTGCCGTAAAACAAATGTATATTAAAGGATGTGCGTTATGTTTGAATATTCTATTAAACAATCAATGATATTACTGGTATGTTAAATGTATGGAAAATTACCAAATGCGCCGAAAAACATATAAATACATCTTTGCACCGTCCATCCAATTATAGAGAGTAAGAGATTGAAAAAAGGGCGAAAACCCTAGAGTACTAATCATATTTTACGAACGGGGATACTAATCGTTAGTCGTTCCGACTCCTACTATAAAAAATGCTCATAAAAATATTTTTAGACAATTAATACCTACATGTATATAGTTTTTAATTAAACAACCGATTTATTTTAACTATTATAAATAAAAGACAGACTTATATACAGTATTTATTTAAAGGAAAATACAGTTTAGAACTCTATTATAAAGTTTTTCACGTGCATCAGTCTTATGAAGTATAAAAAAAATAAACATAAAAACTTACAAATTTCTCTTCTTTTGCTAATTCTAATAAAGCACTAATTGAACAACATAAAATAATAAAAATTAAACATTTTTGGCACAGTTAATACACATTTTGACTATATGTTCCCCGCATATGTATTTTACGCACATTGAGCACTTAGCTTTATCTTATAAGGATAATAACTATATATCTGCGATGTATCTTATAAAGATAATAACTATATATAAAGATAATCCTTTTTTTTGGTTCAGGAGCTTCATTAAATTGATCGGAACTTCTCCCTGAATTTTCAGATACCAAGTCTTGAATATTAGTCCTCAGTCTTTTTTGCAATCTTGGGATTGTTAGACGTCTCTCCATGTAAGGATTAACAATTGTTGCAGGAATTTTTTGCGATTGATTGGCTTTTCTTTGTCATTTATTTTCACAATGAATTACATTAATTTTTATAAAAGCCATGTTCAAAATTACGTAGAATAAGCACATAGGCCATCGATTTGTCTTACGACTACAAGACATGTTTACACATATTTATGTGGCTTTTTTGTTTCCTGATTGACAGTACCTTCTTTGGAACAGGAGGATAACAAATATATCACTTTATTTGGTTTAAGCTTGTATGACAGTAGTGTAAAGGGACCATCATAATAAAACATTGACGTCCCTGTTCTCGTCTAGTTCTTGAATTTCCAGCTCATTAGGTATTTCTTTTTTATTGGAATGCAATGTACCTATCAACGTCAGTTTATATGGTTAGCTAAGAAGAGACTTAGCAAGCGGAATTAACGTAAACCAATTGTCGGTGGTGATGTATCTATTTTGTACCGTGTAGAGGCAGAGTTCTTTTTCTATTCTTTTACAAAATACTCCCAAAGATGCAGTCCACCTGTAGTTGTAGTTTTTCCTATGTAAGTTTGGTCACGTATTTGATGTTATTATCATACATTATAACTATTTTCAATCTGTTACTTTGCCGGTTTATTGGGGATGTACATTCGGAATGGGCATCTGCCCCTAAACATGGATAGTTGCTCGTCAATAGTTTTATACATTCCGGAGCTATAATTGGTTTTACATTTTTCTATAAATTCCCATAGTTTTCGAAAAGATACAAATCTATCTCTAATTTGAGAGGATAATTTCAACGATTTGTCATCGAATTTAAGGTAACGTGTTAAAAATTCAAACCTATCTTTACTCATTATTGAGATACCTTGTTCCAGATAAAGGTGCATCAAATAATTCATCAGTGGACAAGTGGTTGTCTTTCAGAATAGCAGTCAGTATGAAAATTCCTATTAGTGCTTTAATTTCACACTTGTCAGTGTGTTTTTGAGTGTTTCAAATTATGGAATAATTTTGTTGATTTATTATTATCTCTGCGTTAGTCCACTGCACAATTTCATCTAAAATCTCGTCAGTTATAAACAGTTCGAAACATGTTAACAGATCTTTTATACCTCTGAACTGACTAGTTGGACCTCGTAATGTACGCACAATATTAGAGCTTGAAGTTCTAAAAGAGGGCCTTTTTATGGACCAAACGTCTATTTTTCCTTCGCAAAACTGTTTGAGACAAGTGGATATTTGAAGGAAGTGAAGAATTGTTACTGTCCTGGCTTCTCGAAGACTCCTCAGGTATTATAAGTGAATCACTGATTCAGTTGATCTCAGTTGATTTATCTTCTTCATCCGTTTGTTCCTGTTCCTCAATCTCTAACTGGTCCTTGATTTCAATGCCCACAGATTCCAAATCACCGTCACTGCCGAAGTCGTCATCGTTCAAATATCTGGTCAACTCTTCATCTGTGAAATAACAAATATCTCTTGGTCGAGAAGAAGTCATTATTAATCTAAAACCAAATAAAATATGATAGAATAAGAAAACAATTCAAAATAATAACACATAAGTATTATTCACAAAAGTTATACAAATACTAATCTTTAGTCGATCTGACTACAGGCACTTACCGGCTCGAAACGGTTGCTCCCGTTAACGCCCTGCCGGTGATTGAGTTGACACGACGAATCAAGATGATGGGCACCATTGGCACATTCATTAGAAAGAGACAGCAAAATTTAAGGGCGCTAGTAGTCGAAACGACTAACATTAGTTTTGCAGGGTTAATAAATTTTTTTATCAAGGATTGTAATAAATAAAGTAGTTTAAGATTATCTCGAAGTTTGCAATGTGCAACAGCATTGGTGCTGTAATATAAAAATGATGTATATAAAAAATATATTGTTTCTACTGCATCATTACTTTTAAAGGTATAACGTAATGAATCACTTTACGTTTAAAGACGTAACGAAACAGGGTGAAACAAGACATGGTCAATAAAAGAATACTGTACTTATTCAACATGCTATCAGAAGGATATAATTCAATTACGATAAAGATGATATTAATAAAAAGTACACAAAATATGAACTCTTGATAGCACACAAAAGAGCATGTATGCATATAGGGAATAATAAGTTTAGTGTCATATATGACAAAGATGTCACAATGTTTACAATCTTACTAACTCGTACTAAAAATATATGAATAAATGTCCGAATTCTTTAGAATTTGGAGATACAAATACAAACTCGATGATGCAAAAAAATATGTTTAATTGTAAATATGTATGTAGTCGTAAGATAGGTACAATCTTTGGATATTTTATTTATAAAGAATTATCAAATTTTGAAGGTGAACTGTTCCTGTGTCAAATCATATACTGTTTATTAGTATAATAAGTGACATTTGAATCGACCGATTGACAAAATAGTTGTATAATATTTACACCGAACATTAAATAAGGCGACTGCTAAATAAATGAGAAAACTGCAATGTACATAGAAATGAATCTGCCGTTGAATCTATAAGTTAGAAATTGTCTCTCAAGAGAGGTCTTCAGAACTATTAAAAGTCTAGAATTAAACATTTCCCCTAGATTCTATCTGATAACCGTAAAACCATTCTAAAAAGCCTCTTCACTGTTATTTCTAAAAATAAAGTTAATGGGTGCTTATCCAAAAATTTTGGAAGAAATTGAATGTAACAAGATTCCGACATGTTTAGTGGGTATTTGAAATAAAATGAAACGTGTCTTCGGTATAATCTTTACTTATAATGGTAATTATATTGAATATTCAGACTGAGAATAAATAACTCGTACTCCAACTTCTACTTAATTATATGTCATGGTTGACTTACGAGAAACCAATATAGTCCTGTATGCAAAATTTGTCAATTATACTCCGTTTTAATCCAATCATAACTTGAAGACAATTTTAATTTATAAAGTAATAAGTCGATAATTGGCTTAAAATATTCATAGATATATATCGCGAACCGCTTTATTGTCCAACAGTTTTTTCTACTTGTACTTGCACTATTGACGGAAAAGGAAAAATGTATCATTACTAAAGAGGAAACAAAAGTGGTAATTGCTCTGTTAATGAAGTTTAAATAATACATAAACCATTAGGTATTTACGTATTTGAAGAAAGTTTTTTCTCTCCTAATTTATTAATAACATTGATACAACACACACATAGCTTTCATGTTATTAAATAAGTGTAGGTTATTATATAGTATATTAATTAACATCAATCAAAGTAATGATTTTAAAACTCAAATATCACGGAAACGAATGTAATATATCAACTACATATACAACTGTACAGATAATATTGAACGATAAAAGATAAAGATAAACTTCTTACAGCTTTGCATTCCGTTTCTCTAAATATCACTATCATGTGCAAAGGAAATGTTTAAATTTCTTAGGTGGAAAAATTGCTACACGCTTGGATTCAAGTCCAAACTCAGCGACAGGCTCCTCGTATATAGATATATGTTCACTTCGTAACATTAGAGTGCAATGAGAGTCTGCTAGTGTGGCTGTTCAGAGTTTTCCCGGCATATTAAAAGAAATCATGGAAAGCGGGGACTTTTAATAGAAACAAATTTTCAACGTGGATGAATCTGGTTTATTTTGGAAGAAAATGCCCACCTCACTTTTATCAAAAGAAAAGAAATCTATGTCTGGCTTTAAAGTGACTAAAGATTACATAATGTTCTTATTGGGATCAAATGCTGAAGGTGATTTCAAATTATAAGCAATTTTCATTTATACCTGCTAAAAATCTGCAAGCTCTTAAGAATTACATTAAGGATACTCTGCCAGTTATTTAAAGGGCTAGTCTAAAGGCATGGGTATTGGCACTTTTTAAGAATGATTTATTAAACATTTCATACTTAAAGTAAAACAGTACCGTTTAAAAAAATAATTTGGATTATAAAGTTTTACTTCTCCTGAACAATGCTCCCGGTCATGCCCGAATATTGTCATTATTGATCCCCAAATCGAGGTTGTATTTTTGACTCGAAACACTACATCTTTGTTACAACCAATGGATCAAGGAGTCATAGCATCTTTTAAGGCCTACTATCTCAGAAGAACATTTTCACAGGTAGTAAAAGCAAATGAAGATATGGAACTGAGAAATTTTTGGAAACATTACAACATCTTGCAGGATGTAAAAAATATTGCAGCATCATAGGAAGAGGTAAAACCCAGCAATTTGAAAGTAGGTAGGAGGAAATTTTGTCCTCACTTCTCTGAGTTATCTGAATGTTTTTCAACCACAGACCAGCCAAATATGGATGAGATCACAACTAACATTGCTTATTTGCGTAACCAGTTGAGTTGCCCAATATTGAAGTCACTGCTGATGATACTGGAGATTTATTAAACTCATACTCGCAAGAACTGACAAATGAGGATGACACAGGAAGAAACAACAGAAACATAAAAGATAATATCTGTTGCTAGTACTGAAAAAGAGCTTTGCAAGTTTGGAGAGTGTAATGAAAATTTTGTGGAAAATGATCTCAATTTTCACAGAAGTCTTAACGTTAATAACAAATTAGTGGTTCCTATAAGTGCTATTGAGATCTTTACGACAACAAGAAGAAAGAAGCAAAACAAACTATAATTGATGCATTCTTCAAGCCAAAGGTCTAACTTATGTGCTTGTACTCGTATATTTTTTTTCATAGGGAATCTTACGCAAAGATAATCTTAGATGGCGCCACCGAAGTAAGACGTGAACAAAACTACCTGTCAAAAAAGAGGTAAATTTTCACGGCGTTGAAAATTGAAAACTTTTATATGAAAAGAAAATATGGCGAAAAAGTAATACAAAAAAAATCAGAATGAAACGAATGCTCTAAACATAAGCGAAGCTTTGTTTTGTCGCCTTAAAATTTTTGTAACGCACAGTTATTTCCCATAGCTTCTGATATTATTTGCCCTAAGGGAATAAATGGACACTTATATTTTCAACTGATCCATCTACAACTGCATCCAACTGCACAACATTGATACATATATATTATAAATCAAGATTTAATCTTCGAAAAACCAATGAAACTGACAGACGGGTATAAATAACAAAACATTACGTTGTGTTTGTTTATAGGTTTATGTATAATGTTTACCTTATAGTACAGGCAGCCTCCTAGCGGGAGAAATTGGCAATAAGGTTAAACTCATTAAACTCATTTAATCAAATAATCTAAATAATCAATAATCTAACAAGATGTACCAAAAATAATAATTATTTTAATAAATTCATATTTTAAGCATTTACAGTAATATAACATTTTTCTTTGATATTAAATGTAGGTTTATTTTTAATGAAAGCCCTTGTAGAACTTAACTTCTGAATATTATATGGAAATGTATGAAAAAATATGTTTTGACTTGCGTCAATTTGATTCACGTTGCATATTTCTAGAACGTAACATACTGTAAGTACGAGAGTGTGATGTGTTTGATAACTATTATATGTAAACTTAAAATAACCTGACTCACCAATTTACCTTGTATATTATAATAATACCTTGCTCTACAACTATATGACCTTAATTTAATCTAACCATTCCAATCTAACTTAACCCAATGTAAAAGTTCGGTCATGGTGGATTATATTAACACGTCCTACCCCAATATAATCTAATCCAACCTAATCTAACTGAACCTAAACCGACATAATTGAATCCAACTCATCACAACCTGAGCTAATTCAATCTAACCCCAATATAACCTGACTTAACACAAAACCTAACTTATCGTAATCTAATTTGATCCAACCTAACCTAACCTAACCCAACTTCACACAAACAAATTTTCTTTAAATCCTTCTTAGTCACCCTTACAAGAAGCGGAAATCACTTCCAGTCATGTCTTAAAAGTGTTTTTTGAGTTTTAGTAACGAGGATAGTGTGGAAATTTGAAAAACTTATTTTCTCAAAAGTTAAATCAATTCCGGGGGATGTGTACTTTATTGGAAAATTTTTTTTTGTTAACCTAACTTAATCTAACATAACCCTACCTAACACATACTATTCCAATAGAACTTAACTAACCAATTTAACATAGTCTATTGTAAACAAACCCAACCCAATCAATCCTTACTATCTTCAACCTAATCTAATTTAATCCAACCTAAAACAATGTAAAGAAAAAAAAAAACAAAATATAATACAATTTTACTCAACACAACTTAAAAACACTACCCAACCTAACACAAAACCAAACACATCTTAACCCACCTAACTTAATCTAACCTAACATAACCTAATCTAACCCAAAGTTACCTAACCTAATGTGAGCTAACGTAACCTAACCTCAATAACCTAAAAAGTATTTAATAATTAAATAAAATAATTTTTTGACATGAGGGATGCAAAAGACGTTCCTTTCAGCCATCTTCTCCCTATTTCTTCCACTTCCCATCGTGTTCCGAAAGTGGTTGAGCATTAGTAGTGAGCCCACTGGAAATTTTAAAATTTATTTTCTTAAAAACTATGTATCTCAACGGAGGGAGAGTGGTATCGTTGAGAGGGCGGAATAGTACCCTACCCTACCCCTCCCTTCATCTCCCAATTTAGGTAACACGTTTCTAAATCCAATGTTCATTACAAAAAATGAAACACATCTTTAGTAATATTTACAAAATCTCTGTATCCAAAAAGCTCGGAACACATGAAAAGTTAGTAATTTAAATAAAATTATTAAAAAAAGCATAAATTATCTCACACGGTTTTATTTTTCTTTGGTGCTTTTGTTAAAATTAAGCTAATTTAGTATAAAGTTGTTTTAAAAAATAAAAAACAAAATTTGATTAGAAACATTTATTTGACACTACGTTGTTACTTTTTACAATACATAATAATAAAATGAGACATAACTTGTTTTATAAACGTATCTATTAATTAATAAGAACTGACTGGTTACTATGACTACAATTTGTTAGTTATATTTAATTTGATATAATATATAATCATTATTTAATAATAAGAGTTTTTAAATATATTTATGGTAAATTATTGCAAGTTTTGTGCATTAATTATAGATAAAATTGTTTAACGTCAGTTATTTTTGATAAAACATTTTTCTTTTTAGAGAATTTCTTTTTAAAGTGGTATGTGATATTAGTATTCACGTTGATGTAAAGAATGAAATAGTTTAAGAATCTTCTGTATATTCTCTATGAAATGAAATTATTTATTGTGAGTAAGTTTCAATATGTATAGAGATATAAGAAGGGTGTGTAAATATTTAAGAAAGTGTTAAAAATGTTGAAACCTAGGAAAATCACGGCCAAAATATATGTGTGATAGTGATATAGTACGAAATCTAAATCAGGTACTTTGCTTTAACATGGTCTATATTCAATGTTATAAATATGGACTAGCTCTTTCTCTATTACCTTTCAAATTTCTTATTTTAGTTAGAAATCAATCCAATGATTCAATATACTTAGAAATATTATTAAGTTCCTTCACAATGGAGTTACAATGGAGTTCTTGTAAATAGATTCTATTAGGTGTATAAAGTTTGTGAAATATTATTATTTGTTAACATTTTTTAATAATTCCTATCTCATGAATAAGTTTATAATATATAGAAAAGATTAACCACCAAGTTTCTGTTTCTTATTGTCATTGGATTGATTTTGGCGTGTCGTCGGATGATTTAGACAAAAAACATTTCAAACAATAACTGATGTTCAACAAATGTTATTCCGTATGGCAACTTTGTGAAAATAATATTATTAATACTAATATTAAAACGTTTCAATTGTTCGCATGTATAAAAGTTTGATATTATACAATAACTGCTAAAAGATTTTTTTCCTAGCTAACGATAAAATTAGTAACTTTAAAAAAAAAATAATGAATTTAGCCGTATGAATTTGTTTCACGAAAAAGCTACATATTCATTTTTTGTAATTTATGACAGAGTAAAGCATTGCGAATTAATAATACAAAATAAAACATAATACAACAAATATTACTTCTGGTAACACGTATCATATAAAGAATTAATTTTATTATATCGTTTATTAATTTATACAGATAAGGTATCAATATCATATATTATTTTAATTTTTAAATAAGTATCTGATCAGTGAATATACAAAATTCAAAGAAAAAATTAAGTTCCATTACTTTTCTTTTTGTAGTGCAGATTATTAATAACTTGTCTGTATAATATAAAGAATATAAGCATAAAAAATGGACTCTTCTAAACACTAAAAAAAAGGAAAAAATTACGCTTGTTTTTCGGACATCAATCTTGTTTCTATTGTTTATTGTAACTAATATCAGTTACAATATCTTTAATTATTCTTTTATTAAAAACGTAAGGACGTCTACGTAAAGTACTGTCCAAAAATCCTTATAATATTATATCCTTTTTCTGTATTATTGCGAAAGAAATATTTTAAAGAAGAAGCCATTGATTAGGCAGCAACAGAATCATTAAAAACAACACAAAGTTATCGAATTCTAGTCGATTGTTCCTGTTTCTTATTTTTATTTGATATTTTAAACCACCCAGCCTTTTTACTCGTGTCTTTGGGCATCGAAACCGATCTAGACAACTTCTCCCGCTCGCTTCTGGATACGCTTCTAGATATCGCTTCGTTGGAGCTGTTCTTCTTGTAATCTTTGGATCGAGCGAGAGTGCTAGCTTTCAAATTTGACGTGTTGACGTTCTCTTTGCTTTCGCCTCTCAGTTTGTCGGATTTTCTGAACAGTGTGTTGCTGGAGCCGCTGATCCTGTTCGGAGTGTTCTGTTTACTGCGGCGCGTGAGCGTGCTTTGACTTACAGATCGCCCGCTCTTTTCTAAATCTCTCCCTTCGCGACCGGCGCCCACCAACGTGCGAGTGGATGACGACTTGGATTTGCCCAATATTTGAACTTCGGAGGGCTTCGAGGCGCTTCTGGATTTGGAGCTTCGCTTCGTTTGAGCGTAGTTGACGTCGTATTCTTCGGAGCGGTGCTTGGGCCGCCAGGGCGCGAGGAGCGAGAAGGACCTGGATACGGTTTTCACCTGGATCTGTGAGGAGTTGACGGAGGAGACATCTTCACGGGAGTGGCCGCGTCCAGAACGCGCTGGAACCGGGATGTCACCAACTGGATGATAAATTTATAAAGTGTTAAATTATGTTTATTTATTTAAAAAGTTCGTTTTTATTGTTTTTGTGGTACCATTATTTGCATTGAAATGTTTATGCAAAAATTAAATAAACATACGAAATAGGATATGCTAGAGGTATAAATGATAGATTTGGTGAACGCAAGAATCCACATATTTGTCCCAGTTTTCAATACCGCGAAGGATTTGAATACAATGTTGGGGAAATCATTTCGAGACAATTTTTCAGTTATTTCGCAACGACGTAGGAACGTGTAATTTATATACCATGAATTTTTATTGGATTCGTATTTGTCAAAGCTTTAGACAATAAGCGAACGTGAGCAAGAGTGAGTTTCGATATCTTCCACGTAGCCATATCAGTCTAACATTCAAACCTAAAATGGCGTAACGCATTCGCTTAAACTCGTTAATATATTAAATAGTCAGACACAATAGTCTCGAATAATACCGCCAGACCAGAGAACATCGGCATAATGACGGAGGTACATTAGCCACAGTCGAACTATATTGTGTTGCTAGCGGTAAAAATTACAATGGAGCGGAAGACATTTGCGATTCAGTCGTTTTTAGTCGGCGACGTACGATCTAATCTGCATCTGCGGTTCAGTTCAGTTCACACTAGTGCAATGGGGAAATTTAATGACGAGTCGACGTGGCCAATCTGAAGATAGAAAGTATGGCGATTAATGATGCGTAGTTAATACATTCTAATGTGGCAAAATCTATCATTTGAAACTGGGTAGATGTCATTAAAAAAAGGGAATTATTGGGGAGAAACCACACTCAAATTATTACATTTCTTACTTAAACAGATTGCAGCTTTTCATATTTGCTCATTTTTACTATTGTTCGTATTTGATATATTTTAATTATAAGAATGAAATTCAAACCAAGTTCATAGCATTTAGAATATAAGCTTCTTTTTGAGATGTGACTGGCACAGCTATTTTATGAATTTAATCGATCAATAATTTGTAAATTCTATTTGAAAATAACCTTATGGCGATTGCAAGAAATATTTTCAAAATTATTGCAATAATTTAGTTCTCAAAATTAGGAGATTATCCCATTATTGAAGAACATTTCTTTATTACCGTTGAGTAAGGTCCCGGAAACGCGTGAGAATAAAGCCGATTATTTGAAAAATTAACCTTATCCTGATTGCAAGAAGTATATCCTAAACGATTTCGATGTTAATGTTTTGAAAATTAGAAGATAATTGCATTATCGAGCGATATTTCTTTATGTTACCATATAGTAAGGTTTGGAAAACGCGTGAGAATAAAGTCAATTATTTGAAAAAGTATTCGCGATTGCAGGAAGTATTTTTAAGTGACTGAGCTGATTTAATTCCCAAAATTAGAAGATTATCTCGTTATTGAGGAACATTTCTTTATGCTGCCATTGAGTAATGGGAAAGGTTGAGATGAAAATCATCTTTAACCTTTAGTCTACTAGGATGGATGATGAATAATTCTGGACTGCATCAACTGCTGATAATTCGAGAACAGTCACATTAAGTTCCGTACTTTCCTTGTGATTTAATGAGGAAGCCTTGCGTCGATGGTCAAAGGATTGAAAGTTGTTTCAAGTTAGGTCCGTAATCAGATTTTGTGCAAAATGTTTGATTTAAGGTTTCCACCAATACATATTAAAAATTAGTTTCTTTTTATCCCCAAATTTAATGTGCCCTATACTAAATTCTACAAAATCTAGTAGTATAGGAGCGCCCTCAGCATGACACAAACTACAGCACGAATAATGAAACTTCCACAAATATTACGTTTAAAAAAACACAAAGCAATAGCCAAATCACCATGTACTTAACATTCACAGAGAAACCGGCATATAATGTCAAGGATCAGAAAATAATGAAATTTAGGGGCCTCTCCGTTACTAATCATGAACGCCAAAAATGCACACAAGCATTTCGCAATACGGCTGGTCCCTGCAGGAGAAATCGACCAAAACCCTCCATGAGATATAAAAAAATAAGTAGTGCGAATAGGGGAAATACTTATGTAAATATTTGTACGCTAACACTTAACACTAGATATGCGACGAAAGGCTAAATTTGCACAAACTATGAATGATATAAAATGGGACATTCTGGAACTTCGCGAAACAAAACTAGTAGGCAAAAAATAATAAAAGAAAGCAATATAATTATTATGTATAGTTACAGGCAATATAAGTGGATGTAATGGATTGGATTTTATGCTGAAAGTCCATGTCAAATCACATACTATTTAGTTTAAACCAATCTTAGATAGGGTTGCCAGATTAGACAATCCAGATTCATTCAAGTTTATTCACCTACAGAAAAGTCTAAAGAAGAAGAAAACAACATTTCTACAATTATCCTAGAAGGGCTACAGAAATAAATAGCAAGCCATGGAGGAGGTTGTCACCAGCCACTGGATGCTCCAGTAAATTGAGTATAAATATTATTTTAAGTATTGCAAGATTATTTCATTTTTGAATTTTTTTTGCAATTAATTCAGTCAAATAATCTATTTTTGTTTCTTTATGGGATATAAATGCTTAAATAAATAATACTAAATTCTAGTGAAACAACTTGTAACCGCTGGAAACGGAAGTAAGAAAGATTTTTTGACATATCCATCACGTTACTGAAACTAGGCAACACTCTGCTTAGTTTCCAACCAAACCCTGTTTGGTGTCGCATCTTCTACTTGGAAGCGTGAGAATAATATTTCAACAAAGGGTTTACTTGTGGTGGCGTGAAGGTAGACGACACTGCGCTGCGACTGATGACTGGACTCGCCTTCCGTGCTGCTGCCAGCGGACTGCGCGCCCGCAGGACCACCGCCGCGGCGACGTCCTGGCCTGTAATTAGGAATATACACTTTATTATATCTATAAACAATATAATATTCATTTCATTACACTAAGGGCAAAAGATTGGGAAAAATATAGATTTTGTCAAAAGTACTGTGTAGATTTCAATAAAGTATTTCCTTTTGTAAGGAAAAAAACCGCTCAGATTCTTAATTCATATCTTGTATATTCCTTTAAATAATTTCACTTTTTTGAATGTCCCATATCAAAATACATTAAGTGGAAAACATTCTCTGGAATCAGCAAGAAATGTTTATATTATGCAGTTTTTTTTCTATTCCATAAACTCAAAATATTATAAGTCGCACTCAAAGACAGTTTTAAAATTAATTAATTTGAAATCCCGCAGCGAACCGGTTTCTGGTAAAGACATTTGACTCCAAAAATGTTTTAAAACAGAAATCATGGCTATTTACGTACACGTCGTGTTTTCATTATTACACAGGAATTAGCTTCGTTCGACTTCCTGTCTTGTATTTCCTGTATGCCATCACGTAGGTCAATAGGTACATCGCATCTAGACTACGCGACCTTATCACTCGAGATGAGGCTAACTCCGCATCGAAGTCAATGGCGACGCTTGTTTGCGATAGATATTAACAACGGTCGGTGTTAAATGTACACATAACCGTTAGATTGGACGAGTATTCAGTATAATGTTATTTAGCATGTTAATTGAGATGAACATCGAAGTCGTTCAAATAGTTTTTGAGGCAAAATTTTTATTAGGACTGAAACGTTAAATATAATTGATAAATAAATGAATGTCAACAGACAAATTGTGGTACACTAAAAGGTCTATTATAAATATTGATATTTGCGTTAGTCGAAATAAGTTTATGATAAAGCAAATGAAGTGACTATTTATATTTAATTTTATTTCTAGCAATAATAATTGAGGTAAAAACAACAATCAATAATTGAAAAAGACTAACGGGACGCGTTCTTTACGTGAGATTGTCCTATGTTATAGGTTTTTGTTATAGGTTTGTTATACCTGTCTGGGGTGCGCTCAGTTGAACCTCCTTAATCTCACAGATATCCATGACACTTATTAATATGTATTTGGTCGGAGAGAAAGTTCTGAGACAATTTTTCATGATTATTCTAAAAGTTGTCCGAATGTTCGGAAATGTCCCATCGCTCGATTATATAAGCAACACAAGCTCGCCAGTTCAATCAGTATATTATAATCGCTGACGCGGCAAACATGTCGGAAAAATAAATATTTTCCGTGAAGCACTGTGAGTGCTTCTTCACGAGCAGCGTTTGGGAAGTTCTGCACGAACAGCTGAAACGAAAATTTATCAAACGACGGGAGGGCTCACGGTTCGATCGTTTTAATAAGGAAACTAGAATTACGAACGAAACTATACCTAGAATTTGAAGATGTTCTGGATCACTATGATCATTGGATATCGACGCTGTTCGGCCTCTTATTGAAGAAGATACACAGCAAAGGGCACAATGCTTAGCAGAGAGACTTTAGCACACAAAAAGCGTGGTCTTATCGTATCATCACGAAATGGGTAAGGTTTTGAAACTTGGATCGTGTATCCCGCGAGAGTTGAATGAAACACAGAACAGAACTGTGTGTTGACATTTGTATGACTCAAACAGATTGCTTAAAAACCTAGTGACTGGCGAACTACAAGTGGGTATTCTTTGTTAACCATTCTCGTAAACCGTGATTGGGACCAGCGAAACCGGAGTTCAACGCCTAAACCTAACCACTTTGAAATGAAAGTCATGATGTCCTGTTGGTGGGTCTATGAAGGTGTGATCCGTTGGGACATTCTACCACATGGATCTACATTGAATAGAGTCAATTATTGTGTGCAGTTAGATATCATTGCTACAAAAGTTCGTGGAAAACAACGAAAAGTTAATCTTCTCAATAACAATATCTCTGACGACTCGCAGCAAAATCATAGTTAGGCTGGACTGTAGTCACTCACCCATTAAACAAGTGAAAATCGGTAGGAAAACGATCCGGAGAGACTTTTCGTCTTCCGATTTTCACATGTTTAGATCATTATCCAATTATTTGAAGGACGAAATATTTAACTGTGAGCAAGATCTAAAAATGATATTCAACCTTTTTTCGATGAAAATTCCTTTTATTTCTACAAGCGACATATATTTCTACCTTCTTTTGCATGAACGTTGGAGAAGAATTGTAGATTCTAGTTGTGACCATGTATTAAAATGAATAAAAACTCTCGTAGTATCTCAAAATTGTCTGTCCGACCAATATAAATATATATCACATTATGCTAAGTTTGAATGCACTAAGGTTATGATGGTTGTTAATAGAAGACAGAGGTCGCGTCAACTTATATACATGATTAATTTTAACAAATATTTTAACGATTCATGTATTTACCTACTGAGTGCCTGGTGTTATTGATGATCAGTAACTTTTGCGATGAATTTCGTCTAAATTTGTTTTTGTAGTTTTTGTAAATCAGTTGAGGGGAAGATAGCAAATACATAGAACCAAGCAAATGTACAGATGGAGAAAGAAAAACGCCGAATTTTTATATATAATATAAAATATACGTTTTATCAATGAAGGAAAACGCTTTCCAACAGCAAAAGAAATTTCTTAAATCTGCTAAATAGCTGCTAACAACATATTTATGAACACGAACCTTAAATGTATATTTAAGTTATTTTGCAGTGTAGCGCAACTTATTCAGAGAATATTTTATTCGATGTATAAGCCGATTGGTAGAATATGGTAAGTATGTTTATGAAAAGAAATGCTGGAAAGACCTCTAAGTCTCCGACAGTCCAGCCACCAAATTTATATTTATGGCTAACATTATAAATAATTCAGGCTAAAAGTACGTTTTTATAAAATAATTATTTAAGGTGTTATTAATAAAATCTGCAGATTTTACTAAACAGCGATAACCATTTTTCTCCCAAAAGATGAGAAAATGATGAGAAATGAGTTTTTTCATGTATCGGTTTTTCAACAATATTCTGGAAAAATGGCTCATTGCACAATTAAACCTTATAAAGTCTCGACAAGAAAGCTTCTATAACATTTTCCTTCAGAAATCATTCAGAATTTGAATATTGACTGTAAAAATGTTAATTATGATTAGTGAGTAAGAGCTGACCTTGCTGTAGAATTTAGTATACTAACGCCAAATAAATTCTATAAGCACGCATTTTTCCAAAATTTTAGAAGGCCAGGTAGGAAAGGTAAAGAGACGTTAGACCTAAATATATATATATATATATATATATATATACATAAATATATAAATATATATATATATATATATATATATATATATATATATATATATATATATATATATAAGCCAGCCTCATTTTTCGACCGATGTCTGGAATGTTTTAGAAGCTTCTAGAATATTTTTCTTGTAGGGTATATCCTTTATATACTTTAATCTGCGGCATTCGAACTTCTGTTCAGTTTGCAATTGAGTAATCAGCTAGTAAAGAATAAATTAAAAATGGAAGTATTTCAATGTGAACTTAGAGGACTCTTTCTTCATGAATGTCGTTTAAGGTGAAAAACCAGCGAAGCATAACGCAATTTTACACCACGATGGGTGAAGGTATGACACAGCCAAGCATTGGCTCCAAAGATTCAAAGAAGGGTATTTTGACCCGTCCGATGAACCTCATCCAAAGAGACCTCCTTTCTTACCGGCCTTATTCCGTTTGGCTACCTCATGAACTAACACTTTTGAATTTCAGAGGAGAGCTTATGAGCTAAAGTATGTGATTATAGGAGATCAAAAGTTAATTTTTAGCGTAAACGCCAGTAGCTAGGAGTTGGAGAAAAAGGTGTACGTAGACTAAAATATAATATTGGACAAAAGATAATTTTGAGTGCATGGTGGGGTATAAATGGAGTTATTCATTAGGAACTCTTTGAAGCTAACAGTACAATTACCATTAAGATTTATTGTAAACAATTGAGCAGTCACCGCTGAATTTCCGCTCTCTGTCTAATAATTTACATGAAAATTTAAACAAGAAAGAGTTATATCAAAATCGATTTCACCGGTTTTTCAGTGAAAGGCCCAAAGATTTCTACAAGGACGGAACTTCAGCTCCTACACGTTGGCAACAAGTGTAAGATACTGACGGTGTTTACATAATTAACGATTGATTACATATATATATATATATATATATATATATATATATATATATATATATATATATATATATATATATATATTATACCTCTCTTCTAATTGACCACCTAAAGATGTTGTCATACAACGAAACCTAGGCCGTGGTAAAGAATTTAAATGAAGTAGAAATAATACTACATTACGTAGTTTCATTTAGTTGTGAAAAATTAAATTAAAATGAATTTCTACAAAATTAAATGTTTATATGTGCCTAACTGTGTATGGAACCGTCTTAGCGCGAGTTCTACAAATACTTAACATGCTTATTTTCACTCCGTTCTTTTATAGACGCCAATACTAAGATATGTTTGCGCATACCTTTTTCGTCACTCATCTATTATGCATTCGCACTGACCTAATGTTCGTTCGACTCGAACCTCTCCACAGATCGTCCGATACATCGACAGGTGTGGCAATAGTTGACCAGGTGAACGGTCTCTGTAATTAGAACCAGCTCGTCAGGGAGATGGCCTCCGAGGTCGGCGCCGTGTGGCAACTACGCCGGCTATCGCCGATCGATATCGTAACGACGTGTAATGCGAGTATTTCATGTCAACGTATGGCAATATTGTTAATATCTAATTTGTTTGGGTTTACGCAAACTGTCATGTATACAATATGCCAATTCGTGTTAGCTGTCACTCAATTAATGCTGGGGTTCTTTATAATCACGACGGAGCTAACTGTAAATCTTTGTTCAGAGTTTATGTTTTCATTGGTAATCAGGGGATTAGAGAATAAATTACAAAAGGAACGTGTTTAGATTCTGTTCTGTCCTCTGCGAGAAGTGGGTATTCAAATAGAAGCCAGTATTTCTTAGTTATCTTTTTCTATATTACCATTTTTATTACTCAATTCTCTTAATTGCGATAATGCGAACGTTTTTTTTATGAATCTTTAGTTTCAGAGAGATTCTGTATTGTGGCGCCTGCAACTTTGTATGTGCAAACCACCGAAAAACATAGCGATACTGATTATTAATGTTCTTCCACATTTCATCTCTGGCTACGCCCTTTCTGCGTCCGGGTGTAAAACTTCATTGCGCGATTTAAAATAGTGACATCTTTTAATGGGTACGCTAACATTTGTTTAATCACTACGCGTCGAGTTATTAATTGTTGTTATTGATTAAGGCAGTCTAAATAAATTTCTGAAAATATAAAATTCGCGTTTCTTCTAATTTCAAGTTGATTCCAATGTTTTTCTGAAATATCCATTCGAATTGGGCTAGTAGTTTTCGCGTGGTGCGTGCACAAATAAACAGATCAACAGTGGAAAATTCTAAAAATAATCTCGAGGCATTCTGTAATTTATTCTTTGTTCCCCAAATATTTTTTTGCAAATATTTTCAATGTAAAGTTTATAGTTTTATTATAGATACCATACATGAATCATTTAATTTTATTGATGTGGAGTTATGTTTTTCTCGAGGTTAAATGTGGTTACTTCCAGGGTATAATGCACAATAAGTTGTCACATTTTGATTGCTCATATCTTCGAAAGTTATAATCACAAGATAATGGAAATATACCATGAGATATCTCCAATTTATGCTAAGAAAAAAGTTAAAACTTTCCACTTATTAAGTCTGAAATAGAGTAGAATTACAATATTTAGACAAATTTCACATCATTTTGGATCTTATGTTCTCTTACAGAAGAAACAAACTAGGTAGTAAGAAACTAATGCAATCTTTTGACAATTACCAGCAAATATGTTCTGTACAAAAAGAAAAAAAAATATTCGTGAGAATTGACGTTACCCGTCTCTAATTTCATAAACTTTATAGAAAGGGATGCAGTAGTAAAGTTCTTTGTTAAAAATCGTGGCGTAATGCTAGTGCGACTCTTTAGTTTTTCTTATATTTAAGACAGTATGTATAAAGACCGCATTAAAAATAAATGCAATTTTTGAAAAAGAAATTATTTTTCTGCCCTAAAAAAAGCAGCTTTTAGTTACCGGTCGAATGTTCATACATTTAGGACAAAGGATTATGGGGTTTACCCTAATGTTTATTCGAAATTCCATTCAAGATTCGATCATATCCGTGCGTTGAATATCATTCATGATTTGAACGTGAAAGAATTGCTACGTCATATAAAAGGTTTACAATAATAATAATGACGCCGAAGGAAGTCACGTGTGATGTCTGCTATGGTCTTTATCGGTTGTTAACACGTTGTATTGATGATCTTCGATTGTTTGGCATTTTTTTCGTTTCTATTTTAAATTTAATTTATTCCTCGTTTGGTTTTCAGTTGAGCTCATCATAAATTTTGACGAGATTTGAATCACTTTGAATGTAAATATCATTGCCTTCTTCCACAGATGCAAGATCACATTCACGTAAGTCGCAACAACAAGTATACAGTTATATACAAATACTATTAATATAAAGAAAACAGTTATATACAAATACAATTAATATAAAGAAAACGGTTTTTGCAATGTAAATGACGCAGGTGCATATAACTTTTTGATTAGTAGGTCTTTAATATGTTGTCTTCTTGTAAAGTGAGTGTAGTGTTTTCTGAACGATCATAACGTTACGAATTCTTTGTTTTATGAAGTTCTTTGAATAACGGCTATTTTTTAAATATTTGAAATTAATTTATTGTTTGAGCAACAGAGAATTATAGGGAGTAATGTCTTATAAATCGAGAGCAACAGAGAATATAAATCGAGAGCAACAGAGAATTATAGGGAGTAATGTCTTATAAATCGAGAGCAACAGAGAATATAAATCGAGAGCAACAGAGAATTACAGGGAGTAATGTCTTATAAATCGAGAGCAACAGAGAATATAAATCGAGAACAACAAAGAATTATAGGGAGTAATGTCTTATAAATCGAGAGCAACAGAGAATATAAATCGAGAGCAACAGAGAATTATAGGGAGTAATGTCTTATAAATCGAGAGCAACAGAGAATATAAATCGAGAGCAACAGAGAATTATAGGGAGTAATGTCTTATAAATCGAGAGCAACAGAGAATATAAATCGAGAGCAACAGAGAATTACAGGGAGTAATGTCTTATAAATCGAGAGCAATAGAGAATATAAATCGAGAGCAACAGAGAATGTAAATCGCGAGCAACATAGAATTATAGGGAGTAATGTATTATAAATCGAGAGCAACAGAGAATATAAATCGAGAGCAACAAAGAATTATAGGGAGTAATGTCTTATAAATCGAGAGCAACAGAGAATATAAATCGAGAGCAACAGAGAATTATAGGGAGTAATGTCTTATAAATCGAGAGCAACAGAGAATGTAAATCGAGAGCAACAGAGAATTATAGGGAGTAATGTCTTATAAATCGAGAGCAACAGAGAATATAAATCGAGAGCAACAAAGAATTATAGGGAGTAATGTCTTATAAATCGAGAGCAACAGAGAATATAAATCGAGAGCAACAGAGAATTATAGGGAGTAACGTCTTAAAATAATTCAGTCAAAAATTATACGTGACTCCGCATTCAAGCTGGAGAATAGTAACGACAACTTTTCTACTCGTGCTCATAAACCGTGCGTGTGCAGCGTATGCAGCACGCGGCTTTTATACTTTTTAGCGCTGAACCTTTCCCTATTTTCTAGCAACTCTCACAGATTCGAGACATTTATCGTCAGAATTTCTCTGAATAATGTAACAGAATTAAGAAATATTCTCAAAAGAATCAATTTTCTCTGACAATAATCTTGCAGTTGTAATTATTTTGAACGTGATGATGTATTTTAATTTTTCTTTTAAAACAATCTGGTTGTCGTATAGAGTTAGCGCAAGTTACTTCTGTACGAGATTATTTTTTGGAATACATCTCTATGGAAAGCTGATGAAGCGTAAAAATATGTATATTTTTAATTTACCAATATTTAACAATATTTTTATGTTTAATTGGGAAGTCCACAATGTTAACAGTTTTATGACGGTTAAAGATGATGACACACGAAGAGATACATATTGCTTGATTTAATTTTTTTTTTAAATAAATTATGATCGGTTTAGTGACTTTCCGCATATATATTATTTATTTCTACAGTAAACTTATACCTAATGGCAATGGACAAGATTTGAACGTGTTTTTATTACGCTGCTGTAGCAATTGTACCAGAATGGATACTCGCTCAGGTTTAAACGTTTGTACAACGGAGAGACCCATATCGCTTGATTAAATTTTTTTTTCAGATCGGTGTAGACTGTCCGCACATATATTATTTAGTTCTACAATAAACTTATATCCAATGGCAATGGACAGGTTTTTAATGTGTTTTCATTACGTAGCAATTGTACCAGAATGGATACTTGCTCAAGTTTAAACGTACAAACGTTTAAACGAACAAACGTTTAAAATTCGTATTTAGTAGAATACGCGTAGGGACGAGGAATTTAATTTTGGGAAGAAATAACTGGTGTGCTTTAATAATACTCTACGAAACCTAGCTGTGGGAGTTCCTAAAGAATTTCTTATAGCACTGAGAAGTACGAATGGCGATAAGACATTTTCACGAAATTATACTTTGTTATAAATATTTCTTTAGGCACATAATGATGAAAAACAATTAAGCGAACAGAACATGAAGATGTTGGCTATTAATATGCTCGACTAAATTAGCAACAGGCTAGAGACGAAGTGGAGCTACTAAATAATGAACAAGTGCTACACCGTATTCGAAATTCAAAAAATTGCTTGATTAAGTTACTGCGACTAAAATGTGGTGTCCAAATATTTCGAGTACTACGTTACTAATCCATTGTGCTGAACAACTTAACACGTGTAAACCTGATCATATTCGATCATATTCGTATTCGTTTGAGTTTAAAAAGTTTTCTTTAAAAACGTATCAAATTATTCAATATAACTGTTTTTTAATAACCGGTTCTTTTGAGAACATTTTATTTTTTTAATAAGAATGTTTCGAGGTGTAAATATTGATTTTTATTACGTTATTTTTTCTTGATAGAATCCTTCAAAGTAAATTTGACGATGTGCATAATTTTTGACATGATTTTGTGGAATGGTTTACAATCATAAAAGCCAATATTGTAAAAATGTTTCTGTTTGTAAGTTTGTTGCTTATAAATTAGTATTTGGAAAACTATTTAAACGATCGTTAGTTATACAACGCATTTGGCTGCGTATTACGTCATTTTTACTCTGAATTCGTAAAACTGCTTATAAACAGTAGTACTAGATGAGATTTCATCATAGAAGATCAGTCGAAATCCATAGTAACAACTATGATTTCAGACCACAAAGAAGTCTTAAAAAGTCATAGAAAGAAAATTGTTTCGTTTTAAATTTATCTTGACGTGGTACGATTTGTAAAAACAAACAAGAAATTCAAGCAAAGTACCCTAAACGAAATTTGAATTCATTTTATATTATCATTATTACAAAACTAGTTCCGAGAACTTTCAGTGCTATTTTGTGGGATTGAGACAAACTGGGGCTATTAAATTCATACATAGAATAATTTAATTAATCAATCTATGTTGTGATCTGCGTGAAGAGAAAGTGTCATTTGGTAGAGTCCTACTTCTCTTAATCCTTTACTCTTACCCTCTCTTTAGTCCTATATTCATTTCTTTTCTTAACCATGTCTCTATGTGTATTATATATATATATATATATTCACTTTCTAATAATGGCGGATGTACTGACAAAATCAAAAAGCATTTGATGATTACTAGGTTTACTATGGACAAGTTGAGGAAAAACAGTAACCAAAAAACAATGAAAACCCGACTCTTTCCAGTATTAATTTTTCCCATTTTCCTCTACGCCGCTGAGACGGGATCGCTATGTGAAAGCAAGAGAAACAATATCGTCTGCATTCTTCTTCAACACCCTGGAGAAGAATGTTTAGAGTATAGTGGACTGTGTTCCGTACTAAGATTATATTTCAACCTGAAAATGTGGTGTTGAAGAAGAATGTTTAGAGTATAATGGAGTGTGTTCCGTACTAAGGTTATATTTGATCCTAGAAATGTGGTGTTGTAGAAGAATTTTTAGAGTATAGTAGACTGTGCGCCGTACTAAGATTATATTTGACCCTGGAAATGTGGTGTTGGAGAAGAATGTTTAGAGTATAGTGCACTGTGTTCCGTACGAAGGTATCCATACTCTAAGAATTCGCTATCAGGCAGTGTTTGTCTAACATTGTATAAACTCTTCTAATGATTTTTTTTTCGGAAATGTAACGTAACAACGATAGTATTGAACGCCTGTACTACTACAGAGCAATATGGAAGGTACTGGACTACGTGGGAGAGCACCGATGAGATGGACAGATTGCAGTTTCGGAAAGCTACTTTTTGCCTCTTTCAATACAAGTTTGGTAAGTTCTTGATGTTTATCGTTTTTCATTTAGATTTTCTTCCATTTTTTCTCTGCCTTAGTTTTATTTTGAAGCGAATCTATGGCCACGTACACATATTTTAATATTTCACGTATAGAATAGTAAAACGTCAGTTTTAAAATCTAAAATTTGTTAAATGTTCCTAAAGTGTGTGTGTTGTCTCGTTTACTGTAAATCACACACACTATTCTGACTCCTAACTAATATTATTTTGTTTAATTTTAGTTATTTAGATATGTGCAAGTTTAATTATTCTGACAGATGGACTTTTCGAACGAGAAGCATTTCAAAATAAAATGTCAAGAAGTTATTATTTTTAAAACATTAATTCGTGTTGCTAGTTCTGTCACATTACATTCCCCTAAATCTATCTTGTTCAATGTCTTCCTAAATCTACCTTTTGAGATGATTTAAATTATTTAAAGCGTCTCAGAAAGGTAGCTATCAAAACAGAAAAAAAAATTAATTCAGTCCACTAGATCTCATTAAACACCACAGATTTCTTCAATTTCTGTGTAGCTGAAATTTTCTACAAGAATGCACGCGCAACGTTGACTTTTAAAAATGAAAGACAGGTTTTTATCTTAATTGTCTCTTACGTTATCTATAAATATAATAAAATTGTAACAGTGAATTCTGTATATGGAAAATATTTTAAAAAGAGTGATGGATTTATAATATAGAATGATAGTAGAAGCAAGAAAACTTGTTTTTAGAACTTTTGTTTGTTTCTCTGTATGTGTGTCAATTTGTTCTTCAATCACGCGAAATCAACTGCACTAATTTTTATATATTAATGATTTACACCGTCGAGTAACATATAGGTTACACGTATTTTATCTGGATATTACAGATATAAAAAACATCCTGTCTTGGTGAATATTACGATGTTGGTACTGTCAACGCCATTTACTAGTGTTTTTAATATATTTTATGCTTATAGATATATTACAATATAGTGTTGCTAAAGCCATCTATTACCATTTTCAGTAAATTTTTGTTCATAGATTTCTGTGAGATAAAAAAAAATTTAAAAAACTAAAAATCCTAATAACTTTCCTTATACCGAATTCCACGCGAACGAAGTCGTGTCGATACAGCTAGTGGAGAATAAAAATGGTTGTTGGAGGAATTAATCATTATGGGTCTGAAAGCAAATGTACAGTTAGAAAAACAATAAGATCACTAACTTTAAAGTTTTTTAAGAAAAGCAAGATATAATGACACACCTAAAAGGAATCTTCCGCTGGCAATCATAGTGTCCGAGAAAATGGTACATGTTAGATTCGCTAGATTGTTTACTTAACTCAATATAATTAATTGTTATGGGTTTATTTTTAATACTAAACGGATCGTTTAGCTTACATTATTAATATGAAAAAATTTTACGCGCAAATTTTTTTTAAAATTAACTATTGCGTACATATTATTCTGGAAGATATATTCAAACAGCAATGCTTATTTATTTAAACGTGAACATTAAAGTTTGAAATAAATAAAAAATAAATTTGTAATAAATCAATAGAGGTACTGACACTAAACATGCCTTCGACGCACACGCGTCCGATGCTTTATTGATATGGCTCACGACATTGATTCAATTAAGTCCAACGTTCGCAACGACAATAAATGAAATGAAAAACGGTTCGACAGCCTGACAGTGACAGATGGTCACCGTCGTCACGCGCCAAGTCATGGCCGCTCATCTGCATCAGGTGACGTCACTGTTTGTTGCCTTCGCAACGTGATTTCGTGATTGCGAGCAGATTGAGTCGCCAGACGAGTGACAATTACAAGTCAGATATTATGGTTACCATCTCTATACTTAGTGGATTTTTACCTTTCATCTTTTATTTATTTACTTTCATTGTATAGATGTGTCCTATTTTTTTTTGGAAATGTGATACCGTAAGTCTAAGGTGATGATAGTAAAAATAATAAACGATGGATCTTTATCCATCGTTTATTATTTTAGTAACCTACTGACAAATTGCAGTAATTTTAAAATTAGTATCGCACTCTGGTGCGACCGCGATCAGGTGGTTGAGCAGTTGAGGTGGTATAACAAACGAGTGATAATTGCGTGAACGTAGGACATTTTCAGGGACGAAGAATGACAATTTAGTCAACTATACAGGGCACAAAATTTTTCCTTTTATAGCTGGAAAATCAATTTCTGCTAGCTGGAAATAGCTGGAAATCGGTAGGAAATTGAAAGTGGGAAGTAACCATACTGCCTCATATACAGATATCGAAGGAACGTCTTTTGGACACGTTCAATCATCAAGCTGTCCCTGACTTGTGGGCTCCAAATAATGGAGCCGGATTCGTAGTCCGGATTAAGAGCTATGAAGTGTAACTTGTTTCAGCATTTAAACACATGTGTAGTTTGACGGAGTCTAGGAAATACTTGTTTATTTTTAATGAAAGGAAAAAAGAAAGGTATATTTATTTTCAATGGGAAAAATAAT
Source organism: Druceiella hillmani (assembly GCA_039881145.1). Classification (NCBI taxonomy): domain Eukaryota; kingdom Metazoa; phylum Arthropoda; class Insecta; order Lepidoptera; family Hepialidae; genus Druceiella; species Druceiella hillmani. The sequence continues at coordinate 29,798,803 of JAYKKI010000006.1, forward strand.
TGCTTAAAAAACTAACGAGGATGAATAGACTGATTAAGTACAGAATTGGATTATGTGCATATTTCACAAATACAGATGGTGTAAAAGAGGACTACGACCTATCTTTAAATTATCAAAATAAATGCGATATTTGAAAGAAAGAAAATGTGGAAAAATGGACATTCTTTTAAGATTTTCTTTTTCCCTATCTTGGACTTCTCACAATACCCTGAATAAAGGCAATGTAAGAAGAGTTATAGAAATAGGGAATAAGAGAAATAGGGTGCAAGGGCATCGACAAGGATATATTGAATCAGGATACATACGATATTTGTTGTTGATTGCCCTGCCTATGTGAGAAATAGCGTGAAAAGGTTGATATAAATTGAATGGTCCCAATAGATTCCTCGGTAGATAGGAAACGAGGATTTTATTTAAAAATTTCTTGCAACATTAGAATGGATCTAGAATTCATGGAGGTGTTTAATAATAACTAGAGTGATAAAAACGCTCAAACATTAACATACAATAAAATAATTGTAAGGAAAGGCAAGCCCGTATATGTAAATGTATCTTGTAACGTCCACTAAATTTTGTTGTAAATTAAAATTATTTATATAAATATTTTTATAAAATTACTACTTTTAAGGTATCAAATTTAAAAAAAGGTAATACGTTTGATATTAATAACGTGCTATACACTTTTAGTTGGGCCACAGCAGCTACCCGATGTTTTTTCGGTCTTAAAAAGACCTTGAAGGCTAGCTTCACCAGTAGAAAAACAAAGATTCTGATTTACAAAAGCTTAATTAGACCCATTCTTACATACTCTGCTGAGACATGGACAATGACAGAAAAAGTTAAACATACCATTTCTGTTTTTGAAAGAAAGATTTTAAGAAGTATTTTTGGTGGTCTAAAATGTAACAACATCTGGAGAAGAAGAACTAACTCTGAACTTTACAAATTATTTAAAGAACCGGATGTGGTCAAATACGTCGCAATTCAAAGAATAAAATGGGCAGGATACTTGAGCAGAATGGACGACAGTCGGGCAACAAAAAAGATCTTCTCAGCCAGACCATCGGGCTCTCAAAAGAGAGGAAGACCCAAACTTACGTGACTCGACTGCCTGGAAAAAGACTTAAAAATCCTAAGTGTAACGAACTGGATGTCTCTGGCCAAGAACAGGAGAGGTTGAGAGTTGATTCTGCGGAAGGCAGGGGTACATCCTGGGCTGTCAAGCCATTGAAGAAGAAGAAGAAACTTTCATAGCTTTGAAAGTTCTTACTTATTAGATATAGAAATCTTATATATTTAATCAGGCTACTATAATAAAAATTATAGAATGACAGATTTAAATAAAGTTTTGATTTGAATTGGTTGTATTAATATAAGAGTTATAGTAATTTTTATGTAGTAGAAATAAGTTTAGATTATTTCTGGCTTTACATTTTAAAATGCTACTCGATAACTTTTTCTTTAATTTAATAACTTTAATAATACATTTTAATTTTTTTAAGCAGCGTTTTTCAAAATACACTTTTTTTAACATAGCTTTTTTTAACGTATTTCAAAATGCATTTTTTTTACCTCATCATTTTTGTTTTCAATTCACAGAAATATGTTCACAGAAAATCGCTTTGTCAGTGCTAACGTGCAAGTTCGTTGCCGTCTTTGCCAGCTGTCACATCTGATTGCACTTAGCGTCTGGACCAGGAGGAGATCTTATCTGATACGTCAATTGATACACCGGCTCTCGCTTCACCGGAGCAACTCATCTTGCTCCGTTTACGCGCGCAAATCGATCGATTAACTTCTGTTTAAGACAGTGCTACTGTAAAGATTAATGTAAAGTGTAAAGTGGATATCGCTTTGCTATTTGTATTATTTTATTTTCATAATAAAATATGCCACAGCAAAGCGGCGACATCCGACCATGTTACGATCGCTTACTTGTAGCGAAGTGCCTTTGAGTGATGGTGATGATTTCGCAAGTGTCTTCACTTATGGATCAGCGATATGGGAACGTTTTTAGAAACTTCCATAGCCATTCATTTGAATGTTATATATAGATTGTGTATTTTGAGTTTGAAAAACGCTATTTATAAAGAATTAGAATGTCTGTCAAAATTATCAAATTTAAAAAAGTTTTTAAGTAGTTAAATTTAATTTTTAAAGAAAAAATATTAGATTGTTAGATATAAATGTAACTAGATTAAATTTTATTAGATTTCTTTATATTAAAAATTACCCATCAATTTTTATGTCGGGCATGGTTGGATATGATTCTCCAAGTAAGAAGAGAATTATATTCATCTATGTATTTATTCAAAATATTAATAGGCTGCTTTGACAACCGATCAGTGTAGCATTCAATATAGATTTTTTTAAAACATCTATTATTTTATATTTTGCACGCACGTGACAACTTCCGTTTGCTATCCCCAATTTTCCGCGCGCTTATTTTACTTAGGCAGTCGTCGTGTAAAACGCGTTGTCGATGAAATTCGCTGAATTTGTTATATGTTATTCAAGCTATAAATATCTAACTTATTTTAAGATTTAAAACTTGTTTACCATTTAGTTTTGGTAAAAGTTGTTCTAAAAAATTGTACAATTAAAATTACAGGAAAGAAGTTATTTCACCACACTTTTAATTTTTTTTTTAAAACGAGTCAAGCAATTTGTCTGAACAAAAATAAGTCAATGTAAAATGATGTTATATTAACATTTAAAAAAATTATTTATCGCTTAATTTTGGCAAATATCGCTCTCAAATATTGTATAATGACGTTACAGGAAAAGTAGTAATTTCACCACAATTTTTTTTTTAAAAACGCGTCGAGCGATTTGTCTAAAAAACTAATTCAATGTAAAATGATGTTACATTAAAATTTTGAAAAAAATATTAATCTTTTAATTTTTGTAAAAATTGCATTAAAAAATTGTACGATCAACATTACAGGAAAAGTAGATATTCCACCACACTTTATTTTGTTTAAAAACGCAAAAATTATTTTTATTCCAAAGTGTTAAAATTATGTTCTGATTGACATTTTGGAAAAACAATAATTTTCATTAAAAAAATTATAATGATTTTTTAATCTTACTGTCACACGGCTATTACGTTAACTCCATTTTGGAGGCAAGCTTCACATATCGATTTGTTATACTGTTTCATGCACGACCTCAGAGTTGAGATCGTGAAATATTTGAGTAGATCACGATCAGCATATTCATTTTAACATATATTTATATTTGTATTCGCCTTGTAATTTTTGAACAATATTTGTATTTATTGTATGTTTGTATTAATTTTTGGTGGTCTGTTATGTGATCATTCTTTCTGTTTCGTAAATTAAGTAAATATTAAGTGAATAAATAAGTAAATAATAATTTTAGAAAGACATTACGTGTAAAAATTAAATATACGCATATTCGACCGTAACACAAGGCCGAGGAAAGATGCTTTTTTTCACAAAAAAAGAGCTATTGTGACATTGTAATACTGACTATTTTAACAGTTCATTTACAGAAATATAATCTCTGGAGAAATTAATGGAATCTTTAAGATTGTTAAAATAGTAGTTTGTTTAATTTCTATTTAACGTTAGGTTGGCTATGAACATTTAAGGTGACTCATTAATATTAGATGTAGGCCTTAAAATTATATTTAAAAGCAAATCTACGAATTAATAATATTCAAGAAAAGTTCATTCAAAGAGAGGATCTGAAAACATGTAAACCGAAGGAAATTTCAACGATGGTACAGTTTCTTACTTTTTCATGTAAAGGTACATTTCGATTTATTAACGATTAAATAACTTTTTCCGAACATACAGTCAGCTTTTATGAAAAGTCGCTTGTTGTTCATGCTGCAAGACTTTGGAATCCATCGGAACCGGATACGAGAAACGCGTCCTCCATAAATTTGTTCAAAGACCATCTGAAAAATTTCTTCCTCTCATACCCTTCCTAATTTCATTTTATTCCCCTTTTCTTGCTCCCAATAATGTTTAGATTTTTAATTCAAGATTTGTTTGTTTTTTTTGTATTTTTTTTGATATTTAACTTGGTTGTGTATATCTATCTGTTGTGATACTTTTATTGTTTGTTGTAGGGTTGCAATTAGTTTTGTTTTTTAACAGTGTCTTTTACAGTCTTCCACATCACAAAATTTTTAAATTAATCAATGTGGTTGACTGGTAGAGATTACTATCGTAGCAATAAGTCCGCCGAATGAATACCTATTTACTTTAAAATCTTAAATAAATAATTTTAATTTGAATCCATGCCGCTGAAACGGACAGAAGCCAATTTTAATTTAAATAACTCTGTTAACAATAATCGGAGTATTTAGAAGTTAGAATGATATTTAATACTTTCACGCACACGTCCTATAAAAATCGTTCCTATACAAAAATCGAACTACATTGGCACTGGCCAACGATTGCCTATCCGAACGTCACAATTTAAAATGCGCTAATGGAGAAAAGAATAGAACATACGACTGAATACGCGCTGAAGGAGGTGGGAGACATTTCTTGATGACAAGCGCGTCTTGATGTACGTATTGAGTTGGTGGATATCGGCCACCGATCTCATCGGACAAAAGTCGGAAGTAGTCGGCCAGCGATTCAACACCTACAAAAGTCGTTCGTTTGCTTTGTGTGTTACATGTAAATATGCCATGTTTATTAAGATCATTGTTTATAAAGTAAAATTTTCCTCGCGGTTATTTTTATAATAATTATTACATTAAAACATTTGACTAATGCAATTACATGATCAAAATTTAATTACTGTTGAATTATGATCATCGTGATAAGATTTTCTGAGCGGCACGTGGCGCAAGTCACCGGAAGCCTGAAACGGCGGCAGCTCTAAGTACTTAAAACTTCAGATGTCTTGCAGATGGCGGAGAGATGCAAAGAATCATGTAATCTTTATATCTGGCATTGAAAGAATGTCTGGGAATTTTTTCTATTTATCATATTAAAAATGGTTTAGATTTTCTTAATGGAATAGTTACATATTTTGCGTGTCCTGAAACTAGTTTGTAATTTAGTTTTCGAGGCTTTTACAATATGTGAAAAAAAATAGATTATCAGGAATAAATTTATACTTAAATATGTAAAATGTGTTGTTTAGGATAAAAATTGTGGTTGCATATTCGATTGAAAGTCATCTATAGAAATCGATAGAAATGTTTATCAATAAATAGACGTTTGTATTTAATATCGCGTGGGATTCCAAATCAGAAGATTTGGTTTATAATAGTTTCCGAAAAAGTTATGCATTTTACCGAAATAGTTTGTATATAATACTGAGTGCCTAGTATTAATGTTCATAACATATTTATGATTACTGTAAAATTTAATTAAATTGTTGGTACGAAATTTCAAAACGTACAAATTTAATTACTGTTTGATCAGTTTTTTGACTGAACAAATCAATCCAACCTACACGCTCGTGCCAGATATTAATCGCAATAAACAAGCAAAACCAAACCGTCATTAAGCTACCGCCATCCAAAAACAAATAAGTCGAAGAACAAAGCGGATTATTTTATTTCGTTTTGTTTTTCAATTTCTTCGTTAACTAATTTACTTTGTGAGCACGCGACCGACCCAAGTGAAACAAAGAATAACAAAGAATATTCGCTGTATTTTGAACGGAAAAATTGGCTCTTGTTTGCCAGTTCGCTTGATTTTGTTTGTTTCGTATGTAAATTGGGGGCATTTTAGGAGAACGCGTAATTGCGTGGGGAATGCTCTTTAGAAGACTGCTACAGGAAAAAATTATCTCACAAATATTTATAAAATGTTATTGTTAGTTTCTATATAATAGATTTTAAAGCAATTTTAAAGGAAATCGTATTATCTGTCCACATCTCCTTGCGTTATCTCAAATGTTGAGGAAGCAGGAATACTGAGACATCGCCACTTACGTTTTTATTGATTTTCTATACCATCATGTGGTTGCCGATTTTGTGGGACACGGCACGATAAGGTGTCCGTTCTTTTAACTACCTTTAAAATATACGATTTTATTTAAATATTGCCTCGTGTCCTTTAGCAATATTAACTTCAGTCTGATTGTAGATAAGTTCGCAATGTCGACATGTTAAGTATATCGCCTACAAATACTACTTTGAAAATATCCGCCCAAAAGTAATTTAATTTATTCGTCCCTCTGCAGAAACTTGTATAGCGATTGCAATTTCCGGCTTCTATTTAACCAGCACAAAATATATTGTAGATCACTTTTCGTTTTTATATCAAATTTTGAATACTCAGGAGTATTTCGAATATCTTCATTTAACTAAATTCGGAAGTTGGTTGCATGTACCACAGGCATTTTCTTTTAAAACGTCTAAAGAAACACAAAAGTGAATAAATTTTTATTGAGAATATCCTTCTTTTCGTGTTTGCTTATTAATCCTTGATGGTAATAATATATCAGATAGTCAGCAACCATTAACACGACAGTTTAACATGAAAATCTCAGTTTAGTCGGTTAAAAAAGCCGAACAGAATTAGTTGTATCATTTTTTCTATTCATGATATCCCTATTCGTGATATAAATTCAAATGGCAACCATTAGAGAAGCTTCCATTACCATCCCTAACTAAAAGTTCAATTAGAATTTTCTTGGCCATGATTCAGTCGTGACAAGAGTTTGGATCATTTATCCCATTACGTCGTAGCGACTGTAGAAGAAGGAATGTGAAAAGGTGGAATATAATGTACTTCGTAGTGTTAAGATTATTCGAAATAAAGCAATATCTTCAACTTAGAATGGCAGTAACGGAGCAAGATACCGGCTTAAGTTATAGATGACTAGATGATTGTTTACTGATATTTCGCGAAGAGCACGTTCCTACCAGACTGGGTGAAAAAATAATCGAACTCGTCCCCAATTACTTACCCTGTCGCGTAATTAAATATCAAATATTACTATAATCGCATTAATTTCACCATCCATTGGTATCGCGGTATTCGATTCTAAGAACCGAAAAAATCTGCACATTTTTTATAAACGGTAGACCATATTGAAATACAAAACAACATAATTAATAAGATTCTTTTGGCGGCGCCCTGATGCCTTTACACATATAAACATTCGAAACTCAGCCGAAAGTGGAGAAGATGAAAATAAAAGATCATCGTCCAGACTTTAATGAGGCTCGGAAACTATCATTGGAAGGTCTTCCAAAGGACTCTTAAATATATTATGGACATTGCCTCAATTTTAATATACCTTAAGTTCACAATTAAACGAAACTACGTGACGTAGTATTATTTCTACTTTCTTTAAGTTCTTTACCACGACCTAGATTTCGTTGTATTACAACATCTTCAGGTGGGCTATTAGCAACTATTATCTTTTTATTACTAATAATGAATTTCTACAAAATTAACGCCAAATATATTCAATACCTTAAGTTGTTTGTTAGCGTCTTCATATAAGGTGTTTGTTTGGTATAAATAAATTAACTAAACGACGATCTCAAATTAGCTAAATTTTCAATTTGTATGGAAAGTGCAATTGCAAAGAGCAAATTGTTTCAGAGGTAAGACAAACTTTAATATAAGCATCTCGTAAACATTTTGTGCAAGTATTATATATATATATATATATATATATATATATATATATATATGTACATATATATATATATATATATATATATATATATATATATACATATATATATATATATAAGTATTATATCTATATTAAACGCATTTAAATAGATATGTAAGTGAATTAACAATTTTGGGAGGAGTCTTATAATAAATAAAAAAACTTGTCAAGCCCAAGTGAAACTCGCACTACGAGGGTTTCGTACACATTTAGGCACGTATGAATATTAAATGGTACATAATATTCCTATTAAACTATTTATAAAATTTTAATTTTTTGGAACGAAAACATATTGACTACTATTTCTTTCACAGGTGCATATTTGAAAAACGTATTTTTTTATGTGACGTAACTACAAATTAACGATTTTTGGATTTTTTCCTTTCCTTGTACTGTGAGACCTTCCACCTTGTCAAATTTCTTGATTCTAGGTCAACCGGAGGTACCCTGCAGATTTTGATATATTTGCGAGTGTCAAAATATGCGGCATAAATGGCCATATTTTTTACTGCGTTGACTTAGAAGCTTGATTTTTTACAGCTCTAAGGTGCCATAGAACTAAGTATTTGATATAAAATAATCCAAACTTGACACCTTCACGTGTTCCTGAGAAAAAGGGTCTTTGCAGACAAACAGATAGATGGAAAACAATGTGATCCTACAAGGGGTCCTTTGATCCTTTTTGAGGTACAGAACCCCAAAAAATAAAAATTTTCCTGAAACTCACTTAAACGATTTCCATCGACAAATTGCAAGAGCAAATGTTAAAGGTAGCAGGTACATATACGTGCCTTTATAAAGGTCTTTATTTTCTCATTGATGACATACCAAGACTAATAACTCTTAAGATATATTATTATATCAGGAAAGAAATCACTTAATATATCGTTTATGCCGCTCCTTTCCACGCTGACGAGTCCATCATCATCTAGAATTCTTGCAGTAATTTGGTATTCGGTTTGAAACTAACTAAATCACCTGTCGGAATCGACTCGAATTGGAACGCGTGTTTGTAAACGCATTCCTTTTCCCATTCCGAGCTTGTTATCTGTTGTCTCTGTTGCGTCGTGTCGTTAATGCATTCCTAAACTGTTTATGGGGTGTTCATTTTGTTTGGAAATTTGCCGAAAAGTTGAAATTGGCAACATTTTGTTGTGAATAGTTAATAAAGATGAATGAACGCGTGTTGTAAACACAGAATAAAGTCGCACATCGTTAATCGAGAATTTCAAGTTATTAAGAAGTCATTTCTAGATAATTATGAAATGCCATGGTGAATTTTGTGAATAAACCATTAAACAAGTGCGAATTATTTTTAAATGTTAAATATTCCTCAAATTTTTAAGTTTTATTTGTTTGTTTAAGAATATAATCTAGTTTTTTCTTGTAGGTGCTGTAAATTTCGTTTTTGGCACATGTATTTTCAACACAAAAATACTATTCATAAATTTATATTTATTTAAGAAACAGATTCAGTTAATGTGAAATAAAATATTGAATTTTCAACTTATAATAATTAAAAAAAGGAGGTAACTTACTTCAGATCAGTTCGGCTTCCATTCAGTTCTTGCCTACTCCTCCTTAGTTCTCCGGAACTCTCTCTTGATCCATCACTGTACCTAATCACATCAGAACCCTTTGGTGTACCGATCCTTCTCATCTCTCCGTTACTTCTCATTTCTCCGTTACTCCTCATTTCACCATTACTCCTATTGCCAGATTTCGTGACAGCGTTGCTTCTACTCTGACTTCTCGATCTTCTGCTATCCTCGAACGGAGCCATGGGCGGTTTCTTCTCGGTAGTTCCGTTTCTGTTTCGCAGCCTTCTTTCCTGATTTTCTTCGAACTGGCTTTCGGTTTCTGAGTTTGAATGTATTTCTGATATATTGTGGAGGTTCCTTTTATATCTGCCACCGTTTGGATCTGTAGAAACTTGGTTGAGGTTGGAAAGAGAGCGACTCTTGCTTGCTAGTTCTCCTCTGTCAAGTTCGTCCAATCCACTTGCCGAATTCGAAATGTTTTTCCTGGCAGAGGACAGTGTGCTAGAGTGCTGATGATAAGACAAGTCGCTTCTATTCTTGATTTGACTAGGCGATATGCTCTCGCCAGATTCAGGATCGGTGTCGCCGAAGAAACGGAGGCTTTTGGTCGGAGACGTGATCTGGGTTTTGGATCTGGTAGGAGTCTGGAAGAACGTTGATTCATCTTCAGTTGTTGTGAGGATGCTCTCCTTGTCCATCTGCGGGGTTAATTTTTTTTGATCATATACGAAATTGATAAATTTCCAATGGATATGTTTTCAACCCAGATGTATTCTGATATAATACAGGAATAATTAATTTGAGTGAAATTGTCAACAATTAATAAGGGGTGATGTATATACGTAGGAAATGACGGTTGAAACTGACGAATGAATTATATATTTTTATATATATATATATATATATATATATATATATATATATATATATATATATATATATATATATATACATATTTTCAACTCATAGTTGCATCTTTATGAATGTTCTCAGAGAAGTAATAAAAATTACTTTGATATTAATTTAAACCTTTCTTAATGCACGGCCAAAAGATTTGGTTATTTGTTTAGAAAAATAGATAACCTATTTATATTTAGATACATTGTTTATTTTATAATTATTACTAATGTAGTCTTCTCTCAGTAAATATTTAAAAGTGACAAAAAATGTGTGCGTAGGAATCTACGTCTTTGAAGTAAAACGTCTATATTACGAATTGTCTATTTGTGTTTAATTTAATTACATAAATTTATTTAAAAAATTATTTTTATTTTCAACATAATATAATTTAACATTACTCACGTGGTCACGTAATTAAATGTGAATATTATCTGTGTCATAATAAGGCGAAGATTATATTTATATATATATGTGTACATATATATATATATATATATATATATATATATATATATACATAATAAAACTGTAGAATTTGTATATCTGTATAATGAGATTGATGGAATACAAAAATATTGGTTTTCAAATTTTTGTCTGCTTGTCTGTGTTTGTTCGCGCATAAACCTGAGGTGATATTGCAATCGATTCACTAGAATAGAAAATAAGGCAATTTGAATTATCAATACAAAAAGCAAGCGTGTAAAGGAACCTTCATTATTACAGTTCACTTGAAAATATTTTCAAAATGTTCACATCTACGAAGTTATAAGGACAGGTAGTGTGAAATAAATATACGAAAATTATATTTCAGGTCAACAGTTCAAATGTTTATACGAATAACGTCATTCGTGGCTTCTAATTTAAATTTTTCAATTGATTTGAATAAATGTTACATACAGAGTTCTTGTTACCAATTTGGAAATACATTTAATCATCCGTTAGATGGTGTTAGGGTAGCGACATATGTCGGAGAAATGCTATGAAATGACGCTTTAGCGTTTCATTTGTCAATATTTTTCATAAAACTATTTTTTATTTTAATTCTGACGTGAAATTCCTATCTTTTAAGAATATAATTAATATTTTATCAAGGTATATTGTGTGGCGAACATGGCTAGCGCCTAAATTAGTTAGATAATTAAAACCTGTGTCATAATTACAATATAATATCGTTTTATTAAGCAAATCTTGAATGAAGCGATAGATACTTTGGCGTCTTTTATAATATTAATGACCAAAGTATGTCTCTTAATTAAGATTAGATTGTTCAAACACTAAAAAAACAGATTGGTAATTATGAGTGGTTTATTTTTACTACAATGGGCATGTCTATATCAGAATATTTTAAATTCATCTTTATCGCGTGGCTTTGAAAGTAAAAAGCAGCGGAAACGAAGACATAATTTTAAAGATTTTTCCTTAAATTTAACTAGATTCAACATAAATTTATACGAATTAACACGTAAACAATTTAAATTGTAACAGCGAGGTATTATTTATAACAAAAATAAATTTCTCTTTATGCTTTCCAATTTCTAATATTTTTGCTGATCGTTATTGGAAAACTGATCGTTATTGTTAATTCTTGATTCTACACAACATTTCAGAAATCTGTGGTCTACATTTCCGAAAGACAGGCAGATAGAGAGAGACAAATGGAGTTAAAGAAAACGGGTAATTCTTTAAAACTAGGGTAACTGGTAAACTTTGTAATACTGCAATGGTAATTTGTACGTACCCTGTAAGATCTGGTCTTGGACGTTCCGTTGTGGTCCAGGGACTTCATCCACCCGGTGGCAGGAGGGCGGCGCGGTGGCGATGGTGTGGGGCTCGGTGTCGCCAACCGACGGCGCTGGCTATAGTCCATATTCTGGAGAAAAAGAGAAAATACCACATTTAGAGTAAAATTTAAATTGCACGTTCCAGCAGTAAAAGAGTACTCAGACTAAAAATATTTCTAAATACTAGCTGAGGCTGTTTAAAAGAGGTTATTTCATTTTTCCATTTTCCTACTTACATAATTTTTACGTCAAATAAATCAAGAATACTTCCGTTATCATATCAGATTTTTGCGCGATTTCTTTTATTTTAATTTGTGCGTATTATTATTTTATGCATAGTTATATATGAACGTTTAAATAGTACTTTTTTTCCCAAATTTTGTACAAGTATATAATATTGGCAGTTCTGCCAACCCTCAGTCTGAGAAAAGTTGTTTTAAATTAGTTTAGTATATACACAGTTCCGGTTATAATACATTTAGGTTTTGGTGGATTAGTACAGTTAACATAGCTGGACAAGTTTCATGAAAATGCTTATTTATTTTTGACTAAAATATTCAAAATTGTACGAAATGTACAAAAAAAATTAACGGCGCATTCATAAAAAATATTTTGAATTTTGTTATAAAGCTTCTACTTGCAGAGTTTCATGCACATAGGCTTAAATCTCTAGAAACTGTGAAGCTGTGACAGGCGGACAGATGGATGGACTAACGTAATTATTTAAAAAGAAGACAATGGCTTACGTACATGCAACTAATCGTAGTATCGTAGATAAAGGAAATTTATATCTGAAAAAATTTCTATAATAATGAAGCTCCTATAATAATGAATGAATATATACGATAAAATTTGTTGAATTCTATCATACCAAGTGTCCAAAGCATATCTTAAATTGCAAAGAAATCCCGTCCCAAAAAGTGCTTTTACCAAAATAGAGGGAACCAGAAAACGATAAAGATCTTATAGCCAATAATCGAAGAGCATCGAAAAAGCCCAAAGACTATAAGAGTTAGCCTTTTCAGAAACGTGGTTTCCAATAGGATCGAATGGAGAAAGCTGTGTGAGGGGACTTGACCTATTCTAAGCCGTAGTGCCTTAGGAAAAGAAGAAACTTATTGATATCATAAGGAAGTATCTCCCTCAAAATACTCTTGTATTTATGTGTTATTCGTATATTGATTTTCAATACTAAAGAGAGAAAAATAATTTTATCAAGAATTTTAACAAAAAATTACCAGAATTTTTTGTTCTTCAAGGAAGTAGAAAAATGGGACACACTCTCGCATTTTAATGTAGGTTATTTTATGTCTCAACACACAATTTGGAAGAAAATTGAGTTTTCACGGATATTTAAACCACACGATAGAACTTTGGTACAAACGATTCACAATTATCACACGATATGATGCAAAGACGACGGTATAATTTTTTTAAATCTAGTTCTTACGTCACCAGGCTTAACAGCCTGGTCATGTAACAGACTGGCAACCTCTTCAGCTGAAGGTAAACAAAATTCCCTGTATTAAAATATAAATGCGAAGTTTTTGTCGTCCATAATTTCGTGTGTACCAGCAAGGTAAATATACAGACCGCGGACAGGCAATTGGAAGTCGAGGAGGATGTTATTATGAGGAGCAAAAAGCAGCGCAATGTTGCTTTGGTTTGATGTCTCACGTCGCCCACCGGCGACCGCCCACATGTGTCTACCTAGCTTTATATATTATATACAAGCTTTATTTATCACATCTGTATATGTGCAGAGTGCGTTTAGGGCTGTCCACTAAATAAATATGAATCGATTGAGTTGGAATTCACGACAAGTGTATTTGTAAAATTAAGGTATGGAATAAGTTTAAGACATAAAAATAGTTTTGAATATGTTTTCTAAATACCAGCTATTGTAGCACATTTAGTATTCTGCACTGAAATTGGAAAAAATTAATTATTTTGTAATAAAATTCGTATATGTTCATTTGTTTTTCTATAATCGATATTTTTTTGAAATAGTTTCTGTTTTGTATAGTTGCAGTTAGGACTATACACGGACGTAAGGTGTACAATCTTGGATTCGATGTATAGTGGTAATTTTGGGTAATAAAAAGGGTAATAAACCATTATATGAATTGTCATACCAAAACTTAATAAAATTATAAATACGAAACATAATAACAATGAATCAAAAGTTAGTTATTATAATAAACCGTGAATTTGGTTGAAATCAAGTGAATCTTACCCAATCAAATATACTTATTACGTCAGTTCGGCTTATCTGGTCTGATTTTTTTTCTAATAACTATAGTAGATTTCGAAAAAATATTTTATTAAAAAAGAAAGTTACAATTTGAAGGTTATATAAAAAAAAATTAATCGCGTGCAACTCGATAGAGTTGTACGCGATTTATTTTAAAAATTAATTTTTATTAATTCTAAAATATAGTAAGGGTAAACAGCAGAGAGAGAGAGAGAGAGAGAGAGAATATACTAAGTGTAAATTCATAGATTATACTAAATTTGTGCAAGAAGACTTGAATACTATACATTCAGAAAAATTAATAAAAGGTTATCATAAATTGACGTAAACATTTAATAAAATCTTTATATAAATTTACATAGCAAATGCCAATTAACATAATCACAAAACACAATGATAAATATTAATAAAACAACGTATGCGTGGTAACTCAGCTATTCATGTGTAGCGTCTGAGGCGTCTGTCTTCTCTCTCATGTAACGAAATGTGTCTAAATGTGACGTGAGCTTAAAATTTTACTCTCAATTCTCGTCCGCTTATCAATTATCGAATCGACGCCTAAGAAGTTTAATTTCAAAAACAGAAATTATAAGAATACATTACAACAATGTAATTATCAGAACATTAATTAATGAAGATTATAATAAATACTCATATATAATTACTAAATAACATACATATACGTTGCTTTGATATGCCCAATAAAAATAGAATGTTTAAACCATTCATCGTAGTGGTTCCCTTAAACACCCGTTCAAAGGACACGCCATATTAAGATACTGATGCGATACAAATATGAACGTGTCAAGTTGTGAATGAGCAGCGTACTAATGTCATTTGTTTTTTTCTTATCTTTGTCCACGGCATGATGGAGGGAGAGTGCGCCTACTTTGCGTTATCGCGATCACTCAATATTGCGCCTTGTCACTGGCCACCTACGTACTTTTACGTTTTTTTCTTTTTAATCGAAGTACTTAGGTAGGCCAGACATTTATTGTATTATAAATAGTCGAAGAATTATAAGCGCAAATGTAAATACATTGAAAATATGTGAAACACCGTGTTGTAACGTGGTTTAAATGATATTAATGCTATCTGCCCGGGCAAAAAATGAAACAATGGCCGCAATTTGTCTTGGTTCTGTCCCATACGATAATTATACGCCTATAATTGATTACAGGTTCTCAACAGTTGACTTGTTTATTCTGCGCTTCAGTCGAATGTGCACAACTCTACGATCCAATCTTGTAACATACGAAACGCTTGTATCATACAGTATATAATAATTATCGGCCATATATTCCGTTACCTTAAACCATTTTTGTACAATGAGTTGCGGTGTAAAATTCTCTTTAATATTATTGAAATATAATGCAAGTAATGAGTACTAATATATTGCAAGCAATAAAACTGACCATTTTCATTTAGTTATATTAGCAGATGGCTTTAAGTTGGACATGTTTCTGTGTATTTTAATTTTGAATTATTTATTTAAAAAATTATAACATTTTTATATACACTAATAACTTCCAAACAAGACCCAAAGTCTAATAATATACCTTCAATGCTGAAACGGAACCCAATCACCTTAATGTCCGGGAGAACTGGTTAAATTTAAGAAAATTAATAATTTATATAAACATGGAAACAAAATTCAATTTTCCCAGTGAATAGTCTCGGAAAAATAACCTGAATTGCCTCTTATTATTATTGACTGTAGATTAACATGCAAACTGAATGAGTCGTATTCAAACCTTATTGTAAAATATTTTTAT
The DNA here is from genome assembly GCA_039881145.1 of Druceiella hillmani. NCBI lineage: Eukaryota > Metazoa > Arthropoda > Insecta > Lepidoptera > Hepialidae > Druceiella > Druceiella hillmani. The sequence continues at coordinate 29,814,686 of JAYKKI010000006.1, forward strand.
CATTTTTCAATTCAAAGGTTTCCTAGTATTCCGAAATAAATTCTAAAATTGATTCTAGAGTATTAAACTGTTTAAAACTGCAATATCGTATCTATAGAGTATTCCTGAGAGTATTAAACTGTTTAAAACTGCAATATCGTATCTATAGAGTATTAAACTGTTTAAAACTGCAATATCGTATCTATAGAGTATTTCTGAGAGTATTAAACTGTTTAAAACTGCAATATCGTATCTATAGAGTATTAAACTGTTTAAAACTGCAATATCGTATCTATCTCGTTAGGCTTTCTTTTAAAGCAATTTAATCCATATTACTTTAATCCATATTACATCACAGACTCAGACATCGCTTATTTTAATCCATATTACATCACAGACTTGTTCTAAAGATATTAATATATATGTATTTTATGTCTATCTCGACGTTATAAGCTATAAGATGGTTAGAACCTCAACAGGATAAACCGTTTTTGTGTTAGACTCTTAAACAAATAAATAAAGTTATCTTTTTTATAAAATTATTATGACTTGTCTTCTTTATAACATTAAGAATGATTTACGTTCTTGATGATACATTCATATTTTAATAATATAATTAGGTTATCTAAAAATACTTTCAAAGTTCAAACTTTAGCATCAAATTGGAAATATGTTTAGCTTTGCGATTAGGAAATGTTTACGTACAATAGATGTTCTCTACTGTATTTCTGGTAAAATAAATGTTCTTCACTTTATTACTTTTAGAATAAATGTTCTCAACTTCAATAGATGTTCTCTACTGTATTTTTCGTAAAATAAATGTTCTTCATTTCAACACAGAAAATGTATTTGGCAAAGTTTTAGATTTTAAATCAGGATTTATTGTTGGCCAATGGACCTTTTTTCACATGAGTGTTTTTGGTATGATTTCATTTTTTTAAGTCGATTTAAAGTTTTATTTTTTTAGAACCTTTATTGTTTTTATCGAAAGTGGAACTCTGTTTACTTTTTCGAGAATCATCTTTTCAATAGTTACTTAGCTTGGGCACTGCCGTGTACTTAGGTATAAAGATTATATGTATTTTATGAAGAAGTTGTTTACTTAAACAAACCAGCGATAGGTGCAACTCTGATGGCATTTTGAGAACTTAGTTTTTATGTTGTTATGCAAAACGATTTTCAGTTTTCCGGAATACATACTTTATTATATGTTATACATTTTGTTAGTATACAAAGTTTGGTAAGGATCGATCCTTTCATTCAGTAGTTATTAAATAACAAACATACAAACAAAGAAAAACACTTAAATTTATAAAATATTATCAAGTGCCAGAACGTCCAATAAGTTTATACTAAACAGATAATAGCGGTCTAAAAAAGGCTCTGAAAAGACAAGCAATTATCTCGATTTCAGTACAACTATCTCTTTTATATACGCGTTTTTTTTATTCTATCCCTATCTTCATAGTTCGCACTCGGCTCTATTTGGGATCATATCTTTTGTTCGTTTTTTATGGGTATAACGTGTATATTGACATAACGTTATTGATAACATCGTATAGCAACAATAATAATACAAGCAATATTTATTCGTTGGGCATTCAGTTTATGCTTATGGCTTCATATCTCAATTAAAGTTATACGTTTTTCGAGATTACATCATAGACGTTATGACTATTATTGAAGTTATAATTTTTAGCGCATTATGAAAAAAATGATGAGAGTGAAATTTTACGAATGCAAAAAAATAGACAGAATGAAGTTGCTTACTGTGCAACAAAAATCTATAAGAAATCAACAGTTTGAAGTTGCACACTAAACATATATTTACGTAGTTTATTTGACAGATGAGTGGTCCATCATTTTACTTTTTTTATTGGGAGAAAATTTCATTGGGGGAGAAAATAACCCCAACTCGACCTGTGGGTTATGTTAACTAGTTAGTTAAAATTTAATACAATGTTTTGAGTGGGAAAAATGATCAGGGCTTAAGCAATGTTTATTTAAAAGGAACATGTTATACTCGTTACGCGAGGTATTATCTACTCAAATGTAATCGCTGTAAATCACCTATATCAATGCTATACAGCATGTTACACGTTTAGACATATCGGTCGTGGAGAGGCCGGAGACGAGAGGTAGAACGGGTCCGCGGATAGCGGGCGCTGACGCAACGCTCGGGACGCGGCGCGGCCAGTGAAAGTGGATCGAGCGGCCGGCGAGACCTTACATCATACGCAAAGCTCGTACACAAGCGGGCGATTGCCCGCATCAGGTTCTGCCGGGACTGAAAATCTTATCCGTTGAAAGTTTTGATACAATCTAAGAACATAACGTATAACTTGTATTCTTTATTGATTACAAAATGTAAAAAAATGTTTTCTCATATTAGTATTACTAAACAATTCATTTGTTTATATCTTCCTAATGTGTCATTACTTTCGAGTTAAGAATGATTATTAACGATTCTTTGGCGCCAAAAACTGAATACACATACTAATGATTCTTATTTAATGATTGAAATAAAAAAATAATATTGTGTTTTAAAAATCCAAATTGTCCGCCAATCAGAACGAAATGCACTACAAAGATCACAATATATTAATATTTGACCAATTTCAGGTAATTGTGGGGCTGTGGTCCCATAAATTTAATTCCATAAACGTTCTGTCACTACAGAATAATAAAGTGTGTGAAAGAGACAGAACTGCCCCTTTTAAATTTAATTATTTGTATGAGGCATTATGGAATTTACATGCTTTGGAGTGAACTTTGCATCACTGCAATAAAAGACGATTTTTTTTCAGTTTAAAACGTTTTTCGGGGAAAATATGAAACTTGTAGATATATCGGATAAATTTCGAATAATAGTAAAGAATTTTTTTCACAAATTGTCAAATATTCTTTACATGGACATGGGATATTGAGATAGAAAATTCACTTCTTCCAGTTTACTGCCATAATTGAATCAGAATGACTGAATGTGTAGTAGATTATGAAAGATTGTCCTATAATAAAAAATGATAAAATAAAGATAAGAAATAATTTAAATTAAAGAGAAAACAAAATCACAATTTATATGTTTGGTTATTCAGAAATTGATGAATCGATACGGCGAAAGTATTAAAGGTTATGAGAGCCAACACTTTTCACATTCTTGTTGTGGTTTCAATACAGTTCTGGCGTCACGTGATATAGCATTTTTAGGTTTTAGGCAGAAAACAGTTTTATAATAAAAAGAGTGACTTTTTAGAACATAATATAAATTCACGAGCAGGTAAGTTTTATGCTTACTAATAATTTTATAAGTGCCAATTTGGACTTTACGGAAACCAATTATTAATTATTTTACTATCAAGATATCACTTTTGATAATCAATCTTTTGAGAATCGCATTTTAAGTTCATTACATAGCTTATCGCCAAACTTTTTTCCTATAGGTTAGAGTTGTCGTCTTTCATTAATGTATTTAGATGTAACCGTCTCTTACTCACAACATATTACTTTTAAGAATCGCATTTTAAGTTCATGACATAGCTTATCGCCAAACACTTATCCTATAGGTTATAATCTGTTGTCTTTCATTAATATATTTACATGTAACTCCCCTTTACTCAGAACATATTACTTTTAAGAATCGCATTTTAAAGTAATGGTGTCATTATAGTATCAAGCTATGTAGCTTATCACGAAATATATTTCCTATACATTAAATCTGTCGTCTTTCATTAATGTATTTAGATGTAACCGTCTTTTACTCACAACATATTACTTTTGAAATCAGTCTTTGGAGAATCGCATTTTAAGTTCATGACATAGCTTATCGCTAAACATTTTTTCTATAGGTCATAATATGTTGTCTTTTATTAATATATTTACGTATAACCGCCCTTTACTCAGAACATATTACATGTGTGAATCGCATTTTAAACTTATGATATAGCTTATCGTTAAACATAGTTCCTATAGAATATAATCTATTGTCTTTCATCTTTCATCAATGATACAGTTTATCGTTAAACATAGTTCCTATAGAATATAATCTATTGTTTTTCATCTTTCATCCATGATACACTTTATCGTTAAACATAGTTCCTATAGAATATAATCTATTGTCTTTCATCTTTCATCCATGATACAGTTTATCGTTAAACATAGTTCCTATAGAATATAAACTATTGTTTTTTATCTTTCATCCATGATACACTTTATCGTTAAACATAGTTCCTATAGAATATAATCTATTGTCTTTCATCTTTCATCCATAATACAGTTTATCGTTAAACATAGTTCCTATAGAATATAATCTATTGTCTTTCATCTTTCATCCATGATACAGTTTATCGTTAAACATAGTTCCTATAGAATATAAACTATTGTTTTTCATCTTTCATCCATGATACACTTTATCGTTAAACATAGTTCCTATAGAATATAATCTATTGTCTTTCATCTTTCATCCATGATACAGTTTATCGTTAAACATAGTTCCTATAGAATATAATCTATTGTCTTTCATCTTTCATCCATGATACAGTTTATCGTTAAACATAGTTCCTATAGAATATAATCTATTGTCTTTCATCTTTCATCCATGATACAGTTTATCGTTAAACATAGTTCCTATAGAATATAATCTATTGTCTTTCATCTTTCATCCATGATACAGTTTATCGTTAAACATAGTTCCTATAGAATATAATCTATTGTCTTTCATCTTTCATCCATAATACAGTTTATCGTTAAACATAGTTCCTATAGAATATAATCTATTGTCTTTCATCTTTCATCCATGATACAGTTTATCGTTAAACATAGTTCCTATAGAATATAATCTATTGTCTTTCATCTTTCATCCATGATACAGTTTATCGTTAAACATAGTTCCTATAGAATATAATCTATTGTCTTTCATCTTTCATCCATGATACACTTTATCGTTAAACATAGTTCCTATAGAATATAATCTATTGTCTTTCATCTTTCATCCATGATACAGTTTATCGTTAAACATAGTTCCTATAGAATATAATCTATTGTCTTTCATCTTTCATCCATAATACAGTTTATCGTTAAACATAGTTCCTATAGAATATAATCTATTGTCTTTCATCTTTCATCCATGATACAGTTTATCGTTAAACATAGTTCCTATAGAATATAATCTATTGTCTTTCATCTTTCATCCATGATACAGTTTATCGTTAAACATAGTTCCTATAGAATATAATCTATTGTCTTTCATCTTTCATCCATGATACACTTTATCGTTAAACATAGTTCCTATAGAATATAATCTATTGTCTTTCATCTTTCATCCATGATACAGTTTATCGTTAAACATAGTTCCTATAGAATATAATCTATTGTCTTTCATCTTTCATCCATAATACAGTTTATCGTTAAACATAGTTCCTATAGAATATAATCTATTGTCTTTCATCTTTCATCCATGATACAGTTTATCGTTAAACATAGTTCCTATAGAATATAATCTATTGTCTTTCATCTTTCATCCATAATACAGTTTATCGTTAAACATAGTTCCTATAGAATATAATCTATTGTCTTTCATCTTTCATCCATGATACAGTTTATCGTTAAACATAGTTCCTATAGAATATAATCTATTGTCTTTCATCTTTCATCCATAATACAGTTTATCGTTAAACATAGTTCCTATAGAATATAATCTATTGTCTTTCATCTTTCATCCATGATACAGTTTATCGTTAAATATAGTTCCTATAGAATATAATCTATTGTCTTTCATCTTTCATCCATAATACAGTTTATCGTTAAACATAGTTCCTATAGAATATAATCTATTGTCTTTCATCTTTCATCCATGATACAGTTTATCGTTAAACATAGTTCCTATAGAATATAATCTATTGTTTTTCATTAACATGTTTACAATGCAACAGTACTTTACACAGAACATATAACTTTTGAGAATTTGTCCCTTTCGAATCGCATTTGAAGCTTATGACATAACGAATCGCTAAACATATTTCCTATAGATTATAATATGTCGTCTTTCAGAAATATATTCCGAATATAACTGTCCTATACACAGAACATATTTTAAATATTTCAATAATATATGGTAATCGTTTTTAAATGGACAATTATATAATTTTAGTAAACCTTCGACCTAGGTTAGGTACGATGTATTTAATTTTCTTTCTTAAAATTTTCAGTGGATGTTTGTAAAATTATTTATGAATTACCATCATTTGGATCTGACATATAAATATGAAGTGTACTCTCACGAAAGATTCTTTGAGTTTTATAAAAATATAATACTCAAAGAAATAAATTAAATATTGTGACAGGATATAACATATTCGGAAATGTATATATACAAAAATGCAGAGTTGCTACTTGATAAACATTATGCTTTTTGTATACGCGATAAAATTGTTTAAAATTGTAAAAAAAATTCTGTTCACATAACTGAAATTTTTGTAACAATTCGCATTAAATTCAATTTAACGCGGATGAAAAACGTTTGTAAAACCGAAAGTGCACAAACCGCGTTTTTTTTGTTATTTATTATAAACAATATAAAAAAAATAAAAAAGACTAAAACTTGCAGGGAGCAGAAAAAACGGCGAGAAGACCCGCACAAAACGAAGAATAGGAACAGACGCAGAGCACAAAAAAGAGAGTTTATTTAGACGATTTTCAATAAAAATTAAACTATTTTGATAAATCATTGGGAAAATTAGTAGGCTTTTAACTCTACCAAATAAACCTCATACTTACATAATCATACAAATATACTAAATAATTGTGAACTATACCACCTCTACTTACTCTACCAAATAAACCTCATACATACATAATCATACAGACATACTAAATAATTGTTAACTATACCACCTCTACTAACTCTACCAAATAAACCTCATACATACATAATCATACAAATATACTAAATAATTGTTAACTATACCAGCTCTATTACTTCTACCAAATAAACCTCACGCATACATAATCATACAAATATACTAAATAATTGTGAACTATACCACCTCTACTAACTCTACCAAATAAACCTCATACATACATAATCATACAAATATACTAAATAATTGTTAACTATACCACCTCTATTACTTCTACCAAATAAACCTCACGCATACATAATCATACAAATATACTAAATAATTGTTAACTATACCACCTCTATTACTTCTACCAAATAAACCTCACACATACATAATCATACAAATATACTAAATAATTGTTTACTATACCACCAAGTATATAATTTTCAAGTCACGATTGCAGCCCTCATAACCTCGTTTAAACTATATAGTGGCAAGAGAGGGCGTAACTAGTTCTCATAATAATACTGTCCACCATTTGAAATATATCACTATATCAACATAACGTTCATTCCACAAATTAAAGAGTTTAAGAGAGACAGTAATGAGAGGGAGAGAAATGAGTGCGAAATAGACAGATGTCGCATATTTGCTCCCACTTTTGTTACTTCTACACTCTGATTAGGTGTTAGGTGTAACGCATTCGCCTAGGACCTTCGCAAAGAAACTTGGAGTGGGATGTCTTGGTTCGCGGTGGATCCGGTTCAGTGATCCGTCTCCTCATCTATCATATTGACGTCGCGATCGTATCGCGCGAATCCGGCTTTGCGCGGTCTTTCTAACCAGCTGTCGTTCGAATCTTAGTGTGAGGGATAGCCTTACAGGGAAGGAAGGTGCTGATATTGATACAGTTTGCTTCTTCAGAACGGGATATCACGACTCCACGTAGAGCTCTTCAATCGATGTTCGACTTTTTGAAAATTTTATTTGCGTTTTCAACTTGAGACCTTTATTCTGACTCGCTGAATGGGTAAAAGTTCAAAATTAAATTGCTAAAAAAGGAAGATGGAAGGAAAATAAAAATAAAAAGCTTCCGTAGCGGCTGTAAACCAGTGTTCAAGGACGCGGCAGTGGCTAGCTAATTCAACTTTCAATTTTGCTCGCATTCGAATATCTTTCTGTGTTTTGATCTTAATGACAAAAATGTATTTCGCTTTTTTATCTTTCTACCCATATTCCATGATCACAAATCGTTTACTTACAACAAAAAATGATGCTTTTATAAAATATACAAAAAGACTAACTGACTAACCAGAGAATTAAAAAAACATCAACTTTCCTTTTTATTGTAGACCGGAGTACTGTTTAGCAATAATTATCTTTTATTATAATAATTCTAATAACCAACTTTTTTGGATATTTATAAAGCCCTTATATTTCATATATTAAGCCAACATAGTATGTCAAATCAAAGATATTTATAAATTTCTTGGATATAAATTTATGGATAAAATTTTGTTTTCCAAAAATAATATTTTTTTTATATTTAAAAATGGTTATAAGCCATCAATCTAGAATTGCATTAACTTCCATCTTTACACTTTAGAAATGTGGCAATCTTGCGTTTAACCATATCTTTATTATAAGGTATTTGAGGTTCTGTATTAAAAGGAGGTATTTCGACGTGTTTGTCTCTCTGTTCGCCATGGCCTCACAGTTTCTAAAGTTTTAGATCGATATACATGAAATTATGCAGGTATCGTTTCGTTTGAAGATCTTAATTAGTAAGTAGCAAAAAAATGAAAAAAAAATTAATGTACGTAAAATTACGGCGAAACTATTTCCAGGGGATTTTATCGAGCGGGTCTCTGGATAAGTTTTTTTTAAATGAAAACGAAATTTCATGAATGGTTTTTTATTTGTATGCCTTGCTTAGGTTGATCAGAAGATATTGCTCCTGTAAGTCCACCATACGTATTGTACATTTAATTTTGTATTTAATGTACAATACGTATGATGGACAGGTAAATAAAATCACCAATGTAAAAGTAGCCCAGATTTTAAACTGAATCACAAGCATTTACTCCACAGAAACATTCATTCAAATCATACAGTTGTTTTTGAATGCTGCTTTATTAAACCGGTAGTTTAAGTTTTGCAAAAAAGTTTTTAAAAGCAAAAATTATAAAAATGTTGTTTTGGCGTCCATTTTGTATCATGCCTGGATCAATCCCCGAATCCACAACATTTTCCAAAAACATACACCCAGAACGATTTATATCAATATTAGCTGTGCCTGCGATTCTGTTCGAGTGTTATTCAAAATAAGAAAACTTATTAGGATTTTTTATGTTCTTTGTTTCTTTTTAAATTTTTTTTTCTGTACCATATGAGCAGAAAGCTTACTAAAATGCTAATAGATGGTGTTGACAGCATCAATATCGGAATATCACCATGCCAGGTTTTTTAAAAAATCTGTAATATCTAGATAAAAAGAATCCTATGTGTTGCTCGAGGGTATAAACTATTACAATATCAAGTTTCATCAAAATACGTCCAGTGGATTTTGCGCGACTAAAGAACAAATTAACAAAAGACATATAGACAACAATTCTAAAAGTAGGTTTTGTGGCTTCTACTATTATTCTATACTCTAGATTAATGACTCTTTTTAAAATATTTTCCAAATACAGAATTTGCAGTTTTATTATATGTATATAGAAAAGAAGATTTTCTGAGATCACAAATAATCTGAAGCTTTTTGAAGTTTAGTTGCTATCCCAACCAATCATCAGCGTAGTTACGATTTTCGTAATTTCTTAATATACAGTTTTACTGGAAAATCACATATTATACATTTGTATATATAGTTTAAGTGAAAAACGATAAGAAACATGGACATAGGTTAGTTTCTTTGCACTAGCACTGAGGTATGTGGTTTGTATACGAAATTTATACATTTTCATGCAATTTCCGTAATAATTTTATGGAGTAATATTGGATAAAATAAACATATCAATATTGCACTTTATTTTAGAAAATATTTACCAACATAGTTCTGTGTCAATCGGGATGCTGACACCCATTTACTATTCGCTTATGCATCAGCCGACTTACTGTAACCGATCTCGCAATACTCCTAAACTATTTGGAATATGTAGAAGGCGGCGCCTTCTGTGGCGCAAAACGGCTTCTCATCTCCGTCATCGGGTCGGATCGAAGACGGCAATAATCTCGCGCAATTGCTGGCCGCCCGCTCGCAAGTGGAGCCGTGAAGGTCAGCGATTGAGGACGAGCGCGGGCGGCGGGGGCGCCGGTAGTCGCGTGGGAGGAATCGAGAGATAAAGGTGAGACTGTATCGGCAGAATCGGTGAGCGGAAGAATGGACTGGGGGACGGTCATTGAAAAATTTGGAGAAATTACGTAATAGAGTAATCGAAAGATGATGTTTGTGTCCAGCAGTATCACTCAGTCAGCGCATGTAGAAAGTACTGTGGTTGCATATACAAATTAGGTTGGGACGTATGAGAACTAAAACCATGATTTTGGCTATCAGTGGCTCCACGGCAAGGGTGCTTCTTTTTGTATCTTCTCTTTTGTTACCACTAACATGAATTATATTATTGACATTAATGTGAATGGCCTCTTTGTAAATTTCTTTTCCTCTTAATTTGACGGACGTAAATTTTGATTCCAAACACTGGTAGAAATTACAATTTAATTCAGATGAAATGCTAATTTTTTTTACATCCACATATGAAGTTCGGTATCGTTTAAAAGGGCTAGTTAGTTGTAATTTTAGGGAATAAATCTTCAGAGATATACTTAAAAATACGCCCCCCCCCCTATTTCTGAACTACTAAACTTATAATTACGAAAAAAATAGATTTTTTAGAAGCCGATGCACCTTTGTATGAGAAAGTTGCAGGAAAAATAACAATCATTCCAGATTGTAGTATTTGAGATATTAACGATAATATATATTTCGCTCCTATTTAATTATTTTACGTTTTATTAAATATTGATTGCGCTAGTAAATACATTATTAATGTATTATGATTTATAAAGTTTTTTTTCATTTCAAGCGAGGTATCAATATGCGAGCCAAACTCACATTTGATCCCCAATATACGAGCCAAACACACAGTTGATCCTCAATATGCAAGCCTAACTCACATTTCACCCTCGATATGCGAGCCAAACTCACAGTTGATCCTCAATATTCGAACCAAACTCACATTTCATCCTCGATATGCGAGCCTAACTCACAGTTGATACTCAATATGCGAGCCAAACTCACATTTCATCCTCGATATGCGAGCCAAAGTCGCATTTGATTCTCAATATGCGAGCTATTTAAAATGTTACAAAAGTACGTTAGGAAATTTAATAAAAACATAACTTTATAATTCAAATAAAAATGCATGTCTTTTTCTAAACTAATTATCAAGATTTTTGAAATTGTGTCCGTACGCCAAATACTTTGAAGTCTCATATCGTAGGATATATTTTTATTATAATATTATAAAATGGCGTTTATTGTCTACCATAACGTTGTTTTCTTTAAATATATGGATATTTAAAGAAAACAACGGTATGGTAGACAATAAACGCCATTTTATAATATTGTAATAAAAATATATCCCACGATATGAGACTTCGATATAGATATATAGATCTTATTTAAATATTAGTAATTTTAACCGCTCTTCGCGCGGGAAAAGTTGTACTGTTTTACATATTTCCACATTTCACAATTTTTTCTGTCGGTTGGGCACCCGGGAGACTTTAATAGGCATTTACGATACTCTAGGTACTAATTTGAAAATAACAATTAGTTATCAAATTAAAAACATAAAATAAACACCGCCATCTAGTGAAGAATTATAAAATTACACTTATAGAAAATAATCTTGATTATTACTATTACAGAGTGTTTGCTAGGTTTTAACCTATAAATTGGAAAGGTCTATTACAATCCATCTATTTGCTTTGTATTATGAAATAACAGACGAGACTTCATTTCCTCATACGTACGTATACGTTTCACAGAAATTGGAAATTATTTTTAGAATGCGAACAATTCCTTGGTTTGTTTTCGAATATGTCTACAGGAGAACGCTAACGTTTTGCTCAAAAGAGTCACACTTAAAAAATAAAACAAAATGTTGAATATTCACACATGGAATCAATGCAAATAATTTATGAAAATTAAATCCACCAAAATTCAAAATAGTTTACTCACCGTTACGGGCTCGTAGCTGCGCTCCACGGTTCTAGGCCGAGGTGTATCTCTCGTGAGCTCCCTGGTCGGATCCCTTGTGGAGTGCCTGATCGGGTCTTTGCGGCTGTCCCTGTCCATATCCCTGGGGCCCATGGGGCGTGGGCTGGGCGTGCGCGGGGCGCGCGGGCGTTCGGGACTCCGCAGCACGCGCGTGCGCTCCTTCGCGCTCTTCTTTGAAGAATCGCGGGAGAACAGCTTCTTCACCTGTGTAGAGGAATGGCAGGTAATTTAAATTTGATGAAAGAAAAACACGGATAATTTTACCAATAATAACTTACTAAAACGAATCCGAGATTATGATGTGAAGGGTTAGTGTAAACTATGTGCATTTGATATTAGATGATTGAAAAAAGATTTCAAAAGACACAAAAGAGCTAGTGTAAGGAAAAATGAGATAAGATGAAGAAAGACTTAGTAAAGAATGAAAATTTGTAGAGACCTTCTATCATGAGTGCATGTTTTTACAATTTTAAAAATATATTTATCTTCTTAATTCCAGTCTTATTGTGTATTCACGACGTAGCTTTAAAAAATATTACATCAAAGTATCTTTCCAATATTTATGGAAATTCTCTGAAAACTTAATTTCCAACTTTAGAGATAATAACCACGTAGACAAATATATATAGCCTTCTGAATAACCTAGATAGCATTTATAACAGTTTCACGGTTACTTGGCACTTTAAATACCGCTTTGCGGCATTGAAACTAAAAAAAAGACAATAAGATTAGATAATGGATAAGTCGATCTCTTTAATTGAATGATAAATATATATTACGTGTTATGTATTATGATAGAGGGGTATTCGCAACCAATATAATGAAAGGCGGCACAAAAGGATTAACGGAAGACGTCGGTCACAAAAAAAGAACAGAGTTCGAAACTTGACGGTTAGATGGAAGTCGTAATTGGTAGAGGAGTTTGTAAAAGAATTTTAAGTGAAATACCATGTATAATAACATAAATTAGAGGTTTTTGGAGTATTATGTTTGATTATGTAACTAGAATTTGGCCAGTGGATCTGCCGATTTATTTGTGGAAGCTTCGTATATAATTATCTTAACGAGAGCAAAATTTATTACTAGAGATAATGGAGTCTTACCTTTTCTAATCCTGACATCTTCTTAGTTGCCTTTGGCGGTTTGGCGCTGAGTTTATTTTTGTTCTTTGAATTGTTTTCTATACTGCCTTTCCGGGAATCGAAGTGATGTCCATCCACGACGTCGCGTTCACGGGAGCTGTACTCCCTATGCCTAGGTAGGTAGCCTTCATCTTCAGGGTAATCGTGGTATTGACGTGGATACTCATTTATGTAACGTTCGAAGTTATCCTCTGTATGCTGTCTCTCGCTAGCTATCAGCAACGAGGAAGCGAAGCCCTCGTCGTCGCTTTCAGCCCTTAAGCTACGATGCATCCTGCCTCCGCGATTGATATCGCCGTTCGAATCTTTCCTGAAATCGTTTTCAATCCCGGAATCGACTAGTTTGTTGTCCCGATCCCGGTCGTTGTCGAATCGCCCGTACGGAGACCTCCGCGGCGGGTAGTCAACTTCCAAACTCCGCTCCCTGCGCCGCGAACCCTTCTCCTCCTCTCTGAAACCTTTCTCTTTGTAGTGTCGTTCTCCATTGTCGCTTTGTTTGTCTCGCTTAAGTGAACTATGGAAACTCTCTGTAAATCCGCTGTTAACATAGTCGTCTTCCCTTTCTTGGGTAATTTCAGGGTTTGATGCGTAATGTCCTCTTCTAGAACCGTACTTTTCGTGTTTGCCTTTAGTGTACTTGGTGCTGCTAGAGTGCAAAGCGTCATGGCTTGAAGCGAATTGCCGTGATTTCAGCTTATATTTCTTCTCTACGTACTCGTCTGGAGTTAGAACTGGTTTATTTCTCTCCAGGCTTGGCGGTTCGTATTCCGGTTCTGGTGGGAAAAACTTTCGGTTATCGCTGAAATATGATTTCTCAGCGGGTTCAGCTGACATTCTTCTATCTAAAAATTCTCTACGATCGATTTCACCATTTTTGAGCTTTTCAAAAGTGCCTGTTTCAGAGTTATATTTAATTCTGTATTGGCGGTTGTTAATTTCTTCACTTTGGCTTTCGTTGGCGTGTCTCTCCATGTAGTTTGCTCTTTCCACAGGGCTCTGGCAATAGCGGGCTGTTTCATCCACATATTTCTCTGTGGCTCGCATTCTGTTTTCGACTTCAGCATCATAATCGTCAGCTATATATCTTGAGCTTTCAGTTACGTATTTTTCTCCTACTCTTCTTGCGTTCATTCGAGATTCTAGAAGCTCTCGTCTAAAACTTAGATCATTTCCTTTATGCGCGGTGGGTTTGACCACTTCCGGTTCTACATAACTATTATTTCGTTTTGAGTCCATGCCGTCAGCTCTTCCTCTGTAAGATGTGTCTATAAAAGGTTTAGTATATTTTTTATTATCAATTGCAAAATGATTAGCATATGTTGGTTCGTAATCTATGAATGTAGTTGGCTTGTGCAATTTAAATCTAGGCGTTATAGGTGAATCCCTAGGATCTGGTTGATCAACATTTTTGTAAATATAATCATCCATCTTGTCACTCTTGTCATAGTGATTATTGTTGGATATGTATTTGATAGAATTTCTGTGATCTTCATACCCTAAACCTTCATCTTCATCAGAATGATGTCCAAAAGATTGTCGCGAAGGTGAATACGTTTTGTGAACGGTTTGCTTGGATCCCATATTGTCTTGATTGCATACAACTTGCGCGTACACAACCCCTTTCTCAGGGTTCATCTTATTCACCGGCGACGGTGGTTCTATTGGGCTCGCTGGTCTGATGTATAAGTTTGGGTCGGGACTAACACTGGGTCTGGTGTATGAAAAGGGTTGATTGTTGTTGTGCGCAGCTGCAGCCGGAGGGGCTATTAGATGAGCCTTTGGCGGAGGCGAGAGTTGATCTTGTTTCAAAATCTTGACGATGTTGTCAACAGTGTGTCCTTTTGTCAAAGGCGGTTTATCGGGAGGCTGTTGACTACTATGTACCATGTTTTTGTTATCCTCGCTATTCTGAACTCCCTTCAGTTTTTGTATCGTTTCCTTAACGTGTTTTTTAACATCACCGTTATTGTCACGAAACACGTCGATTTCATCTACAATGAGATTCTTTTTGTTTTCTGAAGCGTTTTTACCAGCGGCGCTTGATTTTTTAGTGCTAGATTCAGTTTTGACTTTGCTCTCTTTACTAGGTTTAGTGATTGGCGTTTTAAAGCGCTTTGGTGGTTTCGGTAAGGCAGAGCTTTGATCAGGCGAGATTCTCGGTGGTTTTTCTACAGGGTTTACTTTGTATTCAACTTTCTTTTCGGGTTCGCGGTTTTTCTCGTCAGTGTTACGATTTGTTTTATTCTCTTCGATACTGTTTTGTTTGAAGTAATCGTCTCTCTGGTTTATTTCTATGATCGGTGAAAGTTGCGTCTTTTTATTTTTAGTCGGCGCAAGGTATTCGTCTGATATACTGCCGCTTCTTTGTCTGGTTTGTTTGTTTTGTTGGAGCAGATCCGAGTTCGATTTTCGATCAGTTACATCACTTTTGCTTCTCTTAATTATCACGTTAGCTTTCTCTTTTTGCGCGCTGCTGTTATTATTCGGACTAGCTTCTCTACCGGATTTTTGTTTGAAGAACAGTGTGCTCAAACTAGTTCTTGTAGACTTTTTGTTCTTGCCGGATCCTACATCGCTGGTAGACCTGCCGAGCGGCGATTTCTTAGGTACTTTCTTTTCCTCTACGGTTGGTGTTGTGCCTAGATCGTCACTCTTCCTCCTAAATGATAATCTGTCTGGATCCTGCCGGTGCTTTTTGCGATAAGGCAATGAAAAGAATTTGTCGGGTGGTTGTTGTGCTGTACAGGATACGCTGTCGGCTTGCTGAAGGACTCTGGCGGCTTCATCTATCAGCTCCTGCTCGCTGAGACTCGTGAATGGCTCCTTTCTGAGCAGGGGCGTCTGATCCACAGGCTTGCGGGGGGCAACTTCTCGTGGTGCGGTACCTGCGGGAAAAGACGATTTTTTTCAAGTTGGTATAGGTAAATTTTTTAAAATCATAAAAAAATTATTAGAAATGTTTACAATATTTCGAAATCGAGTTATTTTCTGTGATGTATATTCTTTATTTTTCAGATAAGTGGAATACAATTTTAACCGTAAAATATAAAAAAAATATTTTAGAGGTTCAGTAGAATCATTTAAAAAAAAATTAAAAAAATTGACTAGTTTCGGCAGTTTGGTGTAATTATAATGTTGATAAATTTAATCGTTCTTTCAATAAATTGTAGACATTGAAGTCACATAATAATTGCACTCTTCGTATTTTTTAAATGGTCAAGTTACTTCAGCCATTATCATATTTACATGTATAAAATTATTATAAAACCAAATATTATAATTCATATTGATACGTACACAAAACTAATGACCCAAAATGATTGGAAATAAAAGTAAAATAAAATTACACAGCCAGTAAAACTTAACTGAGGGATTTTTTATTTATAATTTTTGACTTATCTTGAATAGTATAGTTATAGTTAGAAGTAGACCTGATTTATATGAGTTTTCACGGTGGGCATCTTTTAATAATTATTTAACAATAATCAAAATATATAAATAAGCCTATAATATAAAAATGCACTGTAAATAAACACTTCATAGATTTTTATCCGAGTTAACTGGTTAATTTTAAATCACCAAAAATGTTTGGCAGGTTACAATATGTTTCTAACTATATACATCTTATTAAGAGGTAGTTATGTAAAGAAGTTGGTAGACAACAAATGCAATATAAGAATGGAAAGTACTAATGTTTACATTATAAACGTAATATTGCAAACATTCTTTGAAAGATTGTTGAGAAAATGAAAGAAGATTGATGTGTTAAAAAATTGGCAACATGACGACAGAACGAATCAGTGACTTAGTCTATAAAGAAACTTTAGAGCTGGGAAACGAAAAGACAGAAAATGATGTAAAACAGCGAGTGCTTGTGGCTGATATAATTAATGCCACTCTTATGATAGTAGTATAGAAGAAAACCATACAAAGAATTAGCAAATAGGTAGAAATAATATTCAAGCGTTAACTAGGATAAGAGACATTAAGATGATTTGGTCATTTAAAAATTTGCGTAGTGAAATCTGAAAAAAGGCAAAAAAGAGTAGATTGTGGATAATAGATTATGGTTTATTACAGACAAAATATGAAGTTATGAAAAGAAGTATAATCTGCTCCGGTCCATCGTAAACGGGAAAATAAAAAGGCATTAATGGCACAGTGCCTCGTATTAAGAAGCTTAATATAATGAGTCAATACGAGTACCAGGTTTCTGTTTCCAACAGCAGATGACAAAGTCAATATAGTTTTTATAATAATCAATCTCCAGTAGGAGATGGCACCTCTAGAAGAAAAACAGAAAGATGTTTATTAAGCATTTAGGAGAGGCGTGAAGAAAACACATATGTCAGATTAGAGGAGTGTGGTATCCAATAATTTCTATATACGCTTTAACGTCAAGGGTCAGCGTCAGTGTTTAAAGAGTTAGATGAAGGTGTTTTTAAATTTGGAAATGAAAATCAACCTTAATTCGATTATTTTTTTTTAGTAATAGCAGAACACGGAAGGCGTTTGCTCATACACTTTAGATGTAATAAATAGGATCATGATGTGACTTAGTGACACCTCAATAAGGGACAGTGCAAAGATATAAACAGACACATAATGATCTTCCTCGTTCAGATCTCTATAATATTAAACTACATCTTGATGTAATAAATAATGAATTATTTAACCGATATAGGACGCGCACGGTAAACAGGCCGAGCGTGTCTCTAGTTGGATACACGAGTCGCCTGTGTAGTCAAGGTGACATTAGCATTTTTTGCCCCCAGACGCGCGGCCGGCGCGGCCTTTGGTCATTTTCTTACACAGATAGACGCAAACACTTTTTTGTGGGCGTCTCCGTGTGCGCCGACGCTCCTTCTTGGAGGATTTGGCACTTGAAAAAGGAGCCGGATTCTATAGGGTTGCCTCGTGGAGTGTTAATATGTTATGTAGTATATTTAATCTTTATATACCTATTTAGACTAACCCAAGTGGTTATAGGTCATAATTAATAAATTTGTTTCGTGAATTTCTTCATGCAGGTCTTTAGAGAGAAGTCAGTAACAATAATGCTAACCTAAGACAAAGAATGGAAATAATTAAGTATCTGAGTTTGTTTTTCACTGGCTATATAAATCATGTGTCTATATGTAAATATAATATTTTATGAAGTCTCTTTTAATCTTAAAATTGACTTTTCATGAATGTCATCGATTTAAATAGCTTTCTTTCATGTAACATGAAATGGACTTTCATTTCATATTTTTTTTTCTTTTCAGTATAAATTTTCTTTATCCATTGAACAGAAACGAATTAACGTCTAAATTTTAAAATATTAGTCTTTTTAGTAAATTTTTTAACCTTAAAATACATTCCGCGTCTCCAAACTATCTCGAGTTTTAAGTAAGTGCTGTATGTATGAGTTGCGTGTCCCTAGATGCTGTGACATTTTACATAAACTACTACTATAATTTCTATCGTTGTTCGTAATCGGTGATAAACATTAGCTTATTGAAATGGGAGTAACGTAAATCGTATTTTTCTGCATAAAATATTTAGAAATTACAACTTTGACAAGTTTTACAGTCTGTTATGGCTAATAAGAAATTGTGGAAGTTATTTCTTATTACTTGTTATTTATAAACTTTTTTATGAAGCAATAGGACCGTGCGAGATACAATCGGTGCTATCTCATGGGGAATTAAGGAACATCCGGTTACACAGCTGGCATTTTTGTGTGAAGTCCCCACAGCGTATTTACTGTAACCAATCAAAATTATTTATAATCACTAAATATGGTGCAGCGTGTTTATAGAAGCATTTTAACAATTCATAAAAAGCAAAAATCAAACTTCACAGTCACTTGTTACATTATCTATTTACATTCAATGACGTTTACTATATTTTATCCATAAAACGCTGCATAAACATGTAACCAATGTTCTTATTTATCTCGTATGTTACCTGCAGTGGCCCTATAATTTAGTGGAAACTGCTCAAAAAATACACAGACCCTTCCAAATATTTAAACGTTTTCAGTCCAGTTATATCCCTGTTCCATTCTAGGCAAAAATAAACATTATAACAGAATATAGACAGCAATCATAGGTTTTGTTATGAATTGTTAAGTTAATTTATAAAATTAACTATCAACGGGTCTATATTACTACAGAATCGTTGACAATTTTTGTTAGAGAATTGTTACTTTTTTATTAGGTTGCTTGTGATAGCTTAACGAAAGAAAAATATAGTAATGCTCTATGAAAAATATATAAATGAAATTTCAAAGATAATAATATTTCGTTCAAGCTGAAATATTTGTATCAATATTAAGTCTTGTATGAAATTATTTTACAATCACAGCTATAACAAACTATATCATAAAATTCCTGCATTTTAGAAGTTTGATTTTACGTTATTTTCATTTACCAAGCGTTAATCTTTATATATATATATATATATATATATATATATATATATATATATATATATATATATATATATATACATATATATTGATAAATAGGATCATTTTTACGTAAGGTGCTATATTCTGTGTTAAAAAATAAGTACAGTTTTATATATTTTGGAATATCACCTGTTTATATAACACTTACTATGTTAATCACGCAAATTTTATCAGATTAAATACAATAAAACTTCGATTTGGTGATAATATTAATAAAACAAAATAAAAAGATGGCGTACAGAAAATTTTTATATATGGATAACAATACAATTTATACAAATTAAATTTTTCACAATTTTTAATTACAATACATTAGCAGAGAATACTCTCGAACATTCGAGAATGTTCTTGATTAGTCCGGTTCAGTTTGTCTTAGTAGATTTGAGGATATTCTGGTACATTCTCATTTATTCTAATACACCTATTTTGGAATGTTCGAAAAGCATTGGCTAATGCTTCTCAAACATTCCAGAATATTTCCGGTCCTTCTAGTTTAGGTCATTCCAGTACATTCTAGTATATTCTAGTATATTTTCATTCGTTCTAACACATTCAATGACGAAAGTTTAGTGGTCGGTTGTCGATAGTGAAAAATGCCCAAGGTCGATTATTTTCAACACCATGTCTCCCACATCACCACAGAGTAACTGTGCACGATGGCCATTACCGAGGTTACTACCATACATAAACAGCAGTTGTTTGCAGTGGGTAGTTTTGGCTGCAAGGTGAAAAGCTGATCATAAGTGCGAAGGTGCAAAGTCGAATAAGCTGATCATATGTCATTAAGTGATAGAGAAAAAAACTAATATTTTCTTATCCTAAATGCAAATGATTGACTCAAAATACGGTTCCTTAACCAGAAAGTGAATTTACAAATTTAAAACTCTGAAACTATAGAAACCAATCACATTTGCATCGCAAATGGCTGTCGGTGGACTATGAAAAACAATTCAATTTACACATAGACTATAACATTATAATTAGCGTCAGTACATGCATTCATGATCGAAACGATAATTAAAGACGTCAGACGGAAAGTAAAAAATAAATATTAACCGCGAAGTGTTAATTATAACAGTTTAACTGTCGAATTACTCAGTATTTGCATAGCAATTTAACCTGTTAAGGAAACACGACTGGAAGATTATGTATACTTTAAAAAATTGAAGGAAATTTGAATGCGAGCAAAATTATATTGTTTCAACCTTGTGCGTTACCATTTTAGACTAATAAGCAGGAAATTTAACAACTTCCATACTTCTTACTAACTAGGAAATTGGAAGATTTTATGTTAACATGAAAGTTATGAAATGATTTCGTGGCGAATTTAGAACCGAATCTAGAAGCAAACACTTTGGTCTTTTTATTAATATGAAAGTTATGAAATGAGTTCGTGGCGAATATAAAATCGAATATAAAAGCAAACACTTTGGACTTTATATTAATATGTAAGTTATGAAATGAGTTCATTGCGAATATAGAACCGAATATTTATAATGCCTAAATATGGTGTAGTGTGTTTATAAAAGTTTATAAAGCAAACACTTTGGACTTTATATTAATATGTAAGTTATGAAATGAGTTCATTGCGAATATAGAACCGAATATTTATAATGCCTAAATATGGTGTAGTGTGTTTATAAAAGTTTATAAAGCAAACACTTTGGACTTTATATTAATATGTAAGTTATGAAATGAGTTCATTGCGAATATAGAACCGAGGTGTTTGATTTACTATTGTGATACCTTGGGTTTATAAAGTATTGATTACTTTTTTAGTATAGAATTTATTTATATAAGAAATTAGCTATTCGTGCAAACATTTTACTTATGAACGAATTTGATATATCGTAGGTGGTATTTTGCGGATTGTGAACATGGCTTAAGTATATTTTAAGCTGAAAGTGAAGATAGAGGGATTAGGCAAGGTATATTAGAGAGTGACTTTGAAGCGCTAGGGGAATAGAGAATAGAAACTTGCAGACTAAAAATGACGTAATGCTGACATCTCGATATTTACGTCTCCGGGGCAAGAAATTTTTTAAGAGTTCCGTAATCAAACTGGAAATTTGTCATTTGTTTCCATTTATATTTAGATACTGTATTATATTCTTCATACCTGTCAGATTCTAAGATATTAACACAGTATCACAAATATTAACACAGTTTAATTAATTTTAAGATATTAACACAGTATCACAAGTATTAACACGGCGCATCACAAATATTAACACAGTTTAATTAATTTTAAGATATTAACACAGTATCACAAGTATTAACACGGTACATCACAAATATTAACACAGTTTAATTAATTTTAAGATATTAACACAGTGTCACAAGTATTAACACGGTGCATCACAAATATTAACACAGTTTAATTAATTTTAAGATATTAACACAGTACCACAAGTATTAACACGGTGCATCACTAATATTAACACAGTTTAATTAATTTTAAGATATTAACACAGTGTCACAAGTATTAACACGGTGCATCACAAATATTAACACAGTTTAATTAATTTTAAGATATTAACACAGTATCACAAGTATTAACACGGTGCATCACAAATATTAACACAGTTTAATTAATTTTAAGATATTAACACAGTGTCACAAGTATTAACACGGTGCATCACAAATATTAACACAGTTTAATTAATTTTAGGATATTAACATAGTGTCACAAGTATTAACACGGTGCATCACAAATATTAACACAGTTTAATTAATTTTAAGATATTAACAAAGTATCACAAGTATTAACACGGTTTAATTAATTTTAAGATATTAACACAGTGTCACAAGTATTAACACGGTGCATCACAAATATTAACACAGTTTAATTAATTTTAAAATATTAACACAGTGTCACAAGTATTAACACGGTGCATCACAAATATTAACACAGTTTAATTAATTTTAGGATATTAACATAGTGTCACAAGTATTAACACGGTGCATCACAAATATTAACACAGTTTAATTAATTTTAAGATATTAACAAAGTACCACAAGTATTAACACGGTGCATCACTAATATTAACACAGTTTAATTAATTTTAAGATATTAACACAGTGTCACAAGTATTAACACGGTGCATCACAAATATTAACACAGTTTAATTAATTTTAAGATATTAACACAGTATCACAAGTATTAACACGGTGCATCACAAATATTAACACAGTTTAATTAATTTTAAGATATTAACACAGTGTCACAAGTATTAACACGGTGCATCACAAATATTAACACAGTTTAATTAATTTTAGGATATTAACATAGTGTCACAAGTATTAACACGGTGCATCACAAATATTAACACAGTTTAATTAATTTTAAGATATTAACAAAGTATCACAAGTATTAACACGGTTTAATTAATTTTAAGATATTAACACAGTGTCACAAGTATTAACACGGTGCATCACAAATATTAACACAGTTTAATTAATTTTAAGATATTAACACAGTGTCACAAGTATTAACACGGTGCATCACAAATATTAACACAGTTTAATTAATTTTAGGATATTAACATAGTGTCACAAGTATTAACACGGTGCATCACAAATATTAACACAGTTTAATTAATTTTAAGATATTAACAAAGTATCACAAATATTAACACAGTTTAATTAATTTTAAGATTTTAACACAGTGTCACAAGTATTAACACGGTGCATCACAAATATTAACACAGTTTAATTAATTTTAAGATATTAACACAGTACCACAAGTATTAACACGGTGCATCACAAATATTAACACAGTTTAATTAATTTTAAGATATTAACACAGTGTCACAAGTATTAACACGGTGCATCACAAATATTAACACAGTTTAATTAATTTTAAGATATTAACACAGTATCACAAGTATTAACACGGTGCATCACAAATATTAACACAGTTTCGTAACTTTATTAATTACACTAATGTTTTTAAACACAAAATCCATCTCGGATAAACAATCTACTCGATAGCGACAACTTCATAAAAATACATCGCAGAGAATTAAATTTATAAGCGAATAGACAAAAAGACAGACTTTTTACTTGACGGTCATACGTCACAAATTCTTTGACTGGGACTTTACAATTTTTTTGTGTCACATCCACCTGAAATGGATACTGTCATTTTAGCCTAATGTCATTTGTGCACAAAATATATATCTTTACAAAACTAGTTAATGCGAGCTATGACGTGTCATTTTACTGTGTTATAAAGGCACGATAAATCAATTTAAACCGCATTTATTTTTGAATCCCTTAAAAGTTGGTTAATTTTTTGTTATCTCTATCACTTTTTTGGTAACCCTGTCATCGCCTGATCGAGCATGGGTTTTTGCCGGCGGAGAAAACAAATATTTATGTCGTTATTTCGCAGTTTATAGCATAGTTTTTGCTGTAGTCTTTGCATGTTGTTTAATTGGGCAGATATTAAATACAATGTCGATATGGTCGTGGATTTTAATCCGTGATGGTTCGTTAGTTCCTTCACAAGTCCGATTGAAATATATGTTTTGTTATTTTTTTCGACACTCTAATTCATCATAGAACTATTTTAGTGCTGAAAATTTGGTATGGCCATCTTTATCTCTTATTACAAAAAAAAAAATTGAACAATTTTTGTACATAAAAGGCTAAGAATATCAAACGTTAAAGAAGAACCAGTTATTAGACAACGTTCATTTATTTCATTTGGAGTGCCAGGTCTCAAAAATGCTAGTCATATTATATCTTTAAAATTGAATAAAACTTTCTATATGTTAGCTTTTGAAAAAAATACCGTTTTAGTGGATAACTCCCCAGAAAAAGAGAATTAGTCAAGTTTTGCATTCATGCTTGAATCGGGTCCGATCACATCTAATTGCTCAAGATCCTGTAATCTTTTACACAGAAAATATCACTTGTGTTTCTGTAAATTACTTGTTATTTTAGAATTTAGTACCAAAAGTTTCTGAACGCCACAATTGTCATTTTTCTGCATGTTTGCCTAATTGTCCCTAATTTTTTGGTTTTTATTCAATGACGTTTATAATATTCCTCGTACATCAATATATATATATATATATATATATATATATATATATATATATATATATATATATATATATATATATATATATATCAACAATTTGCATCAGAGATAGCGACTGTCAACCTTTTTTCTAGATATTAATAACAAATATTACGTTTCAAAAAAAAAAATCATTTGAATTCCAATTTAGAGTGAATATCGCAAAATTGAATTTATTTATTTCGGAGCTGTCGTTTTCAGAGTTATTTTCTGCTATTTTTCTTAAATTACTTTGCAGCTATAACCAAAAATGTAATTTTATTATTTTGCAATAGAATCAAGTTTTGAACTTTTAATTTGTGAGATCGATCACTTTTTTAACCTATTCATAATGATTTGTGTTGGGTGGTAAATTTAATTTTTTGTACGTATAGTTTTTCTCATTACATTTGAATTTATAAGCCACTAATTTCATTTGATGTGGAAAACTGAAAATTTTCGAGGTTTTCAGGTCACAATTTATTGATTTAAATATCTGACCGAATGCTGCCAAATGCAGAACTGAATGTTAGTTGAGATGTACATATATACAGTTTTGCGGAAATATTCACGTTATGGATAGATCTTGTATTTCATTAAAATTGATCGACTTAAATTAATAATTATGCGCATATTGATTTCATTTTTTCACTTGTATTAGCTTCATTTTTTCACACACGTACCACTATTATATAAGATATAACCAGTCGTGATGGTGATTGCCACATTCGCAACTTATTGATCTACATAGCTTAAATGTGGATCAGCTACCAGTGGCGAAAGTTGGTCAACTTACACCAGAAACAATTCATGACGATCACTTGTGCGTTTCCTGAAATCTGCGCTCGGCATCGTTCGCATTGTTTTAGTTAGGGAACTGTCAATTAGTACTGAATGTGGTCATCATACTCAAATAGTCCAGATTTCCAATGGAGAACCATTCAGGCTATGTCGCGACATAAATGCAGGAAAAATTTAACGGTTTTCTCTATTCCTTTATTTAATTCAATTTTCCACAATATTATTTCAGTTTCGTTTTATAACTGCAAATAAATTTAGTAGATGGAACTTTGAAGACCATTTCGGGAATATCTGTTTGTATTACTTAATTTTATGCAACGATTTCGATTTGTAATAGAAAGTTGGATGTAAATTTGAAGGTCTAAACACAGCACTGATATTTCTCCTATTATATTCGAAAATATTTAAACTATTGGCTAACTAACTAACTATTAGCTTATTAACTATTAGTTTTGCAAAAATACTTTGCAAGTAAGAAAGTGCCGAACGTTAGATTTCATCTAAGTTATGTTATATATTAACAAAAAAGAAATGATGTACAATATTACAAATATCGTAAAACTGATTTCTTCTTCGGTTTTTGTAAACTTTTAAATTAAATTTTATAAAGCATTGTTTAATTCTTTCGAGTGTTAGTGACCCTGAGTACTCCACGCAAATATACAGATCGAACTTGCGTTTTATTTATGAAAACATAGTTACTTGAAGGATCATTCACATAGAGATACAATTTTGGTCTTGAGTTAACCTATAAATGCGGAATATAGTAGACCTAATACCAGACTTTAATTTGGTACTCTCGTTTTTAAAGCTCTCTATAGATTGGTTGCAACAATATTTTTATTTTTTATAAACTAAAATAAGATTGGTAATATCAAACGAAACTCTTTTTTTATATTTTTCTCTTTCACCCTCATCGCTGGGCGAAGAAAAAAGAGACAGAAAATATAAAGAGTTAAAGAATAAAATTGTTTTTTATACTACATTTTATACTACGATCTCTTGTTGTAAGTTAGTGTCTTAGACCGTTTTTTACATTTCTCTGTGGACGTACAATAGACAACCTTTCTCTGTGGACGCATTGCCTACTTTATTTATAAGTGACATGACTTATGTCACATTACTGGACCTGGTTAATTAGGAGCGAACGTTTCTACACAGACCACAAGTTCCTCTTGTACGGACCTCTCACACAGCGAGCGGCCTATTGGAGATTATATAATCGCCTTGTACTACATGCCGATCAATTTCGTACTCGACCACGATTCTCCATAACCAACGGTCGTCAAACTGTTTTAGACGTATTTTATTTTATTGATATACGTTCGATATGTTTCTATACTTTTACACGCTTCGTACTTTGAAAAATTAGATTAGGTGTGCTCTGTTATGTTAACGTGTGGTTCTTCTGATCGTATTATTATAAGGAATTCAAACTGTATGCTTATATATAAGCATGTCATAACTAGATCCGCATCTAGGCTTCCCCCGGGGAAAATGGATTTGTTAATGGACTTCGTTGTAACAGTTTTTTTTATATATTAGTTTTATAGATATTTGTTATTTATATGTGTACTTATATCTTTCTATACATCACTTTAATTTGACTAAACCATTACGAGTTAAATGTTATAAATTAAATACCATCCGACACGTTTCGATCTCTTTGATTTAGATTATTATTAGATATGTGATGTGATGTCATTGGATAGATTTTCAAGTGGAAAGTAAGTTTCATTTCAAAATGAAATGTTAGTTCTATTTTTCATTTTGAAACAAAACCTTGCGAAGTATTACATTTCAAAGCGAAGTGCAATATTCGCTCTGTATTTTTACAAGTGCACATTGAGAGATAAATTAGTCTCGACTAGGTTTTTTTGTTCTTCATTTGGCCAGATTCTAGCATTTGATTAGAATTTTAAATTACAATTATTCTAGTTAACTTGTGGCAAAAAATCAAGGACCCTCATTGTGCGCATAGTCAGACAAACTTTTGTTGCTGAAACTAAAATAATTTATATTTATATAATTTCCTTTTTATAAAGCGATTTTAGAAGGCTGTTAGAGTTGATCATAATACAATTGATTGCATACAGTTTGCATAGGGTTTAAAGTTTAAAAATCCATCAAGTACAAGTGGAACTCACGCTAAGAGTAGTTCTATAAAACTATTTACAAACATTAATTTTCCACAAGGTTATTATATTGCCTCCTATAATTTATTCCACAAGGTTATTATATTGCCTCCTATAATTATATTGCCTTCTATAATTTCTAGCAAATTTAAAAAAAAATATTAGGTCTAGGATAATCGCTATAGCTTTCCTGTAATCTTGCAGTCACATTTTCTCAACCCTTTTTTCTTCGTGTTTTGGAAAATAGCCTTATTAGAAGGGAATATTCTATTTTGGTATAATTATGGAGTATCTTTTTTAATATGCTATTCAACATTATTAAAAGAAATGTTTTTATTACTCCTCATATTAAGCTTATTTAAGGGATACTCTATATGAAACAAAAAAACTTTATTCACCTCCAGTCTTAATTTTTTATATGAACATTGTAAAAGAGTCAGTTCAAAATGTGATGGTTAATAAAATGTACTATTACGTCAAATCACATGTTTTTACATCGCTTAGTTTCTGAGAAAACCGGTTGTGACAAACGAACGGACACGTGAGTGGTTTCATAAAATTGCCATTTGAGATACGAAACTCTAAAAAGGCGTGACAGAAGGAAAAGAATAATATAACAGGGTGTATCAAATTATGAAAGGTAAGCATATTTTTTCTGGAGATGACTATTGGAGACGAAAAATGAAGAGATGTTTTGTGCGTCAAGATTGAGTTAATTCTATAATTTAGTAGTATCTATATGTCGTTCTGTAAATGAGAATCACATCAAAAATTTGAAATTGTAAAAAAATGAGGTAACCTATCTTTGAAATATCATTAAATAAAAAAGAGTTGATAAAACTTTATTTATCCCCTCCCTACCCTCTCTCTTCATTTTTTATATGAACATTTTAAAAAAGGTACTAAGTTCAAAATGTGACTGATAATAAAATGTACTATTACGTCAAATCACATGTTTTACATCGCTTAGTTTCTGAGAAAACCGACTGTGATAAACCACATCCATATTTTGTATTTATATTTCTGGTAGGATTTCAACACATTTTGTTGAAAAATCTTTATTTTTTTGGTTTATTAGGCTAATTACAGTACTCGTCCACTGCTATCGTTTACTCGAAAGAAAAATAAAGTACTTGCTTCTTACCAGGGCATCTGTTACAGGAGAGAAATAGCAAATACGTAGAATAGCTGAATTTTGTTTCAAAGTTATCAGTGCAGTTTTCCAAAATTATCAGTACAATGATAATATTAATAATTCAATTACTGATACTATTGAGAGATTAATCTATGTATAACATTTAGCTTCGATCAGTAACAAAGAAAATGAATGGTAACTTTTTAGCCTGGTCATTACTAACAGGATAAAAAATTATCTAGCTTTCCGTCCCTTATCTTTTTAACGATACGAAATATCGAAAATATACGACACGTTATTGATATAGGACATGTTGGATAAAGTAACGTTTTGACGGCAATACGAGTTCCTTTAAATACAGTTTTTTAGATCAACGTAGTTTTGTTTATTACGGAAAATAACATTTATCACTACCGGTTGTGTGGTCAAATGCTTTGTGTTTGTTTGGCCTAGCCAATAGCACGTATGTTCCCTAAAAACTTTAGGGTACAAAAGCGAACTAATAACTTTGGAAACGACTCAATGTATTCTAATTAACCCTTCGAAAATTGTAGATTTTTAGTTTCGTAGGCAATGTTTGCTACGTACTGATTTCAAGTTTTTATGTTTGTTGGAAATATAAAGATTTTAATGATCTGGCAATCAATGAGTGAGTCAATTAATGATTTTTTGATATCCATATCTTAGGGTCTGTTTAAGCTAAATTTTAAATCCCATATTATAAGAAAAATCTCATTAGCTTGATAATATTTTAACTCTGCATTTGAAATAATCACTGAGTTAAAGGGTAGTTAAATATAGTTCGTAATGATTCGTATAAGCAGAGCTTGCGTACCGTCAGTTTTTTGGGAACCCGCCCGCGTATTGCCGTGTGCTATATTCATAGGAGGAAATCATCGTATACGGTAATGATGGATAAATTGACGTTTTCTAAGAAAAACAATGGAGTCAACGTTACGACTATGGGTATTTTATAGAAACAACGTTCGCAGAACGCATCGCACGTGGGTGCAGTTCACCCGAATAGTGTGTAATCATCATACTGCATCGTATAGAAATCCATATTTGTTCAGATGGTTTTTTTTTCTATAACGAAATATTTAAATGAATCATCGATGAATGGAACAGGAAAATTTTTAGAAATTATTTTTTTTCTATGATTTGTCTTCGATTTACACACATCACTAGGCATCATGATAAGTAAAGAAAAGGATGTGCCAATTTTAGTTGATTTGGCGCAATTTTCCTAATTTGCACTTTGTAGCATACGTTTGTAGTTTGTTGTAGTTGTTCTTGTAAAATATTTGAAGTTGGTTTGGAAGTGCGAACTTGGTTTTCTAAACTATAAAGTTGTGTGATATAAAATATATCTTATAATTCTTTATGTCCATATAACGCACTGACATTAACGAAACAATGCCCTAATTATCTTATCATTATTAATATTTTGAAGCAGGAATTAAACTTAATGGAAAAACATTTTTACTGTATTTTAGTCCTTTGTTATTAATCGGGAATGAATATCCTGCCTGTTACCTTCACATTTTATATTCTAGGAAACCGTCTGCAATGTTACTAAAGTGATTTAACTATAATACCATTCTTGCTGGACACTTAAACCATTGTTAAACCTGTAGTTACGCCGAGAAGCGCCATGCTTAAAAGTCATTTTAATGTCAATTATTAACTTAGAGACTGACGCACTAATACTTAAGAAAACGTTTACTTTAATCCTCTTAATATTATTAACACCCCAAGATGAACCTAAGCTTTACTACGAATGACATCATAATGAAACTTATAACGACAAGCTAACTTTACTTTAACAACGTTCTGTTATTCACTGACATGCCGAGTGACAAATCAAAAATCAACCATCGTTCATTGTCCCCACTACCGATATGTTTCACATTTCGTTATGACTCATTTTTCGACTTATGAATTTATACGGTAAAATAATTTTCAAGTAGCATAGGCGAGTCTCCATTTTATGATAATATGTGTTCAATAACTTTGAGATGGGAAAGAAATATGGTCATGTAAAAGGAGCAATGATTTATGAAACCATTAGGTAATAATTTGGTGGAATGTAACCGAAATCGTGGTTAATTCGTTTATAATGATTTGGGGGGAACTTGTTTTAACACAAAAAAATAGGAAATGCAGGTCTGTCACGCGGTTCGAGGATTCCTGATCCAGTCATGTTCACTTACTTGTCTAACATTAACCACAGTAAATAATGTTTGATGATTAGCTGCGAATAGTTTGTAACCAAAGTTCAACGTTGGTTTTGTATGGAAAGAAATTGTACATAGGTGAATAATAACGTTAACCACAGCAAATAATATTTGATGATTAGCGAATAGTTTGCAACGAAATTTCGAAGTTGGTTTTTCTTGAGAAAGAAATTGTGGGTTTAATTAAGAACATAAATTTTTCTAATTTAAAAAAAATCAATTACGGAAAATGTTTTTCTCTGAAATTATCACGTATCATAGGTTTGAGAATATATTATGGTTAAGCTTTTAGCTCAACAAGAGTTCTGAATATTGTCATACTAATTTCATAAAGATGAAACTTTCATTGTTTGTTTGTTTTTTGTTTGTCACACAGATTGTTTGTTTGTTTGTCACACAGAAATGCATTATTCAATTTATATGAAACCTTCACAATAGTGTAGCTTACAGGATTTAGATGGACAAAGGCTATACAATATCTTTTTAGAACCTGTCGGTAATTAAAAATATAATTTATATGAAGGGGGTGATGTACCCCGGGCGCATTTTTGAGGTCAATCTTTAAACTAAATTAAAATAATGTACTGTATGTTGTGTAATTATTGCTTACTTTCTGCAATGATCGCTTTCGTGCACTAAAATCGTATCATAAAATTATTTTTAAGTTAAACAAAGTAAAACCTTGTAACAGCATGAAAATAATGTCTGAAATAATTGAAATCGATTATGAATTTAAGAAAAAAGATGAAATATGTTTGTTTTTGGCTAATTATTATAGGTTTGTTGTTATAAGCGTTACAAAAGTGGACCGTGCAGTTCTGCTGTGGAGAAATAATTAAACTGATGAAAATATTGTTAGTAAATTATCCGTAAATAATTATAGAATAAAAATAGAGTAAAAAAATGCAGTCAGGTCTTTTGCCCATAGTTAATTTTAATTAAAATATAACTCAGAAGAACGTATTGTGAAACAAAATTTTGAAATTTGTAATTCTTCTATTAAATAATTTAATAGATCAGAGCTGAAACAGACTAGATGGAAAGAAAGCAATATTTCTGCATAAAGAGACATTTTTGGCTATCTCGAATTAAAAGATAATTCGAAGCACCAAAAATACAAGTCGAATGCGTTTAATCGTGTTTAAAATATAAATCATACATTCGCTATTTGAGAACCATCGGCCGGGACGGTCCAGCTTCTCCGCGACCAGTGTTTCGCAAACCTAAGCTAGTGGACAGGTAGCAATTAAGCAACATGCATTACGATCTCGGGCCGCTACCACAACTTGTGAAATCTTGGTCATTGGGTTCGCACAGCTACAGGTTGTATTTTAGCCGAATGCAGTATGCAAAATGTTGTCACGCGTTGAATAGATTATGTGTGTAGCTTCTTATTACTGTTTGTTATTAGAGCTGAAACAACTATATTGTTTTTATAAGAGAGGCATCGAATGATTTGTTTGAGTGTTATTAGTTATTTAATGTATTCAAAAATTCTATGATATATTCGGTATGTAAAAAAAAATTATCCAATGATTTCCTATACATGTACTACTGGTTTATACAGTTCCTTCCACATTATCGTATTTGAAACTACGATCGAGTGAATTTCTCTGTAGCGTAACGTGTTATCCTCACTCTTGTCAAGTTACATTCGTCACGTATTTTCGTGATTCTGCGTAGATCGATGTTCACTGTGTTGGTTAATAAGAACCTTTATTTCAGTAAAATTGTTATTACTATCCTGCATCGTTCGTCCCAATTACGTTGGCTCTGTCTTCCTTGGTCTTCTCTTCCATAGAGCAGGGTTTTCTACTGTGTAGATTTAAATTGGGTTCTTGGATGGCCTTTCATGTTCAAGGTTCGTCATTTGCAAAACTAGGTTAAACTTTATCATGTGGTCGTCTGGGCGGCTCCGGGTGTGTCCATACCATGGGATGGACGTTTTTTGCTCTTTTATTATCGGCGTGTATTTAAAGTTCCTTCTTATGTAGTTATTTTTTAATTTTATGTAGTGGAAAGATACGCGCTGTAGTATGCATATTTCTGTCGTGTCTAGTTTATTGAGGCATAGTTTGTTGGTTATCCAACATTGCGAACCCTTATAGCTATTTTGTAGATCATCCCCTTGAATTTAAGTAATATTTTTCTGCTGCACGTAATGTCTGGGAATTCCATCCTCTCCGTTTGCTGCAGTTCTATGAGCAACATCGTAATAAAATTAGCTGTCATTACTAAGGACTGAGTCTAAATATTTAAATTGGGTCACCGTGGGTGAATCCCTAGTGCCTATGGAGATCTTGTGGTAATTTGGATTTGTGGGGGTCATCGAAAAATGCAATACTTATGTTCTATCTTCTTTCAGCTAATTTTTAGAATATTTTAAACTAATGCCTCTCTCTGGAAGTTGAAGTTTTGTTGGAAGTCGTTTATGTCGTCTAATCGGCGCAACGTAACGAGGTGGCAGACCATGGAAAAGGTTAATTTTTGACCTTTTAGAGTTCTTTACCTCAAAAGTTCAGTCTCGCGTCTGGCAGTCTCTCTGTCACAGGGTCTTTTCTCAGAAGCTACCTGACATACCTACGAACTCGTTATTTCGTATAGTAATAAAACATGTTAACCTATACATATCTTAATAGCTAACACACAAAAATATGTACACAGAAATTTTAGTTGGGAAAATTATATGTTTGGTATCGTTTAAAAGAGGTATTTATAGGGATTTAAATATATTTTCGGAATTTTCGATACGATATCTTTAGTGATATATTTAAATACAAGCCAAAAAATACGTTCCCTTCCCCCTATTTCTGAAACTACTGAACTGAAAACTATGAAAAACAGAGTTTTTAGTAGCCGTCGCAAGGGTTGTAGGAACAATGTTATACCAATGTTTCAAAATTTTATACATATTTTTTTTAAATATACACCATATATTAACACCTGTTATTTTTCACAGGTGTTATTTTTCACAGGTGTATTCACATGTGTATTAGGCAATATATTTACGTTGTGAAAAATTGGTACATGTGAATAGTTTAATAAAAATATTATGCTAGTTTAAATGTTAATACAACATTATTTCTACGTTAAATAACGATTACGTTGTTAGTAACAACGAGTGCCGTAAGTTCGGCAATAAAATCGTTGATTAACATTTTGTCATAAGTAGTTAACAATATTGTCAGCAAAACATTTTTTTTTATTTTTCCGGTGAAAAATTAACCTATATAAAAACGTACATAAAGTGAAAAATAAATAACTATTAACAGCTAAATATAATATAAGTAATATAATATATGTACCTATAAATGTTTAAAATATTGTAAATAACTTAGTTTTTATGGACTAAGTCTTAGTATGAATTGTGCACATGCTCAAAAAGTTATTTTCATCATTTGTATTTGGTTTACTCATATCTGAATCTGAATAAATATTGATTAATTTTGTTAGATAACACATCTACTTATTTTTTGACTAACTTCCGGAACAACTGGCTGCGAAGCATTCTGTATACTGACTTACGCCGAACAATACCATTAAGGCCTACCGGACAAAATTTTCGTATACCATCGCCTCTCATTCCATTTAATTGAATTCAATTGAATTGATTACATAGAAATAATGTTGTATTAACATGTGCCGTACGCTCGGCACTTAAATCATTATTTAACATTCGGTACGTGCTAGCTCGCCAGTATGGGATACGGAGGCGTCATTATGCTTTTTTTTCTACGCGCCCGACCCGGCCAATCGAATGGACATGATGGCGTGCCGTCATCGCAGTGTCAACGGCCGGAGGCGAAACAGTTTTCGCAACTGTTATTAATTTAATGTTAAAAAAATGTTAAGACGTACTGAGCGGTGTGTCGCGTGTGCGATGGGTGCTTTAGAACCTATTTTGATTTGCGTTAGTTCGTAATTCTGTGACCGGGAAAGTCTATTAATTAAACTCATTTATTAGTTCATTGACATCCTTTTAGCTATTACGATTATCCGCCATTTTTACATAATTAAGGTTGTCACCTTGCTTGTTATAAAGATCCTTGGTGTATTCTTCTTTTAATGCGAATAATATGCGTGTAGGTATACAAGACCGGTTTTAGATTAATAGACAAGTGATCTGTCAAATGTGGGTATCATAAGATGATGTAACGCGAAGATACTTTTTAAAATTTATACACGAAGATAAGATTTAAAAAGTATCATAGTGTTACATTATCTTATACCCACATTTGACAGGCTACTTATTTATGAATCTAAAACAGTTCTTGTATATCTATACCTTTATTATTCGTTTTCAAAGAGGAATAAACGAAGGATTTTTCTAAGTTGTCAGAGGGCTGTAGTAACTTTTACTACTTTCTACATTTTGTAGAAGATATTTGCTCGTAATTCTTTTTATGTGTATTTTGTTTAATAAATATACTGATAGATTTAAAATTGGACTCATAATAATATATGTGACACTGTTGTTTGTTGATGAAATTAATATTAAATCAATAAGGCTCACTTGCTAAAATTCAGGGGTTTCAGTCTCGGGAAAACTCAAGAATTCCTGTGTTTTATCATGCCTTAAATTTAGCTAAAATATTTATGAAAACGTAATTTTTTTGTATTGAAAATCTAAACACTTCGATTATTTAGTGTGGAAAACATTACGTTGTATATAGTGTAGCAGCCGTGTTATAGAAATCAATCTTAGATGAGAAATATGACTAACAGAGTTTTTAATTTTTAATACCAGGTAAAGGCTTTGACATTTTTATCAGGGAAGTGATTGTGTTGTAGAAAGGAAGTGAAAATGTTAAAATTATTGTAATTCTTATATTCCTTTACATCTTTCCTTTTGAAAGGTGTCATTGTAGTTATATATATATATATATATATATATATATATATATATATATATATAAATGTATATTACCGGCAAGTTAAACACACTCATCAGCACTGTATAAATATTTCTTAGTAAAAACTAAATATTGTAGTATATATCTTTATGAAAACCCGATTCATTAAATATTCTTCTTTATACCCTAATTTGCTGTACTATATAGGTGAAATATTGTTTTCTCTCAGTTTAAAAGTAATTTTCCTTGAAGTAAAAATAGTGTCCGAGTTGTCTATTGTCAATTAAAAAAAATAACTGCAATGTACGAGTTTATGTGCGGGTTTATTGCAGATTTATAAATAAATTAAATACAATTTATACCGAATCTGTTGTTATTCTTGTCATGGATGGAGTACATGCAGAATTAATAATAAATCAAACACAAATATATAAATAAATCGACAAAATGTAGATAGTCTTCTTTTGACATATGTAACGTAAATAATACAACGTATTCGTTCTGAGACGTACAAACATATACAACGCGCGCAAGTTCGACACTATCTTATTCAATCGCTTTGTATCGTTGTCTATACGTCGCTCTTTTTGCATCACTTCCATAGCATCGGAATATATTGCTCTCTTTCTCTTTCTGCCTACGTCATATCTTTCTACTCTCTCATGTAACGAAATGTGGCTAAACGTGACGCGACCTTAAAATTTTAGTCTCATATCACGCCCACTTATCGATTATCGAATCGCCGCCTAAGAAGTTTCACATCAAAAACTTCATTTAAAATTAATTTCCTTTCTGTAGTCATGTTCACTACAAGCAAATTAATCGTCCAAGCACTTCGTCGTTGTTATTGTACTAATGCGAAGCAAATAAATTTTTGATATTAAATTGCCATATTTCCTATTCGAGGACACCGTTTGCAACGGAATAAAAACTAAATGTTATCTTAAGTTAATACCTATATTTTCAAAAAAATGTATTAGAATTGGGTAAGTACTTTTTACGTGATGCGTGTACAAACACACAAACATTCACCCCATCACTTATGTTTCATCTAGGCAATTATTTTTTGCGCAGATAATTTAATTGTACAGACGTGCAAATTTTACAGTTTTATTGTATTTACGGATTAGTGAAATATTATGAAAATTACAATTGCAAATTGCCGTCAGATTGAAAAGTGATCTAAACTTAGCAACATAATCATATATTTTGCGGCCAAGTATATAAAGGACATATACATTTTGAGGGTTTTCTAATATTTTAAATTTATTTTTAACAGTTGCGTGTAAATGGACTGTTAACGATTGGATCGCATATACAGACGGTATGTTTCTGGTACATTAATATAACAGACAGTGACGTTGTCAAGATATCATATTCTGAAACTTTGCGTGTTTTCCACACTTGTATAAACTTGTAGACTATAAAAGAAATAACTTGTGGTTGGGACTATTAAAGAACTAACTCAGCGCATAGATTTATCACGTAATGTATATTGAACATATAGTAATACAGAAATACAAAAGTTCAGAAAAATAGTTATGTATATACTTCCTGAACATCTCCTAATATTGTTTTATTTATTTTTATGTAGAATAATTAGAAACTATATAACAGTCATACTTTTTGTATGAAGTAAAGGAATTTTCTGACAATAATTTTCGTTCCGCAACGTTCATTTTATCAATAATTTCCTCCGATATATCTACGACTATTACTTTTTACAAACCAACCAAACCAAAGATATATCTACGACTATTCTTTTTTACCAACCAACTAAACCAAAAATATATCTACGACTATTATTTTTTACTAACCAACCAAATCAAAGATATATCTACGACTATTCTTTATTACTAACCAGCTAAACCAAAAATATATCTACGACTATTCTTTTTTACCAAACAAATTAAACCAAAGATATATCTACGACTATTCTTTTTTACCAAACAACCAAACCAAAGATATATCTATGACTATTCTTTTTTATCAACCAACCAAACCAAAAATATATCTACGATTATTCCGTTTTACCAACCAACCAAACCAAAGATTGTACGACTATACTTTTTTACCAACCAACCAAACCAAAGATATATCTGCGACTATTCTTTTTTACCAACTAACCAAACCAAAGATATATCTACGACTATTATTTTTTACCAACCAACTAAACCAAAGATTTATCAACGACAATTTTTTTTACCAACCAACTAAACCAAAAATATATCTACGACTATTCTTTTTTACCAACCAACCAAACCAAGATATATCTATGACTATTCTTTTTTACCAACCAACCAAACTAAAGATTGTTCGACTATTCTTTTTTACCAACCAAACAAACCAAAGATATATCTACGACTATTCTTTTTTACCACCAATAGAACGCAATACAAAAACTAAATTTCAAACTAATGAACTATATTCTGCTTATCAAGAATTTTCAAAAGCCATTATATACTATTAGTTAATGAATTTAACCGCCAGGTAGCTTAGAGGGACTCTGGTTATTCTACGGAGACGTAAAAGTACTTTCACGTAATTATCTTCGATATCAGGGATTTGTTACATATTCTTTGGCCGTATCAGTTTCATTATAATAGTGATTACTTTTTGTTACGATTAAAAATAATTTGTTGACCAATTAAACCACGAAGTATAATCAAGTACAAAGAAAAATGACATAAAATGACCTCAAAATAAATCCTTTAACATACGAGTCTTCAATTGTCAAATTGCACTGTCAATTTTCACTCGAACTTGGAATGTACTCTCGATGTGTCTTGTACTCTATTGCGTTAAAAATAGTAGTCTGCATACGGTGTAGTTTGCAACACTGAAATTTCGTAACGAACAAAATTAGAGCCATATTCTAGTACTCGTTTGTGACTGTACATCAAGCAAAAGCAAGTGGCTACCAAACTTTGTCGATACAATTCGAATACATCAGTTTATCCTCACTTGCAATATAACAAATGTTTAATATCTGTAAAGTCACCTAATATTCATGTTAGCAATAACAAGAGAGCTCTTTATACTACACGCGCGTTTCTTATATATTTTTATGGCGTCGAACTTGTTAGTGACTTTTCGAATGGATATTTTGATAACATTTTCGAATTAATCGTAACTGTTATTTGTCAAATGAGAAACAATGAGAACTTTTTATTTACTTGAAATGTATACTTATTTTTGTAATAATATTTAATAATAGATGAAACAACTGTAATGCGATGGTTTCGTATTGTTATCTCTGTTTCATATTTATATTATTTTTCATTTGCAATTTGAATTTATTACGATTACGACTTCATCTTATTACGATTACGTTTCTTATCTGGTCACTAAACACCTCAAAGATACACGAATAAGTAGGATCAGGAATCTGAAGGACAAGCGAGAGTGTAGTGTAGTGCGAATTGTTAAGAGGAAGCGAGAGGATGCGGTCGACCCGATGGTACAGATAGATAAAGTGATACCTTAAAATGCATTGTCATTGCTCCGCCAAGAGGGGCGCATATAAAAACAAAACAATGAGAGATCTCTAATAGCGGCGATGAACGCAGAACGAGTTATCAGCCGAATACCGTTATCAATATATTTGTTTATAAACGCACGTACCTATACGATAGACATCCGTTGATGCGCAAAGCACCTACATAACTATTTGGGGTTGGTCTGTAAAGTTCACTGATATTTTATGATTCGGGTGTGTTATTTGGCGATTTCCTTGTGAGCCCTCACATAATGGCACAAGAGCAAAAGGAACTTTTATTTTGTTTCTTTTTTAAATCAAAGAATATTCATAAAAACAACGCGTTTAATAGTTATCACGATCGCTCATCAATTAATTTAGTAAAAAAAAACTCGATTTACAAATTTATTTTATTACAAACAAACAGTTGCCAAATATCAAGTCTTTTCAAAGATTTTTTTACTCGCTTTCTTATTCTTTTATATTTTATATTAGAATATTTATATTCTTTACTTATTCGTATTTGGTGACAAAAAATTGTGAATTTAGTCAAATAAACTATGACATAAGATTCGTTTCAAAAATGTAATTTGTATTGAAAAAAAAAATGTTGGTGTAATTTTTTTATAAAATAAATAGTGAGCGGCTTTTGTCATTATCCAAAAAAAGGTTTGATATAAATTTTCTCTTCAATACATGAAGAAAAACAGTGAAAAATTCACTTTTGCTAAAGTGCGCTCGCTTCCTTGAGGGTTGAATTCCCGCATTAATAGGGTTAATTGGGTATAGCATTTATTAAAAAGAAAACTTTAACCAGAAATCGAGAAGGAGACGATAGATACTCTAAAGATGGTACTGGAAAAGACTTCTGAGAATATTCTGGACTAAATTACGAACTAACGTCTCCATATTTCAAGAACTCGGTATCAATAAGCTTCTATTGACTTTAGCATAATCACAGATCCTCAAATTCTTTGGTCATTTCTCACGGCGGAACAACAGCTTCATAGAAACTTTGTCGAGTAAGGTCCAGTAAAGAGCATCAGAACAGATAATGGTCGTCCATGCGATGGACCGATCTGATCTATATATTGTGTGCGACCCATTTCACGAGTTCACCAGACTGACGGCAAGAGAAATGCCGAGACATCATGAGGCAGGCTACATCAGCCCCCGATAGTACCATACGATGATTGTGTCTGTACTGTTCAGAAGATCACAATAGAAAAGAAGAGAAGAATGTTGTGATGCAGAAAATATTAAAATCGTAGAAACAGCATAAAAATTCACTATTTAAAACTGTTTGGAGCAAACTTTAGGTTGAAGCAACTTCCATTATGAGAAATCCGCATAACGTCATCTTAGTTAAATAGTGTAATTGAAACAATGGATGGCGCCGACGAAGGTTACCGCCTACCCAATTACTTGATGCGACGTATGATTTAGTATTGCGGCCTGCTATAGGTTGAATGAGACGCTGGCGTTTGTCTAGTACATAGTAGTTTTTTGTTACCTACTATTGTAACTGCGTTCTTAGATTTTAAAGGCTAAATAAATGTTTTTACTAAAACTACTAAACACTTAGGATACAAGATGTATATCTTGTATCCTAAGTATTTAGTAGTTTTAGTAAAAACATTTATTTAGCCTTTAAAATCTAAGAACGCACTTAGGATATTTAAGATCACATATAATGTTTACAAATCTGAGGCATCTCATCCATTAGACTACCTTCCGGCTGGTCTTTTTAATTTACTCTCGGGAGAACATGGTGGCAAATGATTTGGTCCAATTGCAAAGCTTAACTCGAAGGATTTTCAATTCTAGTAATGTGGGAAAGCACTTAGATTAATAGAATGTTATCTTTCCATAGCTTTCACACTTCTGGCAATTTTGACGATTGATGAACGTCGAGTGCATTACAAGTAAGCTTTTAATATTACTTGATGTATCTCGTTATGTATTTGCGGAAATAAATACTGGGATTTGTTCATACATATATCGTAGTAGCTTTTGACCGCGGCCTCGCGCGCGTGGTTTTTAAGCAATCTCCTCTCGTCTCTCTTTGGTTCATGCATATGCGTAAATGCTCCATGCTCCAGAATTTGCCGCCCGAACGAAACCGTTTATACTGCGTAAATATAAGTAAGTGCATATGATTACATTTATAAAAACTAAACTATAAATGATAAGTACTTAGGCCCAAAGCAACTTTTGTAACTAAATAAATTTGCTTGTAAAAAATGAAATTTAAGCTTTGATATTACTTGATATATCTTCGTTATCCATTTTGCGTAAAAAGATACTGGTATTTGATCGTGCATATATCGTACTAGCTTTTGACCGCAGCTTCGTGCGCGTGATTTTAAGCAATCTCCTCCCGTCTCTCTTTGTATTTTTATATGTTTATGTGTAAATGCTCCATGCTCCAGAATTTGACGCCCGAACGAAACCATATATACTGCGTAAATATAAGTAAATGTATATGATTACATTTATAAAAACTAAACTATAAATGATAAGTATTTAGTCCCAAAGCAACTTTTGTAACTATATAAATTTACTTGTAAAAAATTAAATTTATTTATATAATGATACATCAGTTTTC
This sequence comes from Druceiella hillmani, assembly GCA_039881145.1. Taxonomy (NCBI): domain Eukaryota; kingdom Metazoa; phylum Arthropoda; class Insecta; order Lepidoptera; family Hepialidae; genus Druceiella; species Druceiella hillmani. The sequence continues at coordinate 29,856,699 of JAYKKI010000006.1, forward strand.
GCAATAAACATCGATGAATATGACTTACAGCAACAATACTTTTATTTATAACTAAAACGTTCTTTTTTTTAATGTGAACTCTTCCTATAGTTTTAGCAGCGTATTGAGTTTTGGTGGGGTGGTTGGGTGTAATTGTTTTTAATATTTATATTCACCACTTTTTTTTTCTAATAAATGATATCAAAATTATATAGAGCCTATCTTTTAATATAGGTTGCATATTATCTACATGATAAATTGAGATTCATTGAGATCTGTTGAGTCATTTAAGAGTGAAGTAAAGACAAATAAATAAATATACAGACTTTTTAATATGTTACTAAAAATATTGATATACAAAGGTGGTTAATAATACGTTTAAATTAAATTTAAGTATATATCTATGGTTTTAGAATTTTAGGATTATAATAAATTTAGACAGTTGAAGTGATCGTTCTCTTAAAACGTAAGAAGAATAGGTATTAAGAATATTTTTGAAAAGAATTGATGTGGGAAATATCAAATCTTTGAAAGACGTTAATTTATTTTTAATTTTTTTATATTGGTTTCTTTGGTGACCTTGGTTCGAAATGTTGACATTTGTTGAATCAATATAAAAAAATGAGGCAAAAAAATTACATTACGTATTTTTTTTCAGTTCGATCTTGAATAGATCGAATTTGAAATAAAATACGTAATTAGGCTCCGTTTATATTTCTTAAACCTAAAATCACAATAAAAGTCTTCAATATCGCCACACCGAACGGTTGAAATAATATTTTGGGTAATGCATATTTTTTTATAATTTGAACTTTACTTTCGTACCAAAAGTTTTAATTAGCTCAATCGGTCTTGATAGTCAGTTCTGGTTAGGCCACAGCTGGACTTTTCAAATACTTTAATCTCCAATTATCCAGCTAACAGGCATAGAAGTGCCATATCCTCTGTTACATATTACTGTTAATGGTAATAACCAGAAGTGCCGCTTCTGAAAAGTGGTGCGGGTCTAAGTTAAGTGCTGCTTCTGAAAAGTGGTCTAGTTCGTTTACACTCCACACGGGAAATGCCAACAAAAAAATTAAGAAACAAAATGTAAAATGCTTCAAAAATAGGAATTGCTATAAGTAAATTGTATATTGACAAGAAAATTAAAAATATCTTAATACATATTTTAATGTTATATATTTATCAGATTTTTAAATGTTTACGTATGCTGTGCATACGTACTGCCACCGTGTATGAACTACGATGGGCGTGCATGCTTTTGCGTTTGGTGATAGGCGGTAACAAAAATCTAAAGCGGGTAGATTTGTTTTACTTTAACGTTATGTTTTAAAATTAGAAACTGTTATAAATGAAATATATTTCTGGTTTAAATTGCATTAAATACGTGTCATTTTCGCTTCGATTCAGGCTCTTATAGGTATTATAATATACAGTAGGCAAAACATTTATTTTTAATTAAGTGTTGCTAGCTACTTTATTCGTGTGGGACATAAACACTGCCAAAGACATTTATCAATCAAAATTTTTCTTTTACAATGAATATATTTTATCAGTTCCATTCCTTTAACAACACTGTTAATAAGCACCTACGTTATAAAAGGAAAATATTTTTCATATGAAGTCTTTTTTCGGTGAATATTTTGGCTGGAATTTTTAAATCTAGGAAATATTCCTTATCTCTTTTTCTATTATTTAGGGGTAATTTAAAAATAAAATAATTTACCCTTTTTCAGTCCTTTATAAGTGGAATTTTTAAAAACACGTTTTTGTGTGTATCTATGGAAAGAAATATATCATACAACTGTTTTATATTTCTAGAGTAAATAGTTAAGACTGGGAGTTGTCAGATTTTGTTCCTATATACATAGATATATAGTTGAATTATTGACATCGAGCTAATTATACAGTACAGTCAGCCCTTCCTGTGAGGTCTTTATTATGTATGGCTGAGCATTTAAAATCCATGTCTCTGTCACTGTACACTCGTACACTGTATAATCTGTGTCTCGTTCTATCCGGTGATGTTAATAATAGCTTCGGTGGTAATATGGCCATTTGTCCGAGAACCTCATCGTGAAATAGATCAACAGGTGTCTCTGTGACTTCTATCTATGTATCTTCCATAAATCAATCATATTCTAACAAATGTTTATTTAACAGTTTCAATATATATATATATATATATATATATATATATATATATATCTATATATATATATATATATATATATATATATATATATATATATATAAATATATATATTAAATTGGTCGTATTTCTTCCTAATTATGAGGCAAATGTTACAAAAATAGTGACGGAAGTAAAGTGTCAGTAGTGGGGTCAGCATGCTACTACTATCGACAATTAGTGTGTAAATCAATACAGTTGTGTCAACCCTAGGACGGCTATAGCTACAAGTGGCTAGTAGAGTCTTTAAAGTATTCTCTCTCAAACAGTTTACAACTGACATCGTCGAGTCATATAAACTTGTTTGACCTTATACAACTTAGTGTGTGTTTGGCAACGTAATATGGCACAAAATGACGTAACCTAAAATAGATTGCAATTTTGAAATGTTGTTATATTTTATGTTAACTACCTAAATGTTGGTAGATAAATCAATATTTACGTAGTTGACATAAAATATAACAAGATTTCAAGATGTCTTATAAAACTTAATTGGATCTTGAGAGCTCAATAACCTATAATATATAGTTAAATTTCGAGTATATATTTACTTTCAAACCATAATATTTTTAAGGCACTAATGAGTTGATTTGGATTATAATTTTTCTTTCTATCTTAAATCACTAACATATATTACAAGTGTAAGTTTTAGAAAAATCTACATATTTTTAATTTTACATAAAGAAACCAACATTTCACTCAGCCGGAGGTGAAATTATAATCAGTGAATTCCCACACGTTGTTGATCGAAGATGCAATTACATATAGCAACACTAAAAGTTGAGGAAAAGGCTACGGAAAGACCAATTTATGGATAACGAGATTATTGATCTCGACTGCAAATGATAATAACGATAGAAAATTTTACCACATTTATTATTATAGAGTTAATATTAGCAAGAGAAATTATACATGACAAATGCCAGTGTATACATTACTTTGAGAAAACATATGCGTTCAGAGCTAAGTTAAGGTCTGTCTGTGAAACGATTCAAAGTTATGAGAGCCACTATAAGCGAGTTTTATATTATTGTTCAAGATTAAAATCTAATAGATTAATTTAAATCATGATTACATTTTTTTTCTAGTTTTAAATCATTACCTTCAGTAAATATACAAATACAATTTAATCATAAAAACAAGATACCTCATGTGTTAAACGTTTTAGAAAACTTATTTATTGCTATATAAACGTCTTGGCGAATAATTCAAACAGCAAAATAAACTAATTCGTAAAAAATAAATATAATAAATAAAAAATATAAAAACGCGGCCGATGTTCAAAGAATTTATTTCATTTATATCAAAGCTTTTATACAATCAATAAATTTTATATCACATCAAACTACTACAAGAGCGGCTTTCGCTTTATTTGGAGGCAATCAAACAATCTAATTTTAATTACTTTTTCCTAAAAAGAATTTCTAAACATTAAACAGAGTCAATAGCGAATTGCAAATACCAGTTGGCTGTCACCATCCAGTTGAGAGCAGTGATCGTTTCCGCCATGAAACACGGTAAGTTAGATAGAGATCTATCCAATTAAATTTAGAAGGATATAATTCAGAAGAAATACGTTTGACTGAATGTCGTATCACGATCGTGAATTCGTCATTGGTAAGTCGTACACCAATGAGACAAGCAAATAGCGCTGCTTTGGTGCGATTTTTTTTACTGGTTTAATAATGCGTAGCTGTTTATAGTATTTGAAATATTATGCACAAACAGATGCAAGAGAAAATACAGTAAGGAAACTCGGTAGACATATATTCTGCTTTGCCTTATGTTCTTTGATTTATCGGTGTAAATAATTAATCATCCAATTAGAGTTCATCGTTTAATGACGGAAGACATAGTCAGGCTTTCCTATCGCCTTGGGAGAAAATGGTCGTTTATTTAGTTGTTAACTTCCTTCACACATTTTTCTATTTCCAATGACATGACGAGTTCATTCATATAATCCCAAATCTATTTCCTTTTGTGGTATCGGCTTTTGAGCGTAATTAGAATGGTAACTTTGTTGAGAACAATAAATAGAATCTTAACAGAAACTCCTATATTCGTTAATACGACTTTCTGGAAGCATAAGACTGTAGAAATGGGTTTAAAAGGCATAGTTTCGTTTTAATGGTATTTTGTGACCAGGAATGCCTCTAGCAGTTGAATCAGAATATCTGCCTTTCTACAAATATGATGTTTATGATGTGGTCTTATTTGTGTGTGTTATAACCTAACTCAAAACTTGTGCGGAGTTGGCGAATCTTATCATAAATCTTTGGATTGTATTGAATATTTTAAATTGAGGGACTGTTCAAAAACAGGTTATGATATTCAACATTTACCTATGAGCAGTGTATGTGTAATCGTCGAGGAGTGAAATTTTGTCTCGAAAGAAAAATAATTATATAAAGGTTGCTTATAAATTTTAGAAAATTCAAGTACTAGACCAGGTTAAAATGGTGGATATTTAGCTCCAAATATTTTTAGGGTTCCATACTTCAAAAGGCAACCTTCCTGTAATTCCGGCCTGATTGGTAGTAGCGGAAACTGATACAGAGAGTGAAACTCGAAATATTTCAGTCTACGCATTACTATATTGTTGCGAGACATGGTAGGCAAAAAACCTCACACGGCGACTCCTAGTCTTCCTCAGTCCCTGCCTTAGTTACGTACTCCGAGTATCTTGACCCAAGAAAATATCTAACGGGAACTTGCTACAACAATACAAGGAAATTCCAATTTAGCTTTAAATAAAAGGCTGTAAATGACACCGGGTTGGTCATATGCTCAGAAATCTTTCCATAACCCCGATAGCTTAAGACTAGAACCCTCAAAGGAAGTAGAAACATGGGCATCCGAAACAGACTTAGCGACGGACTTTGCTGTCAGAAGTAAAAAGTAGTATAAGTCCTGAAGTGATGCAGAGAATCGAACGGAGTAGCGAAATAGCGTGGATGCAGTTTGCCCCACTAAAGGAACATAGGATATAAAGAGAGAGTACCTCAAATTAAAAAAAAAGATCTTTATAACATAATTCACTGTCTGTCCGTTTGTTTGTCTGTCACAGCTGTTTGTCATCAGAAACGTTGGGTGTGGAAACTTCAACTTAGAACTAATGATAAAGTATGCTGAACTGCATATATTTTAATGCACAAAACTGAAAAATATTTACATAGGACTTGTAGAGAATTTTCTCCCACAAGAAACTGTTAAACTCGTAATTACGGAAAAGCTGGTTTACTAGATGTTTACATAAAGTATATGGGGAAATTACAGCAATGGCTTTAGACGTTATAGTTTTACAGAAATTCATGATATTTTGACGCCTGTGAGAAAAATAACATTAATATTTATCAATAGGTTAGTGGAAACACACGTCTCCTTAAGTTATCCTTAAATGTTCATAGGTACTTAAGTGTATAGGGAATCATTTTATAAGATTTTGAAAGTGGAACTAATTGAAACCACGATGTTTACATAAAATTATTTTTGTTTCCAATTTGGTTTTGGCCACCTCTGAACTTGCCGATAATTTATATGCAGATGTTCCGATCATAATGCAAATTTTGCATTTGTTACAATTCGTTCGGTGCCAGCGCGCAAAGCATGCGGCTAACCTTCAACACTTGACGTGACATTAAGAGCAGCGAGACGCACCTACAGAGGAGGAGAATCGATCATAATTTAGTTAACAAAAGATTTAGTGAGTTATAATGACAGAAGTGACTTATTACTAACCTCAAGTGACATATTGTTGGCACATTTAAAAATATTGAGAGCGCAATTAGGAAGATGTTCACGAAGTCAATGAACGTATACACTTGTATATATACGGTTTCTCGCTTTGCGTCCTTCGACTATTTTGCATTTAAATATGCTGCTAATGTTTAAAAATCGTTCAGTGTTCGTAGTAAGTAGTGTATCGTAGTAAGTAATGTATATTTGTAAAAACTAGTATTTATACAATATTTTAGCTCTACGTATCGTATCGGAAACTTGTTGGAACACGAATGAAATAGGCACAGAACAAAAAAATAATAAAATTAGGGTTAAGGTAGCTATATTTCACTCCATTCCAAATGAGAATGTTTGTAAACAAATCTATTTGACAGTTCAGTTATTGTAAACCTTTTTCTTGTGAATAAAAGTTAGTAATAAAAAATGGATTTTATTTAATATTTGTGATTAAAAATATATTATTGGTATTCGTTTTCTTATTTTTTTATTACAAGGTGTAATAAATCATTCACAACTTTATAAATAATTTAAGTAGGTTCATATATCTGGCCGGGAATCGAAATATTAGTAGGATCCCAATATCTTAGCTTATGCGCAAAGGACCGGTATATTGTACAACACTGAAGTGTGTATAAATAATGCCCAACATTAAAGTTTAAAATTTTTTCTGTTATTCATGAAAATAAATTTGTCAAACATCGAAAATATACAGTAAAATAAGAGTAAAAGTATTTTTTCTACACTACAAAATAAAACCAACATTTATTTGAAAAGAAAATAACAGGTCCCAATGTTTTTTTGGATCAATGTCCTTACGCTAAATATTGAGAATACGTCATAAATGCCATTATATGTAAATACAATCAAAGATTATTCTACGTCTATTGTAGCCGGTTATTTGTAACTATCTCACTATAATGGGTTGTTATATAATTAATACATATATGACGAGCTAGACGTGACGAAGTGATATAAGTCTAGACCCGAATATGGGTCTAGACTTTACATCGTCGAAATTTCGAATATATTTCTGGAATGTTTTATACCTCTGAGTTTTGCATGATAGCCAGTAAGGTTGTCCATTTTTCTCTTTAAATTACCCAATTCATATTAGTAAAATAATGGTGTAACATTTGATAATAACAATATTATTTTAGCGTGATAGTTTTTTTTTAAATTAATACAATGATTACAGTATATCGTTTAATACCATTATGAGTGAATTACAATGAGTTTGACGAATAGTCATCGAATGATTGAATTTATAATTGTGCCAAACATATTTAAATTTCAAATTAGTTTGTTTACAAACAAGAGAATAAAAACATTCTCTTTTGAAATGGCGTTGAGTATAGTTGTTGTCTGTATCTCTTGAAAGTGATGATGCAAATTACCGAGATAATTTAGTTAAAAGTTCTGATTAAATTAAAAGTCTAATTAAAAGTTCTAACAAACGCATGGCAAACAATGAAAGAAGGTTGGGGAGACCCTCTCTCCCTCTACACCTTGTAGGTTATTTTGAAAGATTTGTTATATTGCAAACGGGGCTGAAAGTGAAAATAAAAACTTCAACTTATTTTCGAAAGACACACATATTCTCCTGGACGAAAAAAGGTTCCGCAATTTTACAGTTGTGTTTTTGCTTATAGCGTGCATCTGCTAAGGAAAATTCATTTCATTATTCCGAATAATAAAGAGAAACAAATTATATATTTAAAAAATGTTATTAAAATATTTTTTTCCTTATTTAGAATAATGTCACGAATCACATAATAAATTATATAAAAAATTTGACGTCAACACTGTACATCTTATTAGAAATAATTAATTTGGAAAAAGGTTTTTCAGTCTGCATGAATCTCCATTCAGCGGAGAGCTTGATTTTGACAGATCCTCGATATTGCTATGACCGTATTCTCTGCATAAGGCCCACTTTAACTTACAGGACACGTGCCAACTATTTCTTTTATCTTTAATTCCATTCTTTGAGAGGGGTTTTCAAATTATTGTACCACCGTGTGGCAAAATTTCATTAGTGTTATGAATGAATAAATGTAAAATATTTGTCGTCCCAAACTGGTGATCAGGGTACTCTACCACTTTAAACTCTCTAGTGAAGATAAAGCCTCAATTCCATGGTAATATCTGCAGTGAATTAGGATAAATTACTGTCCTTAATGTTCTATTAGATTTATAAAACAGTGAGGTTTTTGTTGAATTATTGCGTAATTCATCATTTTTACATAATCTTAAAAAATATTTACACATCTTTCATGAATAATTAATTATGTTCCTTAAAAGTATACTAAAATAATATTTAATATTAATTATGTTCTTTAAAAGTATAATAAAAGTATACTTTACAAAATAGTAAATAAATAAATGGATAGAAATCCTAGAGCTTATAAAATTACTATTTAAAATACTTAATTTTATTTGTAATAAATTTATATTTTATTGCAATAGGAGGCAATAGAATCAAAAACCTCAGGTCTGCTAATGACGTCACCCTCTACACAGAGCAGGAACTTGCTGAAATGTCAGAAGAGTGAAGGGCGAGAGTGAGCACCATCTCACTCACGCTCTTGATTACTAGACCTAAAAACAAAATCATTGTCATGGATAGGGGCGGCCAATTCTCGAAGACTAAGGTATCTCTCAGTGCTAGAGTTGGTAAAGGAACTACTACCTAGTTCTATTATATGTGATCAAACAGAATCAGGAGACATGAGATCAGGAGACGCATACAGATAACCAAAGATGCAGTGAGCTAACTTAATAGAATAAGCTAGGATAGAAAGATCTCTATTATTAGCAAGAAGAGATTGGTGCGAAGGTTTATTTTCACCATCTTTGTATATGGCTCCGAATTTTGGACGATTCTCACAGTGGACAGGAAGAAGATTGATACTATTGAGATGAATGTTGGAGGTGTATGTTAGGTATACCATGAATTTTCAAAAGAATCAATAAACCTATACTCAACCAACTCTTAATTAAGACTAATTTCATAATTAAATGAAACTACGTGATGTAGTATTATTTCTACTTTCTTTAAGTTCTTTACCACGACCTAGGTTTCGTTGTATTACATCTTCAGGTGGGCTATTAGCAAAGATCTTGTAACACAACAAAACTCAGGTCGTGGTAAAGATCTTAAATAAAGAAATAAAGAAATAATACTATATCACGTGGTTAAATTTAATCGTGAATAATGAATTTCTACAAAATTAACGCCAAATATATTCAAAATAAGACTAATTTATCAAACATCTGCTACTAACAAGTTCTCAGTTACTATGGCTATGTAGTTTGTAGATAGCCAGATAACCTAGACAAATTAATTGTTGTGGGCAATATATTTCGCTGAAAATATTCTAGATTATAATGGTATGATCAGGGTTAAGATCATCTTGTCACTGCGGTCCCGAGACAAGCTACAGACAGAATGGCATCTGGTCATATAATCTTCATAACCTGTAGTAATGAAGATGCGGTGAAGAAGAAGAAGAAGTCGTTACCCGTGATTTCGTCGGCATAAAAAGCTATTGATAGAATCACGTAATAAAAATATAAATTAATTGATGGTTTGATGAAGAAGTTGGTTACAAAATCAAAGCGGCATCAGTACTATATGACAGGTTCTTTATTCCTTAAGAAATGTCTTTTAAGTCTCTTAATTGTATATTAAAAAAAATTCGTAAGAACGAGTATCCTATTTGTTAGTTCGTAATATTAAAAGGTAAGGATCGATCCATTCCTCATAGAGCTATAAAGCTTATGAAAGCTAAAATATAAAACACTTTCACATTTTTAATATTGGTAAGGCTAGTAATAAAAAGTAGTACCTCACTTTCTTCTAAAATTTATCATAAATTTAAACTCTGTACGATGATATTAAATATAAATTATTGAGATGTTAAATATGAATTGACTATATTTATTTTGTGTTCGATTTGAAATAGTCGAGTTTGCATTTTTTGATTGCTTGTTGTTTTTAATTGTTTTTATTAATGATCTAAATTATTTTCTTTTAAATTTTTTACTAATATTTCCCCTTGATGTCTAAATAATATGGCGATAATGAGTAAAAAAAAACTTTGCTGAATTTGGCCATGAAACTAACAGCTAAGTTAAATTAGTTGGTCATAAAGCTTATCTCATTCGGCATTAATTACCTAAAATAACATAAACTTAACTTCAGCAATATCGATGATGATGCTGATGAAAGGCGGAAGCTGATGTACCACCAGCTTGGAACCTTGATTGTTTGGATCACGTCGATGATAAATGGTTTAAATTGATGATACTCGCAGCATCTAGTGGCTGCAGATAAATGGTGGAGTGGACTTTTGATGTAGTTTGCAGCAAGGTTAGATACTTGAAGCGTACAATTAATATCTTCGTACATACTTTCCGCGTTAAAACTTATCTGCCTTTACTACATTAAATAAATAATTTGACTACTTAGTTTACGAAAACAATATCCAAATATTGCACAAGTATTTTAATTTCTTGTGAGAGAAATTGGGATAAAATATCATTAAGTTGTTGGTATGCAATTATCAGCGCATAATTAATCCAGTTTTTTTGCCAACTACTTTCAAGCTCGAAAGTAGTCTGTCCAGTACGGAACTTTTACGTGATAATGTTAGATTACTAATTTTTATATGCTTCATTTTTCTCGTAACAATAAATACCTTCCACGTTTCTCAAAAAAATTGAAACTTTTCTTCAGAACACGTTTTGTTAAAAGTCATAAAGTGTTTCAGAAAGATATAGATTTTAAATTGCAATGGAGTCTGAGCAAGAAAATCATGTACCAGTATGCAATGAAAGGCTCTAGTCTCGCATTGTTCTATTGTACTAAACTTCGATGCAATAATGGACAACTCCTTATGATTTCTTAATCTAATTATTGATATTCTTAGCAATGTATATAGGAATGGTTGTCACGTAACACTCAGTGTGATATAGTTATTGTTTGTAAACTAGAAAATAACCATGGTCTTCATATGGGATGGGTCTTCATATTCTTATGTAGGAAAAAGGATAGTAATATCTTTTTAGAAAGGACATTGTTAAAAAGTCATATATATATTATATATATATATATATATATATATATATATATATATATATATATATATATATATATATATTACATGAAAGTTATTAGAATGTTAGTGATTTTGATATTTTAATGGATAGCAAGGAGAGAGTCTAAAAAGAAAATTGAAAATTATTAATTGAGTAATAAATGTTTATAAATGTATAAACAAATTCGTATTGCAATTATATTTCTTCTAACAAAATTTAAAACTGTTAATGTAACATTAACAATATTCTCAAACACAAATAAATATTATGATTATCTGTATAACGTAATTATTTAATTTCAAATAATAACATACAAAATTATTTCAAAATACGCTTTAAGGATACTGAACCAAATGCCAAAATCCGATTTCGTTTTCTTATCGTTTCATCATATCCGTCCATCCTTGTTTGTCACATCCTCCTAATTTCTACAGAAAATATTTAAATTTGCAAGTAAATTTTTAAACGTCTCAATTAACAGGTAGTAAAATATTAATATATTAAAAAAAAACAATTTTTTAATATATGTCCTAAACACGTAAAGTGGCTGAGAAAATTTTGGCACGAAAAATAAAATCATTGAGTTGAGTATCAATGTATGGGTCTTTTAAAAAAAAATTATATTTGAAAGCAAATTGATTATCACAGTACATTATATTAGTTTAGTGGGGGATAAAATACTTTTTATTTTTCATGTACCAGTGTATTGCGGCATTAATTCATAACTGTCTTCCCTATCTCTGTGCGATATTGCGTGACCTAAAAAATAACGCGTACAAACAATTCAACACAAATGTAACACGTAATTATATCAGCAAACACAAACAGTTTAAGTTTTAATGGATTTACGTATCTATTAAACTATTATATTTACAATTAGTATTTCCTTGGCTTAACCGTGACCTAACTTCCTTTAATAGCGCTTATATAACGATATGCAATAAACTATCTGTAATTACAAGCAAATTATAATTACAAAATGAAAGTAATTTACATCTAAAAACAAGAAATGATAATTGGTCGATAGCAAATCGATTTCTGCACAACGTTCAGTGGCTGCCCCAGTGTTTCCACATTTTTCGCTCGTGTATTCATATCGACACCATATGGGATATTAGAAAATATTAGAAACAATAGTATTAGAAAATATTCAAAAAAGTAATAATGAAATAGTAATCTATACATATAACAAAAATGTAGAATTATCTTGTCTGTACACTATACACTGAATAGATATAGAAGACGTTTTTGGGATTTCATTTGTTTGTCGGTTTATACGTTTGTTTGAACATGTCACAAATAAAAATTACTGACTCAACTCAGACGAAGTTTTTTGAAGAACAAAGCGGTTGACTTGGCGTGGCATTTTATTTTTATTTTATTAGATTCAGCATATTCAATTAGCAGATATGCTAATTAATATTTTCAAACATTAATATACATTGTTTTAGTATTAGAACAACAAATAAATGTCTAACTACCCGAGGCTTAGTAATTACACAAATATCTAGCATATCTATGTAGGTCTATATATGGCGCTATATATATTCTAAACGGCGCACTAAAATTTTCCACCGGATATATATTGGCAAAACGGGCGTGGCTAGCACTGAAGTGTGGAATGGTACAGGAGACACAGGTGCTTGAGGAAATAAACCGAATGTGGGCAGACGCATGGGGGCCGAAATCATTGTGGGTCATCTTTCGCAATAAAATATTTCCATGTTGTGTGTATTCGTTACAAGCTAACTTTGTTTCATTGCTTAATCGAATCAGGTAATACGTCTGCAAACTGTCCGAATCTTAAATTCGACCGGCGCGTCAGCTCACCCACACACGATCGGAAGGCCGCGACAGGACGCGCATTTCATTCACGTGAACCGTGTGTGGGGGCTCACTGCCAGCTATTTGCATAGACAATTATAGAGCGAACGGGTCGGCTGAAGGCTATAAAGCTGCGCATCGCTTTTCGGAACAGCTGGTCGCATAATATTGCGATCCTTGTACGTAGAATATAATTAATTATTCCATTTGGCGTCCGGCCTTTCGGTTATATTTTTGTAGGAGAATCACCCAATAACACTTGCATCGAAATTAGTTTCGTATGCTTGCAGCTGTGAGTTGACCACATAAAATCACAAATCAGAGCAAACTGTTTTACATGAAATTCAGATAAGGACCCAAATCTTATTCATAACTGAAAATTGTTTAATTTATTTTCAAATTCTTAGGAAAATATGTAATTGTGTACAGTACGGCAATGGTAATATAATGGCAATAGTAATAAAAGCCCCCATTCCGTGATAATGCTTGTATGAAAAATGATTTCGAACACTTACAGCTATTAGCTGACAACAGCAAATCACAAATCCATAGCAAACTTGTTTATATGAATTCAGTTTTACAGGAATCATTTTATTGACAACTGAAATATTATTTGTTTTCATATTCTTATGAAAATAGTTATCGTAGGATAATTGTACTGAATTGAAAATAATACATTACTATTATGAATAAAATTTTAGATCAGTTGAATGATTAACAATTTATAGCACAACTTACCTTTATAACTAGTGGTAGAGAAATTATTCCCTTTTATATGATTTACATATAGTCGTAATTTTAATAATTCGCCTTTAAAAACTTGTACAATTCAAATATCCGGCGATGTTTGAATTGTACAAGTTTTTATTAACATCTTTTCTCAAAAACGTCATCGATTATGCAGCCGGAAATTTACAAAGCAGGTAGTGATTTTTATGGTTTTGCTGATCAAGGAAAAAGAGCTGGAAAAACTGACTGAGCGATTAATACATACTGCATAAAGATTCAGAGTAATGAATGATGCGCTAATGAATGACTCATGCTATTATTTTTATGCGAGTTTTTGATTTCGTCAATTTGTTTATGTTCAATTTAGTTGAATTTATGAGCGTTTTTTGGTAAGGTTAATGAAAAAAAACATTCAAAAATTCTATTAATGAGGAAATATGAAGAGAGGAAAGTATAGATTTTTGTATGTTTGTTTTTACAGATTTTTGCAAAAAATTCTAAACTGATTGACATACAACTTTTGCAATTTCATAGCTTATTGTTTCCAGGTCGTCACAGGCCACATGTTTGAATATATATATATATATATATATATATATATATATATATATATATATATATACATCTGTGTGTGTTGTAATATTATTATTAAGGTATTGTTAATAATGCCAACGTAGTGGGAGCAAAAGTCGCTGTTCTGGGCGCTTTTATGACTGCTGCTGGCAAAACTATTACAAATATATTAGGGCCACAAACCTAAGTACAGAAGTAAAAAAATGATAAACTACCTACCATCAATGATTTGTACCAATCTGTCACCTGACTAAAGCAAACAAGCCAAAGAGATTTGTAACTTATTGTATCAAATATTAATCTATTTGACTTTCAAGTGGCAGTTTAATACAAACCAGTGATTAAGTTATTATAATATACTGGCATTTTTGACTTATGTACTTAGATCTGCCGAGGGATGCAATACGTCTTAAAAGGTTTGTGGAATGTGTGAGACAACATAATTCTATCTCTCATGGATAGTAGTAACATTTACAAGCTAAAAAGTGGTAGTAGTCTTGGAGGTGTTATATAAGATTTTCAAACTCAACTTTCATAGCATAGCACCATGTAAGAAGCTTAACTTAACAAAACTCGAAAAAAAATTAATATTAAATTAAGTCGGTACATAGATAAAAAACTAATTGAAACAAAATACTGTTAGAGGGGAAATATATGGTACCATGAAAGAAATGCTTTTATATATCGTTTGGGAAATTGATCGAAAAAGCAACCTACAAAACATTTATTACAGGATTTTTTGTAAGACAGTCCGCAGATATATTTAAAAATGTCTCTTCATCTTTGAAACCAAAATACTAAAATTATACAGTTTAAATTATAGAAAAACAGCGTTACCAAAAGTTTCTCACCCTTTATTTTCGAAACAACAACCAAAATCCATAAAATTGTTGAGTTGGTAAAATCTGATCAAAAGATTGCAGGGAAGCTATAGCAATTATCCTAGACCTTATAATTAGGAAAATTTGCCCCACATATTTATGTCTGTGAAAGATATAAGGGGACGATATAATTTATATTGCGAGAAACTAATATTTGTACGTAAATAGTTTAACAAAAATAATTCGTAAACCTAAATGTTTCTAAGCGAGTTACACGTGCTTAACAGGTTTTTTACACAAGATTATAATGTTTCTATTTAATGTAACGTCATTGGTCGAGGGGGGTGTGCGATAATTTTCCAAAGTCAAATTAATATATTCTCCTTTAATACATTAATTGATATTTACACATACACATTTGTAAATTTCTAAGAAGTGACATAAGGTGACCTCTTCATTGAATTATGTGACGTGTGGGGGAGCCACATTGTCATGCACAATTATAGGTTAGTACGACTATCCGAAGAAGGCATGAAAGATGTTGAAGGCTGACCATCCTACATCCAGCACATACCGAACAGTCAATAAAGCAGTGTTTGTTTAGAAAAAAATACGGACGTTCAAAAACTTTGGGTCAGGATCATTAATCATGAGTGTAGTGCATTCAAATATTTGAATTATTTGTTTAGGTCACATGTGTGGGGGTTCAATAGGAAATGGTCAACGAATATATATATATATATATATATATATATATATATATACATGGCGAACTTATTGCTACAAGAGCTATCACTTTCAGTGAACCACAGCCAAGGAAGATAATAAGTTAGTTCGTGGGTGGACTGTAGATTAAATAAATATAAAAAAAGTAAACTTTTTAAATTGAAAGTAATATTGGAAGAGAAAAGAATGAAAAAAAGTGAACAAATTGAGAATGGCGAAGAGAGGTATAATTTGTTCAGACGACTTTTGAAAGAGCTTACGAATGGTAAATTTCTGAAGTTAAGATCCAATGAATTCCATTACTCTAGTATAAGCAGTAAGGAAATGTTCGTCCATAGCTAGATCGTAAAAGATTAAATATATATGATTAAAAAAGTAAACTTTTTAAGTCGAAAAAATATTGGGAGGAGAAAAGAAGAGTGAGGAGTGAAAAAGAAGTGAACATATTGACAATGATAAAGACAGGTATAATTTTTTCAATGACTTATGTAAGAGCTCAGGGAATATTCGTTTATAGGTAGACTGTAAAATATTAAATAAATATAATTAAAAAAATAAACTTATTAAATTGACAAAAATATTAGTAGGAGAAAAAAAAGAAGATTCAGGAATGAAAAAGAAGTGAACGTAGTGAGAATGGTGAAGAAAAGTACAATTTTTTCAGACAGCTTTTGAAAGAGCTTAGGGACGGCGAATTTCTGACGTTAGGATCCAATGAATTCTGTAAAATATTAATTAAATATCATTAAAAAAGTTTGAAAGTTTGTTTAAAAATTTAATGAAAATATTGGAAGGTGAAAAAAGAAGAGTGAAGAATGAAAAAGTAGTGAACATGTTAAACAATGATAAAGACGGGTATTATTTTTCAGACGACATTTGAAAGAGCTCAGGTACGGTGAATATCTCATTTTAGGATCTAATGAATTTCATAGGCTTAAACAGTAAGGAAATATTCTATCATAGGTAGACTGTAAAAGCTTAAATAAATATAATTAAAAAATAAATGCTTAAATTTTAAAAAATATTGGTAGGAGAAAAAAAGAAGAACAAGGATTGAAAAAGAAGTGACAAAGATAAAGACGGCAATAATTTTGAGACGCCTTTTGGAAGAGCTCAGGTAGAGTGAATTTCTGCAAAAAAAGTAAAGCAGTTTCTGAGAAAAAAAAAACGGCGAGAACAAACAGACAAACGGACGCGCGAGTAATCTTACAAGGGTTCCATTTTTCCTTTTGATCTTTAAAATGTATATTTGTAAACAGAACCTACCTTATTGATAAAAGTTTTATAATAATTCACTTCGACAAACAAACATAATATCACAAATACTGCCCGAAGTCTGCATGCAAATTTCCATGCACCGATATTGTTTCAATCACTATTAACTCATAGCAGGCAATCGGGAAATGACATCACGAAAGAATATCTTTAATCATTATTCCAACTCGGTTGCAATTTTTTCTGATTTCTTCCGGTTATTAATTTAATATTTATATATACAATTAAATAATCAAAAACTCGGTTGGTGTTTTGAAGGTCACGTGGACGCTCTACGTCAATTAGCGAGTTTCGACAAAGTATTATAGTTGCTTTTTAAATATAGCGATTGGTCTTTAGGTGATGCAAAATATTTTATACAACGATTTACTGCTTGTTTACGCTCACTGAGACAAAGAATACAGTGATGGTGATAAAACACGTTTGTGAAACTAAGTAAGGGCTAAAACGCGTGTTGGGCCAAATATAAAATGAAGAAATTGGGGCAACACTCAAAATATTTTCTTCACGTTCTTTTTTCGTTTCTTAGTTTGTAGACTTTCAGTTAAAAAAAATTGAAAGTAAAATAGAACTAGAGATTTCAAGCATAGCACCATGTAAGAAGCTTAACTTAACAGTGACAGCTTTGCCCTTTTATCAATTCGGTACGATGAATACAATAGAATTTCTGACCAACTGAAATTTATCACAATCATTTAAGGACAAAATTTATATTTTATGTTTATATATTAGTGTAAATAATTTTTTTTTAATCTTATAAAATTAAATTTGGTTCAGAACGATTTACAAATTGATTTCGGAAACCTGCGTGAATGTCAAGTGTAGTTATTTGTTTATAATATATGTAACAAGTGTTACATATATTATAACTCAAACGCATTTAACCTAAGTAATATTAGATTTCGCGAACGCAAATTGCCGCTTCATCTATATTAATATAATATGCATCGAAGTACTCAACTTTATATACACATACATAAATATGCTTTAACCTAATATGACCATAACGGTTTTCTTTCTATATATATAATAAAATATCTTCGGTCTATATATATATAATAAAATTGTACCAGAGTGTATTCCGTATATGGAAAATATTTAAAAAAATGGTTTGATTTAGTGTAAAAAATGATAATAGAAGCCAGAAAACTTGTTTTAAGCATTTTTGTCTGTCTATCTATGTGTCAATTTGTTCGTCAATCACGAGACGTCAATCTACAAGACGCATTTTGATGAAATTTGGTATGCTAATAATTTATATCTAAGAGCAACATATGAGAGAAGAAAATATTCTAATAACTTGTCACATTCTGAATTTCAGGCGAACTAAGTCGTAGTTGCACCTATTCCTACTAATATACATTTGGAGAATATGGGCTTGTGAGTTGCATTCAATTATTGTAATAAACTATTTCTTTATCGTAATAAACATCTAATCTATAAAGTGTCGACAAAATTATAATACCAAATAAGTGTCACTTACCAACACAAACAATTCCGATAACCACTTCAGCCCACAAGGTAACCCGTCATTGCGGGATTTTATTACACTAGTAGCGGTGCTAACGACATTTACGACAGCTAAAACGCCCGCCTACCCCAGTAAGTCCTGATCATTGCTTGTCTACCTCTATAGTTCTGCCTACATATACGGATTGCGCGTACTTAGAGTCTATATTGCTGTAACGGTGTCGAATTGCCATAACAGCTGTTGTTATGCTATTAGTATAGGGAAAGAATAATTGGATCGAATGAGTCACGAGTAAAAAGCGCTTTAAGTGCAATATTGTTAGTATCCGTATACAGGTTGTTTTTTTTATATTTAAATGGTTTAGACTATAGGGAGGCGTCTAACGGATATTGACAGTGAGTTTATTGTATAATTGAATATTTGAACAAGTGGATAAATTGTCTTTACATAGTAGTTTACATTGAATAAGAATGATTGATTTCTGTCTCGGTAAAATGGTAGTCCAAAAATTCGAACTCAAGTTTTTGATGGAGTTGCATTATCGGGATATAAAAATATAAATTTTAAATAAACTCTAGATCCCCGTTGAAATGCTTTCCTTAAAAAAAAATATTTGCAAAAGTTGTTTTCCCAATTATATAAACAGTTTTGGAAAAAAATAAATAGAAAAGAGGAAATATTTATTTATGTATATTTATTCTGTTCTGCGATATTATTATATGTTTCTTACCAGTATATTGCATAATCCGAGGCAATTGGTTATGTACTAAAATCAATTTAAGTTCTTTTAATTTAACCAAAAACTGTTTTTAGCTGGCTGTGTTTTTCATCAGCACAAGTGTTTAGTTTAAATAGGCGTTATGGAAAAACTACTTCGATTTTCTATGAACAATATTAATATTTAGTAATACATTGATTTAATCCCATTTTCGTGGATTTATTCCAGTTGTAAGAGTTTGCGCGAACGCTACATATTTTTCAAATTTCAAACGTTGTACGGGTTGAAACAAATGTTTGTCATTATATTAATTAATTACATTTTAAAATGCGGGCAGTTTTGTTTAATTAAGTTTCCGTTATAATTAAATTCATTAATTTTATTGAATTTTAACTTATATCCCAATTCCGTGGGTTTATTCCAGTTGTAAGAATTTGCGCAAACGCTACATATTTTTCAAATTTCAAACGTTGTACGGGTTGAAACAAATGTTTCTCATAAAATTAATTCAATGCATTTTAAAGTGCGGGCAGTTTCGTTTAATTAAGTTTCGGTTATATTTTATTAAATTCATTAATTTTGTTTAATTGTAACTTGGGGAAAAATGTAGGTATTTTTATTATTTTACTTTTTAATTCGTAAATCTATAAAAGTGATAGATAGAATAAATCCAAAAAATTGAACGATTCTTCATCCGTTTAAAAATGATCCAAATTCTTTCAATATTTTCGGCGATTAATTAATTTTGCAGAGCTGTGTGTTTCAGAAACAAGACTTTAACGTGATAAAAGATAAACTGTACGTTTTAAATGATACCAATTATACCACTTGAAGACATACGCGAATCAATTTTTAACTTTTCTTGTTTATCACGCAAATCGATCTAAAGCTATAGATGCAGTGAGGCTGTGACAAAACACGATCGGACTCGCGTGACGAAATTTCAAGTGTACACCATGGAAAGGTTTCACTACTGAAGCCCAAAATGGCGGCAATTTTATCGATATTTCGCCTTTATCGATTACATCTATTGTGTCTACGTCACACGCACACCGATCGCCACCCGTGCAAACCAGTAATGCCTACACAACAGTCGACATCACGTCAGAAAGTCGTGGGCGAGTGCGAACCGTGGGCGCCGGGTATGACACCTGCGCACATTTCAATGTCGCCCGCATACATCGCTGTAGAACGGTGAATTGAGATATACTACAAATAGTGCGGGACTTGCCATATGTCCGAGGTCTAGCTCGCGTAAAGGTTAGATTCACAGCTGAAGAATTTCAGTATAGACCTCAGTGAATCGAGACTGCTGTACCACTTTATTACCTTGTTTAAATCAACTCTACTCTAATTTAACTGTTTATCTAATTTAACTTTATTCTAATTTAACTGTCTAATTTAACTCTATTCTAATTTAATTGTCTAATTTAACTGTTTTTAATGAAGATACGTGGTTGTTTTACGTGTTACTCTGCAGCAGCTATCGCAGTAGAGTCAATACTTTTTTTAAACGTATTTCAGCCTGTTTTAATTTTGTTATTATTTCTGCGTTGTCATACGTCAGTTGATTGTATTTATTAATTCAACTAGATTTACCCAAGGCTTCGCTTGCTTGAAAAAATGTTGATGTAATTATTGAAAAATATTTTTAATGTAACATTAAGACGATATTATTAACTTAATAGATATTTATACAAACCTGCTTATGTTAACACCCTTTCCTCTTATGGCGTCATTTTTTTATAAAGAAATATTCTAAATATTCTGTAATGAAAAGTATTTTATGTACATCTCCTTATACAGGTTACATGTATACAATGTTTGCAGAATGCAGTTTAGTAGTTGATGCATGAAAGCAAAACAAACAAACTGACTTTCACAAGTTAGGATTATCGTAAAGTATTGTTCATATAATTAATTATTTCTGTAGATATTAGGTTAATAATAATTTAACAGACAGATAAAAGTTTCGGAAATGATTTACATACTTTACATAATATAAATGCAGTTTAATGCTCGTTTAATGTACTGAAGATTAAATGCACGTATGCATGTAGAGATACGCTCCGTGGTTGCGTTAACGGTCTATGATTTGTAATAAACGTGAGAGTGAGATAGAGCACTCCTACATTCAAATAAAGGTAGGAAAGAATTTTTGCCAATTTTTGTAATTCTGAGATGGGAATATTTTTATATCATTTGAAATAAATTTCGTAAGTATTGTATGAAATTTTGTTAAATTAAGTAGATATTTTTTTGAGTAGTTGATCGTTGAAAAAAATGTGAATTTTTTTTATTTTGACGGAACTTCAAAAATAAGAAAAATGAATTTCAAACTTTGTTAAAAACGTCTTTTTATTGGACATAGAAATGTAAATGAAAATGTCCCGTGTTTTCCGTACGTGGCGGTTTCATACAAATATTTCTTGTACATTCCTTTCAAAACTTTATATTTTCAACATATACATAAAACTTTAACTTTCTGGATCTTATTCATTATACTTTTAAAATCCTATATAATATGTTATTTTTTCGCAATGGACTAAGTAAAAAGTTGTATTAAGAAATATAAACTATAAATTTATGACAACGGATATAGAAGTCTATTACCTTTAAATAATTTCATGATCATTTCTTGTCCTTATATTGTTTTTTTTTAAATAAAAACTAAAAAATAATTTTTCATACAACTTACCATTTTTCGTTGTTTCTGTAGACACTTGAAACTGGTGTTAATTGTAGCTAATTTTCGGAGATTAAAGTTCAAAATATATTTTTTGTTCTCTTATTTAAATTACTAAATTGCAATGAACTATAACAATTATGTTCATATGGCAACGAAAAGGAGCCAATACAGTTTAAGAGCTATCGAATGAACAGACTTTCTGCTATTGATTACTTTGTGAATAGCCCAGCATTGTTTCTCTGGTAATCAACGACAGGGTTCACTTACAAATAACATTACAACATTATTGCGCATTGTCACTTTGCAATGTCTCGACAAACACACTTCTTATAATTTGTTTCTATATATAGAATTGTTGCTTTGTCATTTCCACTCGGTGATTCATCAACAATACGAGAAAAATCTCATGCCGAAATGTTTGATAAAAGGTTTTCTTCTTGTATTAAGAAAATTATTTTCTAATTACAATATTTGTTTCCTTATAACTATGCTAGAGCTTGAGTTCAGTTCGAACTCAACAGAGAACTATGTATAATTATTGTAGGCGCAAATATTATCACCTGTGTGAATAATCTATACGTTCTTTGTTACCGCCAGCATATATATATATATATTTTTAATTATATAAGGTTGCGATTTTAAATATTTAGGGGTACAAATCAGGGTTGCACAATTAAAAGATATTTTTTCTTATTGTAGGCGCAAATATTATCACCTGTATGAATAATCTATACGTTCTTTGTTACCGCCAGCGTATATAATTTTTTTAAATTATTTAAGGTAGCGATTTTAAATACTTAGGGGTACTAAGCAGGGTTGCACAATTAAAAGATATTTTTTCTCATTGTAAGCGCAAGTAATTATCAACATTATGGATTGAAAAAACATTGGAGACTGTAGTTTTTACCTCAAATTTTTAGGAAATTACTATAGATGTTTAAGCATATTTATATGTACTAGTGGTCGCTCTGTGGTCGAAATTCGACTGTAATTCATTTAATTTTTAATTTTGAACGTTATATACGTGAAACACATTCAGTCAATCTGACATTTTAAAATTCTGTGGCGATAATCTCTACTCTGTGCGACTGTTCGAGTACAGAATATTATGTGTTTGACATTGACAATATGAACGAAAACAACAGTCTTTCATTGTTGAACGTAAACAATAATCGTTTAATGTATTTGAACACATATTATATATAAATTTTAGCTTTCTGCTTTCTTTCCCCATATAAATTTAACTATGCCAAATCTCACTCCTTTGTGCGCACATTATGCTTAAAAAGGGGTACAAATTTTCTCTTCACGTATATATATATATATATATATATATATATATATATATATATCGATTTTATGAAATCTTTATGTGTATTGATAGAAACTTTAGGCGTAATGGTTTCTTCCTTTTTTACGTAAAAGAAATAATTAAAACTCCACAATATAATTATAATTTGGACGTCTTAACAGTCTTTCATGACTTTATTAATTAAGAAAGTCTTGGTCGTCAAACCGTTTGTTGGAAAACACCACTGTACTCTTATTTTCCACGAGTAACTTGAAGATGAAAATTTAGTAACACCAAGCTGGAAATTTATACTAGTAATTGTGGACCAAGAAAATCGGAACTACAGTACTTTTTTAAAGAATTACGTTTCTGTAGACATTATTTACCTTTCCCTGAACATAGAGATGTTTTTTTCTGGATTTCGTTGAAGAATATCTTGAAATTTTTTTTCAAATCGTTAATTGTAAAAAAAAAATAATTACTTTAAACTCTTTAAATTACAAGATTAGTTTAACAAAACTAAAAAGAAATCAAATTCTACGAAAATCGCGATAAATACACAAATATATAAATAGGTTAAACACAAAAACACCAATACTGTGTTAGTTACAAGTTCAACGACAACATGTACATAGAAATATAAATAGATATATTTACAGAAGAAATTAATGATTAAATACTTTTTTTAAAAAATTAACTAATTAGTTTTTAGTCAACGGATAAATACTCGACTAATTAATGATTAATGAACGATTAATCGTTTAGTAAGAGTTAGCGATTACTTGTGGTAAGTATTCTTTACATAAACTCTTACCGAATCGCTTCACGTGCACATCTCTATTGAAGGAGACTGAGCGAGCTTTGTTTGGAGTAGGGAGGGGACCTTCGGGGGTCTCTTTCGATCCTGAATCTCTACCAGCTGACTGCCTCGCATCCCCTGCTCTATCCTTGCTCCTTCGATTGTCGCTTTTGCTATCTCCAGAGGAAGCAGCTTTAGGCATTGAGGAGGTTTTACTAAGAGGTACAAGGCGGTACCTCTGTCCTTAACGCGGAATACCTTGCCATTGATCTTTGAGCGAGTTTTTGAGTTTTTGGTATTTGTCTAGGGTCTTGAGGCACTTTGGGATTTAAGCGTGTCGGTTTCGTGTAAGTCGTTTAAGCTATTTTGTTATTTATCTGTAACATAAAAAGAAAATAAAACAGTTTTTTTAAGAATTAAGATCTTGGGGATACTTTGTCCATTCAGGTCGGGGAAAGGATGTGGTAATTAAATACTTAAGATGTTGTTATATCGGTAATATAAATGGCTTTATTCGATTGATATGTTCAACCATGAAACGTTAATATTTACAGCTTAGTAAGGAATGTAGACTTGTTATTTTTTGTTGAAATAACAAATCGATAACAGAAAAGTAAGAAGTTTTTGAGAAGTACGATGAAATAAAAGTACCTAAATATTATTATAAATTTTCAATAGAATATATTTGATTGTATAATTTTTAGCTTTATTCGCGACTGAAGTTAATAAATGGAATGTCATTTACATATGGCTATGTGTCGCTTTCTTATGATGTCTAAAATTTTCAACTGGCACATAAATATTCAGATGGTTGCCAACATTTTGAGAAATTGTTAAAGTAAAACACATAAACACCCATTAATATGCCAATTATTAACTTCCACGTGTAATTTACATACGGCTAAGTGTCGCCTTCTTATGCTATATATAATATTCAAGTAGCACATAAATATTGAGATGGTTGCCAACATTTTGAAAAACTATTAAAGTAAAACAAACAAACGCCCATTAATACGCCAATTATTAACTCCCACATTTTTATCTAAAGTTGCTACTGAATGTTGTCGAGTCAGATTTTGTTTTATACAAATAATAAAATAAAGAAAATAGAAAAAAACATTGCAATTTAAATTGAAATAACATTGACTAGTGCCCAATCTTGAACCACCCAACAACTCCATATCCGAATTCCTGAAGCGGTAAATGGAGCCGAAAAAAATCCAGATTAACTCATCTCTCAATACTGCGTTGATTAATGTGAATACTGCAGGATGTTCGTGCACACTTTACGCAGCTGAAATAAATTATGACTTCGTCCTCACATACAGCAAAACGCGCTTTTAAACATAAACCCGAAAGATTGATAATGATTAAAAAAAATAACACAGTTCCGGAATTGAAGAGAATTACACAAACCATTCCCTCCACAAAATCTAAAGAGACTAAGTAAAGATTAATAAATTAAGAAGAAAATCAACAAATTAAAATATCAGATTTTTTTATATTTTCGCAAATCCCTTCATATGGAGACCAGATGACTGCATTCGTTTCAAAAAAACCACAGACTAGGGACTTAACAAAGTTTAAAAAAACTACAGACTAGGGAGTTAACAAAGTAACAATATAATCGATGTCATCGATGTCATACAAATTCCTCATGGCAAACTCTAGTACCCTCTAAACCTTCTGATAGTTTTAGCTATTCGCTATACTGCTTCATAGCTTTTCGAATTTGGTATCCAAATATTTGTTTAAATATTGAGTACGTGATATTTGTGTATGAACTAATGTTTACCAGTAATATATTTATTTATTTCTTTATTCTAACCTTGACCAACATACGATGTAAATGAAAACCTTGAACAAATGTATTACACACACGCATATAACAATTTAAACACAGGACAAAAGAGCCAATTAAAAAAGGGATGTAAGAAGTGATAAATTATTTAGATATTGCAATGTATCATGACTAGTCCAATGACCCCAAAATTCTGTTCTCAAGACTATTAATCAAGCAAAGTGAATTAGTTTAGCGCCGCCCTTTTATCTGGATTGAGAGATGGTAAACCCATTGCGGCAGAAGAATACATTAGAATATTTATTGGTGGATGTAAGGCATAAGCCAGTAGACCTCTTCTAATCTTAATTTAAAAATCAGGTATGTTAAGTTAATATTAAGGTTTATTTATTGACTTGTCAACAATATAATAAAAAGTTTAGAAAAAATGTTTGGTAAACTGAAATAGATGTTATGATACAAAACAATAACAGTACACTTCAGAATAGCTCCAGAAATAAATAGCTTCAGAATATTTCTTCACATGAGTTAAGAACGTAAGAACTAGATGAAGACTTTAATAAGCCAGTAAATAATAGTTAACATGAGTTAGGAACGTAATAACTAACATGAGTTAGGAACGTAATTGAAAAAGACAGAACATAATAGTTGACATGAGTTTTCCTAACTCCAATGACAACCACACGAGAACTTCAAAAATATAGAAAATAATAGTTAACATGAGTTAGGGACATGAAAACTTCAAAAAGACAGAACATAATAGTTCACATGAGTTAGAAACATGAGAACTACACGAGAACTTCAAAAAGACAGAAAATAATAGTTAACATGAGAACTTCAAAAAGACAGAACATAATAGTTGACATGAGTTAGGAACATGAGAAATTCAAAAAAATAAAAAAAATAATAGTTGACATGAGTTAGGAACATAAGAACTTCAAAAAGATAGAAAACAATTGACATGAGTTAGGACAAAAAAAGGAAAAAAGGAAGAGCGCTGAAGTATGAGGATTGAGAATAGGCAGGCCTTTTTCACTCTATCTTAAAAATATTGTCGGGGTTATTTTCTTGATGTCAAGACCTAGTTGATTCCAAAGTTTCGTTTTTTGGACTGTAAACAATTTTCCGTAAGAGCAAGCATCCGTAAGAGTGCTAGGTTTTAACTTGCATCCTCGCGTTCGCCATATGGGTGCTAACATGCAGAATTAGGCCACAGCCGTTCCGCGCCGCACCTACCTGCCTCTGTCAAGATCACCAATGTACGATCCGATAAGGTGTCGATAAAGTTTGCAATACAAGATTTTCAACACCATCTACGCCAACGCACTTTGTCAATCCTCATTGCCGAATCGAAAGTTTGCACAAACATACATAAAATAAACATAAAAACTTGATCGATTTCGTGCGAAAGTTACGAAATTATAACACATTAGCTACCCGTCCCGGCTTTGCCCGGGCAAAATAGAGACCATGATTGTAATTTATTTTAACCATTTTATTTAATACAATAATGAAATATTTACGGTTAATTTACTAACGGTATTCTAAACGATTTACATATTCGTTCTATGATTTGGTAAAACACAGAACTGCACTGTCCAATTTTTCGATTAACTTCGTGAGGAAATTATGAAGTTTGAATATACTATCTGCTCATTCCGGCTTTGCCTGGCCAAAAAACTGAACAGAACTGCATTTTGTTTTAATGGCTTTTTCATACAATAATCATTTACGACTGATTTATTAACAGTATTCTCAACGTTACAGTTAGTCATTTTGTGCTTTAGTCATATATAAAACTATACGGCCTAACCTTGTAATATCTTGAATCAGGAACAATACAAGATTATTTTTTTAAAATACAATAACATACGTGTATTATATTAAACCACTCTCGAATAGAATATTAAACACTAACTGTTATACACTTGAATTATTACACTGATTGTATACAATAATATTCAAATAAAATATTAATTAAAAAGTACGCATGTGCGCTTTAAAATATGGTTCACTTGATATTTTAAAATAGTTCGCTTGGTGCATCTAAAAACGTAGTCGATGCCGAAGAGAACTGAGTTTATCCGATTCAGCGTCATTGTTCTGAACCTGACGGCTCAGCATCACCGAGAGAGCGTTACGGCTCAGCTTCGTTCACTGCTCAGAAAGTGCGCTGGTACGCAAGGTGCGCAGGTGCGCATACAGAAATGTTCACTTTAAAACATCTTAAAAGAATCAATCTATAACAACTAGTCAATATACAAACTGGAACTTTCGTGTAGATTTAATTTTATGTACAATTTCTTTAAAAGTTATTTTGAAATAGCTAAAACGCTTTAGTTAATTTAACTAGCTAAACATTTCTACGGTTCTTTTTTGGCAACCAGAAACTGGTTATAACAGGCAATTCGTAATAATTAGCGAAATAAATCGTTAATTTTTTTCTAGATTTTCTTGTTATCTACAATATCTTCATACTTTAATCTTAATGTAGCTATAATGTTTTAAAAGTTTGTTTTAAAAATTCATCCGGTTACGCTTCAGTTCCTTTCACTGAAATAGCTATTGATCATTTACTCACATACTTTATCAAATATTATACACCCTACGTCCATCCGGATATTATAAGCTATATATACCTTCATGAAACTTTCATGCCAATTACTTAAGCCATTTTTATGCCAAACCCTAAAAACAAACCAACGAAGCTTTTTCATTTATGAAATTAGTTTGATTTTCGATATTGTCCACCTGGACTGTTGCACTCTATTATGTTATGTACGAACGTTATCAATACATTTATATAAAATTGTACCGTTTGTCTGTGATTTTCAAATTTTTAGCTTTTAAATACTTTTCTGATTTACATACTTGATTACTATAACGACTCTAATATTCAAAAAAATCTTCTATCTGTGCGTACGAGTGGATATAACTCGAAAACTACTGCAGTTATTGACGTAAATTTATGCAGGTTGTCGATAGTATTAAATAGTAATCTTGGGATCAATTTAATTTATATTTTCATCGTGATATTTCAAACGATTCCGAAGATATAACAATGAAAAGGTTATCCGCCACAAGGATGGTGTGGTGTGGTGGTTTGCTGGAACACGCGGTAGTGGACAGAGGAACAAGGGGAAGGCAAGAGCGTAAGTCGACCCGCGCGGAATTTAAATTACACTAATTAAGTTGTCTAATTATTAATAAAATTACACTACTTAGATTGTATAATATAAGAGCATAAAATAAATGCATTAAGGCATTAAAACAAGGCACTTGCATTCAGGAATTCCTCGCGAAGTGGCAAAGTATCGCTAATTATATGAATAATTGCATAAGTGATTATCTTTTCCGTAGTAGTTTATTCTACGGAAATGCATCTGAATGTTAACTCTGAAATTAATTTTTGTTAGCGAATAATTATCAGTTTATATTAGTGCTATATCTGATTAGCACTTCTATGCTAATTAACTGTATTCATACTAACGTTTTATTGACTATATTTAATGAGTGGTATCAATTGAGTGCATGCAGTAGTCGCGACTGTAAACTTGTTTTTATTAATTAATAGTTAAAGTTTTGTTGACTTTATTAATTTAAAGGTTTTTTGCACGTATCAAAACTTACATGTGATTATAAGTTTAAAGATATGAATTTTAATAAAACTTTTACTAAATACGGAAGTGGGTGGCATTCTAATATATTTTAACTCAATTTTGTTAGAGTACCTGGATGATTTCGGTAGGGAGATTTGGACAGTAAGTTTTGCTTCAGACTGATGTTTGTATAATATAAATTTGATATATTTAGTTATATGTCCATCTTTTATATTTATATTTGTATGTGTAGTTGTTACACGAGACTTTGTTCGCATAAAAATTGGTTTATGGTCGAATTTGATATTCTCTAGGCTGTGTTTTACAATGATTACAGGTGTGTAGTGAAAATATGAAAATTCCAGGTAATTGATGAAGTTGTTTAATTATGCAAGCACCAAAAGCCTTATTTAGGGGTGCCCTGAGAATGTTTTTTTATTATTCTTTAAGGAAATTAATGTTTTTCCAAGATTAAATTCTGTTCTATTTGTTACTCCGTAATTAATTATAACAGTTTTTAAAATTTAATAACGATTAGTTCTTTATTGAAGGGAAATATTCTGAAGGGATTAACATTAAAAGGGAAGTGCGACAGGGTTGTATTTTATCACCAACTAGTTTTAACATGTACTCAGAAGCGTTTGTGACGAAAGCTTTGAAAGAACTAGACTGTGATGTTAAAGGCAATGGACGTCTTGTTAACAACTTAATGACGCAGTTCCCATAACATCTTTGTAAGCGTAGTTAAAGAAAGATAGAGACCAAAATATGCATTGAAATTGCCCATAACACCTTTGGAATAATAAAAAAGCTACTCTGAAATCGTAGCCTTAAAATTACACTTCAAATTAGTCTTCCCCAGTGCTACATCTGACCAATAATTGTATACGGATGGGAGGCCTGGACTGTTAAGAAGATCTCAGGAAACGTATAGAAACATTCGAAATGTGGGCCCACAGACGCTTGACGTCTACATCTTGGACTCAGGAAATCACTAATGGCTAGATTCTAGGATGGGATGGCCAGAAAATCAAGTTTTTCAATCAAACAACATAAAGGGGCATATGCTCAGGCATGACAGATACGAGCTCTTGAAACTAATAATAATGGGAAAAGTTCTCTAATGGGAAAGTCATTCGTAGAAGAAAGTCATGGTTGCGCAAATTTCGAGAATGAACAGGGATTACGAGTGCCGTCGAAATATTTTCCTTGTCAAGGATAAGACCAAGTACTCGCAGCTGATCGCCAATCTTCACCAGCTGGAGAGGCACCTTTAGAAGAAGTTCATTATTGAAAGAGCTGTTAAGCAACGAAGAAACAAATACACTTATATTTATAATATTATTTCTGATCATAGAGGTACGACTGTCTTGCCGGTATATAACGGGCTCACTGAAGTCGCCATCGAAAATAATTTTGCAGATACTCGCTGAAGACGCTATCGATAATAATTTTGCAGGGCTCACTGAAGACGCCATCAATAATAATTTTGCAGGGCTCACCGAAGACGCCATAGATAATAATTTTGCAGATACTCACTGAAGACGCCATCGATAATAATTTTGCAGGGTTTGCTTAAGACGCTATCGATAATAATTTTGCAGGGCAGCTCAGAGGGAAAGTGAAGTTATCGTGGAGTGCAAGATATAGTCATATATTAATTATCAAAAATGTTAACCCATATTATTTGCATCGCTACTATTTTATTTTAACATGTTTGATACACAATAGTATTTCGTATAGCAGAATGATTGGAACAGTAATTTTATGAACAGTAAATAGTCATCTGTAATGTGAATCACTTGTTGACATAAACATTCGTAGGAGCGAGAAATAAGCAAAATATCCCTTCACAGTTTTCGTTAAGTTACTGGTGCGAAAAAACGTAAATGTAAAGAATTGAAAATAAAAAATATCAGTTCTCTTTTGGGTTAAGTGTACAAACGCACACATACCACTAACGCACACACTCACACACACACACACACACACACACATATATATATATATATATATATATATATATATATATATATAGAACGTATGTGTTTATGTAAGGTAACAGGAATTGCACTCAAACTATACACACACGTAGCCCTCCACTCCCCAATGTCAGTGTTGTGCTATAGCTTCTGAAAAGAATCGGAAGCAATCGTAAGTATGTTTGTTACTATTAAAGTAAACTTTATAAATTTATATATTATTTATCTATGATTTCAAGCTTATTTTGGTCGTATTGTTTCAATTAAATATTGCTGTGTAAATATGAGGTAATGCGGAAAATGCAGTAAATTATATCATAAGGAAAGTGTCGGTTTTGTGGAAGGAGATGCTAATGTCTTTGAATATCTTGATGGCTGTCAGGTGGGGTAATTAAAAGTATTGATTGATAGAGTTAGTAATAATAATAATTTATGTATATATATATATATATATATATATATATATATATATATATATATTTATATGTTAATGTCGCAGACTTTTTTACCCTACTGTTATAAATTAAAGTCTATGGGCATGGTTTTTTAAAACATTAAATTTTGTATTTGTTTATGTAAAAGTTGCCATTTTTGTGTTTACATAAAATCAATTGATTAATTGGTTTTTTATTTTTATATTATTTAATATCTTCCTTAGCTAGGTCTCAATACCAGCAGCTGTTTTACATATACACACGTACACATAATTATCCAGCGTAATTGTCACTTTTCTGTTTGAATTTACCCACGTTCTAATATTTCATTCATTATCATGCTTATTTCTATGTTTTTTGAAACTGTGTATCAAAAAAATTGCTGGTGCAACGTGCTACTCAAAATATAGAAAACACCTATTTGTTATTATTTTCTTTAATTTTTAACTTCCATATGAACTCCAAAAAGTACCTATATAAGGTACACGATTCCTTTTAGCAGATTCAATACACCTGCAGCTTCAATGCGCGACTACTACCAGAGTTATGAATATTTTGTTGTGTATGCGTGTTAATATTTTTTTGATATTTTTAACTTCCATATGATTTAAAACTCCAAAAAGTACCTATATAAGGTACACTATTTCGTATCCTTTTAGCACATTCAATACACCTGAAGCTTCAATGTGCTTTTACTACTAGAGTTATCAATATTTTGTTGTGTATGCGTGTTAATATTTTTTTGAAAATTTCTAACTTCCATATGGTTTAAAACTCCAAAAAGTACCTATATAAGGTACACTATTTCGAGTCCTTTTAGCACATTCAATACACCTGAAGCTTCAATATGCTTTTACTACTAGAGTTATGAATATTTTGTCATGTATGCGTTTTAATATTTTTAACTTCCATATGATTTAAAACTCCATAAGGTTCCTATATAAGGTACAATATTTCGAGTCCTTTTAGCACATTCAATCCACCTGAAGCTTCAATGTGCTTTTACTACTAGAGTTATGAATATTAAGAACACGTGCGTTGGCACTAAGGTCCACGAAATCGCACATGGCAGAACGGTCATTATGTGGGGTCATTTATCATATGAAAGTGCTGAGAAACCCCACAAGGTGCTTAGAAACCTTACTAGCAAACTTTAGGGCTGGTAAAACAAAGCTTAATATTCTATTGATCAGTGACCGTGGTAGTGTAGTAAGAGTTCAAAAAGGAAATATTTTGTTAATAATCTTAATGGCTGCACACAACGCTACATATTATGAAATTAATGGGAAATCTGGAAGAAAATTGGTGGGTTAGTGAAAGGGATAATAATCCTTCTGATTTTTGTGTAAATTAGAGCAGAAAGTTCGTTTACACCCGCTAAATAGAAATCGTTGTACATGAACTTGTGTGAAATCCACATGATGGTGTGGAAGCTTTAAAAACGATAACCCATGACTGTTTTCTGGTAATACATATATAAAAATAAAAGAAATACATGTATGTTTTTATTTTATCTTGTTACGAATCGTGTAGTTCTGAATAAAATATTTTTATACTAATTGCGCCCAGCGGGGGGGGGGGGTGCGGAATGACATCATGTCAGCTTGAGGGTTAACTTAGTTGCAAATATATATATATATATATATATATATATATATATATACGTATATACTTTTAACTACAGATAAGAACAGCTTGTGCCACTTTGACTTGGGAAACTACCAACGTCTGATTTTCGAGGAAAAAGTATTTGCAAATAATTTGATTGTACATTCTATAAAAGAAACACGAGAAATAAATATCTTTTTGCGTAGATGCATTAGTGCAAATTTTTATTAGATTTGAAACAATTTTCTATATTTTAACACGTTAATAATTGTAAGTATAATAAACCCAACATACTAAGGTTAATTGTATATATAACTGTGTTCGTATTCGTGTGAGTATTTGTAATACAACATTTTTTTTTAAATAAAACAAAGATTACCCTACAATTGTTTAAGCAATGCGGACATTTACCTAATTTTATTTATTTAAACTACAATCTGGACCAATTTTATTTACTTAAATTCATCTGTAGCTTTGACGAGAACAGTTTAATATGAAAAAAACTCTACCATTAAGCTTTGTTGATACTCCAATATTATAACAACAGGAGCAAAAGTCGTAAATGGTTCATACATTAAATAATTAGCGAAATTAGAGAAAATGACAGGGTATATAAAGAGCGCGGCCTTTTATCTTTTGTTCAGTTAACAACTGAGTTTCGGCGAGTAAAGAACAAACAAAATGTAAAGAACTTTGATTGTTCTTGCGTCATCGCCATATATGTATGACGTGGGTAAATGTGTATTAGCCTATGATAGACAAGCGTTGTTTCCAAAGATTTGTAAAAGTAAAATTTGATCTTTTCTGTAATTCTCACCCAGAGCGACTTCCCAGATTAAATTACGAAAACTTGTAAAGCCTGATTGAAACAGATTCCAAGATGCCGTTATTTGCCAATGTTGCTTTTATGATCTCTTACTGCAATAAAAGAACAACTTTATGCTTTAGGGGAGAAGTGGAAATATTCTTTTTACCACCTGTTTGACACAGAAGTTTGAGAATGACGGTTTTTAAAACAGAGCTTTGAGAATTACGGTTTTATTAGTTTCCAACCTAGTAATAAAACTAACAATAATAAACTTAATAATTAATTAAACTGAAAATTTTGCGTGTCCTTTATGTCAAAAATATTTGTAAAGAAAAATAAATTTAAGTGATGAAGAACAAGTTATAGAATGCATTAAGATCATTCTTAGAAATATTGTCTATTTGTTTGTGAATATGTTTATTTGTTCTCTCATAACGCATAACTTCTAATAATGTTTATTTGTTCTCTCATCTCGTATAATTTCTAATATATTTATTTGTCGTCTCATCGCGCATAATTTCTAATATGTTTATTTGTTCTTTCATCGCGTATAATTTCTAATAATGTTTATTTGTTCTCTCACCACAAATAATCTAATGGGGTTTTCACTTATGAATTTTGGGGGTTTGTCTTGTTTCATCGTAACCGACTCACTAAAAAAGAAGCTCCTTATATAAATAACATTTACTTTAAAGAAAGTTTACATTTATAACTATAATAGTTGACTTTGGGTGTATTAACCTTACATCCAACTTAATAATATTTTGCCAAGATCTGCACAAACGAATTCGCGGGCAATGCTAGAACGTAATATATTCACAATTAAATGAAACTACGTGATGTAGTATTATTTCTACTTTCTTTAACTTCTTTACCACCACCTAGGTTTCGTTGTATTACAACATCTTCAGGTGGGAAGATCTTTGCTAATATCCCACCGGAAGATGTTGTAATACAACGAAACCTAGGTGGTGGTAAAGAAATTAAAGAAAGTAGAAATAATACTACATCACGTAATTTCATTTAATTATGAATAATGAATTTCTACAAAATTAACGCCAAATATATTCAATACGTAATATATTTTCAACATTAAGAGACCATTTAGACAGACCAATCATATTGGATACTTATAAGTTTAAGAGTCTGGTCCACGCTTGCGTAGGCGCGATCGAAAACTAATATTTGATTAAATGTTAAACTTCAGACAGTTGCCAGATTTACATATTACGTACGCGGAACGCGCATTACACACTCTCATTCCCTATTGCGGAATGACATTTCAGATCGGCCTGAGTTACGCCAACTCGAAATCATTTTCGTAAATACCAACATTAAGTTGTTTTATATTTGAGAGTAATTTCGAAATATCGAATCGTATTAAGTTGGTCACCTTGTGGACGGCGAGAGAAATGCCTGCGGAAGTCTCTCGACTCGTACGTATCGAGTACAAGAAGTGATCGCTGTTATCCATTGGATTTAGCGTTTGTACTTTAGTCACAGTGATTCGAATCCAAATCTTATTTAGACCGGAAAAGCATTTCCTATTTTGTAATAAGTGCATACTCCTCAAATTTATATTTGCAATGGTATGTGTCTTATAGCAAAAGTTGCCTTTATGCTGAATATAACAGAACTAAAATAATAACAGTCGTTGGCAAATTTACTTTGTAATCAAAATTACGATTTAAGTAAAATATAAGCAGCAAATACCATCTTAGTTGTTGACAGAACCTCACATGACTTTGTTGTGAAAAAAAGATGGTTATTACATTATTTCATCCTTGAGACTGTACTAGCCTTGATCTGATTCGCTTAATGTATATACATGCATTTTTGGTAGCCAGTTTATCCGGACGTACTGTTCATAATTTTCTCAAAGCTATTTTGTTATCCAAACCTTCTAAACATTTTTTAAACCTAATGTCCTAAATTTAATTTTTCTAATTTCTGCTGATTATGATTCAATGTGCAGGTACAATTCCTGTACAAAGATTGTACCAACTGCCCCAAAAGTAGCAAAGGACGATACTTAATGACTTCTAATACAAACATAAGTAAATAGCATACAAGTGAAATAAAGGTTGTGCTATAATATAAGGTGTGTGCTATAATATTTTTCAATAGAATGAGATAAATAATGGAGATGCGTCAATTAATGTAGGTTATGTCAGTTATTTTTTATTTTAATTAATTATGTATATAAAACAAAATGTGCTTCGTAATGTATACTATTTATATAACTGTTTGATCAACCAAGCTTATGATTAACAAATAAATATATAATTTATTTTAAACCCAACAAAATAACACGTATACATAAATTCTCTCGACATCGGCATTGATATATTTTATTTCTTTTGCAGAAAGTATAATAACATTATGGATATTAATAGCTACTACGTCCTTGGCAGATGTTTTGTAGCCATTCACATTTTTAAGTCTAACTGTAGCATATCATGTTATTCTGACTTGTATTTTTATTATATAAGTTTTCTTTGACAGATTTTTGTCCTTTTTTCCCAAAAATCTCAAGTATTATACAATATTTGAGATTTTTTGGAAAAAAAGCACAAAAATATATCAAAGAAAACTTATTTTTTAAAAATTCGTTTCGTTCGATTTGTGTCAATCAGGAAATTAAAAAATGGAATTACTGAATATTAAACGCCAAGGGTGCATAGATATTTAAAAAAAATATCCTCCTCCTTTGTCCATAACCACGTATGAAAAGTCGCGTTAGAAAAAAAAATTTAAGTAAAATCTATACAGTTTTCTTATCTTCTCTGTTTTTGGTAAATATAGTGTTTTTCACGATTTTTTTACTTATATTTTTATTCGTTTAAATATTCACCAAAATTGTGGACTATGCTTGAAATGCATTATGATTTTTTTGAACGCGCCTTCTGAAATATTTTGACTTCGACACACTTGTCGATGATCTAATTTCTGCATTGTACATTTTTTATTTTTACCGTCCTCGTCCACAACTTCGGGTTTAAAAAAGGTAGATCCTTCAAAAAAGGACTGAAGCCAATAAACCCCTCGTGAAGATCAAAGTACACGCGTGAATCGACGGTTCCATCGTTTGGTTCTTGACCTCCACTGGGTATCGATACGGCTCGCTTGTGTTCTGGTCCGGAGGTGACGTCAGCGCTCGCTGTCGGCGACTCTGACTATAGAAGGAGTGATCTCGACGAGAGAGAGGATGACGTCAGGCGGCCGGAGGTTGACCGGCAGGCATAATGAAGTAAGTGTTGAATTGCGGTCGGAATAACAAACGTGGAGTCGAAAAAATTCTTGGGGGAGAAGAGGGAAAAACATATTTTCTTTTTCGTACATTTATTCGTAACGTGTAATTTCATCAACTTTTGACAATATGTTCTTTAGTGTTTCTACGAAAGCTTTACGAAATACAAAATATTACAACAAAATCAGCAAATGCAATAAAAATAGACGCAGGTGTAAGTTTGTTAATAACACATGGATATTTTACCAATCCGATTAATATTAAGGTAAGAAATTAAGGAACAAGCAAGCGCACTTGAGAAAAAAAACGTGTTTTTCACGGTTTTCAGTTATTTAATTAACATAAAACCTGCATCTGCGCTGTTTAGTTACATACGAAATATCTGACGGTTTATTTTATATATAGATCGATAAAACCAAATTAATAAACCGATAAAAATACCAATCGTTTAAAATCGGCCAAAAAAGGTAAAAAATTAAATCAATAAAAGAATTATACGTCTTTTAAAGATTTGATAGATGTTCGTCAGCAGAAAAGTACTTTGATATATATATATATATATATACATATATATATATATATATATATATATATATATATATATATATATATATATATTTGTATATGTATATATACATATATATATATATATATATATATATATATATATATATATACCAACTTAATGATGAGCAACATTTAAAGCAATGTAACTTATTTTTATCATTATTTTTCCAAAGTTACACCTGTATTAAGCTTATATTAACATTAACGTCTATAAAGTGAATATAGTAGCATCGCCGCCTCTTTTCAATATCATGTCATTTGCATGCTATTTCATTACTCTCGATCGCGACACTTCACTATAAATAATATAAGCATTTATGTAAGAAATATAAGTATTGGTGAAAATTCAAATCTCTTCGAAATCTGTTAAAAATCGGCGATAAAATTTTCCGAGTTAAACACAATAGGATAAAAACATATTTTGCCACTTTGAATGCGAGGAGTTATTAATGACTGAAATGTTAGTTAAAAGCTCTATTGAACCTTGAGGGTGGATTTAATGTTTTTTAATAAAATCCTTCAAATTGAATTAGATTATTAGAGGGCGGAAAATCAGAAGGGATGGCTCTCAAATTTATCTAAATATTTACACACCTATCATCTTGATTTTAAAAAGACATGAATTTTCTTTTATAATTCTGGTGAAAACTGTAGCTTCATTCGTATTCCATTTGTGTGTAATTTGCATTTAGGCTTATCACTTTATACACTGATTGGTTTGTAGCGAAATTGATCGAACACAGTCTGAAATATCATCTTGATTTTTCAACGACGGCTGGCATTCGGATCTGGATTTTATGAGATATGTATCTTTTTATCTTTTTATTTAAAAATCACGACAAATAATTTTTTAATTTTATAATTTTGATGACTTCCTAGAATTACAAAATAGTAAGAATT
The DNA here is from genome assembly GCA_039881145.1 of Druceiella hillmani. NCBI lineage: Eukaryota > Metazoa > Arthropoda > Insecta > Lepidoptera > Hepialidae > Druceiella > Druceiella hillmani. The sequence continues at coordinate 29,895,575 of JAYKKI010000006.1, forward strand.
CCAAAATGGCCGATTCTCTCGGATGATGTCTACATCTGACACTGGCTATTGCTTACAGGCTTATTACTTATCTGGATTTTATGAGATATGTATCTTTTTATCTTTTTATTTAAAAATCACGACAAATAATTTTTTATGAATAAAGAGTATCTTTTTATTTAAAAATCACGACAAATAATTTTTTATGAGTAAATAGTAGCTTTTTATTTAAAAATCACGACAAATAATTTTTTCATTTTATAATTTTGATGACTTCCTAGAATTACAAAATAGTAAGAATTCCAAAATGGCCGATTCTCTCGGATGATGTCTACATCTGACATTGGCTGTTGCTTACAGGCTTATTACTTATCTGGATTTTATGAGATATGTATCTTTTTATGTTTTTATTTAAAAATCACGACCAATAATTTTTTATGAGTAAATAGTAGCTTTTTATTTAAAAATCACGATAAATAATTTTTTAATTTTATAATTTTGATGACTTCCTAGAATTACAAAATAGTAAGAATTCCAAAATGGCCGATTCTCTGGGATAATGTCTACATCTGACACTGGCTGTTGCTTATAGACTTCAATGAAAAGGAAATTACGTAAGAGACGGTCGATAAAAATGTGCCTAGAAGATTCTTTAAGATTCTGCTGTATTAAATTTAGAATTTTCTGAAATATGGCAATGTCAGGAACATTGAAAATATTGTCGGTATATTCAAGGACTTGTATAAGTGCGTTGTAAGTGAATTATATCAAACTATTCTATGAGGCCCTCCCAGTAGCACCACGGCCTGACGTAGAAAAAATGCATGGCAAAAAGGAACCTGTATATGACAGGTTTTGTTTTTTTTCATAAAATAACATATATCAACATTAATGGAGTGTAATAGTTTAATTCTAGAAATATTCTCATTTATATATAGACACGCTATTCTATTTGTCAAAAAATTAACAAAAATATGTGCTTTAGGAAATACCGTGAATACGAAGATTTCTGTACAGTTTTCAGAAACTACAAATGTCAGGTACACTTTTTTCTCCTTTATTATATTCCCTTTATTGTTTAGATACATTTTTTATTACATTCTTGCCAATGCATAAAATTATGCATGCCTAAATTAAAATTAAAATATATTTGGAACTGGCTTACACTATCATATAAAAGCTTCATATGACGTTTGATCTGGTTAAAGTAATTGAAATTTTTGAAGATATTGATACCGAGCAAGGGCAAGCGAGTTATGTAAAAATTGCAATTTTCAAATCGATGGCATGTGTAGATTCTGAAAAAAACCGACGAGACACACCTATAGACAAATAACTTAGTTTATCACAAGGGTTACCGTAAGAGTATTTTAATGGGAATACCTGTCGTCACCGTGGTGTGTCGGGTTGATCCCAAGACATACGGCCGTTCAGTGCGTGGCGCACCGTGAGTCCAACCTTTCGAGGTTCTGGCAACCATTTTTCAACCATTTTTCCATACGAAATCTTCTTCATCTCATGTGGACACGACAACAACAACAACAACAATAGGAATACCTAAAAACGGCTACGGTAATACCTATTTTACATCCATTGGTAATTAGAAAAACTACCTAATTTTCCAGGCACTAGCTATCCACCAGCTATACATAATATGCATAACAGATATAGGAGTATATATAAATTATTACTGGCTAATTACAATAATTTTTCTCTTTTTCTTACTTTATATCTAATGCCAACTTAGTCAATACTCAATATTAAAATCCACTGGAATCACTTGATTTTTATATAATGAATAAATTGTCGCTAAAAATTAAATAATAATTGCATTTGTTACTGAGAAGGAAGGAAACATCAAATATAGTATGTTTTAAGAACATATCGACACAAAAACAAATATATTTCCTGACCTCATCTTCCTAATTACGTAATCGGGTTAGGAAGTAATAATATGTGTTTTATACACGTTTAAATGTGAAAACGTATGCATATTTTGGCTGAATTGCATATTTTAAAGACAAATGACTGCGAGGCGAGATCTATAAATATCATGATTTCGAGGTTACTCGCCTATACAATATGTCATGTCTATGTTTATATTTAGTTAAATAGACATGAAAATGTTTTTGTTAAGTTAAGTGTACTTCTGAAATTAGTCATATTCAATATCGGAGTATTTAATGTGAATATTATTTGGTACCGTTAAATTCGCATTAAAAGCGCGAGAATAATAGAGTAGAAGCATAAATTACTTTTTTGTTAGGTGCCGGTGTTATTTCATATTAGCTGCGTCCCTGAATTCGTTTACGCGGCCTGTTAGAAAATTTTATTTAATTTAACTGTAAGATCGAAAGTTAGAACATACACTTGCTGTATTTACATACACTTGTCATATTGTCATATTTTATTTTCCAGTCAATCTATTGCGATGAAATGAAGCCTATACGTTACCTCAGGTCCTACAGTATCCACCAGTTGAAACATAATGAGAATATTTAATATATTTGGCGTTAATTCTGTAGAAATTCATTATTGATAATTAAATAAAACTACGTGATGTATTAAATTGATGTTATTCTATGAGGTTATACAATGTAAATGTTCCGGTGTATGTAATAAAATTAAATGGAAATTATTTTCAGCAATATATTTATACAATAGCAAGGGTATTTAAAAGTTAGAACAAGGTTATACCACTCATTCTACATATCTCCCGTTTTCTTTATTCATTTATTTATTTTTTTTATTTATGTATATTATATATTTATCAATTAATTTATTACCCTCAGTAAAATACTTGTATATCGTATAACTCTCGGAAATATAATAAAACCTACACCGCTCCCCTGCAATAAACTCACTAACATAAGCAGTGGGAAAACCCACACAAACCCAGCTTCCGCCATTGTTTTTAAAAAATATAAATGCTCTAAAAATATAAATCGTTTTTGTTATAACACTGTTCAATATAATTTGCATGTACCGTTTAGTGTATTCCAATTCAACGTGTCTTCTAAGTTTTTTTTTACGTTATCATCTGTTATATTATTGATCAATATAATTCGCTTGGAATAAATATCTACAATAGAAGAAACAGTATTGCAACTTTGAACGTACGGCTACGCTGATATTGCGCCCCCTTTCATTTAGTTTATGAAATTAGGAACAGTTGGTGGTAATTGCCTACAAATATTTTTCCTTTGTGTAATACACACATTGCGGTAATATCGAATAAGTTACATTAGTTTCTTAGGACTGTCAATTTGTGCCTTGGAGAAAATCAAAACGACATCGTTTAAATTTTTGTTATATTTTGCAATGTTATTGTTTTGAAGAGTTAAAAATAATAGAGTTAAAATTAATTTCATTATAATTGTACTTTTATTTCATTCTAGAAGTGAGTCCCGTCTAATGTCAAATAAGTAAAATAGTTTTACGTCAAAATTAAAAGAAAAGTAAAAAGTAGTTGAGAGACGTCACGTGACGTATAACGATGTTGACAATGATCGCGAAAATTTATCCGTCATTTTGAAAAAAAAACTCTTAATAAGATTTTAATTTCAGAAGTTTGAGTAATTGAGGTCGTTGTAATTATGTTATCGTTATATTATTATCCATCGAACGCCAGAAGCAATATTTATACAGTGAAAGGTTTAAATGCATCTCCCTCTAATACCCAAATGATTAGATGTTTTTTTCCATTGTTCTAGGGTCAATGTTCCAATGTTTTAATAAATGTTCAAACATTCTATTATAAGTTTATCTTCTCACTTATCTGTTCTGCACACGCAAATTTTTGACTTTCATACAAAATTTTACATAAATTTTCCGTGAAAATAACTTTAGCGTTTTACTTCTTACATATATTATTTAACGATATAACTAGCTTGGTGTATGAAATGCGTCAAATATTACGCTTACCGTGATTAAGAGAATTTTCCAAGTCAAAATAATAACCCTTATTTGCAGTTAAGACAAATGTACTTTCGCTTTTTGCCTTGATCGGTGTATCCGTATTCATCAAAATAAATGTGTTTATCGTTTCTCTTAGTGTGTGTATTTAAGTTATTCCAACATTAGCAGGCGTAAGTATAGCGTTACCATACTAACTTTTAGAAGACAAGAAGTGATGAGCTTAAAAGCTCGGACATTCATTACACTGGATATTCGGATTATTAAAGTAAAAGCTCATGTTGGACGAAAGTGAAACAGTACAGGTTAATTTAAATTGTTCATATAAATCTAATAAAACTTAATTTGTTTTTATCAAATCTTATTTATCTTACTGACCACAAACAAAATATTATGACTGCATATAACACAGTTATAATTGTACAACTAATGACAAAAAAGCAATTCAAACCTATATCCTTAATTTAAACTTTAGAATTTAAATAATAAACAATTAATATTAATGTTAAACAATTTTTACGATGAAATCAGCAGTAAAATATAATTTTGGTCGGACACTTATCTCAGTATCTTATTTTAATATTACGACTAGATAACGTCTTTAAATTGCTAGTTTTAAATAACCGTACCCAGATTCGTAGTTTTAATATTCCTGGCGAATTATTTACAAATGTATATTTAGTCATAATTTAAGACACAATCTCCGATTTCGTTAATTTCTTTTGCATGTCCGAGGATTAAATTAATGTGTCAATAATTTAAAACTAATTTCTTTTAAACCATTTAGGACACTTTTAAATATCCCCCGAACGGTTCTTTTCGAAAGGAGACAGCGTTTGGGGGATTTTAAGTGTCCTAAAAGGTTTAAAAGAAAGTAGTTTTCAAGAATTTATGGAAAAGACGATGGATGGCTATAAGTATCGCCTTTAGAATTAACAAATATTTCATCGTTTACACGCACAAATATTTTATAAAAAAATATTACAAGCAAAGTCTTAAAAAAAAGAATTAAAAAAAGGTTAAACCATACCTCTCTTCAAAAATTAGGTCATAATTTGATCATTTCTGCCTCAAAGGACTCGTTTTACTCTGAATAGATATAGTCATAGGTTATTGATTGATGATTTGGTCTTACATTTCATATATTGAATATATTTGGGGTTAATTTTGTAGAAATTCATTATTCACAATTAAATGAAACTACGTGATGTAGTATTATTTCTACTTTCTTTAAGTTCTTTACCACGACCTAGGTTTCGTTGTATTACATCTTCAGGTGGTTCAAGTGTATTACAATATCTTTGCTAATAGCCCACCTGAAGATGTTGTAATACAACGAAACCTAGGTCGTTGTAAAGAACTTAAAGAAAGTAGAAATAATACTACATCACGTAGTTTCATTTAATTGTGCTTATATTTCATGTTGAGAAAAGTGTTTTCTTTATCAAGATGGTTTCCTCATAATGGGGATTCGAAGACAAAGCGAATCACAGATGGTGCTGCAGTTTTTGGTATGTTATGTACAAAACTTCACATCGACTTTTCAGTTTTCTTCTGTTCACAGGTATTATCTACTAATCTAACTAGTTTGCTAGATGAAATACATATTAATGTTTAAATTATTAATGCTTACTGTGATTACGAGAATTTTTCAAGTCAAAATCGTCACTTTTATTCGTAGTTATGACAAACATACGTTGGCTTTTTGCTTTGACTGGTGTGCCCATATCTGTATCCACCAAAACAATTGTGTTTATCGTTTCTCTTCCTGTGTTTATTTTGAGTTATTCCGACATTACTAAGTAGGCGTAAGTATCGCCTACATAATTAACAAATATTTCATTCCAAAACACTCAGATGCTTTAATAAATTTTTTTTAAAAAAATGTTAAACCATCTATACGTGGAGTTTAGAAATATAGACATGTTTTGTGCATCGTTGTCTCAGAAAACCCTAAGAGGACTAATTTTACTCTGAATATGTACAGTCGTAAACCTCGTGTCACCTTATTGATGGTGATTTAATGTTACATTTCATGTAAAGAAAAGTATATTCTTTATTAAGATGTTTACTTAACAATGGGGATGGGAACACAAAGCGAATCACAGATGGCGCTACAGTTTTTGGTGCCCTTGTTACTATTGTCAATTTGAGTTTATGTTTCTGTCATGTTTTGTCACCTTATTTTGAAGCTTACTGAGCTAAAAATGGGGTGAAATTTTAACAATGTATTTTAAAAACACAGTGGTGCAGTTAAAAGAAACGCTATGTGCAAAAACAATATCACAACTAGTAAAAAAGCTGAACTCGTAGTACGATACTTAATTATCCTGGGCTGTGGGTTTGAAATTAATGTATCTGAATAGATAGATAAATGTATATATTAATTTACTTAACTTAATTGTAGAACTTGCCTTTAATTTTTTTTCGATGTATTGCTTTTACGCACTATTTAAAATGACTGACTCCGGTATTATTACAATTATATGCATCGATTCATTTTATCTGTTTTATTACATAAAAACTGATACAAAACACAAACAACGATAATATCTTACAAGACACTATCTAATTGATGATTAGACATATATCAACAAGTCGCGTCCAATCGCGAGTTACGCTTTTCTGCCCTCGTCATTTATTAATACAAAGCAACCGAGTTTAGTAAGGTTTTTCCCGATTCCATACGCTGTCTTACAAAATATTATGAATACTTTTCTACTAGTTTGCACGTGTTGAAAGTTATAAGACTTGGAATGGTCACTTCCTTTTTGTAAAAAGATCCGAAATCTTATGCGTTGAATACAGATTAAGAAAAGCTAAATATAATGCCTACCAAAATTTTTGGCTCACACCTGATTCTATATATTTTAATATTATATAATCTAGAATTATCGCTATGATTTTCCCGTAATCTTCTATTGAGCTTTTATCAAACTATTGAGCTTTTATCAAATCTGATTATTAAAGATTTTCAGTTCAGTAGTTACGAAAATAAGGGTGGAGGAGGGAAATTCTTTATTTTTACCTATTTTTTAGAATATATTTTTAAATATGCAATTAAAATAATTAAAAAAATATTTTTGTATTCCTCATAAAAAGCTCTTTCATACGACACATAAACAGAAAAAAATATTTTATTAGCGTTTATTCTTTATTATATTGGACACATTATTCACACCCTCTTTTGTTTATTGGAAGGAATATGTTAAGAAAACTAGTTAGTGTATATGTCGATTAATCATCATCATCATCATCATCATATATATTAATACGCTAAGGTTAAGATGTTACTCTCCCTTTTTAGAAAAAACCTCACAACTAATCCACATAAATTATATATCACATATTATATACACAAAACAGCAATGCTGCCATCTAACGGCTCAACGTCAATATGATTGACGGTCGCTAAAATTGTTGTTTAATTTCAAATCCACTCACGTATAAATAAAGTGGCGCTTTAGCTCAATGCTTTTGATACTTGCGCCTCTATATGTCAATTTTAGTAAAATATTTGTTTGATCTGTCATCTGAGCTTCGCACGGGTCACGCTAGTAAGATATATTATACATGCCATAATTTCAAGCTTCTACGCAGCTTAGTTTCTGAGAAAATCGACTAAGACAGCCAGACATGTAACTTGTTTTTGAGTTTGAGGTGCAGAAACCTAAAAACAAACGAAATTTTTTTCTTTATACATATAACATTAACTAGTGGTCTAATTAACTAGTGGACGAAATTCGACCGTAATTTGTTAAATTTTTAAGTTTAAAAGTCATTCATTTACATGAAACTCATTCAATCAATGTGACATTTTAAAATTCTTTGGTGAAAATCTTTATACGATTGTTTGACCACAGACTATTATGTGTTTGACATTGATAGTAAGAACGTAAACAACGTGCATGTTTTAATGTATTTTTGTATTTGTAACACATATATATTAATTTTAGCTTTTTGCACTCTTTCTTCATATAAACTTTATCTATGCCAAATCTCATACTTTTTTCTCAAAGTTTTCTCTTTATGTATTAATATATAGATATGAACATACAAACTTATGTCATTTCGTATAAACATGCATTTTGACAGGTGCAAAGAAACCTCTGGTTTACGACAGACATCGTGGCTCATAAATAACTAACACCTTTCACGTCCTATTTTCCTCTTGTTTCCCGTCCATAAATCAATTACATGCTGGCTACAAAATGACGTAAGCATCGCCATAAACACCGAGTACAGTCCACGGTCGCCCGCGTGACGAACTCCCGCAGAGCGAGAATGACGGTGCGAGCGGGAGGTGAGATGTGCCATTTTTTCGTCCGAGTCGGGCGGTGGGTGTCCTTGCCGGCGCCGGCGGAGCCTTTTAAGGTTGTCGCGCAGCCGCTACCCGTCACGGGACATACGCTTGCGTGGACATACAGATTTTTACCTCATTACGGAGAAATGGCAACGTTTACCACGTGTATGTGTCTGACTATTTTTTGTGTATTGAAAGCTGATATGACATCGATAGCTCTGTTGACAGCTATAAATATCGATAAACAAAATTGAAAATTATTATTTATTTTTGTGCCTTTACAGCAATATACGTTATAAAAATAAAAATTCAATTTATTTAACTTGTAGAGAAGTCGTTCTAACTTCTCAGCATGGAACATTTTATGTTGATTGGTTGAAGAGGTTTTGCTAGATGGGTAATAGACAACTGACACTGAGCGTCAAGATTTGTACACTGTCCTTCCCCCACCCTTTTTACGCATTGATCGTCAGTATATATGAGCGTGGCGCCCTTTCCTCTGTTTAATCGATTTTGTACAAGCTAGAGGTAACACGTGCGTCATAGTAATTTAATCAGCCTTTTTTACCAATGCCCCTCGCCAGAAAAGATAAAATCAATTTTAAGAATAACAATGATTTATTGGCGGATAAAGATTAATGACGGGAATACATTAATCAAATAAGGAAATTATGAAAAAGAATTATTATTTAACCGGACCACAGACAGCGATGTACGCAAAAAGTGTAGTTCGACTTGTATAATTTGATAATAAGCTTTACCGACTCAGCCGGTTTTCAATCCAGATTATTGGGACCCATTACTACAAACGTTAAAAGTTAAAACATACCTGGGCAATATACAAAAGGATAAAATTTTATATAGATATTTATTATATATTAAATATATAAAGTGCAAAAGACATTAAAGTCGCTTTGACATTTCGAATATTTTTGTTTCCATAATAAATTTGTTATGAAAGGTTTTATCTTTATGAGTCAGACATGTAAACATTAAGTGTATCGATAATAAAAATTACGTAAATAAATTTTATATAACTCCAACTGTGTAATAAATTTATCTAAAAATTAACAGAATGTTTAAAGTCAAAACTTAGGCTAGTATTACATTGACGCAAATAATTTTTCCAGTCGTGAAAATATTTCTGTAATTCGATTTCCTTAAGATTTGAAATGTCAGTTACTTATTAAGGGTGTTATATTAGGGATTGTTTCCTGTCGTGTTTTTCATCTCTTTTTACAGCAAGTTGTCTCATTTTTTATTCCTTACTTTATACGTTTTTTGTTTACGTATTCAGATTTATAATACGTACGTCACCATTAACGGTTACCATGGGGTTAAAATGTTTTTGCATGCAATCTACGTTTATTCTATTTGATCTTAAATAGAAGTAAGAAATTTGTAGTTAATATAACGAGACAATCGATTGAGATCGATCTGATTATAAATGAAAACCAAAGTATTTATATGAATGATTTAGAAACGAAACTAAACAAAGAAGGAATTTAATAACCGGTAATTAAAATGAAAAAAATGGGTTGGAATGGATTGATTAATTTGTCTGGTTCAAGTGTGAATAATTAAAATAATATGTCAGCAGAAATAACAGTAAGAACTTAAAAAGTAAATACTATTTTCCACATGCTTTTTTTAAAATAATTTTGATACAAAAAATAGCAAAAGGTAAAATATTTAGAGGTTTTTAAAAACGAAGATAACATAATTACGTCACTATTTATTATGACTCTTATAAATAGAAAGATTTGATAATGATTTAAAAAGAATTCAACTGGAAGCCGATGATGAAAGACTTCGGAACAGACCAAATGAAATTAAGATTCGATGATACAAAGAAAGATGTGAAGGCGACAAAAATTGTGGATCGAACAAAGAAAGCAAAGAATAGGACAGCCCTCGATTGACATACAAAAAGGTCTATAAAGAACTTTAGAGATGGGAGAAGAACTTCAGATGACACATTTTGAAAAGAAAAATCTATTGGCTCAAAATTTTGATTTTTCCTCGCCATTTTGCTTTCTGAAAATTTGCGTGATCGTCTGCTGAAATTCACATACAAATATATATATGAGCATGCATTGACAGTTGAACATAATACCATATATTATAAAAAGTTCGTTGCTAGGAGATAGAAGCAGGAGTCTGAGAAGTGATCATCATTTCATATTTCAACAAAAAATGATGGATCAGAGGTGATGTGGGCGTGAATGCGTTGTCATCGTCCGTCCAAGCCTTTTTTCTGATCATGGATACGTTGCATTAGTTCAATGTTTCTTTATTTGCTGACTTTATGTATGGAAGAAATAGAGGATGAAAAACACTTCTAAAGTTAAGGAAAATTCTTTCCTTCATCAAGGAAAATTCTTAAAACCTTCATCTCTCCGGTACTTGAGAGCACTTTTTGTGCTTTTTTATCGTGGTTGCTCTTTAACACCCACTGATGATTGGGTTTTTTATTCAGCGTGGTGCAATAACAGGTAGTGACAGAGTTAATTAAAACATTTCCGCGTAAGTGTATAAACAAAAGGCAGTGGTCACGATTCAATTAAAAAGTACATGACTTACTTTGAGATAAAGTCATAAAGGTCAAATTGACATTAAAAATTATTTAAAAAACTGTATTTAGTTTGGTTTAATGCGTACGTGGCTGCTAACAGTTTAGCCTTTTGAAAATTGTCCCATATGCAATGTATATTAGGTACTCTTTTTTATTTAACAGATAATAATTTATCTGATTTTTATAAGACTATTTTAAATTATCCGATTTTGTTTATATTGTAAGTACTTTCACAAAGTTAGTATATTAGATTTTCGAATAAGACTTATTTATTCCTTTTCATAGTGGTACCTCATTTTTTATATTTTTAAATTTATGTTTGGGCTTGGTTTATCTTAAAAAATATGGGTGTAGCAATACTATTAAATTCGAAAATAAATTACAAAAAATTATGAAGCGTCAAGGAGCTCCTGGCAGATGTAAAATATCTAAACTTTTTATATTTTTACATTGAAATAATGTTATTTGGACGAATTGAAAATGAGAATAACAAATATTCAGATAGTTGTTAATCATAAAATATTAATTTAAATTTATTATAGTATTTTTATATATTTTTTCACATAGATATTTCTTAAGTATCTATTCAAAATATATTTTTAAATTTATAATATTGTTACCTGATAAGACGTAAAGCTGGCCGAATTGAGTCGGAAAGGAAGCTGTCCGAATGGCACGGCGCGACATGCCATCAGAACGTTTTAACTCCCATCCAAACGCGCCATTAAATATTTCATATCAACAATTCCACCGACACAAGCAGCGAGATTTTTTATTATTTTAGAACTCTTTTTCACAGGGGTCATTGAGTAGAACATCGAGCAATATTGCCGCAATTGGCGCATATTTTTTTTATTTTTAAAATCTTACGTAACATTTCCACAAATTTCTTGCTACAGACAATTCCTTGGTAGATTCGACGTTTTGTGCCGTGACAAAAACGTACAGTATATAACTGCCGAAATAAACCGGTTTGCTGCGACGCGACGCGCGTGCACGAAATATCTATTGTCGATGGCAGGTAAGCAGGTACTTGGAGACGCTTATGAAGGCTGTAAAATAATGACCATCTCTTGGTTCCCTGATGATAAAGTAATTTAATACCTTAGTAAGTTTTGCCTATGGATTTATGGGTGTTTATATATTCTTTGCTCAGGCCGAGCAAAATATGAAAGCTACACTCAAAAAAAGCTAAATATTATGAAAGTTTTTTTGATATCTTATTAATATTTTTCAAATTCTAAATAAATAAGTTTTTCAGTTTTATGTGTGATTTCAATTTTTAAAACAAAAATATTGTTTGTTTTCTATTTATTTTTATTATTTATCTGTTTTATCGAATAAAAGCCTGTCTATATTTATTTGTATAATATAATGGTTATAAAATAAAATAAATTTAATTAAATAGCTTATTAGTGACTGATGAGTAGCATTATGGAAGGTCTCAGGATAAGTATAGAAATATCCGGAAAGTGGATCTACCGAGGCATGATGTCTACATCTTAGACTCAGGAAGTCACTAATGAGGAGATTTTAATTTTTTTAAACCGATTTGCCAAAAACGCGATCTTTTGCAAATTAGTAAATACCGTAAAACCGCCCATTTAGGGCATATGTTTAGGCACAACAGATACGAGGTGTTGCAACAAATAATAAAGGAGAAAATTGCTGGGAGAAGGAAAGACCGTCGTAGAAGAAAGTCATGCTTGCACAACATCCGAGAATGGACAGGGATTACGAGTGCCGTTGAACTTTTTCTCCTTGCTAGGATCAAGACGTTGCCTTTACGAAACTAAATACCTGAGAATAGGACTCGCACTCTGAGGTTCCTCCGTTATATCATAGTATAATAAAGCTCAGTAGGTAAGTCCTTGCTTTACAAATGAAAAAAGCGAAAAAATAAAAAATTAAGTTCGAAATTAAATAATTCCACATAAAAATAGAAATTGGTAATTTTCCCCTTTACTTGTGCTATGAGGCCTTCCTTTGTGCCAAGTCTCAAGGTTCTAAGTCAATGGGTAGTGTCCTACAGATATTGATGAGTGAGCCAGTATTAAAATAAGTCAGTGGACCCAGTATCAAAATATTTGAAAAACCGTATCTTTTTACTGCATTGAGTTTGAGACTTGAATTATAGGATTATGGGAACTTAAGAATTTGTTATTAATTTCAACTTGATATCTCTAACCATTCCTGAGAAAAAGAGTCTTGTCAGATAGACAGACGGAAAACAAAGTGGTCCCTTATTGTGTCTGATCTGTTTTTTTCATTCTAAGGTACGAAATTTCAAAAACGATAGAAAAACGTTTCCAGTATAAATCTAGCACTTTAAAAAATTCTTGGTCTTGGTTTGGAAAAAAATTTTGGTGTCTGCTCTAGATGGATAAATTCTGCTTGTGTTCGCCGCAAAAAATACTTGACATAGACAGATAACCGGAAATTACGAAAGCCGAATGAAACTCCGTTGGGTAAAACCTATTATTTTTTTAATTGATTAATCACATTAATTTGATTAAAATATAGTGTCTGTGCTTTATTTTAGCCGTAATTTTTAGTAGGTAGACAGAAAACAGGATTTCGAGGCGATATGCATATTTTTTCATAATTTTTTTTCTTGTATATCAGTCCATCCACGTCTTTAGAACAAGGTTGCGCTAAGACATTTTAAAAAGTTATTTTGGATGAATATTGACTACTTTGTACTACATAGCCTTTTAATCTTGGATTATCCTTATTTTTTACGGACTACGGCACAGGAAGGGTTATGAATTAAACAGGCTATGTATGTGTGTATGTGAGTAAGTTTGTTCCCTCGTCCAGGTTAACCTACTAAAGTGATTTCAACAAAAGATGTGTCCTTAGATTCGTTTTGTTCCAGAGACTGTCTTAATATACATAACATTATGAATTTCATAGGTTATGTATGTGTGTATGTGAATAAGTTTGTTCCCTCTTTCAGGTTAAACTACTAAAGTGATTTCAATAAATGAGGTGTATCTAAGGAAGATTCGTATGATCCAGAGAGTGTCCTGGGATATATAATGTTATAAATTTTACATTTATTTTTTCCGCAGTCGTGTTTTAGTTTTTCCTCTTGTTGTTTTCATATGATTATATACAGGCTGTATTTTCACAGGTGATTCACTCTTTGTTATATGTTTTAAAATTTTATATAAACTAATTTTTTTATTTTTCCTATTCAATACTGCGCATAGTTAAGTGATAAGATTAGGGATATTTAATTATAAAAAATGAATCTCTAATGGTTTTTAAATTATTTATTTTCTGGGAGTAATTGGATTTGATGTACTGAATGTACTTAAAGTGATTTTATGACGAAAAGTGATTTTTTTTTATTGTTTCTGAACTTGGAAATCGATTATCTCGGAAACGGTTTTTTTCACATTCATCAGACATATTTTATATTCCGAATTAGGAGGCGTATCTATCACCTTAAGAAAATATATCATAAGGAAAAACATTCATGTACAAATAACAAAATCGTAGGGTTCACTTAATATATGACATCACTGGAAAATCAGAGGTTTCACATATTTTCATGTTTGAAATATCACTGACTATGTCTTACCTTTACGAGTGCCGCCAAACATGACATAACTAGGATTCGAAAATAACGGACATTGTGGAACTTCGTGCACGATAGGCCATAGTGCGGAGTGCATGTATAGCAAACTAATCCATAGTGTTCACTTATTATACAAATTTGTATAGATATTTAAAAAAGTTGATTAAGTACAAAATATGAAATAGAAATAAAATTATTATTGAAAAACAAATATCCCGTCTGCGCTTCTTTTTAGTTTATTGAAAAAAGGACAGGTATAAAATTATCAATTTTTTTTTAACAACCATTCGCAAGCGGAACCTGATGGCGAGTATTGTATCGTATACTGCATATAATCGGGTATTGCAGTATACAATGATTGCGAATAATGTGTCATAAACTGCATATAATCTAGTATTGCAGTATTTGATGATTGCGAGTATACTGCATATAAGCACGTTTGACTGCATATAATCGGGTATTGCCTACAAGTAACTTAATTAGTGCAACTGAACAATCAGTAACGAATTAGTGCAACTGAACAATCAAAAATAAACATTCAGAAGTAGCTAATTCAGGAATGCGTGAAGGTAGTGCAATGCGTTAACAATAGTCTCATATCAATGCGGAAATGCAATGCTGAAGTAACCTTACTCGAATACTTGTCCGTCGCTATACACAGTGTATGCAATTTATTGCATAAATGACCTCAACGGTTGCGCTTTCAATGTATCCATGTCGATGAGAACGTGCGCTGAACAATGGAAGTAATTGCTATTGAAAGTTATCTTCTTGGACTGCTGTCAAAACTATGATAATATTTGAGTAATTATTTTATGAGTAGTATTTTAATATATTTAATTTTTAGGATTCCGTAGCCAAATGGAACGTCCTGTTCATCTGTCCGTTTGTCTGTCTGTCCGTATGTTACAGCCATTTCACTCGGAGAATATTGTCACTAAATACATGAAATTTGGATAGTAGATGTTGTCTATGAACAGCTATACAGTAAAATAGAATGGAATTACGAAAGAAATAATATTCGGGGTGGCACTCCATATATGTATAAAAATCCAGTGAACTTAGACAGGTCTTAAAAATAATATAGAGGTCCTGAAATAACTTTTTTATTTAAGTCGATAATTGGCGAGATATACGTTTCTAAACTCATAAAAAATGTGCCCCCGCCTTCTAACTTATCAACTAATGTGTGTAAAATTTTGAAAAAAATTAAAGTAGTAGAACTTAAAATAAACTTTCAACAAAAATTGGTTTGAATAATATATGTTGTTTAGTCTTTGAGATATGGGATATTTTCGGTACCACCGGAAGCAATAACTTTGTTTTTCACAGTGTCCTTGAGAAATACAAACTTATAAGTTTTTATGTTGTTTCGCTCTATGAAATTCTTCGTGAGTCCCATTGGCACTTGGCCGGTTTTTTACTTTTTGGTTTTAATTTATTTACTTATTTATGTGCATGCATTTATGGAAATATTACAGTTATTACACCTGTGCGATTCAATAACGATGAAAAGACAATTAAATTCCGTACTACAAAACATAACTATGACACAGTTCATTATATTTATTCTCACTCATCACAAACATGTCACACTCTGGTGCAACCGTGATTAGGTGGTTGAGATATATCGTGGGTAAGTGGCGAATTTCAATATAATTCAGTTCTAGATGATGGTGTGGCAAAAAGATTATGACTACGCGAGCGTAGGTAGTTATTATGCAAGAGGAGCGAGCGTTATTCGAATAGATTGGGGCACAAACAATTCAACAACAGAAAATAAATATATTCAACAAAGAAACGTCTTATTTGTGCTGCAACCTATGATAATTCAGTATACCAAAAAGAAAGTAGATAGGAAATATAAAAGGGGAGTACCCATACCGTCTTATGTAGAAATAAAGAACCGTTTTTGGACATATTTTTCATGAGGTTGTATTTAGTTTTATGACATGAGTCATTCATCAGGTTGTATTTAGTTTTATGTAGACTCTAAATAATAGCGCTAATTTTTAACTTGTTTCGCACTACTATTGTATATAATGTATTCATTGAAGAAACACCGGAAGTTTCTGGCATTACGCAAAACAAATGAAAATAATAACTCTTAGATTGATATTTGTTGTCTATTTACATCTTAACGTACATAGGTGGTACAGGAAGCGATGAGAGAGCGCTACATTACAACTTTTGAGGCATATACAATTTAGATCAAAGTATTTGTTTTGCTTCCCACAGTGTTAGCAATTTGTACCCGATTATTTATAATTTCAGTGAGATTTATTTATCAGTAATATTAAATCTGTGAAATATTGAAAAAAAAAACAGTTAAAAACGAATAGTTGGATATATAAATAATTAAATGTAAAAGTTTAAACATTTGGTGGTGCAGTGTGTCTCTATTGAATTATTTATTATTTAAATTATAATTTCATTTCATGTGTAGATATATTATCCAATATAATATTCAATGGCATAAAAAAAAGAAAAAAAATTAATTTTTCATAAACGATATGAAATATTAAAATTAAACTTATTTTTCACACTGTTTTTATATAATTTCATGTGACAGAAACCCATGTTATAATTGAAAATTTAGTAAGATTATTTTCCATTTTTCCTCGAAACTTTTATATAACATCGTATTGTATACATATGAATGTTAGAATATTTTTACACATAACTTTTCTATATACTAGAGCCTATCTCAGAAAAAAGAATTATCAGAATTTAATTCGTTTTCGGCTTTGGGTTATCGTTTCAAATAATTTGTAAAAAGCTAGAAGGCAGTGATAGAGGGACGGACAAGTGAATTAGAGCAATAGGGTTATATTTGGATCATTCTGGTACCGAAACCTAGAAAGTAAGTATCGCGAAATCATGAACCTAGAATGTCTATGAAGTGAAACTTTTGTTTTATGAATGCGATATAACCTAATTCATTTTTGTCACATTCTGACGTTAGTTATTATCATATTAATTTTCATTATATTTTTCATTTCATTTTCATTTATATTCTGAAATCATGAAGCATTTCACATTCTTAACACTCAATTATAACGTAGCATGTTACCTCCACTTCCTCCACTTTACTTTCGTTACACGTATTCGTGACGTCGCTTGAATATATTTATGTCGAACCTGAGTGAGATTAGAATTTGCTTTCCTATGTTTGATTTTGGTCTCTAAAAAATGTAAAACATAAATTTGGAGAGTCTGAGAATATGGAAGAGAAGGAGAGGTCTGAGAACATGGAAAGGACGGAGTAGGCAACAATAGTTATACATTAATTGAAAATTATTTAATAATTTAAGACAACTTTAAAAAATATTATATGATTTAAAACATAATTCCATTATATTTACGAATCGATATATACGGGCAAAGAAGAGAAAGAAGGTGAAAATTTTAAAATAATAGATGATATAATGATTTCCTGCTTTCTTCTGAATAGGCGTGTGACAAAAAAAGATCGATATATCGATACATGTCATTGTGGTTGAAACGTGAAAGTGACATAGAAAAAACTTGCGATTTACTATTCCAAAAAAATGGTGTTTTTTACATGTGTTACGTGTTTTTCATTATGAGAAATGTTTACAGGGCTAATATTTTTCATCATTCTAAACGCTAAACGTTTTGAGTGAATTTGAAAAAATACAACCATTTCCGAGATAAATCGCCTTTAAATTTTGAAATTTAAAAAATTTACAATGTTTATTCTTAAAATATCTTCACTACATTTATTATATTAGACGCTACTACTCTTGGGGAAATTAAATTTTAAAACCTGCCGGAACATCCTTTTGAAATATTACCAATAATATCAATTGACAAATCGTTAAGGGTTGACAGATGGTTTTTTATACTTTTCAGTATAGGTGTAATTTGTCACATCATTGTGAATAGGAAAAATTAAAGAAAAATAAGTTTATTAATTTTTTTTACTTAAATATTTAATTTTTCTTTCCTTCTATTATTTTGCAAAATGGGTCGAATTTCTCGTCTTCTTTCTCCTCTTTCGGAACCGAATCCTTCCTTTTTGCAGTCGGTTAAAATACACATACCGATGTCTAAAGAACATTTAAAGTGATGACTACCTTACTACTGGAGCTATCGATAAAAACTGTTTAGTTTTCACAACTGCCTCATTATTTTTTGACACAAGATGCTGTACAGACGTAAACAAGAGCAGCTTAACCTACAAAAAGATTATTAAACTTTTTTCATCGACCTCGATCAAGCAAGGAACCGGAAGACGGTAAAAAATAACCTCCAGTCTTGAATCGATAATTTCAATGCGAACAACCAAATTTTAGAGGACGTGATATCACTTCTGTTTGATTATTGTCGACACGTCACGCGTAACGGAATTCCTCGTTCGGGGGATAACAATAAAGTATTTTTAAATGATTTAGGACTTTTTAATCGTATTTCGCTTATTTAAGTTTAAGTTTAATAGAAGATTCGGTCACCAGTGATGTAAAGTATTACTTTACCAAAACTAAAAGAAAAACATTAAAAATTCAATTCGTCCAATAACTATAGCTCGATAGCTATAACCAATAACTATAACCATTATCGATGTATTGTAGCTCTTTCTTATGATTTAATGCTTAATTTTTATCTCTAATAGAATGAACTATTTTAATTATGAATTTATTTTCTTTGATTGTTCGATTAGGCTTCTTTGATTAGGCTTATTCAGATGCAACGTATATTAGGCAAATTTTCAGAGCTAATTATTTGCTGATATTACTCTATTAATGAGTGACTTGACAGCTTATAGAATCACAGAGGGCGACGTCATATTGCCCCATTTATGAGGGATACATGATTTTATATAACGGTATGTCGACTATTGATTTTTAATTTTCGTATTATAATTTTTATTTGTTTTTAAACTCTTAATTTATATTTGTTGGGAACGGAAAATGTATTGGATGGCACCATACTAGAAGAATCTTCGACGTGGCATTTAACACTCGCAAACGTTAGGAATATTAAAGTTTTGTTCCATTTTATCGGCATTTGTTCATCTGAATACGACATAAAGAAGATTATTCATTCGTTTACATAAAAAATCAGCCAAGTGCGACGGGACTCGGGCGTGAAGGATTCCGTAGCACCAAGCAATATTAAAGTTGTAAGTTTGTATTTCTCAAAGACACTAAGAAAAGCAAATTTATTGCCGTGGACGCTACCGAAAATGTCCCATAACTCAAAAACTACGCAATATATCATATTCAAACCAATTTTCGTTAAAAGTTTATTTTAAGTTCTACTTTACTTTTTTCAGCAGCAAAACTTATTAGGGGGGGACGCCTACCATCGAAAATTTCATCTATATAGTGCCAATAGTCTCCGTGTGACGTACGAACAGACAGACGGATAGAACGAAATCTAAAAAATTACGAAAGTTTTGCAATGCTCTCCTAAAGATGACATCATCGTAAAGGAAAGCAACATTTCTTATTACAAAATTATGTTTCTAAATACCTTTTTAAAGTTAAAAAAAAACAAAGTGTAGCGAAATGTTTTATGTAATAGACAAATACGTTTTATTTTTGCCAAATTAAATAAACATAAAAACTACTGATTAAACAGTGTCTCATTCTTCAAGGACGCATAACACTTACGGCACGAGACGGAATAATACAACGGCGTAAACACTCCCAGAAGGTCGCCCTCATTCTGCAGCCTGTTTGCACACCTGAGTTCGCGGGTACTAAAATAGTTTCAATTAAAATTAAAATTTATGTTCAAAGACAACATTAAAACTTTCCGAAAGAATAAAAAAAACTGTTCAAGTACACACCTAAGTTCGCAGATACTAAACAAAACATTGTGGACACTCATATCAATCGAAGGAAATTCCGTATTAAAAAAATCGGCTAAATGCGAGTAGAACTCCCGTACGAAGGGCTCCGTAGCATCAAACAATATTTAACTTGCATACTCAGACACTAAAAAGTTTGTATTTTGTATTAAGTTTGTATTTCTCAAAGAGATTGTGAAAAGCAAAGATATTGCTGCGGTCGGTACTGAAAATGTCACATATCTAGAAAACTACACAATATATATTTATATTGAATATATTTGGCGTTAATTTTGTAGAAATTATTCACAATTAAATGAAACTACGTGATATAGTATTACTTCTACTTTCTTTAATTTCTTTACTACGACCTAGGTTTCGTTGTATTACAACATCTTCAGGTGGGCTATTAGCAAAGATAATCTTTGCTAATATCCCACCTGAAGATGTTAGGTCGTGGTAAAGAAATGAAAGAAAGTAGAAATAATACTACATCACGTAGTTTCATTTAATTGTGTACACAGTATATCTTATTTAAACCAATTTTCGTTGAAAGTCCATTTTAAGTTCTACTAATCTAATTTTTTTCAGAATTTTTCACAAGTTAGACTGGGATGGGGGCACACTTTTTAAGAGTTTAGAAGCGCATATATCACCAACTATTGACTTAAATCAAAAAGTTATTTTAGGATTTCTATATTATTTTTAAGACCAATCTAATGATACCCTACACGCCTATATGCAGTTTTTTTCATCCCTCAGTTACATATGTGGAGCGCCACCCATAATATTATTTTTTTATTAATCCACTTTTTCACTGTATAGGGGTTCATAGAAGATACCTACCATCCAAATTTCATCTGTATAGTGCCAATAGTAATAGCTGAGTAAAATGGCTGTGACATACAGACAGACAAACTTCTCGTCTTTGCCAATTAGCTACGGAACCCTAATACATTACTCAACATTTTCATTGTATTTTAAAAGATCTTTTTAATAATACCCCATTCGGTGGTGCCTATAAGAAAAAATTACACCTTCAAATTGGATATATTGAGGGAAACCATAAAAAATAGTAAAATTGTTTGTGCCTAATTGCATTCAGTCCATTCAATTTAATTAGAATATATTAGTTGTGTCATCCCTATTGGGATAATAAAAAATGTATGTTGTTTGTTTGATTGTCTTTCTTTCACGCTTAAACGGTTCAGCTCTAAATAGTCTAGAATGTTAACTAAAAATACACTTTAGCTAAAAAAGAACAATAACAGAAACCAGAACATTCCTTATTTTATTCACTAGTTTTCGTATATACAAATGTTTTTTTTCTGATTACGAATAACACGCGGCATTTTCCGGTACGAGTCTTAAATGTACTCTAGGTTTAGCTGATTGTTTCTATAAATTCATTTTCATAAATCGAAACAAACTTCCCCGAATCGTTTTAAATTACGGAAAAAATTAGTAGCGGTTTGCATATATATATATATATATATATATATATATATATATATATATATATATATATATATATATATATATATATTTAAAGTAGTGTATTTTACATAAGAGCTCCTCACGGTTGAGCGACTCCTACGTTAGATAGGCGCCTGCATTGAACGCTTCAAGAAATACTTGAGCACTCATAAATATTTTAACAAAACAAACAATGAACTTGAAATAAACCGACGATAGGTGTGTTCCTAGGTAAAGAATGATTCGTGTATCGCACGTTAGAACGTCGCTCGAG